>JAYESA010000004.1:25463248-26098672 GCA_036927795.1 Iris macrosiphon | reverse complement strand
GGGGAAATGCTATAACTTGAATAAGTGTATATCCGACTTGAGAGCATACATAATGATCCCCACTGGAAGGATAGACTTGATTGAATGTAGTACATAGAGATGATCTTCATGGAGTTCCGATGCAGTCTTCTCATTCCCGGCTCAACCATCTATTCTTTCTCAAAGTAGACCTCTCGTCTTCACTATTATGCCTCTCTCCTGAGACCTCTGCAGCAGACGACGACATGACATGATCTCTTATATTGGGTCAAAGAGTAAGCCTCAATAGTGCACACAAAAGTCCACTCCAAACATATAAAAGGATGTCATGCCCAGTTTTGCACTGTAAACAGAGTGGAGACCATGGATTCAGGTAGCCAACCCGAAATGTTTGTTATAAAGGCTTGGTGTTCTAGGTTATTTCAGGTAATTGCAGCAGGCAATCATTTACCTATGCAATTAGCGATCAACATGACTCCGGCCATTACGAACACTTGACAGGAAACGTCTGAAATGGATATTTTCAAAACAACTGAACGTAGGTACTCAAAAACATGTACTTTGATGTTTACGAGGGCAACTCTTCGAAAAGGAGAATTTCATTTGACACGTTGAATCTATAGGCAAGTAAGCTATATAACAGCCAAAGCCATAAGAGCTTTCAGGCACAACAAAATCTAGTGAAAACAAAAGCACAAGAGATGGTAATCAATTGGCACAATTAGCCATTCCTGAGTATGGATACGAAATACCTCAAGGAAGTACATGGAATCGAAATATTAGGGGATATGTACAGCAAAAGCCACTGCTCCAACACTGCATTAAGATCCAAACTATTAATTCAAAGATGTCCTTCTATGACAATGTAAGGGACATGCGGAATAGTGCTCTTACCACAGATAACAAGGGCCCTTGTTTAAATTTGTTATTGAAGGCAAATGCAAGTGGTGTCGGCTTTTCACCAGGCCCTCTAATGAAACCCCTGCATATATGAAGTGCTAGTCAACTCCAGGCACAAGTAAATGGAAGTATTGTAAATTAATAGTGAATACATGGACCAAAAAAAGAACGGTGGCAACTAAAAGTAGAAAAACTAACACTAGTGATGATGAAACAAGAGGAGCCCTTCTGATGTCATATACTGCAATCAGGCCGTTATACAACTCATCACCGCCTTTGTAAGACAATGCCAGCCGCTCTCCTGAAGCATCCCAAGCTATTTTTTCGATCCCATGGCTGAGCATTAATAAAATGATTAACTTAATGTGATGCTTTTTTATCACTCGTGAAAATACTAATAAAAAACAGCAAGAGCAAATGACGCAAGAGGATTCAATATGAATGTTACAAATGTGATTTATTTGAGCTATCAAGACGCAGACCATAATTTAGAACGTAAACAACGATAAAGCTAAATCCTGTTCAAGGGCCTTCTTTGCTACTTACCTAAAGTTCTTATCCTTTGTCATCAATAACTTGTATATATTTCTCAAATCAATGTTCTTAGGTCACCAGTATAAGCGGTGCACAGGTCTCCACCAGAATCACTACGTTTTGGTACACCGGCAGGCATAACAGTAAGAAATTAAATAATTAATTAATAGTTAAATATTAATTAGGCCCTTTAATATAAAATAGGTTAAATACCAACTAATATCAGTATGCTAACTATACTCATTTTCTTGAGTTCAATTTTGTCATAGACACTAATTATCTATCAGAAATGAGTGTGTTCGTAGAAAGTTGGAAGTGGCCACAAATGAAGATGGGATGAGATAAAATTGCCCTAGATGTTTTGGACGTGCCATGTAGACCAATATCTGCTCCTGTTAGGAGGCAGTAAGATATTAGTTGAAGGAGCTGATAGAAGTAGTAGGCCTAAGAGAATTTGGATTGAGGTTGAAGAAGGATATGATTTTCGCTGATGTTACAGAGGTCATTGCCCTTGTACAGAGCTGAATGGAAGAAAAGAATTCAAATAATTGACCTCGAAGTTTGGGATAAAGTTTTGTTGTTGTTCTATGTTATTTATAGGCTTCATAATAAAAATAATTATGGCACCGCTGCTATACCAGTCAGGTAAATGTGGAGTATTATACCAGATAGGGCCCCACCTTTTCTAAATGAGGCTTTTAGCCGTTATATACTGGGTTATATACCGGGTTTACCAGTACAAAACACAGGCCATACTAATATACTGCCGCACTGAGAACCATGCTCCAAGTTACATACTTAATACATGGCAGCATGAGCTTCACATGCCAAGAATTTACTGCAGCTGGTTTGATGGAATAGGTATTTGCTTGAAATTGAAAATCTTTACCTAGTCCTAGTAAAAGCTGATGTGTTATAGGGTAACTTCTGGAAAAGGTTTCTGATAAAGTGGAATCTCTAGAGTTTCACATACATAGAAAATCTATTAAAAGTTATTCAACAGTTATTGTATTAGAATCTTTCGTATCATTTGCAATGTCATATCCATCGTATCAAAGCTTAAATATACATAACCAAGTAGGCGAGCTAGGTAACCTCGAAAACTCCAATTTGACACTAGGAACTTTGCTCTTTACCTAAAAATGGGACAAATGTGAATATTTTCTTCTGTGCCATGTGAGCAAAAGAATGATCCAAAGGACCAAGTTCGAGAGCAATGGATATCCAATGCACTTCAGAAGGCTAGTCAAATTGAAGGCCACAAACTTGTTCCAGTAAGTTCAATCGCATGACAGTAGTCAACATGCTAAACAACACTTAGTTGTACAGTTTTAGTAAACACAAAAAGAAAGATATTAAAGAACCCTAGAAAGATTTTGATATATGAATTAAGTTGTGTTGGTATGCCTTACCTGCCCGTCAAAGCAGCAATTTCTGGCAGCTCCACCGGTAGTAGATGTGCATCTAAGGTTAATAACACAAACATGATCAGGTAAAGTGGCCCTCAAAAGAAATTCTGAAAAAATATAGTATCCTACATGCTGAACAGGGTAGGTTTACTAGAACCTAGGAAGCATGGACACTCCAAAAATGTGGGCCTTGTCATGTCAGACACATATTTGGACACAATCCGGAGACTCCAAAATACACTAGGACAAACCATATTAGGTGTTGCCGTGCCCTTACCATGTCGTGTCATACCTATGTCAGTACAACATAGAATAGAACAAATACTACATGCAGATTTCAAGCAGTATTTTCATTCTTAGGTGAATTGCAGATTCCAGACATCAGACCTTAGGTCACAACATGCGATAGCTACAACAACAAAGTCATCATCCCAAATTTTGGTGTTGGCTTTTTGAATCCTTTTCTTCCATTCAGTTCTATTAGGGGCCATGCCCTATGTAACACTAACAATCTCATATATCAACTATCAAGCTACAGCTATACATATAGCTACTTTGTAAAATGACAATTCTCTATAAAATATATCACTTATCGACAGAAGTCAGTTTTGGGGGATGGGAAAAAAAAAACCTTTAAATGATGCCCATTAAGCTGGAGAATGAATTATTTGTCAAATAGACGTGCAAATAATTTAAGACCCGGTTAGGACCAGAAAAAAAATATGCGATGTGAAGTGGTTATGTGTTTCCCAGAAAATTCCGTAGAGGCATTTAAACACTTCCAGGTATTAAATGTTAATAACGTTCTAAGAAAATTTTCTACTCACTACTAAATTACAAAGCGACGGGCATTGAATTTAGAGATTAAAGAAGTGACTTGACACTGTAGACAAATAACATACTGTACTGTCCATCTTGGTGAGTGGGTGGGTGGGTGGGATGGGGTGATTGGTGGTGAGAGAGAGGATGAGGGAAATAATAGGGAATGCAAGAAAGTGTGAAATAAAACTTATATTCTCACTGTGCAAAAGAAAAGCCAGGTAAAAACCCATGTACATAATTCACTGTCCAGTTACTTCAAGAAAAAATTTATTATAACGGTAACTGTAATAGTGTATGTAATTATATAACCAACCAATGTATTTGAAACAAAATGGCTGAGGCCTTTGATACGGAAAGGTGAGGTCCCGGGCTCGAAACCAGCCGGGAGGCAAAAGAAATGTCTACAACTTCTTTTGGTATCAAAAGGTAGTCGCTCTATGGAGAAAAGATAAATCGTCCAAGTATAGATAGAACTTGACATTTGTACCTAATGAAGGAAACCTTGATGAGAAGTGGATTGAACCTAATGTCATCGACTTTGAGAATCCAAGAAGTACCATACGTCCTTCTGGATCCCAAGTTGCTCCCTGTCAAGTAAAAACAAATGAACTTTGTAAATATATTAAAGCGTAATTAGAAAAGGAGGCACAATCTAATACATTGGCTGAAAAAGATGATTGTTTCCGGTAGATATAATTAACATGACATTTTTTAGGCAATAATAACAAGACATTTAAAGTTTCAAGTCATGCATTTCAAAGTGTCTTTGTAAATAACTTCTACAAGACAAAATAAACAATTCAGTAGAACAAAAACAATCTGTAAAGCAGACCCACCATATAACACTTACAGTAACACATCCACCTGTTGAAGACCACTGTTCGGAGGTCCATGTATTTGTCTCCCACAGATAGAATGTTCCACCACTGAAATAATAGAAGAAATAACTACCATTCATACAGAACTCTCTAATCAATATCAAAAAAACTTTCATTCCAGATGAAAATCTAGTAATAGCTTCTTCTAAAATGTGGATGAAACAGCATTAGATATTGCATACAATTTTGCAGTCAAAAAGTAGTCTCCAGCTGGTGACCACTTCAGCATTGATATGGCGCCTAATCCACGTCGAATAGGAGTTCCTTTCCCTGCAGATCAGGAGAATGAAAGTACAAAAGCAAGTTAATTGCAACTCAAGAATAAGAATATCCACAATCGAAGCACTTTGCATACTCAAACTTCTAAAATGGATCCAGTTATTAACAATCAAGAAGCATTATTTCTTTTCTATCACGTTAAATTAAAGTAAATTATTATATGCGAGTCTCCATCCTCCTTGATATTGTAGTCTCATTAAACCCATTTCTCCAATCAACATTGGGTTCAATGAACGACGTGCAGATTAAAATGGCTCACCTTCTAGATTAGGAAACAAAACTAAAATTCCAGTGCATAATAAAATAGCATCATAACTGTGGGATCCACCCCTGGAGTCTATATGTCGCATGTATATTCCAATACATGCACAATTGAAACGGGAATTGGACACCATCTCAGAACTTCCTAGAGAGATGAAGGTATGTCAAGTTTAAAGAAGAAAAGGGCAGCAGAAGCAAGACGTGATGCAATTGATATGCACATAAAGCAATATCAGTATTCTGAGCTATAATTTCTGATGTACCATCAGCCACTATATCTATACAAAGCAGCATTAGAGACATAGTTTCCAATGCTGGAGGTACTGAATATAATAAATGCCGCAAGAAATTCAAGAGAGTGACTGATAGTGTGTGGACCAAAGGCAATAATGAGCAAGAAGAAGTATTTATTCATAACTCCATGTTAGCCTGGTAAGTCATAATGCTATAGTGGATGACTATATTGAACATAATTCAAAACTAATATGTTCTATGTGCGCCAACGGGATACCTTTCTGAGCTGAAAAGATTGAAAGTCATCTTTGTCAGTAGAGAAATAAGAGCATGGTGTCATTTAAAATTAAATTGTGCTGCTTCAAGACCTTCAGATCGAAGAATATGAGGCTGCTCTCAAGGTGGGCCAACTCATTTGGTCTTCAATGGCTTCTTCTCCCAAGGAGGTGCAGCTAGAGAAAAACGAGGTCCCACTGACAAAGTGGAGAAAAAGATTTGTCGTCCAAATTATGAATTGGGGATAGTGAAGTTATCCTTGTAACGTGATTAGGGGCCTCAAGTGCAATTGCACATGGTTCCACATGCCTATTAAGAAGCTGACGTTACAGACTCTAGTATCTAGCTCTAGAAGTTGACAGTAATTGATGATGCCAAATGCCAATGAATTTGGACTTTGAAACAAGGAAATTGCAAGAGTGTACACACTGAGGTTGACTGGTAGGCAACTTTGAGGAGTCCAAAAATTGAAAAACCTAAAGGATGATGTGAAGAAACCCCTCAACCTCTAAAGTTATATCAAGATATGAGAGCATAAATCCTCCTAGACGTGATATTAAAGCACACCCCTTGACAAAGGAGAAACTAGCAAATCCTCTTTCAATAGCGCCTAGGCCGCAGGAGATAGTAACTAACTGTAACGTTTGTTTCTATATTGACTTTGGAGTTTATCCTATTTAACTGGATAGGTTATTAAATTTGTAAGGGTGGAGAACCATTTAAAAATCAACGGTTTCTTCCTTTGCTTGCCATAGCCATGAGCAGTAACTTTGTTCAATAAACACAACTGCACTTACTTCAAACCAAAAGGTTTGATACCCTAGGAAAGAAGCTTATCTTACGTCTATACCTGAAGATGCTACAGGGAGGGAGGGGGAGGGGGGGGGGGGGGGGGGGGGGGGTGGAATAGACAAACTTTGACCTCAGAAACTTACAAGGCACTGACAAACATCAAAGAAGAAAACACATCACCTAACAATAAACTATGTCGAAAGATTTAGTGTGCTGTCCCTTGTGTTTTAATACGATACAATTACTGATGGCCATTTCTTTATTAGCAAACTATGACAGCATGATAAGTGGAGATGCACATATTTAGCAGAAAAATAAAACCCAATTTAATTTAATTTAATTAGCAACATATAACAAAAAAAAAGAAAAGTATTACCTTGAGCAATATCCCATATTGTGAATGATGAGCTCTGATAGGAAGCAGATGCCAAGTATGTGGAGAAATGTCAAGGAAAAACCTCTATCAATAAGAACAATCTTAATAGTTTCCAGTAGCAATTGGGGTTAGTATTGTGAAATCGAACTGCGAAAGAAGTTTTTAAACAAGGGCATCGAGGTAATTCTGCCCTCATCTAATTGACATTAAAAGCAAGGAAAAGAAAGATGACATGAGAAATGGTAAAAGTAAAATATTATGGTGATCGGATATCTTCCATTTGGATTCCAACTAAGTGCACTGATTTGTTCACCGTTAGGGCTTTGAAGAAAATCAATCAAGACCCACCGAACCCCAGAGCTTCTAGAAACAGTACCAAGTGATGAAGTAACTCCAGATCTCACTGATGCAGCATTACCAGGGTAAGATGCAGACCAGATGCATATTCCACCCCTGGGGAAAAAATTCCACCAAACGTGATGAAAGTACAAGATTTCATAACATTTAGTTTGGACTGATGCGATGCAATTTTAGAAAACATGATCACTATACTTACTTGGATGCAACAGAGATAGTCTTCCCGCTGTTAGGCCTCCATTCGAGTGCTTTTATGTCTCTTTGGGTTTCACTCATCAATATGAATGGATCTTTTCCTTCTGTTAATAAGATGCCCAGTTTCAATATCAGTGTAGATAGCTATGGCAAATAATACTTGACTAGTAATATAGGTGGGTTGTTTGGCAAAATGAAGAGTCAAAGACTCAAAACCCTAGCCCTATTCATCTGGTTACAACTAGAAGAAAAAAGATATATATCACCAACCTGAATCGTCGTAATCATGTATCGTAACCTGATTTGGTCCGGATATAAATGCTACAATATGCTTATTGGGGTGCCACCTCACACCTTGAGAATCAACTTCTGCTTGCAAATTCAACTGTACAAGGGCTGGGTGGGTAAGAAAACACAACTTATGCACTAGAAAAATACTAATGATTTCAACCATCCTTAGTTTCACTTTGAAATTTAGAATCTAAATAATTCTCACATACGTGAACATATGAAATAGAGTTTTCAGATCAAAATGAGGGACAGAGACAAAATATACAAGCATGGATACTCCGAAATGCTAGTTGTGCCCATGTCAGATATGGCACAGACCCCCAAACTACAGTAGGACACCTCAAAAATTCTGCATGGTCGTGTCACCATGTTCAATTTGGGTGGGTTTGGTATAGCTTATCAATCCTGCTCCCGCTGCTCTCTCTCTTTCTTTCTTTTTTGAAAAGGAAGCACAGAAGTGTGTCCGGTAAAAGCTGGTTTGTTTATCCTTAAAAACTGCTGATTGCCATGTGCTGCTTTTAAAAACCAGGAGTTTGCTTACAAAACCTGCTTCAGCCTATCCTGAGCTTTTTATAAAAAAGAACCTCTAGATTTTATGAAATCTCATCTTATATCTCTTTTATTAATTAATGGATGTCTAGTTTGGTCAATTCCAATAATTTCATAATCGAATAACATGTTCTTACCAAACACCTTGTAGCTTTTGTCAACAACTTTTCTTACATCAATCGGCATGTTACGACAGAAATTTACAAAAGCAGTTTATTACTAACAAATATTTACGAATCTTTTGAATAGCACAATTCTTTCAGAACCTTTAGAACTATAATACTTGTGACTAAGGAACTCGATGAAAAAAAGGTCGCATTAGCATTCGCTGTTAAAGGAAATGAAGCCTTGACTTGCTAGTGCAGCAGCAGCAAGCATTTCGATCGATAGGCATGCGATCAGGTAAGCGAGCATTCCGGTAGCAAGCCTTCCGTTCGATCTCTTTCTTCTCCATGACAGAGCTATGCTAGCTAAACCATGAGGCAAAGAACTCATCCAAAGCCTTACCGATCAATATCTATAAGATTTGGAGTTGTTGGTAATGACTTTATCGCTAGTGATGGTGCAGCTTTCACCCCTGCAAAGAGGTAAACGGGAGCACATCATGAATCCAGTAGTAGTGAACATTGATGTGCTTGAACTTCGAGTGGAAGGTCGGGTTCTTTGAACAAGATCCATTTCGGAAACGTACAATGTTCGAGAAATTCAAATTATGTGAGACGACCGGAGGGAGGGAGTATGTTAATAGTCAGCCTAACAAATGGACGAGCTCCAAGGAGGGAGGAGGGAGGAAGGCAAAAACCATGATTTCAAAGAAGTGGCGGCTTAGATATTTTAACATGCTTCGTCTACTCCCTCCCTGTGTCCATTGGCACTCATGTCCAGAGCAAAGAAAAGGCAAAGGAAGTGAGGCACCCAAATTCCAATCACAGAGGAGAGAGAGTCCTTCTAAAGCCAAACAGCACCTCAGTCCAATACCTTCCCGAGTCCATTAGCACCCATGTCCATAGCGAAGAAAAGGAGAGAGCTGTAAGGCGCTCAAATTCCAATCATGGATGGTAGAGAGGCCCTCTGAAGCCAAACATCATCCGTAATTTACGCTCGCGAGCATAAACTGTAAGTCCTATTACACTTAAGGCCAACTTGGCAACTTCCATCCACCAAATGGAAGTTTTTGATGAAATGCCCAATGAAACCTTTGATGCAACTAATTCGGGAGGGGTGGAAGGGTCTTTCCTTTAGGGATACCCTTTTCCAGATATTTGACTATAGAGGATCGGAAGAATAACGTGATTCCAATATGTATGGTATATGAATCACCTCATAAAAGGCAGTGTGACAAAGCATTAATATTGAAAGGAAAAAAAACTAGGGTTAATACAAATTGAGTACATTGAGATAGGAGAGGCCCTTTCGATAAGCAAAAAGAATAAGCATCTCAAGGACACCGACTCCGGTGAGCTTCTTCGCTTCCTTTTCACATCTTTTTCACAGGGGATCTTGATAGTGAAGTGGATGACTTACCTGGATCAAAAATGCATGTCGACTCCTAGCTTTCTTTCTCCTAGCTACACATCTTGTCTTGGTTCTTATAACAGTCGGAAGATGTCTAAACATGACAAACGGATCAAAGGTACGTCAGGGATAACAAGTCGATGACTCTCAAGTGCTCTTATCGACATAGTCGTTTGACGCTAAGAAGGCGTAGGTGGGAATAGGAGAGGAATAAGTAAAGGTACTATCAAAAACAGAAGCCAAAGAGAAAACAGCAAAGCCATAAAGAGACAAGCTAGCCCACAACACCTCTAGATTTGAAATCACTCCTTATATACATGGTATTGGCTATAATTCAAAAGAACAATATGTAGTATTAGTAAGGGGAGGAAGGGTTAAGGATTTACCCGAGAAACAGAAGAATTATGTATAAGGACAACTCGTATTTGAAGGAACTGCAAAAAAATGTGATCCTTTTGTCTAGTAGAACCTGTGTTGTAACGATTGAAGCAAAATAGCTAGAAAACGATGGTTTTAATTTACTAGATACAATGGGCATATTGTTTCAGCTTGGTGGAAACCAAATTCTTTTCCTCATGATCCCACGAGCGGAAAAAGGGAGGGTGGACGGCAAAGCCCCCCACAAGGTAATGTGCCGCTATAACTATCCAATAAGGCACTCGAAACATGAAGGTTAGGGGACAGGGAATTGTTTGCTTCGAAATAGTCTTGCTTGTGGTTTGTGACCTAAGCGACGACCGATTTGAGTACGTACAGCTGTTAAAGCTTCATTAAAACCAAAGTATTCACGTGCAGCACAGATGTCCAGCAAAATTACAGAATGAGCATGTACCAAAATGGTACTGCAATCAACAAGTTTCGCAAGAAAAATCCGGCTTTATCTCTATATAGCCTGTACATGCAAACCAGTAGTTTGACTCTTCCACTTATCGCATTTTTTGTATGAAACAGTCAGAATATCCCCAAAATTGCAACTTTCACATACAGATGAAAAGTAGCAAAACTAACTTCATTGGGAAAGAAGACGCGCCTCAAGCAATCGCTCAAGATCTCCTTGAGAGCGACAAACCCGGTCCTCGGAACCCCAGCATTCTGCTCCTGCTCTGGAGCGGCGGACTCCGGGTCCAAGTCCGGAAGCAGATGGTCCGTCTGGAACGGAATCGGAGTGAACACAGTTCCCTGAAATTCCACCAACTCCAACACATCAACAACAGACCAATTAGGAATTGGGTCAAGAAAATGAAGAAAGGGGCTTACGAGGACTTTTCCGTAGGTCTCTTTCGCTCGATCGTCGGTTAGGGTTTCTGCGGTTACTGCAAAGAAGAGAGAGAGAGAGAGAGAGAGAGAGAGAGAGATTAATCGATCAATGATTGAATGGAAGAAGAAGAAGAAGAAGAAGAAGAAGAGGGAATGCTTACTGAAATCGCGATTGATTTCGCAGATCGTTACTGAACCGGGTTGAGGAAAGGTCGGCATTGTCGGAGTGAACGAGAAAAATTAGGGTTTTGAAATAAGGAACTCCGGGCCTAAAGATTAGGGTTTTGGGTTTTGGGAAAGGGATGGTGGTGATATAGTTGTCTTGAGTTTTTCTTCCTGGAAATGAGATCCGAGCCTAGTTCAATAATGACTCATGGCCCCCAGGTAGTGAGTCTTGTTCGCGAGCTGTTCGAAGCTCGGCTCGATAAATGTTTCTTAGAACTCGGTTCGTTTAGTAAACAAGTTGAACTCAACTTCATTTTTGAGTTCGTTTAATAAACAAGTCAAACTCAAGCCTAGAAGTACTCTGCTCGTTTGAGCTTGCGAGCTGACTCATTTATGAGCTTGCGAACTAACTCGTAAGCTAGCTCGTTTAGAAGCTCGTTTAGGAGCTCGGTGTTGATAGTTTACCTATTTATTTTGTTATTTAAATTTTAATTGTTCTTTGTTGAATTCTAATTTTATGTATGTTTGTTAATAATATGGTTGTGTGCATTATATATTTATATGTCCTTAATAATTGATATTAAAAAACTTTTTTAATTGAGTTTTTATAAATAAATTGTTAATATTATATGTACTTGAATTCAAGTCTAACTAGTTTGAAATCGAGCTATTTAAGCTTGAAATCAAGCTTAACGAGCTTGATTTTGAGCTTATCAAGCTTGAATGAAGCTTGCTTATCAAGCAAAGTTCGAACTCAAATCAAGTCAAGTTCAAGCTTAATATAAACAAGCTCGAGCCAAGCTCAAGCTCTAAAATAAAAAAATGTATCAAGCTCGAGCTCAATTAATTCTAGTCAAGCCAAGCACAAGCTTATAAAAGTTTGGCTCAGCTTGGCTCATTTGCAGCCCTACCCTCGGGCCCAGGTTGGCTCTGCACCATATTTTTCGTGTTGGTTCTGGATCAACTCCCGTAAATTTTGGATCCCCTCCAATCGGGAGCCGACACGTTCGTCATGGGACTATGGGCTCCGTGAACCATTAGGTAGCATTGAGCCTTATTTTGGGGTCGCCGTTATAAACTATCCAATAATATTTTGGCTTAGTTTTAACTTTGATACTCTCAACTAATTAATTTTTTTAATTTGATATCCTAAATTTTAATATTAGCAACTTAATACACTAAGGTGACATTCGGTTCAAGTTTTTGAGGCTTGGAAATAGTATTTAGATTCATTATCCTTGTTTGGTATATGTATGATTGAAAATTATGGGGGAATAAGAGGGACTTCGTATTCCCTTTATTGTGGGAAAGTAATTCCTAAGGTCCCCTTGGGAATAGTTTTGCTTTCCTAGGAATATTGTTTGGACAATAACAATCTCATTTTACTTTCAAAATTTTAACTTCTATCACAACATATAAATTTAAATAATAGAAACATGAAATGGTATTTATGAAAAACTAAAAAAATTAACATTCTTTTTTCATATTTCTAACCTAATATAACAAACACATGGGTATGGAAATGTTGAATTCCTTTCCGAAAATAAATTCCTAGAAATACAAAACATTGATCGAAACGAACCGTAAATGTAATGATACAACTTAATATTCTAATAATATTAATAAACAATAAAAAAATTTGGTATTTTTTAACACAAAATAATTATGGTGTAGTAGTTATTATATTATGCTTGCACACTAGAGATCTTTGGTTCAATTTTTGGTGGTAAATTTTTTTTTATACATGGGACCCATTTTAAAATTTCCCATAGGACCTCCATGAACTAAGGCTGGCCCTGCTTTTTACTCTTCACACAAGCCAGAGACTAAAGACACAGTCTCAAATCCGAAGGAATTTGTGATATGTTCAATCTCTTTACAATTTAACCGTCATGTGGAAGATTGACTTAAAAATATTCGATAGTTAAAGATAATAATTAATATAATATTAAAATATAAAATATCGAGTTATTGTTTTAAGAAAAATTAAAATAGATTCGTTCATTAGTAGAATTTATGGGATTAAAATTTTTTTTTCCTGCAATTGATTTCATTGGTTTATACCTTTTTTCGATTAATTCTAAAGGCACTCATCTTTTACTCAGGACAGTCCATTTAAAAAAATTGACAGTCATAAAATGTAGGACTGTTATAAATTTTTTCAGTTCTACTTACTGGAAGGACTGTCAAAAATAGTTTACACAGTACTAAAAATTTAGGACTTTTTTGACAGTCCTACTTATCGAAAGAAATGTCCTACCTATTGAAAAAATAACTCTATTCTGAATAACTTTTGATGTTCCTTTAAAATTAAACTTTTTTTTTTCTCTTTCGAAATTTGTTATCACTAGTAGAAATTTAGGGTTTTGGGATTCATACTCCATTTGACCCAAATTCCTTCTGAATTCTGTCAAAACCACCATTTCTCCATCAAACCCTAGCTCAAAGCAACCAAAATGCTACGAATTATACACAATCCCCACAAGAAAAAGTTCCCGGAAAGGAAAGGCGCCGTCTTGCTCCAGAAGCGGTGGCGGAAGCCGGTGGACTCCGCGCAGACCCGGCTCGAGAGCCGCACCCGAGACCCGAAGCTCGACAGAATTGCCGCCCATGCCAAGAACCTGAAGAAAGTGCTGAAGTTGCAGGAACTCATGTCGAAAGCGAGGAGAGGCTACACTTCGGTCCAAATAATGTCGCGGTGGAGAAACATCGTCGGAATCAACACCCCCATCGGCGACTTCCTCCGCAAGTACCCCCACGTCTTCGAGACCTACGCCCACCCCTCCAGGAGGAATCCCGTGTGTAGAGTCAGCAAGAAATTTTCCGACTTGGTCCTCGAGGAAGAGGCTATGGCCGAAGAATCCGAACCGGAGACTGTGCGGCGTCTGGCGAAGCTTCTTATGATGTCGGCCGACGGCGCGTTGCACGTCCACGCGCTGTGGCTTGTCAGGAGGGAGCTCGGGTTGCCCGACGGGTTTCGGGATTCGGTGCTTTCGCGGTATCCGGACATGTTTAGGATGGTCTATCCCGATACCGTAGTTTTGGTCGGGAGGGACGACGGATTGGCCGGAGCGGAGGTGGAGAAGTGGAGGGAGAAGGAGTACAGGGAGAAGTGGCTGAGCGAGTTCGAGACGAAGTACGCGTTCCCGATACATTTCCCGACGGGTTTCAGGATTGAGAGAGGGTTTAGGGAGAAGATGAAGAGCTGGCAGAGGCTCGCCTACGTGAAGCCCTACGAGAAAAAAGAGGGCATTATTCGTGTCCGTACATGCGGAGGGATGGAGCGGTTCGAGAAGCGCGCGGTCAGCGTTCTCCATGAGCTTTTGAGCTTGACTGTAGAGAAGATGGTGGAGGTCGAAAGACTGGCTCACTTCCGGAGGGATTTCAACATGGAAGTCAATGTGAGGGAGCTTCTTCTCAAGCATCCCGGGATCTTTTATATCTCAACCAAAGGGGACACGCAGACTGTTTTTCTCAGGGAAGCGTACTCCAAAGGATGTCTGCTCGAGCCGAACCCCATATATGCAGTCCGTAGGAAAATGTTGGATCTTATATTGTTAGGATCTAGGAACGCAGCAAATGTGAACCTGATGCAACCATTGGAGGAATCGGGCAAAGACGATGAGGTGATTGAAGACAATTCTGTTGACGCTTCATGTGATGAAGATTGGGTTATACCAATCTTACCTAGATATGGTGAGCAGCTCCTCGATAGTAATAACAACAACTTAAGAGATGCATAAGTTGATGGATGTAATTATCAAGTATGGAGATGTTTACTTGTGCACTATGAAGAGCCCACGTTTCAAGGGGGGCAATGATATCAAATGCTTGTGGGTGTACACTTCAGATATATGTCAACTTGTATGATGGGGTTGATGTTTGGTGGTTTATTCATGTTTGTTTCTGCATGAGCACATGACATTTCTGCTTCTAGCCTCTACAACACTACTATATGCAAATTTTGAATCATTCTGCCTCAAACCAGGTACGGGGAACTTGACGCAATACATATGCTTATGTTACATATTTCAAGCATTTCTATCACTTGATTCTGTTTCATTTTTGCACAACTCCTATGCCATTATTTTTTTGTATAAGATATGTAGGTTATTCATCTCTACCACTAGTTTTACGCGTTGAAAACTATTCCCTAAGTGGGCAATTGTTATGCAGTTTACAATATTTCCAGGAATTTCATATTCCCATGAATTTTTTCCAAGGCATCATTTTCCTTGGATATTCTTTACTACCGCCTTTTGGTACATAATATAATATTCCTGGGTATATATAATTCATTCTTGGGTATATATAATGCATGTGTTTGGTACCATAAATAAATTCCTAGGAATATAATATTCCTTAGCATACTTTTTTTGGACAAATACTTGATTCTCTCTCTAGTTCCTCTCTCTATTATTCAGTCATGATTCACAATTTACATGTCGATAATGAAAACTCATTTTCAAATCAACTCAACACAGTTCATGTATAATTTCACAAAGTCAAGAAGACCTTAGAAAGGCATCAGCATATCATAGCGATGTTTTACTAGAGTCAAAGTTGTGTATTACAATATTCAAAAAATGCTTTTGAACCATATAACTATCCATATAAACAAGAGTAACAAGTTTAACACTAGAAATCACAAGTTGCAACAGAAACTTGACATGAAAAGTTCCAACATTAACATAAGCCACCATATATCCATAAATCAAACAATTAAACAATCGTTTTAATTGTTACTACTAAGTAGCCCTTGGAGGTAGACACTGTTCTAAAATTCGCTATGCGGATTCGGTGTGGCGGAGGGGCTCCTAGGCTGCCTAGGTGCCGCCTAAATTTAGAATTTGAAATTCAAACATGTTCTAAATCCATAATACAGTTCATAATTTTTTTAAACTTTGAAATTTGAAATCCATATTAGAAATTTAAAATTTCAATGTTCTAAATTTATATCCAATCTTAAAATTCAAACGACATATCTACAATGCAATTAAGCATAAAAAAAAAACTCAAAATCCAAATAGTCGCACATGGCCGAACAGGTCTGTCTAGGCGCCGAACAGGCCTTAACAGGTGCACAGACCTATCGAACATGGGATTTTCTGTTCGGCCGGCAACCACCTAGCGCCTAGGCGTCTGCCTAGGCCAATTTTTAGAACACTGGAGGTAGAGCTTCCTCAATTCATCAATCGATATGAAGAAGTAGTTGGCCCTAGTTGCATATCTACTCAATATCTCCCCCCTCCATGGCATGTCGCAGTTGCTAAATCCCTCCACCTTAGATACTTCCTCAAAGACATCGAGTCTCCTTGAACCCCATTCTGCTTCTATCTCAAAACACTTGACAATCTTTGCCACATTTGCATATGTTTTTTCATACAACTTATCCATGTTCTTCATTACGTCGACAAGACTTTCAAGACTATTTTCAGTTGTCTTAGCCCTTCTCCTCGTCCTACTACTACTATTAGAAGCATTTTTCAGTAGGTGCATATGAATGGCTCACATTCTCATCGGCATCTACAATTTCCTCTATGTCATCCAAACAATGAACTTGCACCTCATTTGTTGCCTCCTCCATTCCTTCAACAACATCAATCGGTGCCTCAATTGCTTCACTTGTTGCTATGTCCTCTCCAAAATGGCACCCAAATCATTGTAGTGTGGAAAGGGCTTGTTTTTCAAACCATTTGCAATAGGATGGCTTTGCAAACCATCAAAAATAACTTAAAGAACTTGAGCATGGAAATAGAAAATCTAAGATCATCATATTGGTAGAATAATACTCTAGTTGGTGAGAAATGATTTATGAACCAATAGACCATATGAGAGTATAAGACAAGAAAATCTGAAACCATAATATATAGCGGGTGCATATTGAAAAATACAAATTAGCATCTAACAAGTGAGCATAAACAAAGTCCTGATTTCTCAGTCTTACCTTTTATGATAATTTTGGGGACAAGCTTGATAGTGTGGCATGAAACAGATATAACTATATGCAAATCGGATTGGAATCACAAAAAAAAGTAGGACTGACAATCATAATGAAGGTAATCAGAAAATAAAAAGTTAACAGAAATGAAAAAAAAAATCATAAGACATGCATTTACCTTCACCCAGCCTTGAAAAATATCCGTCACACACTATACATTTTAGTTCCTCATTCCATCCAAACCCACTGGCATCGGGTCCAACATCTCTGCAATAGTACAATATTGTCTTTTCAGATGTTTCACTCTTGATTCTATGTCGGGTGAAGCTTGTAGTGAACAAGTAGACAATTTTTCATTCATCCACACTTGCAACTGCTTGGCATATCCAACCCTAAAAGTGCCATTGTCCTTCCACTTTCCATCACTTGCTAAATCCACGAGACATTCAACAAGTTTAACATCTTCAATTGTTGTCCAATGATGCTTAGAAGTATCAATCTTCATAAAAATTATATATATATATATATTACTCCTATTGTCAGTGATACAATCAATCAATGAAAGAGTGAAACCAAGCCCCACATGCATAAATCCAAACACCAAGTAGGACTTTTTCTAGGAGGAGGTTGAACTTTTTCTACAAGGACCTTCGTCTACTATTGTGTACATCTTGACCCTCTCGAGATCTTGTATTAGTGGGAGGCTCGTGGCACTATCATGTCCTTTTTTAGGAAGGGTTATTGAGAGGTGTTGCCATTTATAACGTTTTATACTGAAAGGATTAAGCACATCATCATGCATTATTATTAGATGGAATCCCAAAATTATGTGCAGGATATTTAAATCTCACTTCATTGTTGCTATTTATAAACAAGCATTGATGCATATAGCATATAGTTCAGAAGCAAGGCCTAGGATAGTAACCCCAGATTCAGTACATTTATCTAGGTTAAATTGTATGTCACATATTCCAGCATACAGTGTGAGAAATCACCTACCAGCATTTTTTTAATATATATATATATATATATATATATATATATATAACACAAAATCCATGGAGCTTGAATTGTTGGATATCTCGATTGTGAGTCTATCGTCAATTATTGATATATAACAAATCCACGGAGCTTTACATTTGTAGCAGAAATCACCTATATATGCAGTTCATAGGAAAATGTTGGATCTTATATTGTTATAATCTAGGAATGAGAACCATATGCAACTACTGGAGGACTCGAGGAAAGACAATGAGGTGCTTGATGATTATTTGGTTGGTGCTCATGGTGATGGGGATCGGGTAATAATGATGTAATGTCAAATTACTGAAAACTCAAACCAATGCCATATATCCTAAGCAACTGCCTCTAACCTTCAAGTACATTGCGTTTTTCTTTTTCTCCCTTCTCCAACTTCTATTAGGTTGATACATAAACAATTGCTCTGCATTCTTTGGGCAAAATCGTGTCTTCTTTCCTCTTTTCTTGTGTTGTCAGCCTTCCTGAGATTATGGTGGTAATGAGATCGCTGTAATTGTCGGTACCAATGAAAATGTAATAGAAGGCCTTCATCTAAAACAGTTCATTGGCAATAGCTCGATCACATATTCAACTACATGGCCTCAAGGATCCCCATTCCTTCGCAACTCATTTTCCCATGTAGGAGAATTTGTTTCCTCTTTGATCCATTCTGTCCTTTGGTTCTTAGTCTGAGCTACATTCGAGCTTCATTGGCCACAACCTGTAATTCCAAATATACTGGCCTGCTACAGTCTCTCCACAGACCGCTGGGCTCACTCTGAAGACTGGTAGGCCCACCCGGCATGTGCTATTCCGGTTTATATTGCTCCTTTAATTCGTTGTGCTGATAATATTATTTTAATTCTTAACAGATATACTAGTAGTTTATTAATAATAATTTTTTAATATTAAATAAAATTAGCTAATGTTAATATAATATTATAATGCATATGAAATACTGGCGGATATAAAGCTAGGTGCGAATTGCATAAGTTTGAAGTTATAGTTATATGGGCCCTGGAAAAGTAAAATACCTTCTGTAACTTTGTTTTTTTTTTACTCTCGGGTTATAATAAACCAACAAGAGGGAGAGGCAGTGGGAGTTACTGGCTGAACTCCTGCTGAGCTAAGCTTTGAAGTTTTAAAATTGGAATTGAATTAAATGTATTTACTTCTCGGTGGGCGAATGATTTTCAGTATACATACCAGATGGACCAAGAAAATTGCTACTGTCGAATCTTCTAGTAAAGACATTTATTTTCTTTCACTCCTTTTATTTCTTTTGTTGACTAACTTGTATCCATAACAAAGTTAAGATTATTTTCCCTTTTATTTGGCAGTGACTTGAGATGCCAGCAGAAAAGGATCCAGAGCCTGGAGGATGACATGGGGGGAGGAGTGGAGGTTCTTCAAAGATAACAATATACTCTGAATATTCAATATTGTAGTGGTGGTGGTGTGTGTGTGTGTGTGTGTGTGTGGTGGTGGTGTAAAGATACCTATTACTGCCACTTGTTGGTCTTTCACCCTTATCTGCATTCCTTAATACCCTCCCCTTCTAATACGAGTTATGGAGTCGGGTATAGATTCGCTCGACTGATAATACGAGGGAGAAAGTAGCAGCTCAACTTCAAGTTTTGGGTAGGAATGGTTTAGCTCGCCATAGGAGAGGGAGATGGTTCTCTTTTCAAGTGGGAAAGCTATCAAGCAGCAAGTACTTTTTCTTTCAGAACCTTTACCTTTAAGTCAAGTATTTGGAAGGTATCGCCTCCCCATCCACACTGTTTAGTTCACCAGAGAAGCTCCTTGTGTGAGACTGAAGAGAGTTTACTCTTTTCTAAAGACCACCACCAGCACAGTACCCATTTTATCAAAAGATGAGTTGGAGGAGGAGAGGATGGAGCATTGCTTTATATTGGAACTTCATCTCAATCTATGTAGAGGCAGAGGATGAAGGAGACAGGAAGTGTTAGTCCCTCCTCGACTCCAATGAATGCGTAAATGACTACTGCGAAGACCCATCCCCCGATTTCTTAATATACAGTCTCCACTCAACTGTTGTTTCCCCTTTTTATTCTTTATTCTTGTCAGTAGTTATTAATAATACCAAATCTTTTGTATCTGAACTTATGTAACTGTTATGTTTAAGTTACCTGCTACTTTTCAATTGGCAACAATGTTATAACTAAAGATACAAGGTATGTGTGAGCATGTTCTTCTAGCATTAAGAATGTTAAGATAAACGAGTAACTTGGAACTTTTGAAGTTATGAGCTTGAAGTTATGATCGTTTGGTTGTATTTGGTTGATTTCAGTACCTGTTCCTATTGCATATCAGACCATATCACTGCTAGCTAGTAATGTGTCATCACACATTCCTTAGCGGAGTCTTTTTCAGGATTTATGTTTAAAGCCTGGAAATTTAATAGTAGGAAATCTAAGATACAAGTTCATTTGCGATTTGTCGCTAAAGGTTACAAGTAATAAAGCATTGTATGGCCAAAGTACAATAGAAACTAAAATGAATTTTATATTATGGAATTAATTTAGGGGTTTGTAGACTTTGGGTCTTGAAAAAGTAGTAAAATTTGTATTTCAATCTCCATAATTGACCTAATTAGTATTTGAATCTTGGACTAATGTTTGACCCATCATTCATGTATATATGAAAGAGCCACTCGAGTACATGGAAGAAGTGAAATTATAGTAGGTATAGACATCTACTATGAGGTAGATAGATACAAGGATTCTTAGAACAACATAATCCAGTCGGTCGAGTCAATCGTTGGTTCAAGATTCAAATACTAATTAGGTCAATTATGGAGACCTAAATGTAAATTTTGTAACTTATTCGAAATCCAAAATCTGAAAACCCTTATTAAGTTGGGTTGGAGAATGGAAGCAGGTTAAAGTCATACATGAGTTGGAGTCCAGAGCCAACTGGAAACGTGTGTTACTATAGAATCAGCATCTTGTTTTTCTGGACTCTGGAACATTACAAACGTCTCCAACATCTTCTCCCTACTGACCGTTTGCTGCTTCCAACAAAAATGAGTTAAGCATGTTGTATGATTTTTTTTTTTTATAAAAAAATTGCTCATAGAGCATTAATGTTTGCTGAAATTACAATGAGAGCACAAATTTTGAACAAAATACATTCTAAGAACAAAAACACCTATCGAAAGGGCATAAACAAAGAGAACAGGAATTAAAAAAAATAGGATAAAAAAAATGCCAATCATATATATTAATTTTTGCCTAGTAGGAGAATATGTTTATGTCTTTTATATATACTAGTATATATGCACGTGCTTTGCACGTATATTGGAGTGAATGATGTTGATGAGTTAGTTTATTTCTACTGCTTTTAATTATATAGGTTAATGGTTCAACCCTTCGAATTCTTTGGTAACAATTTAAAAGACTTAGCAAGTAGCATGAACCCTTTGATTTCCGTAAATGATTGTCATTATTGCATCTCTTAAATGGTTGTCAGTGGAATTTATTGTAGGTATTCTTTTTAATTACTAAATATGTTGAAGGGTATTTTTGGAACGAAAATTTTTCACGGTGAAGCCTAGTTTTGACATTATATAGAGGAGATATATGTGTGTGTGTAACATTAGAATACATGAAAATTTATGATTAACTTGTGAAGTAATATAAGATCAGAATATTGAGGTTGTGGGTTAGAAACTTTTCATATCTATTCTACTATATAATGCCAAAACTAGGCTTCACCGTGAAATTTTTTCGTTCCAAAAATACCCTTCATTACATTTCAATATGTATTAACGTTGATAAGGATATCTAAGTAATTAAAAACAGTAATTAAATACTTATTAAATGTATGTATGCATGCATGAGGCAACTTGGGAAATGATAGTTAATAAAACAAAGATATGCATGCATGCAAAGTAGGTAGTTTGGAGAATAAAACAAAAGTTAATAAAGCATGCATGCAAAGTAGGTACATGAACCCAAGAGATAAGAGAAATCTTTCATATTTTCGTCATTTAATTTCTCCCAACTTTTTCTATTATATTTCCACCTATAATAAAATTAAGAAATTATCGGTTGCTCTTTTAATAAACTATTATTTTTTTAAGTAATATAAAATACGTGCAATGCACGTGCGTATATACTAGTTATATTAAAATGCTAAAATAAAAACTGTGTATAGGAAGATTAAATGTTATATGTTATTACTTCGGGAGCTAACAGAAAGATGTTCTTTTAACAAAAGATTTTTCTAACCAATATTAAAAAAAAACGTCATTATGAAAGACGTTTTCTTTACATACAATTAAGTGGAGAGGAGAATAATTAGTGTATAATTTTTTTTTCTTTAAAAAAAAAAACGTCCTTCAGAAGTATACAAATTAACTCTAATAGATCCCAAGAGTAGAAACATAAGGGTCTTACGCGGGAACATTTGTTGTATCATTTACATTGTTATCAACATTTTTATTTTTATTTTGCTTTTCTTGTGACTTGAAGTGTATGCGAGACCACCGCAACTTTTCTTGCAACGGAGTAGCTACAATACCAGTTATAACAACATTTGTTCACAACAATTCCTATTTACTTTCCTAGGCCCTATTATTTGAGGGTCATGTTACAACATTTTCTAAAAGAAATAAGAAGGCTTAAATCTAAAAATGGAGATGTCACATTAGTAACTTGAGTTAAAAAATATGGGACCTTCTGGTTTTTGGGGCATGTGCCATCGCATAGTTTGTACATGCTAAGAATGCACCTGAAGGGCACTGGGGCCCAGGCCCCCAATGATTTTTTTTTTTTTTTTTTTAGGAGTAGACTCAACCTCAGTCACATGCAGTAGTGGGGCCTCTCTTCTCTCTCTTTATACAAGCAGACGGTCGACAAAGACATGTATACATATGTCAAAAAGAAAAGCTCTTGCTTCTCCTAGAAGAAATCCAGCAAAAAGAAGGAATTCATAGAAGCATAATATTGCATAGAAGCTGAGATTTATTGGATGTAGTTTATTACTAGTGATTTTTTTTTAATTTTAATATTTGTTATATGTCCACTCCAAATTTATTAGCTGAGATTTTAAATTAGAAGAAATTCATAGAAGCATATTATTGCATACTTTAAATTTATGTTTCTAAAGTGCGCAAAATTAGAATAATTATCCGGACATAAAACTAACACCTGCATTTCTTCTAATTAGCTTACAAATTAGAAGCATACTTTGGAATATAACAAATAGTAAAAAATTCTAAACGTTTAGTATTTTTTTAGAAAGTATGCTTCATAGAAAAAGAATTGCGTAGTAGTATTACAAAAAGAAATTTTGACTTATCTTCCAATTTTTTTTTACTCATATTCAGGATGCACCCCACTGTTTTACATTAATGTACAAAATCTACTACTTTTGACTAAAATCGTCTTTTCTGACGGTCAACTGCTTTAACCAAAATTTTTGACCAAAATGTCCCTCCCACTCACCTCCCTCCCTTCCCCACCCCCCTCCCCCCGGCCCCCGCCGACAGACGGCCCCACAGCCGCCGCTCCCCTCCACTGCCCCTCTCTCCCCCCCTCCCCGCCACAGCCCCCCCTACCCCCCTCGTCTTTCATCGCGCTGCTCGCGCGTGCCGCCACGCAGCTCGTCGCTGCCGTCGTGCGGCTCGCCGCTGCGATTGCTGCTGCGGGGGAGGGGACAGGGGAGGGGGCGGTGGCGGGGAGGAAGGAGAGGGGGGGAGACGGGGAGCGACGACTGCGACGACAGCCTGCCGACGGGAGGGGGTGAGTGGAAGGAACATTTTAGTCAAAAGTGAAAAATCTTGTATATTAATGTAAAACAGTGGAGTACACTTGAATATGAGTAAAAAAATGGAATAAGTCAAAATTTCTCTATTACAAATGATGTTGTCGTTAAACGCTAAGTATGAAAACTTGTAAAGATGTAATATTTTATTATATAAATAGTATTATTTAATATTATATTATATTATTATATCTCTAAAAAAAAAAAATTTGAGGACGTTGTCTCCGCACCTCTTTGTGATTGTTCTCCCAGTAGATTGAAATCCTCAATCTGCCACTGGCTAGCACACATAACGTATTGATTACTCTCTTTCTTACGAGGACAGTTCTGCCTATAGACTTTATATGGTAGGTCCCCGACCTAACAGACCCTGATTTGTTGCTGATGCACCAGAATTAGCCATTGATCACACAAGAATTTCACAGAAAATAGAAAGAAGGAACAATTTAGGAGAATTATAATTTTTATTATTGGGGAAAGAAACAAAGGTACAGAATAACAAAGGAAGACGGAGGAGAAAGAAGCTAAAACAAGAAATGACGATTCTCTCCTCTCTGTACTCTTTCTACATAGGTATTTATAGACTACAATACCAAGAAGCTCAGTAACCGACTTGGATGAGCTGGACAGTGCCTGTAACTTCGTCAGGTGAGCTGGCATAACCGAATGGTGGCTGACGTGGCTTCCCATGTGGCAATGATGACTAAAGGAAGGTTTTGTTGAGGAATATGGATGTGGTTATTGTTGTAACTACTGATAAGCTCTGATACGAATTCCTCATGAAGCTCTGATACTTCGGATGCAAGTCTGATACGAGTTCATGGCTTAGTCAGTACTGAAAACTCTAATAGAATTTCATTGTCCTCTCTACCGAGCCACTGAAGAAAGAACCACTTAGCCTCCTCTCGATACTCTGAGCTAGCCACTGCACTGACTGAACTACCAATCCAAGTAGGTACTTATCATTGTAGTACTAGTTGTGCTTGAACTCTGTAGCAGAAAAAGAAGAAGAAGAGATTGAAGCTTGATTGCATCTGCAAAATTTAGACCAGATCAGCGGTCAGAAACTCGTGGACACAAAATCAGAAACAATGACACAGAAAAAATAAGCCGCCCACCGTGGGGCTCGAACCCACGACCACAAGGTTAAGAGCCTTGCGCTCTACCAACTGAGCTAGACGGGCTTGCTGTGATAATTCCCCATATTTATATTAAAGAAGAAAATCTTGTGGCACTTCCTAAGCCAACGTACAACTGAGAAGATACTGCTGGCACTCTCGTTATGCCCCACATGTCAGTGAGAGGAGCATCTGCCTACAATCTTGTCGGTGGCCTACATGTCAGCAGGAACGGCATATGGCTCACATGTCAATGAGAGTCATGAAATATATATATATATATATATATATATATATATATATATATATATATATATATATATATTTCTTGCACAAATTTTACCATATTTTTCATATTTTTCTCTGTGGACTAGACATTGTTATCTCAACCGTTTAAACATATACGAGGGTCACTAGCACCACAACTCATCCTTGATTATAGTCTGGTTAGACGACGATCCTTTCAGCGTAGATAGCGAGTCCCACTGAAAGTTCTCGAATCATCCATGCTGGTTCGTCATCGCAGCTATCCCTGTTTTTCCTAGGCCGAATCGGTCCCAGTACCCTGGTGACCGTTCAAGGAACCATATCCTTTGTGCACAAATTGTCCGTGAAGCACTTCTATCTATAACAACAACAAATATACATTGATAGCAAGCAAGCAACGTTATGATAATTCCACATTTTTATGTGACAAGCAATAACATTCAAGACTATACTCTTTTATCTGGATTCTTTTTTATTATGATATCGGTTGATCGGGAGAGAATGAATTAAGACATTTTTTCTATTTGGATTGGTTTTTCAAAATTACTGAGAGTACAAAAATTAAGAACCAGAGGTTCATTATATATATTAAAGTTGACCAAAACAGAAAAAATTTAAATCTGAAGAATAAATTTGTCAAAATAATACAAGTAACAATTATTATTGTATTACACTAAATGGTAAATCAAATATTTGAATGTAATTAATATTATTACATGGGATTAAACCAAATATGATAACTTAATTATAATTCAATTACATACAAACTAAATTAAATTATAGACTCCATTCCACTATGATTACACTACAATGAACCAAACAAACCCTACCCTTTGTCGTCCTCTTGACGCTGCAACATACACTAGGGACTCCCAACATTTAACTACGGCTCACACAATCTATGACTGTACATACATAAAATTTTCTTGCTTGTACAGCCAATATTGTAGTTGTAGTCTACTCGAGAAGAAAATAATAGATTTGAAAGCCAATACCAATCATATAGCAGTATATGCACACACCAGAACAAAACTCATTGTTACAAGGTTGATAGCAAGGTATTTGTACATCAATGGAGTGCCATCTGTAAGTCTCCAAAAACATGTTTTTTACACAGACTAAAATTATGTCAACAACACTGTAACAAACAGCCTACACAGAGAGCTAGCTACAAAGAATACAATTCTCGCCCACTTGATGAAATTTCAATCGAAGTGCCCTCAATCGAGTTTGAGACAAAAACATAAACACAAGTTAGCAATGCAAAGCAAAGAGCAGCAGCACCCTCTAGACAATTTTCATTGTGTGGTAACACTCTTTGCAAGATTTCTCGGCTGGTCCACATCATAACCTCGCAAAACTGTCAGATGATAGGCTAGCAACTGCAAGATGAAAACACAAAATTAATTAGGGAAATAAATAAATATAATAAACTCCTATCAATTGAACTACAATTATGACAAATATCACATTGTAGAATATATACGGCTTAGATTGCATCGTATAGAAATGACAATCTTAGGCCTCGTTTGGTTCACGGATTTAAGGAATCGGGAAAGGAAACTTGTTCCTTTCCTTTGTTTGATAGCTACAGCCTTGGGAAGTATTTTCCTGACAGGGAAAAAACAGGTAACAGGTAGGAAAATGATTCCTCTCATAACCCATGGGATTGATTTTTCCTCCTCCTTTCCTAGCATTTATTGCAAGAAAATAAGACAAAGATGGCCATGTGTAATGGTCTATTTTACCAACACATATTTTTTCATAATATTATTTTTATTTTAAAAGGCAATGGCATTATTGGAATATTAATATATTTTTCTTTCCTTTCCTACAACCACCAAACACTGGAAAGGAAATCAAATGATCTTTCCTAAATGGTTTCCTTGTTTTACCAAACACATAAAAGAAAATCTGATAGAAATCGTACTTTCCCATTCCTATGGAAAATACAATGGAATTCATTTACCTTCCGTGAACCAAACTGGGCCTTAGAGTATTCACCCACATTCCAAACCAGCAAAATTGAAAATTCTAGATGGTTCAGTAATGTGTATTTAATGGCAGGTTAACATAAATTTAACATAAATTTAGTGATTATGTTGTGCCAGGATTTTAATTTATGATCGTTTCTGATTTACCATTATAAGATTAAGAGATTTTACACGCTCCGGCAGGGAATACAAGTGTTGTTAAACACTAGGAAATTATGCTGATGAAATGACAAGCTTTCAAAAAGGAAAACAAAAAACAAAGCCATTTCCCAACTGGCACATCATCACTAGGGGCAAAGGAAGTCAACTTATGTAAGTATTAACATTTTTACTCTAGAAACCCTCTCTAAGATCTCTTGTTTTGAGTCTTTCAGTGTCTAAGTTTGCTGCCTTGTGTACCATGATTTGTGGACCTAATCTACGGACGCATGCTTTAACTTCTTACTTTATATATAACATCTAACTCTGAAACTTTTCCCTTGATCTTGCGAAGCACTTGGCTACATGAAAATCGTGTTCTGTCCTTTATTATTACATGGTCACAATCGAGAGAGAGACTAAGATGCTACATCAAGAGTTTGAATCCCCTGATGCCAATATCTCGTAATATCCTCTATCATGTACAAATAAGAGGAAACACATGAGATATTGGCCATGAAAAATTGTCAATATCTCATGCATTTCCCTAATTTGTACAAGATATTGGCACTAAAGATGCATGCTTTAACCTATTCTTACTTTATGTATAACATTTAACTGAAAATTTTCCTTTGATATTGCAAAGCACTTGGTTATATGAAGAGCGTGTTCTGTCATTCATTATTACATGGTCACAATCGAGAGAATCAATACTCTCTATGTCAAGAGTTTGGATTCCCTAATGTCAATGTCTCGTAATGCCCCCTACTGCAAATAATAGTAGGAGGAAACACCCCCTACTGCAAATAGAAGTAGGAGGAAACACGTGAGAAATTGGTCACGAGAAATTGTCAATATCTCATGCATTTCCCCAAATTGTACAAGATATTGGCACTAAGGAACCCCCTCCCCTCATGCCATAATTGTTGACCATTTCATCAAATAAATGTGTTGGCCTGTCAGTCATTATCTTCCAAAAAAGATTAGTTCAATTGTGTAGTAATCAAGGTTATGGAAAGCGCTAGGCACTAGTAGGGCGGGCACCCGCTGCCTAGCGCCTAGCCTGCTTAGCCGACAGCCTAGGCAGCCACCTAAATCTAGGCGGTTCAAAAAAAAAAAAAAAATCCAAAAAACCTACTGAAAATTGTAGAAAAAGTTATTAAAATCCCAAAGTATGCACAGTCGGATGTAGGGGAGGGGGGGTAGGCGGACATCGGGCGGGCACCAGGCGCGGCCTAGGCTGCCTTTTAGAACAGTGGTAGTAATAATGCATCTCTGTTCTTTATCAAGATTTTGATTTGAAGTTCTAGAGCATGAGCTAAGCATAGGTTAGGCTTTCCTTACCTTTCTCAATATTCCTTCTTTGGTACCATGTCTGTATAGTTTATTGATCAAGAAACTCTATATTCTTAATAATTTCTTAGTTCGAAGAATGAAGATATGGCTGCTGGAACTGTTCTAATAGAATGTAGAGACATGATCAATCTTCCCTGTCTATGGTTGAGTCAGACGAGAAAAGTAGATCCGTCATGGCATGGTCCATAAATCTTTTAGAGTCGGGGTCAGGAAGGAAAGTAAGCGCGTCCATTCAAAGATTTGGAGATGAATTTAGGAAAATAGAAACGTTGGTCTTCAACACAAAATTAGGAAATTTCTGAAACAATAAATTTTGCTTACAAACATGGAATAGTACCATTTATAAGGGGATACTCCATTGAAAGATATGATGATGATGGGGCTTTATGATATATAAAGTCGATTGATTGAGGCATCGGAGATTTGTTTTTTTGTAATTGGGACTTGTTTTTTTAATTACTATTAATGAGAAACATAATTGGAGCTATGTATAGCCATCTAACTACTACCTCACATGTTTTTCTACGTCAAGTGTCCTCACATTTATTTATTTATTTTAATTTTGAGAAAAGGCCAGTCATTAGTGACTGCCCTGTCCCGAGCTACTAGCACCAAGACCCCCTGCAATTCATTTAAATTTTGCTCGGACTAGAATTTGAACCCACACCCACTCCTCCCCTCCCTTACCAGTGCTACCACTGGATCCCCCAAGGTGTCCTCACTAAATTATACCAAGTAATGCTTCATTCTTCTCTCTTGGATTAATGTCTATAGACAATTAATGCAATTCTCCAAAGAAGCCAATATCACCTTACCTCTTCATTTTGGAATTGTTTGGTAAACATGAAGTGGTTATGTATTTGAAGAATCCATAATTTTGGAGCCAAATCCATGAGATTCTATGTTTGGTTGGATCCAGGATTTGAATTTGGAAAGTGGATAATGATTACTTTTCAAATCCAAGATCAAATTTTGGAGGCTATCTCATATCCTCCTCTCCATTCCCGATTTGGGAGGGAGAAAGTTGGATTTGATTTTCTTTTTAATAATTTTATTGTTCTATTAGATATATAGTTTACACTAATCAACAATTAATTAACTAATAACTTAATTAATATTTAGTAAATATTTTATATATGAAATTTCTATTCTTAATTAATATAAATAAGTTTTAGGATATTTAAATAATATAAATAAAAAATATTCAAATATATAATAATAGCTAATTATAAATTTCACTAGACAATGAATTAGTATGTACTATTATATTATTATATAATTAGAATAGTTAATTAAAATGATTTATTAATATTTAAATTAATTAATTATTTTAAGTTATAATTAACTAATAAAATATATTTTTTAATTATATAATTAATATTTTATGATTATTATTAACCATATATAATTATGATCATGAGTAAATCATAATATTAGGTAATTAATATTTTTATAAAATTATAATATTTAATTAGTTGACCATAATATTTTGTTCATATCGACTGTTTACATTATTAATTAGCCATAATATTTCTAGTAAATACTCTACTATCCAAACACAGAATTTGGATTATGACCACTTCCAATTCAAAATTCCAACTTTACCAAACAACTTTTGGTCTAAAATCCTGAAACTATAAATGTAGGATTTGGACCAAAATCCAAATCTGGATTTTCAAAATCCAAATCCACTTCATGTTTACCAAACAAGCTCCGAGTTTTTTGTAGCCATTTGGAGGGAGCTCCTTGGTTGCACACAGAAAAGGTAAACCCACCTACCTGCCAACTGTTCTTTTAGGTTTTAGGGCAAATCCTATCTTTCAAAGAACTTTTACATTGCCTGCCAATTGGTTTGGCTTTACAGCAAAGTTCTCTCTCTCTCTCAGAGCTATCTCCTTAGTTAAGGCTTACTCACCAGTGAAGAGAGTGCTGATGTCCAGTTAACCCCAGTTAAATCAAATTTGTCATTCTCCTGAGAAGCTTTATCGTGCTACAAGTCGATCCCATTCTAATGGAAGAAGGCATGGATGACCAATGGTTTAGCAACAATAACAACAAAGACTCTTATCCCAAAATTTCCGGGTTGGCCAATCACTTAGCGGAAACAAAAAATAGACTTATTCAATAAACTGAGAACAACGACGACAAAGACTTTACCCAGATGGGCTCATGTACTTTCCTACTGCAACAACTCACGTCTGTTAGGTCTACCCCTAGATCTAGCAGCTTCCTAGTTACCTCTAACTGCTGCGTCTATCGGACCACGACTCAAACCAAACCATCTCTAATGATCTATCCCTCATCTCAGACTAATTTGGAGGCCACCTTTGACTTCTCACACAAGTGCATTCATTACTTAACCTGTATTTCATTATATTCTCTCACGTTCACTGATACATTCTCCTTTATACTCTCTTTCTTTTCTTTTTTTGTTGAAAACCCTAGTTGCCCAACATTCTGACCCTTAAGGCATGGCTCATCTTACAGTGGGTCTATAGAATTTTCATTTGGTAATTCATGGTTGCACAACAATCTAAACCATTTACTTCAACCAACGTTATGAACAAGGTCCTAGATTTTTCCATCATGGTCAATAATTGGTCGTTAGTAATGAAACCATCACTCTTAGGTAGACTGATAATAAACTCATATCTATGAAATGGTTCTCAAATTTCAAAGCAAACAAATAGATAACAAAATGTACATAACAAAGAGCAGACAATACATGACAATTCAAGCCTAGACACACCTGCAATGGGATTATATTGAGCACAGGTTGAAGGCAATCTTCACTTTGAGGTACTTCAATGGCTCTGCAGGATCCACTAGGAAAAACAGATGATGCATCTCCTTCTGAGCACATAACTATCAGACGACCTTTACGAGCATGAAGTTGTTGAATTACTGATTGTTGTTTGCTGTTAGGAATATGAACAAAAAGACATCAGCCTCAACACAAAATTGGACATGCCTAAGCATAAACTTCATGATTGCAAGCAACACTGACCTAAAGCATGCATCCCGTGTGGCAATGACTATGATCGGAAGAGTTTCATCCACTAATGCCAATGGGCCATGTTTCATTTCACCAGCAAGCATTCCTTCACTGTGCATGAGTGCTACCTCTTTCACCTTCAAAGCACCCTCCATAGCAGTGGCATAGTTATAACCTCTACCAAATACAAGGAGAGACTCTGAATCTATCAATGATTCAGCAAGATCTCTCATCTCACTGTCAAGTTTCAGTACTTCTCTAACTTTATCTGCAATACAATCAAGAGAACCAGTCCACAATTATGTCAGTCTCCTATTTTTCAAATGTAAGAAACTTAGAAGCTATGTTGGAAGTCTACAGTTTATCCAGTATCAATACAAACGATGGCGTACTTGGTAGCTCAGAAAGGCCATTAATAATAGCCGCTCTCCTAGCTTGTGTGGATATTCTGTCATCTCCAATAGCCAATGCCATCATGGACATTGCCACAATTTGACTTGTGTATGCCTGGAAATCATGACATTAGTGCCACTACAGCCACCAGCATATAAAACAAAAAACAGAATGTCATGGTGAAATATATTTTACCTTTGTACTAGCAACACCAATCTCACACCCAGCATTTATGTGAACACCACAATGAGTCTTTCTGGCTAGTGTACTACCGACCGTATTTGTTATGCCAACACACATGGCACCATTTTCTAAGGCATACTCGAGTGCAATCAGAGTATCTGCAGTTTCTCCAGATTGGCTAACAAAAACTGCAGTATCTTCTCTGTATATAGGGCCCTGTCTGTCCAGCAAATCGCTCGCGATTTCCATAGTAACAGGGATACCTTTTCCCAGGTTCAAATAAAAATAAGTATACAAATAGTTTCATTGGATGAAGATTAGCAACATGCAGTGTTGGTCTTACCAGATAGCTCTTCAAAAAAGGGTCTTGCAGCTAAAGCTGCATTGTAGCTGGTACCACAACCAATGAATACAATCCTTCTGCTGTGTCTAATTGTTCTCAGGTGATCCTTCAGTCCACCCAAGACCACATCACTATCCTTTAGTCTTCCCCTCATTGTTGTAGTTAAAGAATGTGGTTGTTCATGAATTTCTTTCTGCATGAAATGGTCATACTTTCCTTTCTTTATTTGCTCAACCTCCATCTCGAGAACAGATAATGCACGTTGGACTGATGCTGGCTTTTCCTTGCCATAGTCAAACTTGAGTATTGATACACATCCATCCTGGTGCAATCATAAACAAGAACTAGTTACCTTTCTGAATATAGTAATATGAAGTGTCGGAACTGCATTTAAAAGAGAGAGAGAGATGGTTCAACTCTATGCATGGAATATCCACAGACTAACTGAACAAGTATCCGCCTCATAACAAATTGAGTGATACTAAACTGACTTTCTGGATGGTAAACGATCAATGTAAGACACCTTTCTTTAATCAAAGAAGAAAGAAAAATAGATTCTTGAGCCTAATAGGTAACCATACTTAAGAAAAGCTCAGCTGGAATTCTGATTTCCTGTGTCTGAGCCTCATTACGCATGTATGTACGCCTTGGAATCCTATGTTCCACCAATTCTATTGTATATTAGAGAGCCAAAAGGAATATAAATTAATTGATACATCCAACAAAAAGCAATATAAATTAACACTTTGCCTAACTTTTATAGCTGTCAGGTCTCATAGCGAATGTACATATAAAATACTTAAAAACATAAAAACATCCAGTTACATTTGCCATAGAAAGAATAATAAAAAGATCCATGACAAAACTATATACTGTATAATATCTAAGAGACACATGAGGGCCCAAAAAACGTTTTGCATGCCTTTAGAAAGTTAAATTTTATATCGTAAAGCACCACGTTCAACGAAATGCAAGCACCTAAAGATCATTTTAACGTAGCTCCGTGTGCCTTCAGACTCTGAAGACTGAAATAAATACTGCAAATTTATTTTGTTGTACTCTATTCATGACATTCCTAGGCTAAGAAGCAAGATGACTTCACCTAGCAGCGACAATATGGTAATGATATGAGCAACGCAAAATGAAATAACTGAAAGAAGAGGGAGACAAACAAATTCTCTTCAACAAAAGGTATGTTCTGAAAGGACACAAGGGCAAAGCTCAAACAACATAACATTGAACAGTTATGTAATAATAACATTCTAATTAATCATTACCACAAACAAAAAAGGAGTACCTTGATATGCACGACTTCATTGTCCTCAATAGACAAGTAATTTTTCGTATGTTCCACAATTGCACACAAGTCACTGGAGAAGAACAGTTCCTTGGGCTCTCCATTCTTTGTAAGAGCTTTAACGTCATGATATAATGTTTCACAACTTTTCTCATCAGTTAGTTCCTGAAAATATAGAAGAATGGCTCTGTTGATTTCTAGTCAATATAATGAGGAGCAATTGACAAAGTAACAGATTAAGGAAAGATTTTCAAAGTGCTAAGTAATATTTTTTTAGAGGAAAGACGTTTGAAGTGCTCAATAAGTCAATAGAATTGTCTGAGAGCAAAGATGTTCAAAGTGTCCAAATTGGTGTCGTCATCATCATCATGCCTTTCCCCTTCATAATTGTTTCGGCTATGGAGCATGAGAAAGCTCCACAAAAGAATTGATAATGCTCAAGAGTCAATACTATTAGTTCAAGTAAATAGATAACTTCATCAGAAAGTAGTACTCAATTTATGTTTCTAGTTATTATAATCACTTTGAATTTTGTAACTCTAGTGATCAAAGCACATACTTCTAGATCTGAACGAAGAAAGATACACCCATATCTTTTGAACAGATCATGTATAGACTTAGACTTTGGTTAGTGGTAGTTTATGAAGGAGCATGGGAGCTGCAGAAAATATTAACTGTAATAACTCATGCTACGCACTGCTCTATGGTAAAAACCTGTACTAGCCTTCACGCTGTTGTTTGGTCACCCATAACCAGTGCTTGTAGAAGGTGGACAAAATGAATGCCAACCCCAACCCCCCCCATCCCCCCCCCCCCCCCCCCCCCCCCACACACACACACACAAAAAACACCACCAGACGCACACAAGTCCATCCATATATCCCTACTTATGCCTCACATATTTCCACCTGCTGAAATAGTAGTATCACAAGCTGGATTCACTAATGGAGTTTATTGCTTAGTTGCTGTTATTCAAGCAAGCAACAGCAAACCAAACAACAAAATTTGATACCAGTCACTGCAGCAATCCAAGTTTCACCATTTTTCCTCACAAGACCATGAATACAAGATTATCACAAGATATGATGTAAAATAATTATCATATGTGATGATATAAAGAAACAATAAACATGGCTAAGACTTAATGACTTACTTTGACGCCAAGGATCAGTGTGCTCCCACGCTTGCATGCAATTAGCTCATTCGGATAGTGTGGACTTTTAAATATAAGTGCATATGCTCCTTCAAGGTGCCTCGTGACTTCTTTAACAACTTGACTAAAAGTAACGCTCTGATCACCTAGAGAGGAAAAACAAGTTCAAGCAAGTACTCTTATGATAAGTAAAGGATTTGAAAACATTATCAACAGGAGCTGCACCAACAACAATACCAACAGTAACAGCACCAAGCTGATAACAACAGCAAAAATGAATTTAACCAATTTGCCACATGATTACAGTGATATGAGCTTCATAATACATGTCAAACCAAATACATCAAGATCTTGTTTTGTCACCATGAATTAAAAAAAAAATCTCAAATTGATAAAATTCATGAAAATCACGAAAATGCAATTCCAATTCCTTTTGTGTGTGTTGTTTGCTTGACCTGTGGATACAATCACCTTGTAGTTTTAGGAGGTTACTACCTCCCCAACATTAATGATTAATGAGCAAACAAAAAATTCATCCGCACATCCACATTTAGTTTTGAGAGGTAATATCAACATGAGTGCATAACGTCAAGAAAGTGTTTCTCAGGGTGTGGAAATGGCGTTCAGTTATTTAATGGGTGTGTCTTTTCCTCATTTTTTGTATACATAAGTGGGAATTGAGATTCCCAATAGAACTCCAATTGTTGATGCATATGAACCAAACAATGTAAATTGGTCCAGTTCCTGGCATTTCAAATTACAGTATAGGTCCTAGATGGAGATAAAATTCAGATACTTGATTTATTCCTACAATAAAACAAACCACAGACGGCCATCACAACCATTGTATGCCCGTTTCACCAACTGTCGGTTTCCAAAGGTCAATAATATCCAACATATGTTTCCAATCTACTAATTTATATAGTAATTAGAAGTTCTAGAGGGAATAATAATGTTACATTTGCCATAAATTTATGAATTTACAGAAGTAGTATTAAATATGGAAAGTTCTTTGAACCTCAATCACTGTTATATTTCCTATAAGCATTGCCATCGAATACAACAATCTAAATTATGGATTCATAATGTGTTGCAGCCCTTATATGAGCAAGTGTTTGCAGGTTGGTAAGCATCAGACATAATCCTGATCCCAGACATTATATTTGTTGAAGTGAGGGTTGAGACTTGAGGGTCAAATATTCATATTTAACAATTTTGTTTAATCCCTGTTAAATAAGCTGATAGGTGAGTCCTTTATAATACATGAGCTTTTTTAGACTTACAATTTTGTCCTTTATAATACATGAGTCCTTTATAAGCTGATAGGGTTAAATATTCATATTTAACAATTTTGTCCAGTCAAGATGGAGCATTTAGTTGTATTGCCTAGGTGAGCTTTTTTTTTAAATATATTCACGAATACTTCAGAAATGATTTTAATCAAGTTGTTCTTTCGTGAGTCATAATCTTTTTAGACTTACACGTGAGTTTACATATCATGTAGTGCATAAGCAATTGAAGATTTTGGACAAGCAACTAATGTTGCTTATGCTCTTAATACTAGTGGGTACTTTCCATCCGTATTGTTGTTTGGCTATTGGAATAGCATTTTAGAACCATAGTTGCCTAATTCGACAACCCTTCCTACGTCCCACGAATTAGGACGAACGACCCCGAACGGGATGCGTTCGCGACCGGTTCGTCAAATTTAGCGACCCGCATTTTGATGACTTTGGTTATGAACTTATGATATTTGATGTATATTTCTATATAATTGTATATGGTACAAAAGACGACCCAGATAAAAACGAACATCGACCCCAAATAGCGTACCGAATAAGCCTACCCCCACCGCATCGCGTACCGGCTGAGATACCGTACCACGTACCAAAGCGACCCACGATCCCGGTAACATTGTTTAGAACCTCCATGCCATTTTAGCATATTTGGAAACTAGGACCCTATTAAGGGTCCTCTTCAAACAGTGGAAACTCGCACAAACTAGTAATGGCCTCTTTATCATTCTTATTTTATTTGACTCTTGATGGAAAGTAATCAATGTTGGCCTTTTCATATTTTTAAATTGTGACATTCTCTACTTTCTTTATTCTAGTTTCAAGCAAACAAACAACCATTTTGTTTGGATATACATTACTAGAAACTCTATAGAAACTAAGGCCGTGTTTGGTATCACTTACATTTATCTGTTTTCTGTTTTTATAATTTTTTTTGTTTTTAAAAAAAATTGTTTTCAGTTTTTTTAAAACAATAAACATGTTTGACGTATCTCGTTATTACTTGTTTATAAAAACAAATACATTTTTGATAAGCAATAAAAATATAAATTTATTTATTTTTGTTAAGCAAACATACCATCCCTTCTACATCCCAATTTTTTTTTTTGTTTATGAAAACATGGTAAACAACTTTTTTCGTTTTCACTATTTAAAAAAATATATTTTTTGTTTCTGAAAACAAATTTCCGAAAACAAAAAACATAAATACACTTGCCAAACATTTTTTTGTAAAAACTAAAAAGTAGATTTTTTTTAGAAACAAAAATGATACCAAACGGGTCCTAAGCCTTTAACCTTTCTTTTACATTCATGTTGCCAAACAGGCCCTACATGTGAGATGAAAGCTTGTCATCTGTAACCAGCCTCAAATTCAGAAGTTGTTGACCCAAGGCTTATTCCTACAACCACACCTTAGAATCTAGAAGCGGGAGCGGGGTTAGGAGCGAGAGCCGAAGATCGCGACTACTTAGAAGAGTCTAAAGTTGGGGGCATGATGAGAACGTGAGCTAATAATTTTTTTGTTTATTTATTATTGTTATCAAAACTAATAAATATCTTAATATTTATTAGAATTTATAAAGTTCAATACAAAATAACAAAGAGATCATTCGCATGTTGATTTTTTATGATGTCAAGGTAAGTAATTTTTAGTTTCTTGGTACTTTGATAAACGTTTTTTTTTTATAACTTCCTTCCTAAAATTTATGTTCTCTTTTATAATAATGATCATATTATAAGAAGCGTTCATGTCGTCGGAGAAACGCGCTCCCGTCGTCGGAGAAACGAGAGCTTCCGTCATCGGGGAAACGAGCTCCCAAGTAAGAACCGCCGAATCAATATTCTTACTAAAATTCGTTGACCTCCTAGAAGTTTCTGGCTTCTAAGAACCACACAGACCTTTGATATATTCAATGATTTTAGTAAGCATATCAACAGTATGTAGGCAACTTTCTAAAAAACTATACAGGAAGATACTTGGTAAAAACATTACTGTTTTCACAACAGCTGTGAACAATTAAAGCCTTAAGTATCAGTGTCTAACTTTGTGGCTAAAAAGGAGAGTTATATTTTTCATTTATCAATACAATTAAAGAATATTAAATGGTGCCCATAGTGCTTTTTTTTTTCAATTAACTAGCAGCCATGAAGGAACGGACATCATTACAACAACAATGACAAAGCCTTTATCCCAATTTTTGTGGTCGGCAAGGAACAAACATCATTCATTGACAAAATAACTAGAGTAGACAAATTGTAAAAAGGAACGGATACCTTCACAGGCCTTATCATAGACAAACTTTGCAAGCTTAGGAATGACCTCAGTGTCAGTTTCTGATTCAAAGGTGAACCCATGTCGAATTAAAGTTTCCTTTAGAACCTGAAGGGTAGCATTTTAAATATGGATGTCAATAAAATAGCTTCAGTTGTAATTGATGAAGCACGAATCCAAATTTGAATTGTTAGTTCAAAGGGCAACACTAATACATGAAATAAAGCTCAGGCGATTTAAATATAGGGTAAAATATACAATCATGCCTTGTAGTTCTATAGGATATTGTGAAAAGTAAGGATTGTTTTTTAATGAAAAATGAACTGAGCGCTGGAGCAAACATATATGCTTGAAGATAACAGGATAAGAAATCAGCTACTCTTTTGAGACAAGAAGTACTCCATCTAAAGTATCATACTCTAAAGCAATTACATCTAATGTGGAAAATCAAAGATTTCCCTCACATGGCGTGCCATTGGTGACTCTTTTCTGCAATATAACTTAGATTTCCCATGTCAAAAAGTGCCATCAAATTCAGTTCTAGGTGTACGTAACCAACAAATGGATTATTGTACAACTTTGAGGAGCACTGTCAATCTCTCGTATCCTTGAGTAAACATCAGAACAAGGTAGAAAAGATGACTGATTTCGGTTCCTCGGACATAATATTGGATTTGAGCCTAACAGATATGAATTGCACAATGAGGTCCGAACCGACCAATACCTTCAGATCATGTTGATCGGTCAACTTCGGGTCAGTTCAGCCCATAACAAAGCAAAATCAATACTGAAACTACCGATTCAAACACACACACACACACACCCTTTTCAAACCCCACCCCCCCCCGAAATTGCCAAAACCTATACTCATGGTAAAGGTCTGGAAGGTATAGCAAACCAATATTACAAACCTTGGCACAAAGTTGGCTGAATCGTACCAAACTTGTCAAAAACATTAAATAATTTTTTTTCAAATTATAACCGAAAACAACCATAACTCCCCTAAACAATAACAAAATAACACAAACTTTTACAATTTTCTCGAAACTAGCCATAAATGTACATGCTTCAGTTTTCCAACCATTTACGTGCTCTTAAAATATGTTCTGAAATTGGACAATCAAATCCCCTTTAAAAATTCGAGTATTCCCTATGGGTCACGTACAGGACCATACCAGGGATAATCATGTCGAGAGTTGAGTGTTGAAGAATAAAATTATTCATCTTACTATTCTGTATTTATTGCTATGTGTATTTTCCATTTCTAACTAGGGTTAGTGATGTCATTTCACATGTTTTATAGTCATATGTAATACTACCCAAGGGCCATAATAAAATTTTAATCTTATTCCATTCCACAATGTAGACTACTTTCAATATGGCATCACAGCCCTAGAGTCTCTCTCTACTCTTCTTCAACATCTCCCACATGACGACTTCCTCGACGATTGGGTTCGTATGTTCGGCATCTTCGATATTGTTCACCACTTAGGCTTTCGGAGTGTGTTTTATCTCGGTAATTAGTTTGCAGTGTTCAACGATCTCGTGTGCAATTTTTCAAACTTGATGGTTACTTCTTCTTTGGCGATGACTGCAGCCGCATATTCGACGAATGCTTCGAGCACGATTTTTTTTCTTTTTTCTTTCGGGATTTTTCTGTCACGAAGTCCCGACTTCTTATAGTTTCTTTACGGGATTTCATCGATATGCGACGTCCCGATTCTCGTCATGATGATTCTTTCTGGAATTTTTCATCTTTCTTAGCTCCGACATATCTCATATATTTTTTAAGTCGTTTTTCAGAGCTGGACTGACTTGGTATGCTTTCATCGGTATGCGACGCCATGATTCTCTTCTGCTCTTCATGATGATTCTCTCTCGAACTTTTCATCTTTATGAGCTCCGACATATCTCAAATACTTTTTCGGTCGTTTTTTAGAACGAGACCTACATGAGATGTTTTCTTTCGAAATTTCTCGTATTTTAGAGATAAGTGTGCCTTGAATATTGATTTCGAGATTTCTTTTGCTTTGAAGTCCTGACTCTCTTTTGACTTCTTTGTTTGATAGCTTATATTTTCATGGAATTATTTTCCAAAAAACTATCATTTTCATATATTTTTCTAAAATGGTGAAAAATGAAACTGACCCAACCCATAGTAAAATATCATTTTCCATAAGAAAAAACAACAACTATTTTCTGTGGAAAATAATGTCAAACACCCAAATTTATTTATTTTTCCACATATTTTCCACCTTGCAATCATTATCAAACGCACCCTAAATGTTTATAAAATATTACATAAACGGACCTCGTAATTAGTAATGATGCCATTATGCACGACCAGGAACTCGTTCCCTTCGCCGGAGGACTGCGGATGGCTATTCCTCGGCGCCGGCACGCCGTGCGTGGCCCACCGCGTGTGCGCGATGCCGGCGTGGACCAGGAACGCCCTCTCCAGATCCACGTCCGTCGCGTCCACCTCTACACTCAGAAAAAAAAAATCAATCAACATGAGAAAAACCCTAATTTTGTGGGAATGGTGTGGGGAATTGAACCGAACCGAACCGAACCTCTGTAGACGGATCCGACGAGGGACTCGATCTTCCCCTTCTGCCGGAACACCAGCAGGGGCGAGGAGGCGACGGAGACGGTGTCGGGTGTCGGATCGGCGTCGATGGCGACGCCGGAGGAGTCGTAGCCCCTGTACTCGAGGCGGCGGAGGCCATTGAAGAGGACCTCGAGAATGTGCCTTCTCTCTCTCGCGACGTTGTAGTTCAAGTACGCGAAGATCCCACACATACTTCCTCTCTCTCTCTCTCTCTCTCTCTCTCTCTCTCTCTCTCTCTCTCTCTCTCTCTCTCGAATGCTAGGGATTTGAGGGGGAAGTGGGAGGGGATTTTGAAGAGGAGAGGAAAAGCGGTTGATGGTCAAAATGAGGAGAACACCACTTCCGACTTTCCGAGTCCGCCGTGGGGTCCACACCAACTGTGCGTTTTGAAAGGGTGAGGATATTCCACAATGTAGACTACTTTCAATATGGCATCACAGCCCTAGAGTCTCTCTTCTACTCTTCTTCAACATCTCCCACATGACGACTTCCTCGACGATTGGGTTCGTATGTTCGGCATCTTCGATATTGTTCACCACTTAGGCTTTCGGAGTGTGTTTTATCTCGGTAATTAGTTTGCAGTGTTCAACGATCTCGTGTGCAATTTTTCAAACTTGATGGTTACTTCTTCTTTGGCGATGACTGCAGCCGCATATTCGACGAATGCTTCGAGCACGATTTTTTTTCTTTTTTCTTTCGGGATTTTTCTGTCACGAAGTCCCGACTTCTTATAGTTTCTTTACGGGATTTCATCGATATGCGACGTCCCGATTCTCGTCATGATGATTCTTTCTGGAATTTTTCATCTTTCTTAGCTCCGACATATCTCATATATTTTTTAAGTCGTTTTTCAGAGCTGGACTGACTTGGTATGCTTTCATCGGTATGCGACGCCATGATTCTCTTCTGCTCTTCATGATGATTCTCTCTCGAACTTTTCATCTTTATGAGCTCCGACATATCTCAAATACTTTTTCGATCGTTTTTTAGAACGAGACCTACATGAGATGTTTTCTTTCGAAATTTCTCGTATTTTAGAGATAAGTGTGCCTTGAATATTGATTTCGAGATTTCTTTTGCTTTGAAGTCCTGACTCTCTTTTGACTTCTTTGTTTGATAGCTTATATTTTCATGGAATTATTTTCCAAAAAACTATCATTTTCATATATTTTTCTAAAATGGTGAAAAATGAAACTGACCCAACCCATAGTAAAATATCATTTTCCATAAGAAAAAACAACAACTATTTTCTGTGGAAAATAATGTCAAACACCCAAATTTATTTATTTTTCCACATATTTTCCACCTTGCAATCATTATCAAACGCACCCTAAATGTTTATAAAATATTACATAAACGGACCTCGTAATTAGTAATGATGCCATTATGCACGACCAGGAACTCGTTCCCTTCGCCGGAGGACTGCGGATGGCTGTTCCTCGGCGCCGGCACGCCGTGCGTGGCCCACCGCGTGTGCGCGATGCCGGCGTGGACCAGGAACGCCCTCTCCAGATCCACGTCCGTCGCGTCCACCTCTACACTCAGAAAAAAAAAATCAATCAACATGAGAAAAACCCTAATTTTGTGGGAATGGTGTGGGGAATTGAACCGAACCGAACCGAACCTCTGTAGACGGATCCGACGAGGGACTCGATCTTCCCCTCCTGCCGGAACACCAGCAGGGGCGAGGAGGCGACGGAGACGGTGTCGGGTGTCGGATCGGCGTCGATGGCGACGCCGGAGGAGTCGTAGCCCCTGTACTCGAGGCGGCGGAGGCCATTGAAGAGGACCTCGAGAATGTGCCTCCTCTCTCTCGCGACGTTGTAGTTCAAGTACGCGAAGATCCCACACATACTTCCTCTCTCTCTCTCTCTCTCTCTGTCTCTCGAATGCTAGGGATTTGAGGGGGAAGTGGGAGGGGATTTTGAAGAGGAGAGGAAAAGCGGTTGATGGTCAAAATGAGGAGAACACCACTTCCGACTTTCCGAGTCCGCCGTGGGGCCCACACCAACTGCGCGTTTTGAAAGGGTGAGGATATTACGTTAATGCCCCCCCCCCCCCCCCCCCCCCCCCCCCCCCCCCCCTTCTCTTGCAAGGGAAGTCGGTTGGAAAAGGAGGGTGATCCGAGCGGCTGGATCAGCTGTACAGAGTCGAACGGCAAATATCGTTTTTTTTTTTTTTCTATTTTTTTAAATCTAAAATGCGGATCGAATGTGTTCTCTGCATGCATGTGAGCTGGACCAGAATGTGTTATCTGCATGTGCAGCTAGTGGCTGGCTCCCACGTTACAGATTTATAATAATAGTTAAAAAAGAGAGGCAAATACTAAGATTTGGAACCCCCAAGTGTCCATCTCTGTTCTTGTAATAAGGCATGGAAAGACTCTCAGTAGAGGGCCCTGGCCACCTCTATGTCACGTCATGAATATGAATGTCAAGAGATGATGATGACGTTCGCAAGTCCTCCCTCGTTGTTCTGTTTATGAGGTCTTTTCCGATTCACTTTTCTAGATGCCATCATTTGACAAGTAAGCTCAACCCTCGGCTGCAATCAATACCGTCTCAAAGGTCTGGTAGTGTCACGCTCCAGTTCCAAAATACCTAGGGACTAGCCACGTAGCAATGACCCGCAGCACAACTTCAATGGGCAAATCCAATTTAATGATCCCGTTAGAGTGCACTTAAGCTGTAATCGTAAACCCCCTGATTTTTTAGATTTAATTTTAAAATTTATTATGTAATTATTGAGATTAAGAAAGAATTTTCATTAATTTTAGTTAATTACAATAATATAATATTCATGGATAAATATTTATGTGTATTTAATTAATTGCTAATATTACACAGAAAATATATTTTTGGGTGTACAAATATTATTAAAGTATTGTACATTTTTTCTGAAAATTATTTGGGATTCAAACCTATTTTTATGGCTATATATATATATATATATATATATATATATATATATATATATATATATAGGATAATAATTATTAGACCCAAACATAAACTAAATCCGGATCCTAAACCCTAAACCCGAACCCAACCCAAAACCCGGAAGCAAAAACCCACACCCGAACTCACACCCATACCTATTCCCCCTAGCTACAGTAAACCCCCAGCCCCGATCCCCTTCAGCTACGAAACCCCCGACCGCTCCCTTCCTCTCCCCGAAATCGCCCCCCGACCCATCCTTTCCCATCCCCCCCCCTCATTCACTCTCTATATATACCTCAGAGCAGACCACCACCACCAGCATCTCCCCTACTGTCTAAACACGCCGCCGACCGCCGTCGACCTCCGCCGCAAGTCCGACCAGCCGGCAACACCAGTTCAGCCAGACCAGCCTGATATTGTTCGGGCACTTATGGATGTTCTGAGAGACTTTATGACGACACATCAGCGCCAGAGCGACGTTCTCACCCACTCAGTTCAGACAGCCCTTGACCGAAGTGGACCTCAGATGCCCAATTCTGCGAGGGACTTCAGACGTCTCCATCCCTCATACTTTACAGAGGACGCGATTACGTTCGATGCTTGGCTCAAGGACACTGAGGCTACCCTTGAGGTAGTAGGGATCCTGACTCAGAAGAGAGTAGAAGTGGTCAAGTTCCAGTTGTTGGACTTGGCTAGAGATTGGTGGAGAGCGCAGAAGAGTACATGGTGTTGCCAGTGCAATGGGCATACTTCATTAAGAGGTTCCAGACGAGTTTCAGACATTTGATGTCGTGATGTGTGCAGCTCGGAGGTATGAGTATACTACTCAGAGGATTTCTGACAGGACTGGAGGCCAGAAGAAATCTCGTTCTACTTGGAGGGACTCTTCCACCCAGTTTACAGCACTAGCACCGACAGTCAGGACGTTGGAAATTGGTTCACCAAGGAGACCATCATCGGTGTCTTCATTCCAGCAGTCAGCGCACATCCTCAGCAGCAGAGGTCTTCTTCTTCAATAGGGTGTTTCCACTGTGGAAAGCTAGGACATGTTCTTTCTGAGTGTCGCAGGGCGCGAGGGTTGTGTTTTGAATGCGGAGCTTCGTACCACATGATTAGTTCTTTCCCCTGGAGAACTTTCGAGGAACCTTTATCGGTCCAGCCTTTAGCTTGGATAGCTCCAGATCCGCAGTTTAAGGCTCCAGTGTCAGTTCAGCAACATCAGGGTCCGAGGCCTTTGCCGACCCAGATTCAGACCTTCCAGCGGCAGAGGCCACGACAGTATGCGCAGGCTCAGGCTCAAGTTCAGGCTAGGCATAGAGACCGGCAGCAGAAGGGAATCGTACCCAGAAGGCAGGGTCAGCAGCAATACAGGGCAGCAGTCCCGAGGCAGGTACACGGAGATTTTGGTATTTTTGAGCAGGTGTTGACCGAGGGCGGTGTAACACCCCGTTCCGCTCAAGCGGACTGCCGTTTCAAACGGCAATCGTGCAGCTGTCCCGACCTGCTTTGCCTTAAATGAGAAGCAAAGGATATCCAGACTTGCCCCTACAGGAAATCAACTTCGGCTTTCAGAGGCTCGCTTGGCGTATCGCTCTACCGAGGCGAACCATCGCTAAGGTGGGTGGCTACGGTGAACTTGTCTTTGCTTAGCCAGCACACATAAAATCTGGAATATTCATGCTAGTCGCTAGGTGATTCACCCCCTGCATGCTAATAAATCCAACGCACCTAGCTAAGGGAATAATCCCAACTTGTATTGCTTATGCTAGAACATGGAAATTGAAATACTGCTTATATTCAGACCCTTGCATGCTAAGTCCCTAACGGCTTCATCTCTCGGCTTACCTTCGGGTCCGAGCAACGTGTCTGATTGCGTTCCTTAGAAACGCATGCTTGTCTGCTTGTATGTTGCCATATTTTCATCCAAACCCCGGAAGACTACTACATAGTCGTTCCGTGCCTGAATGAACCTGCAAGTATCCGGGACAGTTAGGTCACTAAGGCAATTCCCGAACCAGGGAATCTGCACCCTGAATGAATGAATCCCTGAATCACAACTCGAGGAGCAAACTACTGAATCCTGCCTCAACAAGTTCTATATATATATATATTCTGTTTTGAACTCGCTCCATAACGGACCTGTTCTTATATATATATTCTGTTTCGAACTTGTTTCTGTACTTGGCCGAGACTCTGACCTGCATGTCGCGGAAAACTTGTAAAAAGGTGATCTTCGGATCTCGTTCCGCGGGCGGTCGCCGGGGCACTGGGGCCGACCCGGTCTAGACGGAACTTCTGGTAGTCGTCTGTATCGGCGGAATAAGTGCAAGGCCCATCGTGTTTATTGCTTGCACTTCATCCTCGACCTTGAGACTACAAACGGTAGTCGTCTGTATCGGCGGGATAAGTGCAAGGCCCATCGTTTCTATTGCTTGCACTCCATCCTCGACCTTGAGACTACAACTGGTCCTTTATGGCTATGCCAGCGACTTCTGTTCATATAGATAAGTCATCCTCGCTTAGCGGCTATCCGCGTGCGAGATCACTGCATCGCATTAAGAAACAACTGAACACCTGAACGATCTGGATAAAAATGACCCTCGTGTTTGCATATGCTATGCTCCTGAATGTTTATACATGCCCATGCTTAAATTAACAATGTTTGCCTCAATGTTTGCCTTGGACAGGGAAGAAGATGGTAAGTTGGTAAGTCTCGCCGTGTTTCCTCTCATGTCGCACGACGTACTGCCACACGGATTAGGCTATTCAATATTTGCTTGAAACTGATCCTAAGGCAACTAGAAAGACAACTTAATAGTTGTGCACGGAACCTGTAATACGTGTTTGGATTTGTCGAGCGGGCGAGTAGCTTCCCCACCAGTGCATTCAATGTACTGATAATCCACCAGTTTGTATGCAGGGTGCGGGAGAACCTCGTGCAGTGCGGATGCCTCCAACGTGCGTGCTAAGGCGTGGACATCACTCCGAAGCAACGGTGCATCCGGAACAGAAGCACATATACAAGACATAATGTTGGAGCGTTGCCTGAACATCGCCTGTACAATCATTCCACAATTGTAGCCACTTGGCACGCTCTTACTGTTTCAGAGAGAGAGGCTTGAGCGACTTGTAATCTCGGCTATACGCCGCCTGTAAAACATGTTTAATCAATAAAAGAGCTTGCTTTACTTCAACTTGTGTTTCAATGCTTCCGCTATATTGTCGACTCAGTGAACCTGTTATCGAATCGCTATGCGTTCCTAAACTCCGCTGCACTCGGACAATCTGTGCGACTCTGTGGCTTAGAACTCTTGCCGCCAGCCAATGAACCATGGCCTTGCACGGGCGTGGATCACGCTCGTGCGGCATCACGCCCGGATGGGTTAAGCGATCGTTCCGCGGGAGCGCTGGCGAGGGTGATTCCCGCCTAGCGGGAACGGTCGATTGCCTGCGGGAGATCGGGACGTGACAGGCGGTAAGGTTGTTGGTACGTCCTGAGCATCCTTTCGTTCTTATCTATCTTCTTGGGTTCGGGTATATTCTGATAGTGAATCTTGAGTCACTCTTCTGCCTGCGTAGTCAAAATGCATGATAGATATCATGTCTACGACTATGTAGATATGTCCTTGGCAGAGTCATGTCTTTGACTGAGTCGTTGGTACTGACTTATCTCGAGACTTGACCCTTGTCCATTTTTGGGAGTCAGCGTAGGCCAGCGAGGACGGATTCCTACTTGGCTGATTCGAGAGGCATATTTATTCATGTGTCTCTAGCCCTTCTTTCTGGTAGTGTAGTTGCTTGTGCATTTATATAATGTTGTTGATTGCTTTCATTTCCCGTCTATATGCCATGTTTTGTTTTATTGAGGTAGTTGTGTTTTCTGGAACTTTGGTTTTGGTGCATTATTGAAATTCCGAGGACAGAATTTTTTTGAGGGAAGAGTTGTAAGACTATGTCTCACAGTATCTATATTGGTATATGGATACGTATTTTATACTGCATGTTTTGTTTTCTGGATTTTTGTAGGATTTTAAAACTTGGCATTTTGAAAAAAATATCCCTGACCGGTCTACCGCCGGCATGCCGTGGCACACCGACGAAAAATCCGATCGTTAGATATTACTTTTGCTTTTGAGATATTTTGGTGAATAGTGTATAGATATTTTCGTGAATAGTGTTGAATCACCCTATTACCCAATGGTTTCTTGGTTTTGTTTTGAACGGCCGAGATTGATTTGAATTGTTCGTGGATCGCTGACGTGGCAGATCCAACGGTCGCGATTAATTTTCACCCTCTCTATATACAACTTGATTTTCCCTCTCCTCTCTCTTTTCTTTCGCTCTTCCTTCTTCATTTTCTCTCCATATTTCCCGCGGAATCTTGGAGCTTGGTCTTGAGCCTAGGAGTGTGGTTTCTGAACTGTCACGCCCCAGTCCCAAAATACGTAGGACTAGAAATACGTAACACGCCCAGCCGTATGTATACGAACTCCAATATATGGAAACTATATACACACGCACGTTGTACATGAATATTCAATCCACCAGTGGTAATATACTGTCACAACAAGTCACACACAATCTATATCTCATCCACAGCACAAATAATAAGTAGAAATAAAGAGCTGAATAATAACTGAATATCCAAGATGAGTATCAAGTCTGATAGTCGGGTGGAAACAAATCCACTACAAAACGACTATACTGAAGTAGCAACAAGGATCTCTAAACGACGGTAATAAAATCACAGATACTCCGAAGGTAAGACCTCCTTAGTCTGGTAAGTATCGTCAGATCCAGGTCCGTACTCCTGCGGATACTCCTGCTCATCTATATCTGAAAAGGGACCGGGTCCTCAGAGGGACATAACAAGATACATAATAACATGCCAATAAGTACTGAAAAGTAAGCATCCAATGGGTCGCCTAACCGTCTAGGTGAATGCAATTTAAGAACAACTTTCCACCAAGTGGGCTATCTGGCTAAAAAAAATGGGATTGGCGTGACTCTCTCGGAGAATCAGGGGCCTCAAAGCATGTCGTCTTTTGAACGGCAGAGGCCGCCAATTGTATAGGGGTCATCACCGCCCGTATCTCCAGCGGAGCTTCCGGGTTACAGAAGGAAAAAGTGCAAAGGAGCCCAAATGCCTAACTTGTTGTTCTCCCCACCCAATGCTCTAAGCATGTCATGTCCATGATACGATAAAACCTCTAAATAACTGTCAGGTCTACTAGCATGCAAAATTTCTATCAGCAGTTATCCCTATCCGTCGTACGCCCTATACGTACCAGTGGCCAGCCGAGTACGCAAGTCCGTGTCCTACATGTGACTCACACTCGTGTAAGAATAGTGTCATGGCCAATGAAACATAAGATGCCGCATGATAATGGGGTGGTCTCATAAAGTAGGTCCAATGCAAATACATAAATAAAAACATAATATGACGACATCGTCGTTGCACCCAAGTTTTCTTGGACGCACAATTTATATAGCAATTAAAATAAATGAACTAAATATGCAGAAAAAAATATGCATGCATCATTTGGAATGTAAATAATAGTACAATGGCAAGGTATACTTGCCGGGCAAGAATTCTGTATAGTACAAGCGTCCAGAACGGTGTTAAGTTTGGTGGAAGAATTGGAGCTAGGGTTTGGGAGAGTTTGTAATAAATATAGAGATAAAGAGGCGGTGGGATAATTTAGTGGTTTCAAAAACCACTGCTGCTGTGGTTTCTTACTTTCTTTAGTTTTGGTTTTTGGTTTAGGAGTGTTTAGTAATAAAATAGAGATAAAGAGGCGGTGGAATGAGACGGCTCACACGCGTGAAGAAGGGAAAGAAAAGTTGGTTTTTTGCTACTGTTGTTATTGATATTTTTCTGCTCCTAACAGGTCCGAGTAGGGGCTAAACGGGTAGTGGGTTTAGGATAGAGGGTTTGGGTTTCGGGTTGAGATCCAATAGGAATTTCCTTGTGCATACTATTGAGCTAGCAACCGTCCAAAAAGGGTCTCCTACATGGAATAAATTAGGAAAATTTATTATGGCTCCGTAAATCCCCTAGATGCACAAACATCTCGAATAAAAATTAAATAAAATCTATCTCCTCTATTTAGGGGTTTTCAGAATTAGGGGTTTTACATGAACCCCTCTTGGTGGAGGAGTTAAAGAGTTATGCTGGAAGCTCGACCTTAGGCAAGTACATCTTGCCGAAAACTAGGAACGACTTTATTTATTGTATTTTTTGCTTCCCTTGATTTTATATGCTTAGAATTTTATGGTACTTGTTAATAATGTTTCTCTCGTGATTTCCAAACCTGTGCATCTTTCAGAAATTGGTTTAAGCTTGCTTTTGACTTTTTTTGTAGAAATTTTGATATTTACTGCTTAGGAAACTCAGTGTCGAAAATGATTACCGGAGTGATTGTCATGATAATTAGTGTATATTCTATGTGAGATCGTCCCCTAGCCTTGTATATGTTTGGTTTGAAGTTTGGAGGAAATCAGAACACGTTTAGGTTTCCCGAAAATCTATTTTTAGAGTATTTTAAGGAATCGATCTATCAAATATCAAAATTTATGGAATCTAATGCTCCCATATTGTGGAGAATTTAGTTTTATTCAATTTTGGCTTTTGAAAGTCCAAATTCCGAGTTAAAACAAAGTTTTTATGGCCGAAACAAGTTTTAGAAAATTTCAAGTCCGGGCTGTTGTGCAGTTGCGGATTATTAGAAGGTAATCCGCAGAACAACGAAGGAAGATCCGAAATTTGGCCCACAAAGCTTCTGTTTCATATCGGATAATCCGTCGGTAATCCGAGGTAATTCGTCGGTAATCCGAATTAGGCTATTTTTGCTTAAATTGACTATTTTTGACCGTTTGGTCCGTTTCTGAGATCCCCCTTGACTTTAATGATTTCTTAACATGATTAATGACCTTGTGTAGCTAGAGAATAGTTGTACATCGATAAGTGACTAGAGGCTAGGGTCGACTCAGAAAAGATCTATAACCACGGTCCTTGTTTGGTTTAAGGGTTACAGTATTGATCTTGAGGGCTTTCTACGTTTTCTTATTGCTTATCGAGAAAGATCCATAAACCCGGTCCTTGTTTGGTTTAATGGTTATGGTTCGATCTTGATGGGTTTATAGTTTTTGTAAACCTTCAAATTTTTTAGGATTTTAAAAATAAATTTTCGAAATTTTTTGATATTTTTAACTAATTAAAATCAAGGTATTATGGTATTAAATAATTTTAAATATTCTTATTAAATATTAAAATATTATAAAAATAATATTTTTGAGTGTAAAATAAAATATTAGACATAGGGTAAATTTCCTGGATTTTATTGGGCCCCAGAACTATTTTTAAAGACCTAAAAATTAATATTTTTATTAAACCCAAAATAAATCCGGTTTAATGAACCAAACCGAACCATGCTGAACCGAACCCCTAAACCAACCCTGCGGGTCGGGTCGAGTCTGAACCTGACCCATCAACCCGACCCGTTAACCCGTTGCTACAATAATTGTAGCAAATCCCTAACCGTCGCCCCCCCGATTTTCCTCCGCCGCTGCCCGCAAATCCCGGCCGCCGCAATCCCCGCAACCATTTCTCCCGCGCCGCCTCGCCTCCCCAACGGCCACCTCTTCCTCTCCACCTCCCCGCAACGGCTGGCCGAGGCTTCCCCTATAAAACCCCGGCCTCCCCCGAACCTCACCACCACCGCCATCTCTCCACCGCCACTGCTATTCCGGCCACCCCAACACATTCATCCACCACGACCGACGAACCCACCCGCTCCCCTCGATCACCCTCAGCCACCACCCGACGCCTCCCCCAGCAGCCATCTCCGGTCGCTGCCACGACGACTCCGCTGAGCTTTTCCCCAGGCGACCAGCTCCCCGACCGACTTCGTCTCAAATTAGCCTCCGTCGCCGCCCCAGCTCCGGTGAGCTCTCTCCGGCGATATCGAAGACCCTACCACGAAGACCAGCGCCGCCTCCGCCGTGCCCTAGCCGCCGCCGCCAGCAAGCCGGCCATGCCGCGTCGCGCCACCTCGCGGAATCGCGTATTTCAGTCATCTTCGACGCCCTATTCAGGTGACTGTTTGTCACGACCCGCACCCGGAAATTGGGCATGAGTCGTGGGTACGTCCAGCCTACGCCGCAGCATCGGCGGTAGAACGCTGTCTAGGTCTAAACATAATATATCCTGTCAATAGTCTCAACTCCGCACGGAGGACAATGATAATAATCCACAGTTCTATAATATACTCAATCACAAGCTAATAGAAATCATAGCACGATGAGAATAGAAAGGAGTTCTAATAAAAACCAACCACAATAAGTCCAACTCAAATCCTGGGTCTAAATAACCTCACAAAGTCACAATTAAAATAAATACATCTCAGTCTCAGTCTAAAACAATAATGCAGAAAAGTAATCTAAGAACAGGCTGGTAAGTTCTCCTCTAGGATAGGCACCTCCTCTGGGATTTCTGGAGTGAAATCTCCCTCTATTCCTGGGCCGTAATGAGTAGGGCAAAAGTCCTCCAGGTCCTCTGAAAATGTTGGTTATCCAGTCAGGATTGGAGCGAAGCACAAGCACTAACAGCAGTTTCATTAAATTGACAAAATCTATAAACAGTGTAAGAGATACAAGATGAAAATAAATGCTGAAACTGAGAATTACAGGAGAAAATGAAATAGACAATAGAGCATCTAGCAATGAACAATAAACAGTGAATGCTAGAACAAATGTATCTGAATAAAGATAAAACATCTAGCTATGTGTTTGAAATATTAGTTTATTATGTGATCGGCTTGGGACTAGATCAGGCTGGTTATATATGATTAGCTATGATTCTTGAAGGTCAGGCTAACCCTATGGTTAGCTATGATGCATGATAATGGTCAGGCTAATCATATATAACAGCTATGAAGCATGATGATGGTCAGGCCGCACCCGACGTGAGAAGTGGGGTGAGCTATGATGCATGGCAAGGATTTGGATATGATCACATAATCTACCAATAATTCCCCATCCCCAGCTAGCACGGTGGATTCCAATCACGACTCCTCATGATGGGAATCTAGGGTGCTAACCCGTGTATCCATAGTGTCGGAATCAAGTATGTAATACACTACAATTTATAGAAGTAATCAACCATGAAAACTGTCAGAGAATGTACTCGCCTGTGGTCCTGAGCAAAATATGAGGATCGATGTCCAAAGTGGGATCACAATGACCTATATATAGAATGTTAATGTCAGATATTAAATTAAAAGAATAACATGTTTAGCTTAAAAGATAGGGTTTCTAGGTCATACTAAGGTTTAGGGTTCATAATTTCTTATGTGGTAAGTTCTCTCCAAGATGATACTAGTCATACTAAAACCTACTGGTCAATATTAGGTTTAACTTGTTACTCTAGGCTTTATATTAATACTAAGCAATGTTTTTACATACTAGGCATTTAGTATAAATATATAACTCCTATATATATAACTCTAGTTGGTATCTTAGTACAACCCTTAACACTAGTACCTGATACTAATTAGCACAATGCTTCTCCCTATCTACTGTGACTGAGAGTAATTTACACAGTGAACTCACTCACTGGTCACACATACTCACACAGGTTCTCCTACACTATTCTAACTGGCACTAAGGGGTATATATATATAGATACTCACAGTAGTAAAACACTGACACAGGATTTCTAAACTACTACACACTATAGGGAGACACAAGATACTAGATTCTAGGATACACACACTCACAGGTTTTACACTGCACACAGACACAATTACATAGACCTACACTTCCCACACACATGTAGTATCTGTACAGTTTACACAGGTAATTCACTCCCCCCTCTAGCTACTGACAGGAACTCTAATTTACACAGGTAATGCACAGTTTACACAAATACATAGCCAAAAAACCCCTATTCACTGATACTTACTCTAACAATACATAGTCACTCTGAGAACACAGTCCTAGACACTGTGAAACCTACTGCACAACACACAGGAATTGGAGAATAAAAACTTGGCACACACTGACCTTACTGCCATACATACTGTGCACTGATACATAGTTAACACATTAACTGTGCCCTGATACAGTCACAGTTTATATACTCCTATACCTACTGGTACTCATAGGCAGACACACTACACTCACTCACACTCCCTGCCACATAGCTCACTCACAGGCACCTACACCCTAACACTAATGCACCCTCACACTCAGACATGCTGCTACTGGACACAGGTATACACTGAATACACATGTTCACAGTATCCTTAATACACAGAAATTTTTGGTATCATAAACTGACACACAGGCTTATATACATTGACACAAGGACACACTATACATTCACCTACAGCTCCCTCACCTACCTTAACTCCATACTTGGATACACAAACATAGGGACACAGGTTTACACACAGCATAAATTCCCCTCACACTGTGAACCCAGCACGCTAGTTACACACTGCCCAAATCTCTCATTCTCTGAATTACTCACATAGGCATCAACACACAGCATTAGTTCTCATCCCCCCACAACACACTATTATGTATCAGTGAATGATACACCCTCATCTATACTAAACTCCTACATACTGGAATAACTCCTGCACACACATCATTGCCTAACCTTCCTACTGAACACAGCCAACTAAAAACATATGCACAACACTTACCTGGGAATTCTCATACACCACACTGCTCTGATACAAGAACCCTAACACAACCCCCAATTCACATATACCTACTGTGCACACTGCTCACTGAAAACTGATACACTACACCCTACTAACCTAGCTACACAGCCCACTGTGCACAGTTTCTGAAAACTGGCACACAGGGATTGATCCTCAAACAGAGACACACTCACATATATACCATTGCTGCACAGTACACAAAAACTGCTACACACAACACCTTGCTTACTGATACATAACACTGCACAATAGCACCCAGATATGGATACTCAACCTTAAGCCCAACTGATACAAAACACATAGTTCACATAGAATTCTCTATTGAACCTGGGACACACATTTGTATACCCAGGTGTAATCCTCTCATAATTTCACAGCCAAAAACACCCAAAGACATAAACTCATGTCCTCACTACACACGAACTCATCTACACATCACTCCCTACCGTGTCCGATACTCTGAGACTCAGGGACACTACCCAAATGGACAGGAACCAAACACTTACACAATAACCCGACTGTGCCCACAAAACACAAGCCGACTGTACAGGAATACCCATATACCTCTGTACAGTGAAAGCCCCCTCCCCAAACAACCCTAAAACCGAGATTTTAACTACAAGTTGGAGATGAAATCAGACTACAACAAATCCTATGGTTTAGGGTCCACGAAATTTGGGGATAACCCAACGTATGAACACCAGAACCTAAACAAAACCCTAAAATCGAAACTACACAGCAGGGGGTTCCCTAATGGCCAATAATCGACAGAAAAACAGGAATTAAAGGAATAGAAATAGGGTTTTACCTAGGGTTATGGCTTCTTCAAGGAAGTTCTTCTTCTCCAAGGCTTTTTGTCTCAAGTTCCTTGCTTTCCTTGCTTGGAAGAGGAAGGTGGAAACCCTAGGGTTTAGGATTTCGAAATTTTTGGGGTGGGGAGATGGTTTCTCTTGGTGGAGGCTAGGGTTTCTTCTTCTATATGAAGAATGAGAGGGTTCCTTTTATATATTAAGGCCCAGTTAGGGTTTCTAGTGTATAGCCTAGGTTTAACCCCTAGGTTAGGTCATGTAGAACCTAATTAGCTAAGGTTTAGCCAGTCTAGGATTTGAGGGTTCACCCTAAAATTTGAATTCTAGGGTTTCACTAGAACTGGGTTTACAATTAGGGTTTAGTCATTAGGGTTTGACCTAATGGGTTCTAGGGCTTGACCTAAAACAATCATCAAATAAATAGTTTTAAAATCTCAGCAAATTAATTAAATAAATAATTATTCAAAATGGCTAAATTACACAAATGCCCTTATATGGAAAAGTGGTAGTGACAAGTCTACCCTCCTAAAAGAAATTTCGTCCCCGAAATTGGACTGAACTGGAACAAGAGTGAAATCAGAAAAGGAATACCTCAAGTCTAGAAGAGATACGGGTATTGCTCGCGCATTTCGTCCTCTCTCTCCCAGGTCGACTCCCCTGGAGAGTGATGTCTCCATGCAACCCGAACCAAAGGAATAGTTTGGTTCCGCAACACCTTCTCTCTGCGGTCCAAGATCTCTACGGGCTGCTCGGGGTAGCTGAGCGTAGGACCAACCTCAATCTCCGAGTGATCAAGTACGTGACTAGGGTCGGCCACGTACCATCTCAGCTGCGACACGTAAAACACATCATGCACTCCCTCTAGTGCAGGTGGCAAGTCCAGTCTATATGCCACTGCACCTACCCTCGCAAGAATACCAAAGGGTCCGATGTAGCGTGGGCTAAGCTTCCCGCCTCTGCCAAAACGAATCGTTCCACGCGTCGGAGAAATCCGTAGGAATACTAGGTCGCCAACCTAAAACAAAACAGTCTCAACATGCAGTCTAACAAACAAACACAAACCAAAATAATAATCTATACCTGAAACTCAAGGGGTCTACGGTGGCTGTCGGCCCAATGCCGCTGTCTGTCCTGCGCCACTCGCAGTCTGTCTCTGATGAGTTTCACCTTTTCTGCTGCATCCACAACCATTTCTGGTCCTAACAAGGCCCTCTCTCCAACGTCGTCCCATGATAGCGGTGTACGACACCTCCGTCCATAAAGAGCCTCAAACGGTGACATCTCGATGCTGGCCTGGTAGCTGTTGTTGTAAGCGAACTCTACCAGGTGCAGATGATCCTCCCAAGAACCTCCGAGATCTAGAACGCAAGTGCGTAGCATATCCTCGAGAGTCTGAATAGTCCTCTCAGACTGCCCGTCTGTCTGGGGGTGATATGCGGTACTGAACTTGAGCTGAGTGCCCAAGCTAGCCTGCAGACTCCTCCAGAAGTAGGAAGTGAAACGACTATCCCGATCCGAGACGATGCTCACAGGAACTCCATGAAGTCTAACAATCTGTCGCACGTACATCTCTGCTAGCCTCTCTGTCGACGTGCCCACTTTGAAAGGTAAGAAATGGGCTGATTTGGTCAACCTGTCCACGATGACCCAAATCGCGTCCTTCCCTCCTGGAGAACGTGGAAGCCCTGAAACGAAATCCATGGTCACGTGCTCCCATTTCCATTCTGGAATCGGTAAAGGTTGAAGCAAACCTCCTGGCCTCTGCCGGTCTGCCTTTACCTGCTGGCACACTAGACACCGGGATACGAAGCGTGCTACCTCGCGCTTCATTCCATACCACCATACGTGCTCCCTCAAGTCTCGATACATCTTGTTGGCACCGGGATGCATCGAGTACTGAGAGCGGTGTGCCTCCTGCAAAACCTCCTCGCGCAGCTCCCCACTCGGCACACACATCCTCGTGCCGTGCCGTAAGGAACCATCATCTGCGATAGTAAAGTCGTCCGACAATCCCATCTGAACCTGTGCCCTGATACTCCTCAGAGCCTCATCATCGTACTGCGCAGCTCTGATTCTGTCCATCAGTTCGGACTGTATCTGTAATCCCCACATCTGAATCTCGGTACCGGGAACTAACACCTCAATCTCCAAGCTCTCCAAATCCGCCATCAAATGCCTATCTGTCGTCAAGTACATAGCCGTCGGATACCTGCTCAAGGCATCAGCGACTACGTTAGCCTTCCCTGGGTGGTACTGCAATGAGATGTCAAAGTCTTTCATCAACTCCAACCACCTCCTCTGTCTCATGTTCAGCTCCTTCTGGGTGAATACGTACTTCAAGCTCTTGTGGTCTGTGAAGATCTCCACACGCTCTCCGTACAAGTAATGTTTCCACAGCTTTAGAGCGAAGATAACTGCTGCCAACTCTAAATCATGGGTGGGGTAGTTCTTTTCATGAGGGCGTAACTGCCTGGAAGCATAGGCAATTACCTTCCCGTGCTGCTGAAGAACGCATCCCAGACCCTTCCCTGAAGCATCACTGTAGATGGTGAAACCACCTGTCCCTGCTGGCAACGTCAAAATTGGAGCTGTTGTCAACCTCTTCTTTAGTTCATCAAATGCAGCCTGGCACTCCTCCGTCCAGACAAAATCCACATCTTTCCTAGTCAATCTGGTCATCGGCGCTGCAATCTTGGAGAAGTCTTGTACAAACCTCCTGTAGTATCCTGCTAGCCCGAGAAAACTCGGGATCTCAGCTACCGAACTGGGGGTAGCCCACGACTCCACTGCCTCGATCTTCTTTGGGTTTACCGAGATTCCGTCACCCGATACCACATGCCCAAGAAATTCGACCTTGTCAAGGAAGAATTCACACTTAGAGAGTTTCTCGTACAGCTTCTCCCTCCTGAGAGTCTCTAAGACCAACCTCAGGTGCTCTTCGTGCTCCTCCGGTGTCTTGGAATACACAAGAATATCGTCGATGAACACCACCACGAACTTGTCAAGGTACTGGTGGAACACCTTGTTCATCAAGTTCATGAATACTGCCGGTGCATTGGTTAAACCAAATGGCATTACCATGAACTCAAACTGGCCGTATCTGGTCCGAAAAGCTGTCTTCGGCGTGTCTTCCTTCTTCACCTTCACCTGGTGATAGCCTGATCTCAAATCTATCTTTGAAAACACCCTCGCCCCGCTCAACTGGTCGAAAAGATCATCTATCCTCGGCAGCGGGTACTTGTTCTTGATAGTGATATTGTTCAAAGCTCTATAATCAATGCACATGCGCATCGTGCCGTCCTTCTTCGGTACGAACAATACCGGAGCTCCCCATGGTGATGAACTGGATTTGATGAAGCCTTTGTCCTGCAGCTCCTCAACTTGCTTCTTCAGTTCTGCTAGCTCGCTGTTGTTGACTCTATAGACATGTTGTGAAATGGGCTCCGCTCCTGGAACCAAGTCTATAGAGAATTCAACATCTCTGTCTGGCGGCAAACCTGGCAACTCTTCTGGAAATACATCCAGGAACTCCGCTATCAGAGGATGTGGCAACTCCTCTTCTTCCGTCCTGGCTCCGCAAAATGTGCTCCATCTCTGTTCCGCTGCTTCTCTGACGACCTCAAACTCCGGCTCTCCTGGTGGTCTAAACAATACTCTGCCTCTATAACAATCTATAGTAGCATGATGCCTACTCAACCAGTCCATTCCGAGTACAATATCGTACCCCGGAAGTGGCATGACGAGTAAACTCACGCTCAAGTCTCGGCCTCCTACTGACACTCTCCGGTCCTTGCAGTGATCACGGACTAGGATAATACCTCCCCCAGTCATGATCTTGCAAGTCATAGCTAATGGTTCTGTGTCTAAATGATGTCGAAGTGCATATGATACAGACACAAAACTATGGGAAGCGCCAGAGTCGAAAAAGGTAAATGCGGGAATACAATCGAGAAGAACCGAACCTGTGATCAAGTCTCCTGCTGGCTCGATCTCCTCGACTGCCATGGCGTATGCTCGCCCCTGGGGTGCACCTCTCTGCTGCTGATGCTGGGCGAACTTCTGATGTTGTGGTGGAAGTGGTCCCCTCTGTTGTTGGCCTCCTGGTGCGGTAGGCACCCTGTCTGATCCTCTCTGGGCGGCTGCTCCACCCTGACCTGGACGAAAGGTAGGACAATCCTTCAGCTGGTGTGTCGTCGATCCACAGGATAGACATGAGCCCAATCTCTTCCTGCAGATATCTCTAGTATGTCCCATCTTCCCGCAGTAAGCACACTGGATGGCGGGCTGGTTCTGTCTCTGTTGCTGCTGCTGGACCTGCCCTCGGGCTGGTGCCTGATGCTGCTGCTGAAAGGGTCTCTGTTGTTGCTGCTGAAAGTGTGGACGCTTGCCCGGTCCCGTACTACTGTTTGCTCCTCCGGAACCATCGCGTCCCCTCTTGGGCCTGAGGTCCAAGTCGTCCTCGGCTACTTGGGCATCCATCAATATGCCCTCGTAGGTAGCTGTGCGACGTCCCGACGTGCGAGACTTGATCTCCCTTGTCAGCCCCTTTCTGAATTTCCGGGCCCTGTCCCCCGGATCTCTAATCATCGATGGCGCGAAGCGGCTCAGGCGGGAAAACTCCGCGGCATACTCGTCGACGGACGAGCTCCCCTGGGCTAAGTCATGGAACTGACTCTCCAAAGCTCCCAGGGCAACATCAGGAAAGAACTTTTCTTTGAAGAGCTCCTTGAAAGCTTCCCAAGTGAGTCCTCTGCGCAAGAGTCTCGGCTCCGTGCGAAACCATGTCAGGGCAATGTCGAACATCTGGCTGCCAGCGGCCTCGATCTGGAGCGCCTCTGGAATCTGCGCCAAACGCAAGTTCCTCTCGATGTCCTCTAGCCAATCATCGGCGTAGAGTATCCCTTCTGTCCCCTTGAACTCCCGAGGCATCATCCTCTTGAAGTCCACAATGGTGCCCGGCCTCTGTTGTTGCTGACCAGGTTGTTGCTGCTGCTGAGTGACTCTCTCCACAGCTTGGAGAGCCACTTGGTGAGCATTCTCCATGTTCACCCTCATCATCTCTGTCTGGGCCTGATGTGCCTCAGCCTGCACTCTCTGGGCCTCTGCCGACGTCCTCTGGGCATCAACCATGCCCTGAATCAAAGCGAACATTTGTGCTCCATCGACGGGCACACCTCATGGATGCTGAACTGGTGGTGGTGGTGCCGTCGTAGCGGTGGGGACCCTCTGAACTGGTGGTGGAGGACCCCCGAATGCTGCAGACACTCCCACATGTACTGGAGATGTAGGAGGTGCTGCTGATGTCTGTCCGGCAGCGCGAGAGGTGGCAGACCTCTCTGAATCTGCTGCTCCGAGTCTCTGGGACCTTCTTGGCGGCATCCTGAAGACAGATCGAAAGATTCAATTAAGGCAATAGATACGATATCATCAAGGAAGGACAGTAAATTTCTAAAGAAATTAATCATTAAGAGTAGTATTATAAGGATCAGAAATTTCCTAATTGTGATTGAGCATATCCTCGGCCTAATTCCTATTTCCTAAAACAGGCTCGTAATAGTACAACTAAGTTGTCGCACTACCACGACATCGCACAACTCACTAAGCTAGACCTACATGGGCCACCACTAAAAATGTGTCACGACCCGCACCCGGAAATTGGACATGAGTCGTGGGTACGTCCAGCCTATGCCGCAGCATCGGCGGTAGAACGCTGTCTAGGTCTAAACATAATATATCCTGTCAATAGTCTCAACTCCGCACGGAGGACAATGATAATAATCCACAGTTCTATAATATACTCAATCACAAGCTAATAGAAATCATAGCACGATGAGAATAGAAAGGAGTTCTAATAAAAACCAACCACAATAAGTCCAACTCAAATCCTGGGTCTAAATGACCTCACAAAGTCACAATTAAAATAAATACATCTCAGTCTCAGTCTAAAACAATAATGCAGAAAAGTAATCTAAGAACAGGCTGGTAAGTTCTCCTCTAGGATAGGCACCTCCTCTGGGATTTCTGGAGTAAAATCTCCCTCTATTCCTGGGCCGTAATGAGTAGGGCAAAAGTCCTCCAGGTCCTCTGAAAATGTTGGTTATCCAGTCAGGATTGGAGCGAAGCACAAGCACTAACAGCAGTTTCATTAAATTGACAAAATCTATAAACAGTGTAAGAGATACAAGATGGAAATAAATGCTGAAACTGAGAAGTACAGGAGAAAATGAAATAGACAATAGAGCATCTAGCAATGAACAATAAACAGTGAATGCTAGAACAAATGTATCTGAATAAAGATAAAACATCTAGCTATGTGTTTGAAATATTAGTTTATTATGTGATCGGCTTGGGACTAGATCAGGCTGGTTATATATGATTAGCTATGATTCTTGAAGGTCAGGCTAACCCTATGGTTAGCTATGATGCATGATAATGGTCAGGCTAATCATATATAACAGCTATGAAGCATGATGATGGTCAGGCCGCACCCGACGTGAGAAGTGGGGTGAGCTATGATGCATGGCAAGGATTTGGATATGATCACATAATCTACCAATAATTCCCCTTCCCCAGCTAGCACGGTGGATTCCAATCACGACTCCTCATGATGGGAATCTAGGGTGCTAACCCGTGTATCCATAGTGTCGGAATCAAGTATGTAATACACTACAATTTATAGAAGTAATCAACCATGAAAACTGTCAGAGAATGTACTCGCCTGTAGTCCTGAGCAAAATATGAGGATCGATGTCCAAAGTGGGATCACAATGACCTATATATAGAATGTTAATGTCAGATATTAAATTAAAAGAATAACATGTTTAGCTTAAAAGATAGGGTTTCTAGGTCATACTAAGGTTTAGGGTTCATAATTTCTTATGTGGTAAGTTCTCTCCAAGATGATACTAGTCATACTAAAACCTACTGGTCAATATTAGGTTTAACTTGTTACTCTAGGCTTTATATTAATACTAAGCAATGTTTTTACATACTAGGCATTTAGTATAAATATATAACTCCTATATATATAACTCTAGTTGGTATCTTAGTACAACCCTTAACACTAGTACCTGATACTAATTAGCACAATGCTTCTCCCTATCTACTGTGACTGAGAGTAATTTACACAGTGAACTCACTCACTGGTCACACATACTCACACAGGTTCTCCTACACTATTCTAACTGGCACTAAGGGGTATATATATATAGATACTCACAGTAGTAAAACACTGACACAGGATTTCTAAACTACTACACACTATAGGGAGACACAAGATACTAGATTCTAGGATACACACACTCACAGGTTTTACACTGCACACAGACACAATTACATAGACCTACACTTCCCACACACATGTAGTATCTGCACAGTTTACACAGGTAATTCACTCCCCCCTCTAGCTACTGACAGGAACTCTAATTTACACAGGTAATGCACAGTTTACACAAATACATAGCCAAAAAACCCCTATTCACTGATACTTACTCTAACAATACATAGTCACTCTGAGAACACAGTCCTAGACACTGTGAAACCTACTGCACAACACACAGGAATTGGAGAATAAAAACTTGGCACACACTGACCTTACTGCCATACATACTGTGCACTGATACATAGTTAACACATTAACTGTGCCCTGATACAGTCACAGTTTATATACTCCTATACCTACTGGTACTCATAGGCAGACACACTACACTCACTCACACTCCCTGCCACATAGCTCACTCACAGGCACCTACACCCTAACACTAATGCACCCTCACACTCAGACATGCTGCTACTGGACACAGGTATACACTGAATACACATGTTCACAGTATCCTTAATACACAGAAATTTTTGGTATCATAAACTGACACACAGGCTTATATACATTGACACAAGGACACACTATACATTCACCTACAGCTCCCTCACCTACCTTAACTCCATACTTGGATACACAAACATAGGGACACAGGTTTACACACAGCATAAATTCCCCTCACACTGTGAACCCAGCACGCTAGTTACACACTGCCCAAATCTCTCATTCTCTGAATTACTCACATAGGCATCAACACACAGCATTAGTTCTCATCCCCCCACAACACACTATTATGTATCAGTGAATGATACACCCACATCTATACTAAACTCCTACATACTGGAATAACTCCTACACACACATCATTGCCTAACCTTCCTACTGAACACAGCCAACTAAAAACATATGCACAACACTTACCTAGGAATTCTCATACACCACACTGCTCTGATACAAGAACCCTAACACAACCCCCAATTCACATATACCTACTGTGCACACTGCTCACTGAAAACTGATACACTACACCCTACTAACCTAGCTACACAGCCCACTGTGCACAGTTTCTGAAAACTGGCACACAGGGATTGATCCTCAAACAGAGACACACTCACATATATACCATTGCTGCACAGTACACAAAAACTGCTACACACAACACCTTGCTTACTGATACATAACACTGCACAATAGCACCCAGATATGGATACTCAACCTTAAGCCCAACTGATACAAAACACATAGTTCACATAGAATCCTCTATTGAACCTGGGACACACATTTGTATACCCAGGTGTAATCCTCTCATAATTTCACAGCCAAAAACACCCAAAGACATAAACTCATGTCCTCACTACACACGAACTCATCTACACATCACTCCCTACCGTGTCCGATACTCTGAGACTCAGGGACACTACCCAAATGGACAGGAACCAAACACTTACACAATAACCCGACTGTGCCCACAAAACACAAGTCGACTGTACAGGAATACCCATATACCTCTGTACAGTGAAAGCCCCCTCCCCAAACAACCCTAAAACCGAGATTTTAACTACAAGTTGGAGATGAAATCAGACTACAACAAATCCTATGGTTTAGGGTCCACGAAATTTGGGGATAACCCAACGTATGAACACCAGAACCTAAACAAAACCCTAAAATCGAAACTACACAGCAGGGGGTTCCCTAATGGCCAATAATCGACAGAAAAACAGGAATTAAAGGAATAGAAATAGGGTTTTACCTAGGGTTATGGCTTCTTCAAGGAAGTTCTTCTTTTCCAAGGCTTTTTGTCCCAAGTTCCTTGCTTTCCTTGCTTGGAAGAGGAAGGTGGAAACCCTAGGGTTTAGGATTTCAAAATTTTTGGGGTGGGGAGATGGTTTCTCTTGGTGGAGGCTAGGGTTTCTTCTTCTATATGAAGAATGAGAGGGTTCCTTTTATATATTAAGGCCCAGTTAGGGTTTCTAGTGTATAGCCTAGGTTTAACCCCTAGGTTAGGTCATGTAGAACCTAATTAGCTAAGGTTTAGCCAGTCTAGGGTTTGAGGGTTCACCCTAAAATTTGAATTCTAGGGTTTCACTAGAACTGGGTTTACAATTAGGGTTTAGTCATTAGGGTTTGACCTAATGGGTTCTAGGGCTTGACCTAAAACAATCATCAAATAAATAGTTTTAAAATCTCAGCAAATTAATTAAATAAATAATTATTCAAAATGGCTAAATTACACAAATGCCCTTATATGGAAAAGTGGTAGTGACACTGTTTCTCTCTCCTCGCTGCCCCATTTTTCAAACTGTCTGCTGTGACACGTAGACTGTGTGACCCTCTCGATACCCGTGCAATTTGTTCGGGGTATCGCGTCCTGTGGCGATCGTAAACTGTGATGCAAAATCAGAAAAATAAATACCCTATTTTTCCCTAAAATTGGGTGAGCCCCGCTAAATGGGATGACTTGGTCATGTACAAACTTCACCGAAAGGTGCGCGCCGTTAATACGGACGTATGAAATTTCGCAGAAGTTGATTTGGATGTGCGTGCACACCGGAATCAACGCGTATCCGTCGACAACACCCCGTATCGGCCCTGTTTTAGAACTCGTTGTAACTTCGTGTACGCACGTCGTATCAAAATAAAACTTGTGCCATCGGACTCGTAGCAATACGCTGGTCCTGTGACCCAAGTTTGGTACGATTCTGAGAACGTTGACAAAATCGCGTATCGTGGGCCCCACGGCTCCACTTGATGGGCCATTTTGTGATCAACTTATCGGAATCTAGTTCTGGACATTCCGTTGAGTTCGTATTATCGTTCTGGACTTGTAGACACTAAGTTTGACAAATTTGGAGAACATAGTCTCTGGCACATTTTTCGGTGCGAAGCGGGCCATATGTGGACCCCGCTTTGACCAAAAACTGTCACTTTTGTCCCTGTATCCAAATTAGACTTATGGACAGGAAATTCTAGCTATTTGATGTCTTCTGAACCTGATGATAACATTTATTTCAGCATTCGGAGGAGTACCTGCAGATCCCGCTGATACCAGAGCAACAGTTGGAGTCAGAACCCCAAGCAAGTGTACCTTGCCATACTTGCAGCATTTGTTTATACTATTCTCTTAATTTATTACTGTAATATCTCTGTTCAACCTAGGATCGTATGACATTACTTAATGTCCGAATAATATTCGTGTGTCAACGACGTACGCGGAGTTGTGTACCGTCACCTAGACATGGATATCGAGACCCTATACATTCTCGTGCTTGCCTTATCAAGTACGTCATACCTCAGGACACCTGACACTATTCATGAGACAGAATCTTATTGAGATATTCATGGTGATTCTATATAGGCTACATGATTCGTGACATATACTTTATTCATATGCTTAGTTATCATTATGACTCACTGCATCAGTTAGAGGTCATGATCTTGCGTGTCATGGACATGAGACATGTGATTACAGTGGGTGGGGAGAGACACATAGGCTACGGGTTTATTATATTATGACAGTGTCGTAGCCTCTCTCCGAGCTAGACAACTACATGATATCACTGCTACCGGCTCCCGACACCGAGCTTGTAGTGGTCTCAGCCTGAGTTCTAGTGATGCTCTCATCTTGATTATCACTTAGTTGGTTATATAGTTTACTCTATTGATTCATTTATTATTGCATTGCATTTATTATGGCTTGAGTTATTCGTGTACCTTGCTATGTCCCCTGAGGACCTGGATCCGGATTATGTTCCCAGGTTTAGCAGAATAGATTTACCCTGAGGTGTACGGAACAGAAGCAGGCACTGGAGAAGTACCAGATCCAGAAGACGATGTGATCGTCGAGGATTTCTTCTGAGTATATGCTTTATCCATACTCAGTATTTGTTGTTGTTATTTCTTGTCTATTGAACCATTGTATCAAACTCATTATCGGGTTGTTCTCCGAGTTATGTTTTATTGAGACTTGATATTGCTTTATATTTCTGATATTGATGTATTCATTTCTGTGGATGAGATTAGTATATTAGACCCTTATTGTTGTATTACAGCTTAAGTACACCCTGATGGGTCCATTAAATTTGGTTTGCCCATCGGTGTGTGCTGCTGGCCATTGTCACGTGTCTAGTCCCTTGATATTTTGGGACTGAGACGTGACATAGTTTTTGTGGTGGCCCATGTAGGTCAACGACTAAATTTCTTCGGTTCCAACTTAGGAATCGAGCAAGCCTGCAATAAGGATAGGATAAGTTTAGGATCCTATCCACTTGATTGAATCGTTCTTGATCTCTATCGGATTCGAATTAAATTCTTGACTTGCATCCTGCCTTGATTCCTCTGTGTGCCTCTTATCGTTTATTTTGGATGCAGAGTAACGGATCCACCAGCAAGCGACGAGATTCCTGCAGGAACACCACAAGGAGTTGTGGTTACCCATGAAGAAGAAGCGACACCAGTAGGTGAAGGTTAATCAGCTCAACAACGCAGTCAAGCAAATCAGCATGTCTCGAGAATCCAGCAAGATGACATCCCACCTCCACCGCAGTTTACTCTACCAATGCACGTATTCCCATAAGGCAGGCTATGGACGGACAACAGATGTTTCAAATGATCTACGCAATGATGCAAGCTCAACAGCAGATTCAATACGAGGTTCTACGGAACAGCCTAGTAATCGCACTAGAGCAGGCGAATCTACCAGCACGACGGCCAACGACGGGCTCTATCACCGATTTTTGCCAGCTGAAGCCCCGCACCTTTTCAGGCAAGGAGGAGCCCACTGAAGTTCATGAGTGGCTCACAAATACTCAATATCATTTAGAAGCAGCTGAGCTTCCACGGGAACGTTGGATGACTGCCGTCAGAATGCAGTTAACGGACAATGCACATCACTGGTGGCAATCTGAGGAGACACGGCTCGGACCAGACCGAGTCACTTGGGAAGAGTTCTCAAGACTCTTTCAGGATATGTACATTCCAGCCATCGCTCGATCAGAACTTCAGGACAAGTTCAATCGCCTTACTTAAGACAATATAACAGTGGAAGAGTACAATGCGGAGTTTATTCGTCTGAGTCGCTTCGCCCCAACTCTGATCCCGACATAAGAAGAGAAGGCTGAGAAGTTCTTCGACGGACTAAACTTCGAGCTACAGAGACTGATCGGATCCGTTGCACCTACTTCTTACTCGGACGTCCTTGTTGCAGCCCGACGCATGGAGCACATCACCAGGAGAGAGACCAGCCTGAAGCGGCCTTCCATATCAGCACCAGCCAGAGCACCACAGGAAGAAGCTGTAAAGAGACCTCACATGCACCAGCCACCCAGAGTATCTCCACAGGCACTACCTATCTGTCAACATTGTGGCAAGCGAGGCCATATTGAGAATGAGTGCAGACGCAAAATGGGATTATGTTTAGCTTGTGGATCCAGTCAGCATTTAGTGAGGGAATGCTATGAGCGTCGAGAAGGAGCACCAATGGTAAACCAACAAGCTTTACCAGTACCGAGGCCAGCCTATCCAGCATTGGGAGCACCGCAAACGGGAGTTGAATGAGTCATACCACCACCTCCAGGAGGGTATCAGCCGAGACCACCTTTGATACCCCAGGCAGTACTCTTCCAGCAGGCTCAACAGCAGCAGAGGAATCCACCGCAAGGACGCGGACAAGCTTTTGCGATGACCTTAGAGGACGCGCAGACTCGTGGAGTCGCAAATGCGCGTAAATTATTCATAGATGCATTGCTTTAGCTCGTGCCTGTTAGTTCGTGACCTTAGCCTTAAACCTAGTATTTTGAACTTATTAATAATTGATAACGTAGTTTTTTTAAAAATGTTGTAGTTTTCTCTAACCAGATTTCCTTCACTCTTGAATTACCTAATTTTTATTGTTTAGGGAAAAAAATTTATTCCTTCCCTAGGTGTTTTGCTTAACCCTCATCCCTTGATTCTCCTTGATCATGATTCTTTGATGGTGTCGTGTTTCGAACCTGTTTTGCAAATCGTGTCATCTCTGCTGACCGATTATTCTTTGATTGCGAGGTCACAATCATCTTAAGGGGGTTAGATTGTAAACTCCCAGTTTTTTTAGGATTTTAAAAATAAATTTTCAGAATTTTTTTGATATTTTTAACTAATTAAAATCAAGGTATTCTGGTATTAAATAATTTTAAATATTTTTAGTAAATATTAAAATATTATAAAAATAATATTTTTGGGTGTAAAATAAAATATTAGACATAGGGTAATTTTTCTGGATTTTATTGGGCCCCAGAACTATTTTTAAAGACCTAAAAATTAATATTTTTATTAAACCCAAAATAAATCCAGTTTAATGAACCAAACCGAACCATGCTGAACCATACTGAACCGAACCCCTAAACCAACCCTGCGGGTCGGGTCGGGTCTGAACCCGACCTATCAACCCGACCCGTTAACCCGTTGCTACAATAACTGTAGCAAATCCCTAACTGTCGCCCCCTGGTTTCCTCCGCCGCTGCCCGCCGATCCCGGCCGCCGCAATCTCCGCGACCGTTTCCCTCGCGCCGCCTCGCCTCCCCAACGGCCGCCTCTTCCTCTCCACCTCCCCGCAACGGCCGACCGAGGCTTTCCCTATAAAATCCCGGCCTCCCCCGAACCTCACCACCACCGCCATCTCTCCACCGCCACTGCCATTTTCGGCCACCCTAACACCTTCATCCACCACGATCAACGAACCCACCCGCTCCCCTGGATCACCCTCAGCCACCACCCGACGCCTCCCCCAGCAGCCAGCTCCGGCCGCTGCCACGACGACTCCGTTGAGCTTTCCCCCAGGCGACCAGCTCCCCGGCCGACTTTGTCTCAGATCCGCCTCCGCCGCCGCCCCAGCTCCGGTGAGCTCTCTCCGGCGACATCGACGACCCTACCACGAAGACCAGCGCCGCCTCCACCGTGCCCTAGCCGCCGCCAGCAAGCCGGCCATGCCGCGTCGCGCCACATCGCAGAATCGCGTATTTCAGTCATCTTCGGCGCCCTGTTCAGGTGACTGTTTCTCTCTCCTCGCTGCCCAATTTTCTGAACTGTCTGTTGTGACGCATAGACTGTGTGACCCTCTCGATATCCGTATAATTTGTTCGGGGTATCGCATCCTGTGGCGATCACAAACTGTGACGCAAAATTAGGAAAATAAATACCCTATTTTTCCCCGGAACTGGATGCGCCCCGCTAACGGGACGACTTGGTCATGTGCGGACTTCACCGAAAGGTGCGCGCCGTTAATATAGACGTGTGGGATTTCACGGAAGTTGATTTGGATATGCATGCATACCGGAATCAACGCGTATCCGTCGACACCACCCTTGTCGGCCCTGTTCTGAAACTCGTTGTAAATTCGTGTACGCACGTCGTATCGAAACGAAATTTGCGCCATCGGACTCGTAGCAATACGCTAGTCCTGTGACCCAAGTTTGGTTCGATTCTGAGAACGTTGACAAAATCGCGTATCGTGGGCCCCACAGCTCTACTTGACGGGCGATTTTGTGATCGGCTCATCGGAATCCAGTTCTGGATATTCCGTTGGGTTCGTATAATCGTTCTAAACTTATAGACACTAAGTTTGATGAATTTGGAGAACATTATCTCTGGCACATTTTTCGGTGCGAAGCGGGCTACATGTGGACCCCGCTTTGACCAGAAACTGTCACTTTTGCCCCTGTGTCCAAATCGGACTTATGGACAGGCAATTCTAGACATTTGATGTCTTCTGAACCTGATGGTAATATTTATTTCAGCAATCGGAGGAGTACCTGCAGATCCCGCTGATACCAGAGCAGCAGTTGGAGTCAGAACCCCAGGCAAGTGTACCTTGCCATACTTGCAGTATTTGTTTATACTATTCTCTTAATTTATTACTGTAATATCTCTGTTCAACCTAGGATCGTGTGACATTAATTAATGTTCGAATAATATTCGTGTGTCAACGACGTACGCGGAGTTGTGTAACGTCACCTAGACATGGATATCGAGACCCTATACATTCTCGTGATTGCCTTATCAAGTACGTCATACCTCAGGACACCTTACACTATTTATGAGACAGAATCTTCCTGAGATATTCATGGTGATTCTGTATAGGCTACAGGATTCGTGACATATACTTTATTCATATGCTTAGCTATCATTATGACTCACTGCATCAGTTAGAGGTCATGATCTAGCGTGTCATGGACATGAGACGTGTGATTACATTGGGTGGGGAGAGACACACAGGCTACAAGTTGATTATATTATGACGGTGTCGCAGCCTCTCTCCGAGCTAGACAACTATATGATATCACTGCTACCGGCTCCCCGACACCGAGCTTGTAGTGGTCTCAGCCTGAGTTCTAGTGATGCTCTCATCTTGCATATCACTTAGCTAGTTAGATAGTTTACCCTATCGATTCATTTATTATTGCACTGCATTTATTATGGCTTGAGTTATTCTTGTACCTTGCTATATCCCCTGAGGATCTGGATCCGGATTATATCCCCAGGTTTAGCAGAAGAGATTTACCCCGAGGTGTACGGAACAAGAGCAGGCACTGGAGCAGTACCAGATCCAGAAGACGAGGTGATCGTCGAGGATTTCTTCTGAGTATATACTTTATCCATACATTTTGTGGATTTGTAGCCTGTCGTTGTAAACCCCCAGATTTTTCAGAAATTTAAAAATAAATTTTTGGAATTTTTCTGAATTTTTCTGTGATTTTTCAGGAATTAAAATAAATGTTTTCTGGTGTTAAATAATTTTTTGGATTTTATTAAATATTAAAATATTATAAAAATAATATTTTTGGGTGTAAAATAAAATATTAGACATAGGATATTTTTTCTGAAATTTATTGGACCCCAGAACTAATTTAAAAGACCTAAAAACAATAGTTTTAAAATAAACCAAAACAAACCAATGAACCGGATTGAACCAAACCAAAATAAACCAAATCAGACCAACCTAAACCCACCCCTAGCGGATCGGGTCGGATTCGGATTGAACCCGACCCAGCAACCCAAGACCCGACCCATTTTTTTTCACAGTTACTGCTATAGTAACTGAACGGCTCCCCAACTCCTTCCCCCCTGATTTCCTCCGCCTCTTCGCCTCCCGCCGCCGTGGCTCTCCGCCTCCCCCGCGACCGCTCCCGCCCGTTATGCCTCCGCCTCCGCCATCTCCTCCTCTCCCCGTCGCCAACGACCGCCCTTCTCCCTCCCTCTCCTCCTATATAAACCCGACCCCTCCGCCGCCTTCAGCCACCGCCCCCACTCAACTCCGGCCGAGCTCCCGACCCCAAGCTTCACTGACCACCCATCTCCGGCCGCCTGTCCCTCGCCATGCCCCATACTCCGACGGCCATCCTCCGGTAGACCCCGCCGCTGACAGAGAGCACAGAAGCCGCAGTAGCACCACCGTGCGCCGCGCCGTCACGTGCGCGCATTTCAGGCGTTACCGAACCATTATTCCTGTGAGCGTTTCTCTCTCCTCTCCGTCTCGTTTTCAGTTCTGTCAAATCGTGCGTGTAGACCGCGTGACCCTCTCGATACCCGTACAAATTATTCGGGGTATCGCGTCCTGTGTCGGTCACAAATCGCGACGCAAAATCAGAAAATTAAACCCCCAATTCTGAAAATTCAGAATTCATCCCGAACTCCCCAGTTCGCGACCGTTTTGCGACCAACCTGTGAAATATTTTCAAAATTGGGTTGAACAGTAATTTAGACCAAATGACCTAGTTTTTAAACCCTATTTTAGTGTAATTTATTAAGCTGTAGATTGCATATTATTCGAGGGTAAAAATGACCAAAATATTGATCATTTAAATACCCTGATTTTTTCGGAGCTGGGTGCGCCCTGCTAAACGGGATGACTTGGTCGTGTGCGAACTTCACCGAAAGGTGCGTGCCGTTAATACGGATGTATAAAATTTTGCGAAAGTTGATTTGGATGTGCGTGCACACCGGAATCAACGCGTATCCGTCGACAACACCCCGTATCGACCATGTTCTGGAACTCGTTGTAACTTCGTGTACGCTAGTCGTATCAAAACGAAACTTGCGCCATCGGACTCGTAGCAATATGCTGGTCCTGTGACCCAAGTTTGGTTCGATTCTGAGAACGTTGACAAAATCCCGTATCGTGGGTCCCACGGCTCCACTTGACGGACGATTTTGTAATCGGCTCATCGGAATCCAGTTCTGGATATTCCGTTGGGTTCGTATCATCGTTCTGGACTTGTAGACACTAAGTTTGACGAATTTGGAGAATATTGTCTCTGACACGTTTTTCGGTGCGAAGCGGGCCACATGTGGACCCCTCTTTGACCAGAAACTATCACTTTTGCCCTGTGTCCAAATTGGACTTATGGACAGGAAATTCTAGTTATTTGATATCTTCTGAACCTGATGGTAGTATTCATTTCAGCAACCGGAGTACCTGCAGATCTCGCGGATACTGGAGCAGCAGTTGGATACCAAACCCCAGGCAAGTGTACCTTGCCAATCTTGCAGTATTTGCTACATGTTATTTCCTTGATTTAATTATATGATAAATTTGTTCAACCCAGGACCGTGTGATATTACTTAACGTCCGAATAATATTCGGGTGTCAACGCCGTACGCGGAGTTGTGTAACGTCACCTAGAGATTGATATCGTGACCCTACACATTCTCGTGCTTGTATTATCAAGTACGTCATACCACAGGACACCTGACACTATTCATGAGACAGAATCTTCCTGAGATATTCATGGTGATTCTGTATAGGTTACATGATTCGTGACATAGATATTGCATGTGCTTAGGTATCATTATGACTTGCTGCATTAGATATGATCTTGCGTGACATGGACATGAGACATCGTGAATATGAGATGTGTGATTACATTGGATGGGGAGAGATTTATCATACAAAAGACTGATTATATATATATTACATTACTGGAGGTGCCTTAGACTCTGACACAGAGCTTTGGCACATTACTGGCCCTTCGAGAGAATACTGCTATGGGTTTCCCCGACACAGAGCCTATAGTAGTCTCAGCCTGAGTATGATTAATGCTCTCATATTGCATATCACTTAGATGGTTATATAGTTTACCATATTGATTCATTTATTATTGTACTGCATTTATTTTGGCTTGAGTTATTCTTGTACCTTGCTATATCCCCTGAGGACCTGAATCCGGATTATGTCCCCAGGTTTAGCAGAGGATATCTACCCTGAGGTGTACGGGATAGGAGCAGTCTTTGGAGCAGTACCAGAACCCGAGGACGAGGTGATCGCTGAGGATTTTATCTGAGTATATGCTTATTCTATACTCAGTCTTGGCTGTTATTAGACTCTTTTATTTCTCGTTTAAATTGTATCAGACTTATTATCGGGTTGTTCCCCGATTTACTTTATTGAGACTTGATGATGATTATATTTCATTTTGCTGATATTGATGTATTTATTTCTGTGGATGAGATTAGATTGTGACATGTTATTTAGACCTTATTGTTGTATTACAGCTTAAGTACATCCTGATGGGTCCATTAAATTGGACTTGCCCATCGATGTGTGCTGTTGGCCATTGCCACGTGTCTAGTCCCTCGATATTTTGGGACTGGGGCGTGACAGCCGTCGACTAGGGCACACTTCCAGCTCACCGTCGAGTGGTACAACCCAGCTATGACATTGACTTTACATTGACATTGTCCTTACATTATATTTTCTTTTTATATGCATTGTTAATTAGGTTAATTATGTCTTTATATTTACATAGTTGTTATTTTCGTGCTGTCTGCACTCGGACATCGTTTTTATTTGACCCGGACCTTGCCTGGATAACCTAGACAGACTGCAGGGCATGCATCCATAGAAATCCTCGTTTGTGCATTTGTTAGTAACTAGGATTTGTGACAACCCTAGTTAGTTAACGTATCATGTCGTATTATTGCTTGGTCGTGCTTTATTGATTGTTACTATTGCCCGCATATTGTCCTTCATCTCTCGCATTGTCATATGTGTCGGTGGGTGGCCAGAGGCTAAGTTCGGCTCGAAAAAAAGATCTATAACCCTGGTCCTTGTTTGGTTTACGGATTATGGCTCCGATTTTGAGAAGTTACTATGCTATCTTGTTGCTTGCCGACTTTTCCTTTTCTACAGTTATTAATCATATATTATTGTTATAGATGTAGATTGTGACACGTGAACGATAATGGGGGTGGTTCCTTCCTTTTGTCCATGTTTGGTGTAAAGGTGGATAAACCAGGCCTATTTCTTTTCACGGTTCCGTTAGTTTCATAATTATTACTTTCAGTTTATGTTCTTTCACATGTTAGCTACTTTTGCCATACTCTGGATCCCATACTCACATGCTATATATATTCCCTTGTACTGTACATGTCCACTAGCCTTGGATGGCCTTGCTTGTTCCTAGTCCTTGTTCCCGATCTCGTATATGTTCTCGGTTTTGTTCAGGCACGTTACTTGTACATGTTTATTTTTTTCTTGCTCCATGTTTATTCTTCTGTCACCAGTAGCTTACTATATATCATCTGTTACTTAGCTTATTGTCTTTCCTTCTCGAGATAAGTGCAGTGGTAGCGCACGAGGCTCGATGTGCAGTTATTTACTTCTGTCTTATTTGTTGTTGTGTTAAGATAGTATTGGTTTTAGTTCATAGTTTTTGGCCTTCCTTTGTGGTGCTTGTTATTGGGGGTCTGACCCCACTGGTTTTGCATGGCCAGATTTCGTAGCGGATCCAGAGGACACTTCTTATCTCCCGCTAGATGGTGACCACCCGGAGCACCGGACTACTTGAGTGAATTTTCTTCCTGTTCACCCACTACATCCCGTACTGTATATTCTTTTGCTACGTTTAGCCACTGAACACGTGTTTAGCTCGTGTTTTGGACTTGACTTCTAGCATACGGGCGATGGCATGGTTAGCTTATTCTAGACCATGAGGTGATCATGTATTGCTTATATTCTGCTAGTTCTTCATTTTGTATTACTAGCTTCATGATCATCTATGTATATTTGGTTTAGGACGCTTTACTATTTTTGCTCCTGATGATCATATTCCTTGTATATTGATGTTTGCTTGTGATTGAGACACCTATGACTGCTTAACCTAAGATTGACTGATGGATTGTAGTGTTAACCCCCTATGTCTTTCAGTTTCACCGTATATTCGGGGTACTGGTGTGCTCTGAGTATACGTAGCTGGCTGTTGTTTGCCCCTGCTCTCCAGTATTCTTGGCCCAGGGCCAGACACAATTGGAAGGACTGTCATAATATTGACAGTCAATTTTTTTTATAGTCCTAATTTTTTAGGACTGTAACAATGTCGACAGTCCTTACAATTGGAAGGACTGTCAACATTGTGACAGTCTTGAAAAAAAGAATCTGGACTGAAAAATAGAAGTCATTGGCTTTTTATATGAGAATTTGGACTGCCCTCTAGTAAAGAAATTTGATGACAAATTTGTAAATAAACTGGAAAAAAAATTTGACTGTCCTAAGCAATTTATGCCGTGCCTTTAGAATTTGTCTAGAAAAGGATAGGAAAAGAATGATGGGAAAGGAGTCTTACCTTTTTCCCGGGATGCACACAAGATTTATTACATGTTCCAACTAAAATTGGTAATGTAATTATAATTCAATTATATTACAAATTCGATTGCATTACAAATTCGATTATATTACAATTACAATTATATTGCAGTGAACCAAACAGATTCTTAGTTAATATGACAAAAATAAAAAATAGAAAATTTGTTGACACAATTTTTTTTTAGTAGGACACGAAAAAAAAAGTGTAATTTTTTTTGCCAGAAGGTCCGATGGAAATCAAGCACTATGATGTGAGTAAACAATGTCTTATATGAAATGACTCTTTACTGTGAGAAAATATTGCCTTATATTAAAGAGCTAATTAGAGTTTAGATCCTGAATTTTATACTAATATAGAGTTTGAGTCTTTACTTATCCAATTGGAGAATTTATACCCTAATTTTTTATTATTTGGTTTGATTTTTCAATTTTATCCTCCCTCTCATACTTGATAATAAAATCTCCCTATATAGACTAAAAAGGATAAAATGGAAAAATTAAATCGAATAATAAAAACTCAAGGTCTAAACTCTCCTATTGGACAAGTCAGAACTCAAACTCTAAGCTGATATAAAATCTAGGGTTTAAACTCTAATTAGCTTTATATTAAATCAAGCACGGTAAGCAAGCAACCAAATACACACTATGCCTTATATTAAATTAAGACTCCTTGCTTGCCCACAGTGCCTTATATTAAACCAAAATTACTAGAGGAACTCATGAGTTCTTAATTTTTTGGACTCATACAATTTATAATCGTTGAATTATATCCATTTTATTTTTTAATTTTTTCAAAAAATTTAAATATAAAAATATAAAAGACTAAACTAAAAAAATTGTCCTGTCATATCTTTATTATAAGTTGAACTGATGAGTTTTTTTAGTTGAACTCATATTAATCCAAGCAAACAAACAAACTACTTAATAGCTTTCGGTGAAAGAAAAGACTCAATTGTTTGCTCACCGTGAGCAGCAGTCGAACAATTATTGTTTTGATTTCCGGCAGACCTTCTGGCGTTCAGACTAACAGATTCTGCCAATTCGACCATTTATATTTTGCACGTATTTTAATTAATTTTTTTTTATGTATTTGGAAGATCAAAAGACAATTGTAAACTACATTTTCTTTAAATTTTATACATAATTACCTAGTTATTCTCATTAAATTTAATTTAATGAACAATTATAACTTTAATTAATAAAGTTAGATGAGGTTACATTTGGAATAAAAACTTCTTCGGTGAAACCAATTTTTCTTATCTATTCTACTATATAATGCCAAAAGTAGGCTTCACCGTACAAATTTATCTATTCTACTATATAATACCAAAAGTAGATTTCACCGTAAAAATTTACTTTCCAAAAATATCCTTTATTATATCTAATAATTGAAAAGATTAACTAAAATTAATTGGAAGTATCTTGGTAAATACAATACTTGTCCTTTGGTATTTCTAACGGTTTTTTTCGTATAAAGTAAAAAATTATCACATAATTGCGCAAAAGGGGAGGGGTTTGTTGAAATTACAGGAAGGGGAGAACTCGCCAACTGAGTTGGCGGTGCCCAGAGTTCGAGAAGAACTCGCCAACTCAGTTGGCGGGCTCTCCAACTCAGTTGGCGGGCTCTGGACAAGCTCGCCAACTCGGTTGGCGGGCCCCTCTCCCCCCTCTCCCTCGGATTCTCTTCCTCCTCGGAGACCCCCCCCCCCCCCCCCCCCCGACCTCCCCCCTTCTCCTCGGAGACACCCCCCCTCCCCTCAACTTTCCCCCCTCCCCTCCCTATAAATAAACCCCAACTCCTCCTCCTCCTCACAACACTCCTCCTCCTCCTCACAGCACTCCTCAGAGCACTCCCCCTTCTTCCTATAATATTTTTTGTATATGGCTAACCAAAATGACGGTCGTATTCCCGGTGGACCGACTACCCACCTTATTATTAAGCAACGTGAAGACCACATATCTAGTCGGATATTTACTTGCGAGGTAATTTTTTAAATTATAAGTTTGCAAGTTAAGTAATTTACACACAAAATATAATGCATATATTTTTTATAGTTATACGACCATGATCTTGGTTTACGAACCCGGATCCATGTACATTGGCGGACCGAAAGAAATTATCGTACGTGGGAGCTAAATTCTGTCCAAAAGGCTTTGGTGGAATCCTTTGGATTCCACTATATAGATCGTGTTAGATATTTAATCCACGATCTTCATTTAGTTGTAAGTCTTGCGGAGCGTTGGTGGCCTGAACGCAACACTTTCCAACTCCCATTCGGTGAGATGACGATCACCCTATTTGATGTGACAAATATACTAGGATTATCTATTAAAGGTGACGCTATATATTTTGATCCGCACTTAAAGGGATCTGATCAGGAGGTATCTCGGTGTTACCCCTCCATCTGGTATAAAAGACGGCAATTTTGTGAAGTTTACATGGCTTCGTGACAACTTCATGGACCTACATCACACTATTGACGGGGTGGTTGATGTAGATGAAATGCGGGTATATATTTTAATTAGTATATTTGTTTATGACTTAATTTAGTGTCTATATAACACTTAATATTTTCATGTCATTCGTTGCACTAGAGCGTATCTGTTATGTTTATGTGGTGCAATTCTATTTTTCGATGCATCAAAAAATATGGTAAATGTGCAGCTTCTACCATTCTTGGATGATTTGACAAAACCTACTCATCATGCATGGGGAGCTGCTACTCTAGCCTTTTTATACGCAAATTTGACAGAATTTATGAGATCCAGTCGCAAGAGTATTTGTGGATGTATTTCACTGATTCAGGTATGAATGAAAGACCTAAATTAGTTAGAGTATTTTTATACGCAAATTTTGTTTGTACTAATATCATATTTTTGTTTTATAGTTCTGGTCCTACGAGCACTTCTATATTGGTAGGCATGTTACTAGCATTCTCAGTGAAGTTGGAGTATTTTCGGTTGCTATGCGATGGCCCACAGATGTAGTGGAATATCAACACTACCAATACAGGAGTGTATCACTTTATCGTAGCCAATTTAATACACTGCAGTATCATGAGGTAATTTTTTAAATATCTGATAAATATCTTTAAATAATTACAGTTTTGATCGTAGATAAACATCACATCTATTTGATACAATATCATTAAATAGGTTACCTGGTTACCTTACACATGTGAAGATGATGCTCCAGAAATTAAGAGGACATCATATTCGTTTACTTTACACAAATCTTATATTATATATGATCGGTTCACCATGTACCATCCGGCAGACCGTGTTCTTCGACAATTCGGGGTGAGTCAAATAATACCCGATGATCCACCGATAGTCGGTTATGAGGCAGCAAATGCAATACAACGAATTCTTGGTCTCGTTGCTGACTGGAATAATCGGTTCGAGAATTATAGTGTGAGGGACATGTCTCCCGGACTAAGATCTGCTGAGGAATGTAAGTTCTAAGTTACTCATTATTCGTATTGATTTAGTGTAAATAGTTTGCTAAAATTTTGTTTACATTATGCAGACATGGGTAACCTGGACTATAGGCAATGGTGGGGATGCCCTCTTATGAGCAACCGAGTATACCAATATGAGGAGCAAAGGTTCAAGAGTAGATCCGTAGATGATTCTACTCTGCGTGCTTTTGCCGATGGCATGCATGATTTGGTATGACTTCATTATATTTTAAAAATTACATATACATAGATATGATAAAAAAAATTAATTTACAAGTTTAATATTTCAGAGTGGTGTATACCAACAATATTTGCAACAACCTCAGATAAACCTTCCCCCACAAAGTCGACTTCTTATGGAGGAACTTGTGACTCGTGTTGATCATCTGGGTATTGGACGAAAACCTGAAATGCCTCCAGTACAATCACGTCTTCCACCAGACTATCCGACCGGCTTTGTACGACAGAGACACTCTCGTCGTCGTAGGAGGGATTGTCACGCCCCGATCTCCCGCAGGCAAATCGGCAGTTCCCACTAGGCGGGAATCACCCTCGCCAGCGCTCCCGCGGAACGATCGCTTGACCTATCCGGACGTGATGCCGCACGAGCGTGAGCCACGCCCGTGCAAGGCCATGGTTCATTGGCTGGCAGTAAGAGTTCTTAAGCCACAGAGTATCACAGATTGTCCGAGTGCAGCGGAGTCATAAACGCATAGGCGATCGGTAACAGGTTCACTGAGTCGACAAATATAGCGGAAGCATTGAAACACAAGTTGAAGTAAAACAAGCTCTTTTATTGATATGAACAAGGGTTACAGGCGGCGCATAGCCGAGATTACAAGTCGCTCAAGCCTCTCTCTCTGAAACAGTAAAAGCGTGCCAAGTGGCTACAATTGTGGAATGATTGTACAGGCGATGTTCAGGCGAGTTCGGGCTATGTTCACAACATTATGTCTTCTATATGTGCTTCTGTTCCGGACGCACCGTTGCAAGGCTTCAGAGGGAACTCCTGGCCTTAGCACGCACGAAGGAGACATCCACACCGAACGAGGTTCTCCGCACCCTGCATACAAACTGATGGATTATCAGTACATTGAATGCACTGGTGGGGAAGCTACTCGCCCGCTCGACAAATCCAAACACGTAATACAGGTTCCGTGCACCAACTATTAAGTTGTCTTTCTAGTTGCCTTAGGATCAGTTTCATGCAAACATTGAATAGCCTAACGTGTCGGGCAGTGCGCCGTGCGATGTTTGAGGAAACACGGCGATACTTACCACTTACCATTTCTCCTTCCCTGTCAAACATTATTAATTCAAGCACGGGCATGTATAACATTCAGGAGCATAGCATATGCAAACACGAGTACTGTTATTTCAAGATCGTTCAGGTGTTTAGTTGTTCATTGATGCGATGCAGTGACTCGCACGCGGATAGCCGCTAAGCGAGGATGACTTATCTATATGAACAGTTGTCGCTAGCATAGCCATAAATGACCAATTTTAGTCTCTAACGAGAATGGGGTGCAGCGAGAGTACAGGATGCGCTCCGCACCATTTCGTCTTTGCACAGGATGACTAAACAGGAGAGTTACCAATTTTAGTCTCTAACGAGAATGGGGTGCAGCGAGAGTACAGGATGCGCTCCACACCATTCCGTCTTTGCACAGGATGACTAAACAGTAGAGTTCCATCCGGATCGGGTCGGCCCCAGTGCCCCGGTGACCGCCCGTGGAACGGTGCCTCATTTCCGAGTTGTCCGCGACATGCAGGTCTGTATTCAGGTCTGGCTAGGCACAGGATCAAGTTCAGGATAGGACATATCATGTTCAATGTACAGGCATGATTGTTCACAGTAGTATATCGATTGCCAGGCCAGTTGATTCAGTAGTTTGCTCCACGAGCTGTGATTCAGTGATTTATTCATTCAGGGTGCAAATTCCCTGGTTCGGAAATTGCCTTGGTGACCTAACGGTCCCGGACACTTTCAGGTTCTTCCATGTGCGGAACGACTACTTAGTAGTCTCCAGGGGTTTGGATGAAAATATGGCAACATTCAAGCAGACAAGCATGCGTTTCTAAGGAACATAAGTAAATACGTTTGCTCGGACCCGAAGGTAAGCCGAGAGTTAGATCGTTAGGGGACTTGGCATGCGAGGGTCTGAATATTAGCAGTATTTCAATTTTTATGTTCTAGCATAGCAATACAAGTTAGAATTATTCCCTTAGCTAGGTGCATTGGATTTATTAGCATACAGGGGGTGAATCACCTAGCAACTAGCATGAATATTCCAGATTTTATGTGTGCTGGCTAAGCAAAGACAAGTTTACCGTAGCCACCCACCTTAGCGATGATTCGCTTCGGTAGAGCGATACGCCTGAGCGAGCCTCTGAAAGCCTAAGCTGAATTCCTGTAGGGACAAGTCTGGATATCCTTTGCTTCTTGTTCGAGGCAAAGCGGGTCGGAACAGTTGCACTTTTGCCGTTTGAGTCGGTAGTCCGCTAGAACGGAACGGGGTGTTACAGGGATGGTGCAGAGGGCCCTATTCACCAGTATGCTGGAGCGGGCCTGAGTGACCAGTATGCTGGAGCGGGCCCAAGTTACCAGTATGCTGGAGCGGGCCCGAGTTACCAGACTGCTGGAGATGAAAGCTACCAAATATTCACACAGTTTTTTCGACTCCATCAGCACCGTTGCCTACCCAAACTCAACAAGACGAGGAAGAGGATGAGTAGATAATTTGTAACAATGTATGATTGCAATATTTGTATGATTTGTAACAATGTTTGATTGCAATGTTTGGGTATTGAACAATTCTTAAGTAGAGTTTCATTTTCAGACTCACTATTACAATATTTTTAAATTTGTATTGAACAATTCTATTTTACTCTCTCGGTTGACTAGTACATCTTCTTCGGTTGTGTCCAATCGCACCACAATTACTGCAACAAAGATTTCTCGTCGATGAATCCCGGGGTTTGATGCGGTTCTTCTTTGGTCTTCCGGCTTTGCGTCTTACATCTGGTACCCCAATTTCTCCTCTAACCAAAGGAGCTTGGATCTTGTATGGAACTGGAATTGGTTCCATTTTTGGTGTGTATACACTTCTCAAGGTCTCCGTCGAAAATACTGCAGGATAAAAACTATCAATACTAATTTTGCAATATCTACAAACAAAACATACATGTATACATGGTATATAAGTATGGTACAATCTAAAACATGTACAAGATCTGTAGGTTATATTACTCGTTGCACGGTCTATTATTTCAAACTTATAACTATCAATAACTAATATTTCTAGGTGATTCTTCTCTTTGATAATACAAGCCATGGTCTTTAACATCTTCGGACAATAATCTGTGTCTATATTTTCAGCATTTTTTCTACGATTGTCATGAAGTGTAATAATCTTGGCTCTAATACCATCGAGAAGTATTGTTATTGGCTTATCTCATAATTTCTTAATCCAGCTATTGAAACATTCAGCAAGATTAGAAGTATTAATATCTGATCTAGGACAAGTAGCATACGCTGTTATCCAATGTTCAAATCGACGACTTTCATCGTTTACACCAATAAGCCAATCGTACAAAATTATGTTCTCGGCTTTAATTATATCAAACACACTCTCTGCATCAGTTTCATTATATGATCTAGCAAGCGAGTCTAACAAGTGTTGAAATACTGGTTCTTTGGTAACTTTTTTCATGTTTTGTTTAAAATGCTGAATACAAAAAAAATGAGGAGATGCAGAAAAAATTGCACGAACAGCATTTATTAATCCTTTTTGTTTGTCAGATATAAATGAAATTGTACTCCAATCATTAAAATAACTTTCAAAAGATATTTTAAGAGAATTTAAAAACCAAGACCAAGAATCACTATTCTCGCCTTCAGCAACAGCATAAGCTATAGGATATAATTGATAGTTAGGATCGTGAGCACAAGCAATAAATAAGATACCTTGATATTTAAACGAAAGAAATGTAGCATCAGTACTAATAACCGGTAAACAGCCCCTTAAAAATCCATCAATACATGACTTAAAACAAATAAAAATTCGTTGAAAGCTATTGTTTTCGACAGTTTTAATAAAACATGTACTACCTGAATTTGTCTCCATAATTCTATAACAATACTCCTCAAGACTCGCGTATGCCTCATCATAACTACCATTAATTTTAGCTAATGTTGTCTCTCAGGCTCTCCAGGCTTTGGAATAACTAACTTGTATACAGTGCTCCCTATATATATCTTTAACAATTTGTGATGGACTATATGACTGGTTATCTCTAATAATGTCAATTATCATGGTCTTAATCCATGCAGTGGTAGCTAGTCGATGACATCCTGTACTAAGTCTCCCTAAACAAGAATGACGATTTTCTAATGTACTAACTTTAACTATATCGCCATTTCCAATAGATTTGACATATACTCTCCAATTACAATTCGGTTGATCACAACTATATATAATTCCACGAGCATTATTCATAACACTAGCTGAACAACTAAAATTATATTTAATTGCTAAATTACTTATAAAGCTTCTAAAGTGAGAACGACTAGGAAATGATTGTCCCTTAAATACTTCATCAGTGATAGCTTTTACAACATCATCATCAACCGTATAATCTACATTTTCAACTAAATCATCACTATTTCCATCGTCGATGTCACTATCATCATCATGGTTAGATTCATCTGATGAATGACCTTCTTGAAAAAATGAAACAATTTGTTGAGAAGAACTAGCACCCGAACTAACATGCTGATATTCAGAAAAATATTCATTATTTCTGTTATCTAATGTTGTTGCTACTTTAATAACATATATTTTTATATACCGTGATTGTGAATTAATCTCAAGAATATAATTCCATGCATCTTCACTATCTATCAAAAAACAATTAGAACCAAAAATAGACTTCAGAATAAAATAATAATGAATAGAACAACGTTCAATAATATGATTACGTATATTTTCAAAACTAATATTCGGATAAGTTGAAAAAATTATACTTTCTCCTCCTTCGTAATTTAACTCATTTACTTTACCGCCGTGCGAACATACAATTCTTACGCTACGATCCATGACGGTTGAGAACTTTTGCTACAAGAAACTCAGATGAACTTTAGCTGTAGGCAGAACTTTGACTGAAGCTTTGCTAGAGGCAGAGAGAGTGCTGGGGACTTTGCTAGAGGGAAGAGAGGGAACAGAGTGAGAGTGTTGGATGATTTGGTTGAGATAGAAAATATATAGAGTGAGAGTGTTGAATGTAATAACCGTTGTGCAACGGCTATAATCCTTCCCCCAATCCTCAACGGACCCTCACTCGCCAAGTAAGTTGGCGGGCACAGCCTCCAACTCACCCTCCCTCGCCAACTCAGTTGGCGACCTGTACGTATCTCGCAAACTCAGTTGGCGGGCACTTTCATCCCCCAACAACCCGCCAACTCAGTTGGCGAGTTCTCCCCCTCCCTGTAATTTCAACAAATCTCTCCCCTTTTGCGCAATTATCTGATAATTTATTACTTTATTTGAAAAAAAAAACCGTATTCCTAATTACAACAGTTCTTAAATGCATTGTGTATCTAAAAAGAAGACATTGAAAAATAAACTTTGTTAAGCATTATTCATTTATTGAAAAATGAACACGTTTACAAGTGTCTTTTAATCTTCCTCAAATAAATAGGTACAACATACGTGCATATATGCTAGTTATATAGTAGTATAGATACAGTAGTATAGATATTTCCCCTCAACTTCTTTCTTTGTATCCTATTTCTTACACACAAAAAATCGTACGAACAAACTTTTTGATTAAAAAAATCTAAAACTTCAACCAACACGATCAAAATATATAAGAAGCCAGTCAACCTTCTACATATATTACAAATTTCACAGCACAGTCCCATTATTTGGGAGCGACCTTTAGTTTAGAAGTCCAAATTCCTAATATCAATAGAATTGGAAAATTAATTATTTGAGGCTTGAGAAATAAAGGAAAACTTAGATTTCCAATGAAGGAAGAAAGAAGGATTCATGGAATTCTAAAAAAAGGGCAAGCAGAAGTACACCAAGGTTTGGGAAACTTTTTCTCTCTCTTTTGTAGGCAATGGAAAATTTGAGAGCAAAAAACCTGAAGGACAGTAAAATGAAAATAAAATTAATTTTGTAGGCAATGGAAAAAAAATTTAGTTAATTTGGTATATAAATTTTGCATTTTAGTTTAAAGAGTATGAACTATGTTTCGTTGGTTTTTTTTTTTTTTTTTTTGATAAAAATCGTTAAAATGGACATATTATGTTCACTTGCCTTATTTTAGGGTTATTATTGTCAATTTTTTGTTGTTGGACTATCATTTTCAGAAAAATATTGGTGTTGGAAACAATTCTACATAAACAAATAGCTTGTCACAAAATGACTCTACAATCAATCATAATCAACGTAGTGGCTGATATGATCCTCAAAAATAAGACACGTGACCATCACATGTCCATTTTTAACGATTTTTATCCAAAAGCATCAACGAAATTTAGTTCAGGCACCCTTTAAACCAAAATATAAAACTTAGATAACAAATTAACCAAAAATATTCGATAACTAAAACAACGACATTTCTCAAAGCACCTTCTGTCGATCATAATTTATACTTATATTTTGATGGGCAGTTAAGTAAATTCTTTCAAAATCTCCTCTCCATTTTCCTCCATATTTTGGGAGAGAAAAAATTTGCGGAACCCACATAATTTTTTCAATCAAATTCTTCTCACTTTCCCAAACACAAATCACTTTTGACCTCATTTCCCCCTCTTAACTCCCCCCTCGTATGCGAGTGAATCAAACCACCAAAATATATATATATATATATATGGACAGAATATTACAAGACTTATTGTATTATTATTGTACCAAACAATCTCGACTATACATTTTTTTTTTGAATCATATGGTTATAAAAACATGTTGACTCTCCATAAAGCCACAAATAGGGGCACATTACATCATACAAAAAAGAAAGTACTAAAGCAACTACATTCTTTGTAAAACAAACTACAAGATGAGCGCAGAGAACTTTCAAGTTCACTCAAGAAATCGTAGAACAAACTATGGCAAAACTAGATAACTCAATCAAGTGAGCTGTTGAGGACAGTTTCAGATGCTGCTACAGTAGCATTTATATTATGATCCCTGGGCACATTTTTCTACTTTTAATCTGGTGTCAGAATTTGAGGTAAAACCAACCAGGGCTCCACAACAAAGAATAGCTTACAAGGAATTGGTAACTACAAGAACAATGCCTAGGTCATCTTATGTGATCATCCACAGACATTAAGAAAAAACTAACAGTGATAACTAAACAAAAGAAAGCAAAAAAGACAAGAAATACAACTGCATATTATTCCTTATCCTTATCCTTATCCTTATCGAATCATATTGTATTCATGAATATCTAGGTGCAATATGCACAGCCTAGACTTGAATCTCAAAGCTTGCTTAGGAACTAACCTGAGCTCAAGGAGCGCATACTTGTGCACATTAGTTTGAAAACATTCCAAAACCTAACCTGTTTGCTTTAAGTCTATGCTCCTGCGAGTTCTTATCAACATGTATTCAAGAGAAATCGGTCTAGTAATCACTAAGTAGGGAACAAACACAAGATTTCCTGACCACCTGGTCCACCTTATGATCATGCAGGAAAGCAATCTCAATTACAACCGAGTAATATAGCAAACAAATTAACATGCTAAAAAAAAGAAAAGACATACTCTATGTTACAGAAAGAAAAACAAATGAATTTAGTTTCTTGCAGAATCAGCGAATGTATCAATTACAACTGTGAGTAAAATAGCAAACAAATGATGCAGAATCAGCGAATCAAACAAAATTATTCAATAGAACGGCACTGACAAACCCAAACCCAACAAATAATACAAAAAGGGCCTGCGGCTAGCAAATTATCTAAAATACCTCACTGCAACTATGATTAGTAACAGAGGAGCACAAACAGCTACAAGAATTTCACTAGATTATGTTTTCAACCACCAATATCTTGAAAACTTGAAAACATTTGGGCTTGCTTCAAGACATCACCACTACAAATAAGCCTACACCAGATACATTTCTGGCATTCCCTCCCTACTTCAGAATTATCACCGGTCATCTTAATAATTGTAAAACACATTGTAAATTTTGGGCAAATACTCTTCAAAGTGCAACAGGATAGTCTGTGTCAGGATCTGTCTCCATGTGTAGATCATACAGGAGGATCGGATATTGGAGACGTGAAGGCAAATCCTGACGAGGTAGGTTGTGTGCAGTTAACACATGTAAGCAAGTTGCACCAAGACCTTGAACTACTCGAGGCAGTCTAAGGATGCCTTAGGTCCTACAGTGCCAAATCTCTCCTGTTGTGGTCTCACCTCAATCAGAAGCCTCATCTACAAGCTGTGCCTGTGCAATGTGTGTGTGCAACACGACTATCGCATGTTTTCCTGAATTAATTGTGTAGACCAAGGATAGAAGCTCCTCAAGAGGAAGAGAGAGCACTAGGGGAGAATGTGACTGGGGAGAAACAGGTTAGGTTCAGTAACCAGCACACAGGGTGAGAAAAAAAGGATATGAAAGGCTGATGTTAAAAGCACCACAGAAAATGATCGGGGCACCGAACCGTCCTTTGCATAGAGAGGACTGTCAGTCCTGAAGACAGAGAAGTATGTCTAGGACTGCCAAAATTTACGGTGCCCCAATCATTTTTGGGGTGCCTTTAACATCAGCCATATAAAAGTATGAATCAGACCAGAAGCAAGTAAGAACTGGTTATCTCCGCTAAGCTAAATAGCCACAAAGAGCAGATGGGTAACACTACAACTTCACTTGTGGTTTGATACTCTCTTTAACAATTCCAAAAGGATAGTAAAGTTCCAGATTTTTGTAGCTTCATAGTAGATGATGCTACAATGCTACTAAATCTACTGTGCTTTGGTGATGAGGAACCAGGCCCCCAATTACGAAGACCTACCAACGTAGAAGACGGCGCGACATGGCTTCAATATGAATTAGCATTTAAATTAGAATTTGAATTTTGAATTCAAATTTCAGTTGTTATTCTGCTTTTTTTTCCATTTGTTATTCTGTCTTTTTGTTACCTAGTCGTTAGGAGGAGGTTGTTTGGTTGTTTTGTAGGCTACTTGCCTATTCGTTAGGAATTAGTTAGTTGTTGGTTGTTTTGAGAGCATATTTATATCCTTGATGTTAAAGGATATGGGATGAAACTAAATGAATGAAAAGATTTTTTTTTTTATGAACCAAACTCTCTCTATGGCTGAGATAGCCAAATCCTTCCCCCTCTCCTAAGTCCCTCGCATTTCCTACCTCCCCTCACTCCTTCCGGACAACAGAACCACCCCCCCCCCCCCCCCCCTCCTCCCACCCGCAGGAGTGGCAACAAAACCAAAAACAGTAGCAGCAGAAGCAGCAACAACAGTACAAACAACAAGCAAAAGCAGAAGCCGCAGCTCCCTCCCCCCCTTCTAGTAACCATTCGACATTTCGATTCTAATCTCCCTCTTCATTTTAAATCAAGTAATTATGACAACTGCATCTACCATCCAATACGTTATCAATATGCTGTTGGTCCACCAATAGCTTGAGTGCTTCTACAAAAAAAAACAAAAAAAATGAAACTTGTTGCTATCAACCAACGTATTAAATAGAGAATTGTCCCGATTTGGTGGTAATTCGATTCAATTTCCTACAAAACCTAAGGTTTGCATGTTAGCTGATGATCTCTTGCTTTACATAATCATTAATTTGGTAACATTGAAATTATTTGGTAATTAGCATAGAGCTAAATTAAGCTTTAATTCAATTTAAATTTGATGATTTTAAGCCTCGCATCCATTTAGCATCAACTTTGGTATCAGAACATGGTTATGTTTCGTTTTGCATTAGATTCTTTCAATTTGTGCATTGAGAACATATATAGTCTCTTTTAGGACCCATATCATATTGCATGAGCACCTGTAGCGGTGGACAATACCAGCCTACTCATGATATGGCCCCTGAACAAGATCAAATGTTGCAAGATATTCTAAACCGTCTAATTAACATGAAAAAAGATATCAATGCACTACAAATGTCTAATGAAGATAATAGGGACAATTGAAAGGTTCGAACGCAAACGTCGTAGAACTCCTGACTTGTTGGATGAGGTTCCCATCATAGTAGTCATCGAGAGCTGGATAGAGACAGACATAGGGGTTTGGATCATTGTAGGGATGACCCAGTTGGACATTAAGACTATAGACAATGCCAAGATAATCTGGATAGGGATAGACCTAGAGGTTTTGCTCACCGTCAGAATGACCCCGTCAGACATCATGACTATATGCCACCCCCGAGACCTCATCAGGATTTAGGAGACGAGAATAATAAGAAGTGTGAAAATCGAAGCGCCTACTTTTGACGGTCAACTGGACCCAAAAGTTTTCATTGACGGGATGACAAACATGAACCACTATTTTCAGTGGTATGATATGTCTGAGGCTAGGAAAGTCCATTTTGCCACAATGAAGCTTGTTGGACAAGCTAAGTTGCATTGGCAAAGTGTTGAACGATTGTTGGTACAAAGGAGGCAATAACTCATTCTTACATGGGATGATATGAAAGAGAAGCTGAAAGAAAAATACTTGCCAACTTTCTACCGACAAAGGCTCTTGGATCAATGGCAGAAACTGACCCAAGACAACCGTCCTATCACGGAATACATCTCCAAATTCAACTAATATTTAATTCGATGTGATGTGACAGAAAATGTTAGAATGACCCTTTCTAGATTTAGAGTCTTTGGGATGACTTACAACGTGATTTGTTTCTACGTGAGGTACCTTAATTAGAGCATGCTTATTAATTGGTTGAGAATCTTGATCGATTTCAAAAACCATCTTTCAATAGGCAGCGTGGTGCATGGACTACCCCTAACAGACCCAATGAATCGAACCCTAGGTTTAATTAGTCACAACCCAAGCCAAAACCTAGTGTACCGTCGTCGTCAAGAAACCCCAACGAAAAGGGTCAACTTAGGGAGGCTCTCAAGGCCAGCCCTCGTACTGAGTGTTATAAGTGTCATGGTTATGGTCATGGTCATTACGCACATCAGTGTCCGACTCGAACCCTCCTTGTAGATAATCAACCCGACGAAGATCAGGATGTCAACATAGTAGAACATGAACTATATCTAGGAGAGTGTAAAAATGATCGTCCTGAAGACGATGGATATATTGGACTCATTAGGAGTTCCTCGACTTTTTGGAATGTTGATAGGGGACGTGAAGACCCTAGGCTTAGTGTTGTTCAATGGGTCTTGTCACAAGCTAAGTCACTGACGATTGGCGTCATCCCTCCATTTTTCACACCTTTATTAGAATTGGTAATGAATCATGTAAGATAATTTTGGGTAGTGGGAGTTGTGTTAACGCTATTGCATCTAACATGGTAACCAAGACTGGTCTTAAGACTGAACCTCACCCTAACCCGTATAAGGTTAGATGGGTAGATAAGTCATCCATCAGCGTTAAGGAGAGATGTCTCGTTCCTGTAGAGTTTGCTATTTACAAGGACAAGGTATGGTGCGATGTGATTAAGATGGATGTGGGGCATATCATTTTAGGAAGATCTTGACTATTCGATTTAGACGCCACTCTCTATGGTCGTTCCAACTCTTGCACCTTCATGTATAAGGGTCAAAAGATTAGGCTCAATCCTATGCAACCAAAGCCTAATCCAAATATTGAGAATAGTGGAACCTCCGACTACCCTTATAGGCCTTAAAGAAATAAAAGATATTACTAAAAGGACCATAGTAGTTGCCTTGGTGTCACCCCGCAGAACCAGAATACTGGAGGAGCGGGGGCAGACAAAGCCAACTACGTATAACATAGTGCTCTATACCCCGAGATAAGGTCACAGCTGTCTAGACATGTAAGGGTTTACTCTACAATCTATCAGGCAATCCTGGATCAAGAATCCTAGGTGTCTCAATCTCAAGCAAGCAACAAGTTTACAAGATGTATGATCACCAACATATAGTAGTAAGACGTCCCAAACTATACATACCCAGATGATCATGAAGCTAGTTACCAAAATGAAGAACTAGCATAGTACAATGTCACATGATCAGCTCTAGCTATAGTCTAGAATATGCTTTACATGTAAGCTCGCAGACTAGAATATCAATCCAAAACACGAGTTATACACGTGCTCGGTGGCTAAACGTCTCAAAAGAATAATGTACAAGATCAAGTGGGTGAGGAAAGAGGAACTCACTCATGACCCCGGGTGCTCCTGGTGTTCATCATCTTGAGGCAGGAAGTGCGAAAGATCCTACGGTCCTGCTCCGATATCTGACCATACAAAACCAGTGGAATCAAACCCCAAAACAGCAAGTACCACAAGGGAGCCAAACTTATGAACTAAAACCAACATGCAGACAAATCAGTAAGAATAGCAGGTAAAGTGACAGTTAAATAAGTGCAACGGATAAAATAACAGTTAAGCAGTTCGGGAGTAATTAAACAAGGGCATCTGGAATCAGTACTCTAGTTACCATTTCCGAATCAGTTGTTAATTAAATCAAGACAGGATTACACTAGACTAAAAATCAAGCGATCACGGCCAATCATGCCCTACGGCTTGCTATCATTAGTTAACTAGGGTTATCACAGTCCTAGTTACTAACGCATACAGTTTGAGATTCCTTACAGCCACATGCCCTGCAGACTATCTGGGTTATCCAGACGAACGGATACATAGTATAGATTTATCAGGTATAACCATTTCTTATCTTTTCTGGTAATGCAACACTCGTCGGTGTGCTGGAAGTGTGCCCCCTCACGACAGAGAGCTCCAAATCCATCAGATGTCGTTGGGATACCGGGATTGCATGTAGCCAGAAATCTCTCTAGATGCTATCTAGATTATTATTCTAGTTATTAACCTGGACAAATATCAAGAATTTTCGACCGTGGTGCTCAGGAATCTGCCTTAGACATGATGCACAACAGGGCAATAACTTGAGTACAATCAAAATGAACCACGGGGATACATGTTATGCAATACAGGTGCTACTAATAGCCTTAATCAGGACAGTTACAAGAATTCTCGTGTCAGGAGTGTGCTACGTCGAGCCACTATCAGGTTTATCAGTACAGTATCAGGATGGTGCGCTACGTCGAGCCACTATCAGGATTATCATGATCAGGAGTATCAGGGTTATCAATACAGTACCAGGATTATCAGTACAGTATCAAGATTCAGTTCAATATCAGGATTATCAGTACAGTATCAAGATTCAATTCAATTCAATATAAGGATTATCAGTACGATATCATGATTCAGTTCAATATCAAGATTCATGAGTTCATTTATAGTGTACAATCACTATATCATGTCAGAAAATCAAGATCAATATCAAGAATGTCATATTCAGAAAATAATCAGGATTAACTAAAATAACAGGATAAAAGAAAAACAGAAAATCATTAAGAACTAAGCATATTAAAGAGAATACTAGCATACAGGTGCATAAATCATCAATTCAGGATTGACGCATAAAATCAGGCAAGAAAAAAACATTCGTGCACAATGGACCAAAACTACTATTGGCGCACAAATGGACAAAAAGAATATTAGCGCACAAATCGCTAAAAATAGTTTTAGCGCACAAATTACTAATCCGGACAGTTCTGGCGCACTTTGATACAAAAGTGCTCCGAGCAAAAATGTGGCGTACAAATCATACTAAAACGCACTCCTAAGACCTTGGTGCATAATGATAGACTTGCACAAGACATGAGCTTGGCACATAAATCTATCATTGACGCACAAATGAAAGTACCCAAGCTATGAACTTGGCGCACTTTCACCAAGTATGCCAGCGGTGAGGTTTGGCGCACCAACAAGCACAAGAAGGTCTACTAAAAGACAAAACACAAGTTCCAAGGCATGGCACAGCAGTCGAGACGACCCTGCAGTCGAGAACACAGTTCTCAAGAATGGTCAAAAGTCATTGCTTAGTCATTAAGTAATTACGAAGGACTACAAAATACGCTTTTTCTGGAGAATGTCACATAGTTCGCCAACACAGCAAAGTGCATCATTTTTCAGAAGCGACAAAGTGCGTCGGTAAGAAAAGTTTCACCAAAGTGCGACAACTCTGCAATATCTGCAAAGTGCGCCAACTTGACTATTTAAGCATTGACGTACATTCTTGATGACTTACAGACCCATTCAAAAGTACGCCAAGTAGAATTGGTGTACTTTTGAAGGAATTGTCATAGTACAAAACGTACGTAGGAGTAGAGAAGTGCGCCCAGAGTACTCAACATATATTGGCACACTTTCTAAGAACATTGTGAAACACAAGTGCGCAGACTGAAACTTCGCTATATGCTACAAGGGTTCCCTGCGTACTTTTTGTATGCATTCTGAGAACAACTTTGCATTCTCCTACTTGCTGTTCTCGGGCTCTATGAGCAAATCCAATTCAAGGAAAACAAAATCATCAATGAGACTAGTTCTAAGTGTTACCCAAAAATAAAATCGATCAAATGATAAAAATAAGTTATACTAAGAATCAAAGCAAGATCCATGGTTGTTCCTTCGGTTGGCAAGATGTACTTGCCTACGGTCAAGTTCTAGCCTAATACCAACACTACCAAGGTCACCAACGGCCAAGGCCAAGCTCGGCTGCTGCTCTCTGCTGGGGAAGAAATGAAGAAAGAAAGAGAAATGAAAGGAAAAAAAAAAGTGGAGGAAAGAGAATGGGATTGCTTATATAGGAAGAGCTAGAATTGTAGGCCATTTGGGATTGCTTATATAGGAAGAGCTAGAATTGTAGGCCATTGGATCATAATCTATACCCCTCACCCGGGTTCATCACAGCCACCCACCAAGAAAATCGAGGGACCAACGGTCCAAAGCATGCAACTAAGAAAAACTTACAAAAACAACATAAACAATGCATAAATAGCATAAAGCATGATATAAGCAATTAAACAATAAACAAGCTATACATGTATAATATGCGTATATCGGGTACGTATACTAGAACAGTGAGACGAGTCTCACACTTGGTTGCTAGGGAAGTCTAGGATGACTCCCGAGAGCATGTCGCAACTGAAGCAATCTCTATCCTAGAGGAGTTTAAGGATGTTTTCCCCGAGGATCTCCCAAACTGCTTACCACCGATGTGTGATATCCAACACGCTACTGACCTTGTCCCAGGCACAACCCTACCTAATCTGCCGCATTATCGACTGAATCCCACTGAGCATGCATAATTAAGGCGACAAGCCGAGGAGTTATTAGGTAGAGGGTTTATCAGGGAGAGCATGAGCCTTTGCGCGGTACATACTCTTTTGACTCCAAAAAAAGATGGTACATGGAAGATGTATGTGGATAGCCGTACGATCAATAAAATAACAGTGAAATACCGTTTTTCGATTCCTATGTTGGACGATATGTTAGATATGATGTCGGAAGCCACTATCTTTTCAAAGAAAAAGTCGCTACCATCATATTCGTATTCGTCCAGGGGATGAATGGAAGACCGCTTTCAAGACAAAAGACGGTCTTTACGAGTAGTTGGTCATGCCCTTTAGAGTATCCAACGTCCCTAGCACATTTATGAGAGTAATGACGCAAGTGCTTAGGCCTTTTATGGGTAGATTCTTGATTGTTTATTTTGACAATATACTTATCTACAGCCAATCTAGGACCAACATGTAGATCACTTAAGATAAGTGTGTGTCACGTTACGCAATAGAGCATGTATGCGAACCTTAAGAAATGTGTTCTTTACTGAAGAGACCTTTTCTAGGGTTTGTCGTATCTCCATCGGGAATCTCTGCTGATCCCCAGAAGATAAAAGGCAATTGCGGAGCCTTAGAGATGTTAGGAGTTTTGATGGACTAGCGACCTTCTATCGTCGATTTATACGAAGTTTTAGCACCGTCATGGCCACCATAACCGATTGTTTAAAGAAAGAAGCTTTTGAGTGATCAATTGCCGCCGCCAAAACATTAAAAGACATTAAGAAGAAGATGATGGAGGCTCTTGTTATATGCCTTCCTGATTTTTTTCAAAGGTGTTTGAGGTTGCTTGTGATGCTTCTGGCATAGGCATAGGTGGGGTCTTGGCCCAAGAGGGACATCCAGTAGCTTTTTTAAGCAAAAAATTGAACGAGACCAGGCAGCGCTACTCCACCTACGATAAGGAGTTCTATGCGGTTATTCAATCCCTTCGTCATTGGCGACATTATTTGCTACCGCATGAATTCGTTAACTATTCTGACTACGAGGTCTTAAGATACCTCAACTCCCAGAAGAAATTGAATGCTACACACGACAAGTGGGTTGAGCTCTTGCAAGGGTATACTTACGTGTTAAAACATAAGGCAGGAGTTGAGAACAAAGTCGCGGATGCGCTTAGCCGACGTATAACTGTACTGTCAGGCATGAATGTTGAAGATGTTGGCTTTGATAAGGTCAAAGAAGAGTACGAGTTGTGTCCTGATTTTGGTGATATTTATACACTTTTAAGAGATGGGTTGACTCGTGAGATAGATGGCTTTCTATTGACGGATGGCTATTTCGATTAAGCAAGCTATGTATCCCACGTATGTCATTGAGAGATTTTTTTGGTGTGGGAATTACATGCAGGCAGTTTGTCTGGTCACTTTGGGCAAAATAAGACTAAAGAAGCTGTTGAGGATCGATTTTACTGGCCTAATGTCAAGAGATGTTGCAAGACTCGTCGATCAGTATCGTACTTACCAACTAGCTAAGCAACAAAAACAAAATACAGGTTTGTATACTCCGCTTCATGTACCTAACCACCGTCCATGGATAGATGTTAGTATGAATTTTGTGCTAGGTTTCCCAAAAATCCTTAGGAAATACGATTACATCTTTGTGGTAGTAGACCGTTTTTCGAAGATGACCCACTTTCTGTTTTGTTCTAAAAAGTTATACGCCGCTAAATTTGCTAGAATTTATTTCGATGGAGTCGTTAGATTGCATGGGTTACCAAAACGATTATGTCCGACATGGACGTTAAGTTTCAAAGCTACTTTTGGAAAACCATATGGCACTTGATGGGAACAAAGTTGACATTTATCACGGCTTATTATCCCCAGACTGATGGACAGACTGAGGTGGTTAATAGGAGTTTAGAAAATCTTCTACGTTGCTTGGTTGAAAAAATATCAAGAATTGTGATCTCATTTTTACCTCGGACCGAGTTTTTATATAATTGTTCATTTAATAGGTCCATAGGCATGAATCCATTTCAGGCCAAGCATGGTTTCAAACCAGGAAGGCCTATAGATCTCATTCCCATGTCACAGCATTCTATGGTTTCTAATTCAGCATATGCATTTGCCGAACATGTTCACAATTTGCATAAAAAAATGAGCAAAAAAATTGAATTAAGTAATGCTCAATATAAGTCTTCTGCTAATAAACATTAAAAAATTCTTGAATTTCAAATTGGTGATTATGTTATGGTCCGGATTAGACCAGAGCGGTTTCCTCCAGGATTCATTAAGAAATTGCATGCACGCAGTGGAGGATCATTTAGAATTTTGCAGAAAATTGGACCGAATGCATATGTCATTGACTTACCACCTGAATTCGGAATCGGTTCTACATTTAATATTGAGGATTTGATGGCTTACAAAGGTCCCCAAATTAGTCCAAAAATTTCATTTGTGGTTTCACATAAGCCTACCATTGAGCCTTTTCCAGAAAGTTCCCCACCACTACCCTCACTTCCATGGTCCCAATTAGTTGATTATATTGATAGAATATTGGATGATCAGATCATCTCTACTGGAGATGGTTGTTGTCAACGTTAATTGGTTTGATGGAGAGGTCGTCGTGAATCTGATGATTCGTGGATTACACAGGAGGAGTTGCAGCAGTTTGATCCAGATTTACTGGAGTACTACGACAGTAGCCACTGCAGTCATTCGCCAGAGCCGAATTCTTCTCACCCTGGATAATTGATGAGGACATCAGGCCCCAAATTACGAAGACCTACCAACGTAAAAGACGGCACACCATGGCTTCAATATGGATTAGCATTTAAATTTGAATTTGAATTTGAATTTTGAATTCAAATTTCAGTTGTTATTATGTTTTTTCATTTGTTATTCTGTTTTTTTGTTACCTAGTCTTTAGGAGGAGGTTGTTTGGTTGTTTTGTAGTTGCTACTTACCTATTCCTTAGAAATTGGTTAGTTGTTGGTTGTTTTAAGAGCCTATTTATATCCTTGTTTGTCAAAGGATTTGGGATGAAACTAAATGAATGGAAAAAAAAATTATGAACCCTACTTTCTCTATGGTTGAGACCCTACTTTCTCTATGGCTGAGATAGCCAAACCCTTCCCTCTCCTAAATCCCTCTCATTCCCTACCTCCCCTCACTCCTTCCGGGCAACAGACACCCCCCCCGCAGCAGTTGCAGCAGAAGGAGCAGCAGCAACGGAAGCAGCATCAGTACAAACAGCAAGCAGAAGCCGCAGTTCCCTCCCCCCTCCTTCTGGTAACCATTTGACATTTCGATTCTAGTTTCCCTCTTCATTTAAATCAAGTAATTATGACAACAGCATCTACCATCCAATACGCTATCAATATCCTGTTGATCCACCAATAACTTGAATGCTTCTAAAAAAAAAAAACATATGTAACTCGTTGTTATCAACCAATGTATTAAATAGAGAACTGTCCGGATTTAGTGGTAACTCGATTCAATTACCTACAAAACCTAAGGTTTGCATGTTAGCTTATGATCTCTTGATTTACATAATCATTAATTTGGTAACATAAAAATTATTTGGTAATTAGCAGAGCTAAATTAAGCTTACTTTAATTCAATTTAAATTTGCTAATTTTAAGCCTCGTATCCATTCCGCATCATTTGGCCTCTAGTCCATGGCACTCCAAGGACAGCTTCTGGATCTCCATTTAGTCTTTTGACAACCTAAAGAATAAGCTACACATTCACAAGTCATAAGACCCCCAAGGACCCAAGCCCCAATCTGAACTCTCCTTACAGAAACCTACCAACAAAAGCATATAATTCGCTCCATCTGACCGCCAGTCGGGATCTATTTGATGGTTACACTGGTATTAATTGGAGCATAATCTACACTCATTCCGGCATATACTTTCAATCTTCTACTGGATCTTGCAAAATGAAATCACTTATCTCCAGAATTCATGTACAGTCGTCAATTAGTTGCTCTTTCTTTCCTTCAGTCACTTGTCTACATAATCACTAAGATAACTCTCAGCCAGGTACTAGTGTAGAACTCTTAACAATACATAATCAAGTTCAATAATTCACTATATTAAACACAAGTTATATGATTAAGTCATTCATATCTCATATAACATTACTCTATAAATAGCTTAGTCCAGTAAAAGATCCGAAAAGACATTGTATTAACATTGACCATAAGCAACAAACATTACTCTTTCCTAACAAGTGTTTCTGTTTGGGTTAGTTCTTAGAGGACCCAGCCCCATTATTCCACTTTGGAAGAAAATCCCAAGTGTCTATTCAATATTTGAGCTATCATTTATTGACTTTTACACATGAGGTGTGTTAGCTCAAGTGGTTGGTATGGTAGAGTTTTTCTAGTAGGCAAGGTTCAAATTCCACAACAATTATTTGTTTTTGTCATCATTTATTGGAGAAATCCCTTTGGAGCTAGGCCGGACTAGCTCATACTCGAGCGTGGATAAATGGCGTAAAATGGCGCTTTGATGACACACTTCACTCGGACGCGAAGTTGGCACAGGAGCAACGGGGCTGTGGTGTAACGGAGCCACGGAGCTACGGTACAACGAGACTGCAAAGTTGTGGAGTTACGGAGTTCAAGGCTGTGGAGTGCATTTTCTGCTAACCTTCGTGCAGGCTGTCCAGTTTAGTAATCGCCTACGCTGGGAGTTACTCCAGGTTTATAACCCACATTCTTAGTAGGCTGACTGATTAGTGTTTTCCTCAGAAAGTGACGGATTTTACTTTCGAATTTTTTTTTGTAAAAGAATCCTCTTGTATTACAATCACTCAGTATGTAAATACAATTATGGAAAATGATTTTAAAGGATTTGTGAGTTCTTGGGAGAATGTGATGATGGAGATTTTGCTCGGTCGATGTGCGGCCGCTTCTCTCCGTTGACGGTCTGATTATATCACCTTGTGCTTCTCACAGCAAAGGGACAAGAGAACACCTACTTCGTTGTTCCCACGTAGATATGACATCGCAGGGAATTCTATGTTTAAAGGAAACTGTGGCTTATTCGACGGTAAATCTATTTGAGATTGCACGGATGTAGTAGATCCGAGAAGGACACCTTGGAAGGGTGTTCGGAAGGAAGGGTACTCTCACTACTCACAGGGTACTCTTCAAGCTCTCTCAATTTTCGAAACTTTTCAACCTCTTTCGAATACAGGTCATATCCTATTTATAGGCCAAAGAGGAGAATCTTCATTTTCCCACAGAATTGCATGATTTATGCAAGCCATGTTCCTTGAGTGATTAACACGTGGTAGTCGACCCACGTGTTAAGTACTGACTCGGGGTTCGAGGAATTTATGCGACGATTTGACAAACTGGATGCTCAGCCAATGAAGTAATTTAATCAGAAGAGTCAGTCAATCAAATACTTTGACAATAAGGATGTCAATTTTTACAAAGGTTGCCAACCAATCGTGTTCTGACAACTAGTCAGAGCCGTCATGATGCATACTGTATACGAGATAGCTTTTATACGAGGCTTACGCTTTGTCATTTGTGCGAGACGTGCTTTATGTGAGCTTTGTTCTTTACCTGAAGCCTCTTTCATCATTTATGATAGCCAACCCTTATGCGGGGCTTCTTTATGCGAGGTTCATTCTCTGCTTTGAAGCTTCTTTCATTCTTTACGCGAGACATTCTTTATGCAAGTCCCATGCCACACAGCACTCTGTCAGAATTATGGTCAAAGAGGCGGTGGCTAGCATTTACTGGTGTTGAAAGGACAGGACCACGTATTTGCACTGCTCTAAAAGGCGGCCACCTAGGCGCTAGGCAGCTAGTGTCCTAGGCGTCCGCCTACCCCCCCCCCCCCCCCCCCCAACAGGCAATCCTGCTAATTTATTAGCAATTTACAGCAGTTTCTACTGCTCTCTTATTCGGCAGATCATTCTACTTTAGCAGTTTTCACCACTGCTTTAGCAGTTTTCACTACGTCTATTTCCAAAGCGAGCTAGACTCTAGTTTTTCCACTTTTGTGGTTCAATCTTTCACAGACTATACGATATTTCAAAAAAATCTATAACAGATTCTTCCTTTCCTACATACCATAACAATAATTAAAGTTCACAAGACACAAAAAATTGTAGTAAAAAATTTACAAGGATGACAGCATATAGAGATAATACCAGTTCATATGATTAAAACTACTCTTGATAAGAAATGTAATTCATATAAATAATACAGAAAACTTCCAGTGCTAAAGCTAACTTATTATGTAAGAAAAATAAACGATACCTCCAACCACTTGCATCATTCATCAACCTCTGCCTTTATTTCTTTCACAAGATCATCCTTGTAGTCCTCAAACGAGCCAGGGAACTTTTCCACGGTTCCATCTTCAACAACCCAAATTTCACTCTTCTCTTCGTCTCCGCAGACCCGTGATATCAAGCGCGAGTCGTGGCTCACCAAGACAACCCCGCCAGTGAACTCTTCAAGCGCTTCAGCCAGTGCGTCGATACTCTGCATGTCCAGGTGATTCGTGGGCTCATCCAACAGAAGAATATGCGGCTTCGACATTGAGATGGAAGTGAAGACGACCCGAGCCTTCTGGCCACCGGACAGCTTGGCAATAGGACTGAGGTGGTTGTGGCTCGCGAGACCAAACTTTCCTAGCTTAGCACGGACAGTCTCCTGCTTGCTAAATCCTTCCTGATCCGGGTGAAGACGGAGAAGATACTGAACCGGGTTCTCCTCCATGGTCAAAAGATCCACGAAATGCTGTGAATACCTCCCAATTCTCAACTTCTGGCTCCTCCTCACCTCTCCTTCCGACGGCACCAAATCACCGGCGAGCAAATTAAGAAGGGTGGACTTCCCAGCGCCGTTAGGCCCGACAATGGCAACCCTCGTCCCCATATCAATACCCACATCCACATCAGACAGCCTGAAATCCTCCCTGTTGGGATAGCTAAAGCTGACTTCGATAAGCTGCAGCAGGGGCGGGGTCAGCTCGGTGGGCTCCGGGAAGTGGAACTCGACGCTGTAGTCCCTCCACTTCTTCGGTGCCTCCGGCGGCATCTCGTCGTCGTCGTCAACCACCTTCCCCTTTCCCTTGCCCTTCTTCGAAATCTCTTTAGCAGCGTTGAACTTGGCCCGCTCCTTGACTTTGTCCTGCTGCGCCTTGCTTCCGGTCCTCTTCGCGGCCTTCAGCTGCTTGTCGTAGGTCTCGAACTTCTTGTTCATCTCCTTCCTCTTCTGCTCGTAGCCGGTCTCGAAATCGTCAAAGTTGCCCCTGTAGAAATGCAGCTTGAGGTCGTGCAGGTGGATGATCTCGCCGCAGACCGTGTTCAGGAAATCGCGGTCGTGGGAAACAACGACGAGAGTCTTCTTCCACCGGCACAGGTATTCCTCGAGCCAGAGCACGGCACGGAGGTCGAGATGGTTGGTAGGCTCGTCGAGCAGCAGGAGCGTCGGCTGTATGAAGAGCGACCGTGCCAAGGAGATCCTCATCCTCCACCCGCCCGAGAACGACCGGGTGGCCCTCCTCTGCATCTCCTTAGTAAACCCTAGCCCAGCAAGGATCTTAGACGCCTGTGCCTCCGCGGCGTCGGATCCGATCAGCTGCAGCCTCTCGTAGATATCCGCCAACCGCTCGCCGTCGTCATCGTCGTCCCCGCCGTCTCCCTCTGCCTTCTCGTTCAGCGCGGCCGCCTCCTCCCGCAGGCGCACGAGCTCCTCGTTCGCAGAGATGACGGCCTCGAGCGCGGTCCGGTCGTCCCCGACGACCTCCTGCTCGACGAGCAGCACGTCGATGTTCCTCGGCACGGGGATCTTCCTCCAGGCGAGCAGCTTCAGCAGCGTGGACTTCCCCATCCCGTTCGGCCCGACCAGCCCGTACCTCCTCCCGTGGGAGATCTTCACCGAGGCGTTCTTCAGCAGCTCCTTGCCCCGCGCCGCGACCGAGAAGTTCTCGATCGCGATGTCCTTGACGTTCGCGTCCGCCGCGCTGGCTCCGTCGGCGGCGTCTTCGTCCAGCGCGGCGGCGCGGGAGCCGATGACGACGGTGAACGCGTCGCGGTCGTCACGCAGGGCTTCCTTCCTGGCGAAGTCGGCGGCGTGGGCGGCGATCATGTCCTTCTTCTCGCGCTTCTTGATCTCCTTCTCGGAGACGGCGGCGGCGGAGATTTCGGCGGCGGCGGAGGCGGCGGCGGATCGGGAGGGATTGGGTTTGGATTCGAGGAGCTTGAGGTCCTCCTCGTCTTCTTCATCGGACGGGGGGAGGTCGATGTCGTCGGTGTAGGAGGAGGGTTTGGGGGTTTTGGATTTAGGGTTTCTCGACGAGGAGGAGGGTTTGGATTTGGACTGGGGTTTGTCCATGCTGGCGAGCATGGCGGAGACGGAGATCTTCTCCTTCTTGGGGGCTTTGGAGGAGGCGGCGGAGGAGTCTGTTGGGGCTTTCTTGCCCATGGCAGAGGAGGTGCTTGGTGGTGGAGAGAGAGGAACAGAGGAGCTTGAATAGGAGGCAGCGAGGAGGAGGATTATATTGTCTATTGGAAGAGTTAATGTTTTGCATAGGTGAAACCCTAAAAGGCGCTTATAGGTAAAGAATTTGGATTTAGATTTTCATGTTAAAAGTGGTAGAAAAGAATTTGGATTTGGATTTTCAATGTTGGATTAGAATAAGTAGGTAATAAAGTAAAATATAATACAATGACAATAACAAATAAAAAGTAATTTATATAATAAATTAATATAATGTTAAATACTATTTTAAATAATTTGGATTTGGATAAAAATATTGGGTTAAATAAGTGATAAAGTAAAATATAATATAACAATAATAATAAATGGAAATTAATTTATATAATTGTTAATACTAATAAAATTAAACTATTAGATAAATTAATATAACTAGTAATGTTCACGTGTATTGCACGTAAAAAAAAATTTATAATATTATTAAAAAAACTATATTATGGAGAGGGGGCTTACATGTAAAATGGGTTTGGGGGTCTTATCACGATCGGGCACGAGTACATGGTTACGTCCAGCCTACACCGCAGCATCGGCGGTAGAACGCTGCCTAGATCATCGATATCTAACTATCAATCATACTAATACAACTAGCACTATCATGTACTGAATCACAATATATCTAAAGGAATAATGAACAAGAAGATAAACCAAATATCATTCTAAAAGATAGGAAACTAGACATGATATAGAAAAGAAATACTAGCATAGATCTCTGCAATTGTCACCTCAAGGTCCACAGTACAAGAGCAGTCTGGTCTATAGCAACACTCTGAGATCCCGTAATGGAGAGCACAAATCACTGAAAAATATTATCCAGTCGGGATTGGAGAGAAGTATACCTCTAACAGCAGTTCCAATAAATGATAAAGACTATGTAGCAGTAAATAGAGAGAATATACAAGATAAATAGAGCATAGCAGAAATATACATGAATAAGAATGCAAGAAATATATACAAGAGAGATGAACATCATATATAAGAGTCAGGAAATACAACTAGCTAAGTGAGTGAGTGAGTAGTAGCTTTAACATGTGATCGGCTTGGGTCTTCTGTTCAGGAATTGTGGCATGGTTAATCATATGTGCGGTGTATGATTAACACTGTGCAAAAAAACAGGAACTACGGGTATGATCACATTTCTATACTAAATACTCTCCGCCCCAGACTTGGATTAGTTGGTCCAACCATGGCACGCTATGACACGAAATTCTCTGAGAAGGTAGCAAGTCTCCCCAAGAATCATTGTTCATACAAGTACAAGAACAACAGGACTTGTACAGGACAAGCCAAGAACCACCAGGAATAACATCTCATGACGGTATCCAGAAATATCAATTCGTGTAACCATATGTCAAGAAGTCAAGGATATCTACACTAGATACAAGAAACATAGAAAATATCATAAACGAAAAACTACCAGAGAATGTAATCGCCTAAGGTCCGGAGCAATGAATATCAAATAGTGTCTGAACTAGAGTCCAAATGACCTATATATGATGTATCAAGGTCAAATAGTATTTTGAAGTCAACAATAAATTAAATTAACTCAAAACTAGGTCACAATAGTCAAACTAGATCAAATATAGGTTAACACAGTCAAGTGACTTGTTAAGCCCTAGTATAACTTTATAAACCTTGTAAATAGGTAAAATTAACCTAGAAACTAGAAAATGACCTAGTTTGACTATTTGGTTTTTAGATGTTAACTATGTCAAACTAGTCAATACTAGGTCAATACTAGATTTCTATGTTATACTAATAAGTTACTAGCATATATTACCCTAATATATATACTTCTACCTATAATTTCTAGCAATACCTTGGCCTATAGCTATTTACCTTGCTCCGTATCACTGTATCTTAACATGTATCACACATTTACCTAATACCTTAGCCCGTATCTCAAATACCTTAACTATTAGTCAATACCTTAGTTCTAGGGTCAATACCTTGGCTAAAGTAGGTTTTTAAGTCATATTAGTTAGCTATGATATAATAATATCATATATACTATATAGATATACTAATATATCCAATAACTTAGTCTAACACTTAATACCTAGCCAATATATTTGTATACCTCATTATCTAGTTATTACCTTAGTATTACCTTATTACCTTAACTAATACCTTAACATATTATCATGTATCATAGTTTCTAGACTAATACCTTAGCTAATACTATTACCTTGACCAATACCCAATATCTTAACTCATACATTGGTACATAACCTATTACCCAAGCTAGACACTACACTTACCATGGTATCTTAATCTAATACCTAGTATCACAACCTTACCTACCTCATACTAGTTATAATATTTTGGTGTCTTGATATTCTAAACACCTTGATACATTCTAGGATACCACACTCTAATTTATCCCACACATCACACTTGTTTGTACATGGTACCATGGTACCATATTAGGTAGCATATGATACCAACCCCCAAGATACTAACCCATGACCATAACATACACTTACCTTACATCCAAGATACTCACCCTACTATTGGCACTTGACATCTTAATATTATCCATTATCTAGTTCTAATACCCAATATCTTAGTATCTTGACCAATACCTTATCCACCTAGATACTTACCCAACTAACTCTAATACTAATATTTGATACCAAATATGATACCTTACTCAAGTCCCAATACACACTTACCCTCACTCATGATACTTGAATGTCATAATACCAATATCCTCATGGTACCCAAGTATCACACTAGTTCCTTGTCCCAAACTCTAATACCTTGACACATAACTTACATATACTTGGCTCACTTAATAACCACTTGTATCAACACTAACACGCACACTAACTAACACATATTACCTTATATATATATATATATATATATATATATATATATATATATATATATATATATATATATATATATATATATATATATATATGTATAATTTTGGTTCTCAGTTGGTAAGAATAGAGACTGTCCTTGATGAAGTTCTTCACAAGGTTAACTCTATCCTTAAATTACCTAAAACTATTCCAAAAACTTCTACTTCGAAGGAAGTAAGGACTAATAACATACCAAAAAAACCAGCTAACGATACTAGTGGTTTTAAATTGTCTTCTCCTGAGGTTACAGAAAAATAAATAAAAAGCTTAATTGAGAAGCTTCGGGCTACTTCTTTAGGAGAAAATTATTCCACTAAAGATAAAAAGTACTATGAATGATATCCAAAGTAGCTCCCAACTTAAGCCACCAGTCGAAAAATCAGGAAGGTATTTCATTTTGAAGAATTTCAGGAAAAATACGGATGAACAAAAAATGGGTTTGTTGAGAATTTTCATAATAGAGGAAGTTATAAAAAGCTTGGATGTAATCAAAATAATTGTAGCTGCAAACAACAACTTTATCATTAGCGAGTTGTTGTTCTTTGTAGGATGACGACCCCAAGATTGTGGTGTGAGGATATTCTTGATAATTACCTTACTATAAGTCACTTCAAAAGAATGCGGTTATATATATATATATATATATATATATATATATATATATATATATATATATATATATATATATATATATATATATATATATATATATATATATATATATATATATATATATATATATATATATATATTTATTTATTTATTTATTTATTTATTTTTATGTCACATCTGATTCCATATTTGGTATTTCTTGAATTTATAGGATTTAATTTTTCCTTGTAATGTATTCCTCCTATATTTCTCATGTTGGTTCATGTCATTTTATTTATTGTTATTTTGTTGTTGTTGAGAGAGACTACCCAAGACTAGTAGAATACCCATTGTCATTGTCATAGATTCGGTTTAGGACCCGCATGTAGAATGGACACTTGGTTCAGTTCATTTGACTGAACCCATGACTAAACCATTTTTTCTCCCCTCTTGGTATATATATGAGCTTTTCTCTCTCTTTCTCTCTTTCTTCTTCTTCATTTTTATTTTTTTTCTCCCTTGCTCCCTTCTCCCTCACCCCCGTGCACCTCCCCTAGCCGAACCCTAGCATTGGACCTAGCCAGGAAGAGGTTGTTGGACTCTTAGGCAAGTACATCCTACTCAATGGTGAAGCCTTGATTTTTAAATTTTTCATATATGTGTTGTTTTAAATTTTTGTTTGATGAAAAATATTTCCCTTGTGTTCCTCATCATTTTTAGTTCTTAAAGTTTTTGGTTTTTGTGTATAGATTTTAGTAGATCTGAATTTTAAGTTAGAATTTTCCATGGGTTATATGAGTTTTCCTTTGTTTTGATCTATTAAAATTTAGTGTTTTCGAAAACTAGTTTTTCTTTATGTTAAAGCATTTCATTTCGTGCAATTTGGCTTTTGTTTTACTAAATTTGGACTTAAAATAAAGTTTTATGAACAAAATATTTTTTTGGTTTTTTGAGCTTTCGGCCATGGTTGAACCTGCTGTTGGAGAAGACGAAGTCTTTATACGGCAACGACTTATGCGACAGAGAGCGTTATATGGCCTAAACTTTTTATCGCATACTGACAGCATGCGTCCACCTTGTTGGATGCATGATTGTTCATTACACAAAGTATTCTGGAGCTAATCCTTGAACTGCTTGTGTTTTCACTCACTGAACGAATAAAAATTTTACTTAGTCCAAGAGGGCATCTATGCGGCAATCTGAGCATGCGGCAAGCGGACTTATGCGGCATTGGTACTATGCGTCTCTCCTCGTTTGCCGCATAACTCTGCTTCACACTTGCACATCTTGTATGGTTTTGTCTTTTTTCTGATACACTTTATGGCATGTCACATCAATCACTTTATGTTACTTCACCGACACTTCATTTATTGGCCGTCACTTTGACACTTGCCCCAAGGAGTAGACTTTAACCCTGAGCATGCGGCCAGTGGGTGCATACAGCCATTGTTGCATGCGATAAGTGAGTCCATACAGCCAGTAGGCGCATGCGGCTAGGAATTCTTGTGTGCATTTTGTGTTCATTTTAATTATGTTCATTTAGTAATTTTCTCTTAGTGATTATTGCGGTGTGCTTCCTTATGTTGAAACAAGTTTACGTTACCAAACCAGTTTATGTACAAGTTCACAATCCCCACGACACCGTAAAAATATTTGTGTATGAAAATCTATTACATTTGGCATCAGGAATTCGAGTGTGAGTATTGCCCCATGTATCGCGAGTCGCGGATACGATAACTCGTGAAAAGCTCATACCCGTGATCCGTCATTCTAGGGAAGTTCTCGAGTGCCCATGACTCGAGAACTTAAAATAATTTAGTAATGATTAAACAAGAAAATATTTACCTAGATCATTGGGAGGGAAGAATATTGTGCTACCGGCTACCCCGATCTCTAAGGGCCCCATGATTGACCAACCCTGCTTGGCAAGGGGGCCATGACTTACCAAGTTTACGCGTGTTTGGGCACTAAAAGTTGTTATGTATTTCAGTATAAGCATTCCAGTATATGTTCCAGTTATGTTTTAGTTTCAGTTATGTTACAAGACCATTTACCGATAAGTTTATGTTTACAAAAATTAGTTTTAGTTACAAAATTCTCTTTATGTTTACAAAAATCAGTTTAACTTACAAAAATCTCTTTATGTTTACAAAAATCAGTTTTATTTTTACAAAAAACCTTTTTTTGTTTATAAAATCAAACCTCATTTACAAAAATTCACTTATATCTTTAAAAGCCAGTTTGTGCTTACATTATGTTGTGTTATGCTATTAGTTATCTGTTTTAGTTCTTTATCCATCATTATTTGTGATGTGTCCTATAAGTACTAGACATGCGTACCCTTGGCCATCCGGGTTGACTGCAGTGCCGGTGGTAGCAATATTCTTAAAACATGTATTTAGTAATTAAGGCATGTGACAACCCTAGCTAGTTAATCGTAGCAAGTCGTAAAGCTGTTTGGCCGTGCAATGAATGGTGTTACTTTCATTTATAGCTCCCTCCTCTAGTTTTATTATTTTTTGGCACGTGGTTAAGGTGCTATCATGGCTTAGTTTTAATTTCGAGGGCAAAATTTTTATAAGTTGGGTAGAATATAAAACCCCTAATTCTAAAAACCGTATTTACCTTTTTAATTAATTTATAGTATCCAGTAGCTAAAAAGAAGAAATAGAATTTATTGGATTTTTATGCTAGGTGTTTGATGCATTTAGGATTTTATGGAGCAATTATAATTTTTTTTCTAATTTATTCCATGTAGGAGACCCTGTGGACAGTTGATAGATTATTGTACGCACTAAATATAATTTCTAGAATATATATATATATATATATATATATATAAGGGCTATTAAATTAGAAAGAAAAAAGAAAAGAAAAGAAAAAGAATTGAATAAAGAAATAAAAAGAAATAAATCCCTAATGGATCTTAACCCGTTAAACCCAATTCCTATATCTAAACCCGTTAACACCCTAACTAACCTACCCACATAACAAGAAGCCGCAGCCGCAGGGTTTCACAAAATCCCGCGCGAGTAGTCGGCCCCCCTTGTCTATAACTATCTATATGCATATAGTGAACGAAACCAAAACCCTAACCCTAGATCATCTATTCCCCGACACCAGAGCAGCCGCCGCCGAGCCCTGACCGCCGCCGCTGTCCGCCCAGACCGTCGGAGAACCGCCCGCCGACGATCGCGATCAACCGCACAACCCCCTGCAGTTTTGAACAGCAGAGTACCTGTGTTCAAGCCCCGTTTTCCGTGCCCTCACTCGACCAAACTCGACCCCGCCTTCACCGGTACGTTCATGACTTAACCCCCTTAAATATCTGTATGATAGTTGACCTCGAACAACGCGCAAACCTAGGTAAAAATTGATGCCAAGTCGATGAAAAATCGCGATATTTTAATCTCAGAAAATTCTGTTACGATGACATATGTTCATGGATTCGTATCTCCCACCACAGAGATCCGAATTTGGTTTTTCTTGTTGGTATGCGAAGACCACCTAACCTAGTTTATTTTTTGTCAAATACAATAATTTATTTGTTGCTGTATGTAGAATTAAATCAGGTAGAAAATCATAAAAATATAATTTTTCCCAAATTCCAGAAATTGTGATACGGAGCGCGCCCTGCCAAACGGGACCGCCCCGTCGTGTACCAAGTGTACCAAAAGGTGCGCACAGTATACCCGGACGTGTGAGATTTCACGAAAACTGATTTGGACACGTGTGCGCGTCGGAATCAGCCCGTGTCCGCAGAAAATCCCCCGTATCGTAACTTTTGTAAAAGCCCTGCGCATTTAGTGCACGCTCGTTAGAATGCGATGAAACTTGCGCCATTAGACTCGTGGTATCACGCTGGTCCTGTGACCCAAGTTTCACGCGATTCTGAGATAATTGACCAAGTTGCCTATTGGCGGGTCCCACTGTTGACTTTTTTTGGCGAAATTGTGTTCGGCTCACCGGAATCCACATTTGGATGTACCGTTAAGTTCGTACTGACATTTAGAATTTGTTTGACCTATAATTTGTCCTATTTAGAGACCTTTATCCCTTGCACACTTTTCGGTGCAAGGTAGCCCACATGCGGAGCCCGCTTTGACCCAAAATTACCGTTTTGCCCCTATGTCCAAATTGAACGAAAGGTGAGTGGTTTCAAGATATTTTGCTTATTCTGGGAACGTTGGTAATGTTTATTTCAGCATCCAGAGACGTTCTTTCTGAGGCCGTAGTTTCTGACTCTTGGTGTTTGACATCTGGACGTTACACTCTGCAGCTCTCTTGCCAGGCAAGTATACCTTGTCTTGTTATACTGTTTAAATTCTGTATTATTAGTTGCATATTTATATTATATAACTGTGTGTCACGCTCCAGTCCCAAAATACGTAGGGCTAGGTCACGCAACCATGCCAGCTGGCCCGTATATATGGCAACTCCAATATATGGAAACCATATATACGTGCGTACGCTGTATAATGAACTATAATTCACTAGTGGTAAAACTGATCACAAGTCACAGGATAATATCTAAATCTCATCCACAGAGTCAAATATACATGAATAACTAATAACCAAGTAACTAGATCTCAATAACAAATATCTAAAGAATGACAGCCGGATGGAAACAAAACTACTGCCGAAAACAGAATATAAAAGGAACCAGATACACACCATATAAGAACAACATCTGACAATCACGAGGCTCGAATAGAAGACCTCCTCGGGATATACGTAACATGTCCGGCTCTATGCTCCTGCGAATACTCCAGAACATATACACCTGGCAGGGGACCAGGTCCTCAGAGGGACATAGCAAGATACATAAAAATAACATGCCATAATGTAAATACTGAATAAATAAATGGGGTATGCTAACCATCTAAGTGAATGCAATTTAAAGACCTTATAGTACGCATGGGAATGTGTAGGCTTGACATATGCTGACGTAATTCACCAATCGTCATGACTGGCTAGTATATGTGTCATATGCCCCCGGACACACGGGTAGCTCTGCAATCGATCATGAGGAGCATGATACGAAGGATAAAGACTCAAGGAGGGGGTGTCCCATACGCCTACTAGATATCTTCCCCGCCCAATGGATATACAAGTCATGAAAACGACGTAGACATCTCGTATAATGATGCAAGTCTCCATAGAAATAACAACTAAGCTAAATACCGTTACACGTATTGCTCACACCGATGGCCAGTCGAATATGAGGTACGCATCCCTACATGAACTCACTCTGTGACGTGTAATGATACGTGTCAAGGCCTGGAAGTTATATCAATAACTTCACAACTTTAGGTGGGTCTACTAGACACTAGGTCAGACACAAGTCCTAACTTCAACGCCATCGTTGACTGCACCCGAGTTTTCTCGGACGCGCACATTTATATAATATTAAAATAGATAAATATGTAACTAATCAAACTGAATTTAAACAGTACAACAAGGCAAGGTATACTTGCCTGGCAGGAGAGCTGCAAATATAATGTCCAGATGTCAAATACCAAGTGTCAGAAACTATGGCCTCAGAATAATGTCTCCGGATACTGAAATAAATATCACTAACAGTCTCAGAAAATATCAAATAGCTCGGAGCGTTATGCTGAGTCGGATTGAATGAAACAAATACTGGTTATATTTGATTTGTTGGATTTTGGGAAGAAGTATTGATTGAGTTGTTTCATGTGCAGATGGCTAGCGGGTTCGATGGAAATCAGGTATTCGTTCAGAGCAGTACTGAGATAGCTGAGTTGGAATGATAATGCCATATTCCTTAGTCCGATCGGTCGGATGATTTGGAGAGCACGGCCTGCTCGCATGGTCATACCAGTTGAGTAGATCGCGCTTGCATCGGACCACGGGTTCAAGGGATTGGCCGTATCGGCAGGACATGATGCTTAACGGGATCAAACATTGTGAGTGGGCTCTTTCCCTTCTCCTCTACTCCTTCATGCCTAATAATATGGAAAACACGTAAAAGGCTTGAACACTTGGATTGAAATATTTGGATTCACTACACTAAGGCGTGCATAGAGTGTACGTCGTTGGCTTGGTAGGATTGTGGCTTGATATGATTTACGCGTTGGATAGTTGAAGCTAGAGTTGGAATATCACATTTGAGACAGTTGGTTGAATACTTGGGATTATGCTCGGACAGCTGGAATGAGTCATTGATGCATCGAAAATATTAGGATTCGGGCGAGCGAGCGTACATCCGTGCACGAATATCATTTGGGTCGCTTTGTGTTGCAAAGCGAGCAGTTGTGGTTCGAAACCGAACAACTGCATCGGCGAGGGTATTGTACCGCTTGATGGGGCATCGTGCCACGAATGGGGCATTGTGCCACTAAAACGGTATTGGGCCATGTGTTTGCTTTTAGCATGGGTGTTGCACCATTGGAAACACTGTGTTGAGAAGAGGCATTGTGCCTATGGAAATACTTGGATTTGGTGCCTTGGGCTATATGTTGGAAGAATGGTTATGGATGTTTTGGTTGGATATTTGGTGGAACGAGTCTAGGATCGCTTGGTGGGGCGAGAATGTTCGATCCTCTTGTCATACCTACTTGGTGTCTGCATGTCACGGACAACCTGTATTGCACAGGGTTTGGTCTCCTCGAATGGGAAGACTCCGGGGCACCGGAACCGTTCGGCCATGGAGGAGACAACTGGGTAACGCGTCTTGGGCGCGGTGCCAGCGGTTGGAATCGATCCAGGTGGGTTAGCTACTTAGCGTTGTTTCGAGGAGAACCGCATTTGATCAGTCCGATCAAACGTCATTTATGGCTTGGCCAGTGACTTCATATAGATTAGTGTTGGCTTGCTTTTCTTTTGTTGGTTTGGCTTTCGTGTAGGCGCGGCCACCTTGCCTCGGCAAGAGTGTGCACTGTGAGATTTGGATTGTAAATGTTGGTTGAGGATGGATATTGAGGCTTGGTTGATGGTTCGATATGTTATCGTGTTGCTTTGACTTGAGCAGGACGGTTGCATGCTAGTTTTCTTCGGGTTGCTTATATATTGCTTGTCGATTGGTTTGAGTTGAATGTTTGCATGCTTAAACTGCTTTACAGCTTTCCTTAACATGTCATCCCTATGCCATAAAATGAATCTAGGATTCAACTAGAAAGATCACCATATAACTGTTTGCATTCACTATTTTTACTTAGTGTCGGCTTAAGCGAGTGGGTTATCCCGCTCACCAGTACGGTTGTGTACTGACCCACGTTTGTGGACAATATTTCAGGTACGCAGGCGTAGTGGCGCTGCTTGGATATACGAGGCATGATGTATGAACTGTAAGTACCTTTGTGGGCTAGAGAAAAGAGCAAGAGTATTTCATCGTCTTCGTGGCATCGCCTTTGTGGCATTACCTCGGGGCATTCTATTTGGACCCTATCGTGAGCTTCGCTGCGTATTACTCTGATGTGTGCTTGGTACACAATACTTGACTTCCGCTGCAACTTGGTTGTTTCAATGATAACATTTGGTGTTTGACAACATCGCCTTGTACGAGCGCAACTCCAGGCTCGTATGGCATCACGTCTCGATAAGAACGATGGTCCTGCGGGAGAGCTGCAATGTGGTGATTCACGTTCAGCGGGGACTATTGAGCTTGCGGGAGATTGGGGCATGACATTATGTCCCTCTGAGGACCTGGTCCCTTTCCAGGTGTATTGTTCATAAGTATTTGTAGGAGCGCAGATCCGGACTGGCTACTTATATTACGAAAGGTCTTCTCTTCGAGCCTCGTGTTTGTTAGAGGTTGTATTTATATTGTATTTGTCTTGTTTATTCTTTATTCTAGTTCGGCAGTGGATTTGTTTCCATCCCTACCAGCATTAGATACTTTATGTTGTGATCTAGTTTCATAGATATTGGTTATTTATTTATATTGATTTTCGTGGATGAGATTTAGATTGCACCCTGTGGCTTGTGATAGTTATACCACTGGTGAATTGATTGTTCATTATACAATGTACGCATGTGTTATGGTTCCATACATTGGAGTTGCCATATACATGCGGCTGGCATGCTTCCGTGTCCTAGTCCTACGTATTTTGGGACTGGAGCGTAACAGAAGAGGAGGTGGTGGTGATGGCGGGTTGTCGAGAAGGAGGAGGAGGAGGTAGTGGTAGTGGTGGTAGGCTGATGGTGGTGGTGATGTTGGCTGATGGTGGTGGTGGTGGTAGTGGTATTTTCGGGTTAGGAGAGATGAGGAGACTGGTGATGGTGAGGGTGGGAGTTTTATGAAGGAGGAGAGGAAGGAGGTGTAATAAAATGAGAGAAAGATGATGTATTTAATGAAGAGGGAGGGGCATTGGGATTAGGGCCGGCTGCCATAGGGTTTCTAGGGGTGTGTGCATTGGTTGTTGGAGAGAAAGAGGGGTGGTGATTGATTTAAATTTGAATGGAGGGTTGTGATGATGTGTATGTGTATTTTGGTATGTAGTGCCATATAAAAAGGGAGAGGGGGAGTACCAAGACCGGTCAAGCCTCATAAAAAATAGGTTTTCTTCATTTGCTCCAACCAATAGGAGGTGGACACATGACTAGCTATTTGCACAAAAGTTTCCAACAGTTTAGGACTTGTACAAAGAGAAAAAGTGGATTGGATGTGAAAAAATGTCATATTTGGTGTGTTATAGTGGGAAATTTTGTGTGTTGTACTTTGTATGAACCATGAGGGTGTGAGTGGAGGTTTGGGTTGGTGTTGGGTCTAGTTTTGGGTTAGGTTGAGTCATTGCACCAAATTAGTTAAAATTAGTGTCAATGGTGTTCTTTAATTAATTGAAAGTGCATAGGATTTGAATTGGGTGAGACACAAGTGTCATGGACGTAGTAGACTCGGAATAGATTATTTTTATAAATTTGGTTGGAAGAAAAGGGTCGAGGTTGTGTCTCCAATTTCGATTGAAACGGACACAGATATAAAGTTTGGATTTATTTGGATTTAAAATTAGATATTTTGTAACGAATATTATGCGACTAAAATGAAGCACAAAAGAGGGTATTTATGAGTGACACAAATATCAAAATGGAAGACCGGCATATCTAGGTCAAGTGTGTAAAATTTGTTAGAAAACAAATGCTAGAGTAGCGCTCCAAGTATCGAAACAACGACAAGGTACACCAAGTAAATTAAATTAAAAGAGGAAAATTAATAACTCCATTAACTAATTCAAAATAACCCTAAATGAATCCTAATCATAGGTTTGGGTCAGGGGGGTACATACACCAACTTAGATATACCAAATTGAGGGCTTTTAGTGCATAGATCTATCATTGGAAAGCCAAATCTAACCATGAGAAGGTTCCTACATGACCAAGGGGTGTTCCTAACAATAGATTTGATAAAATTGAGAGAATTACCTAATGTTTTTGTAGCCACTTTGGACAATTTCAAATTTGGACACAGAAGGGATGAGTCGGACACGATCTTCTAGCAAGCTCCTCTCTTATGGATCTCCTTGTGCTCTCCGATTCTCTAGGCTTTTGTGATGGTGAGAATGAGTGGAATTGGTAGAAAATTGGGTTTGCTTGGGAAAGAAAAAGCTTTAAAAAAAATGAGGCTAATGAGTAAAATAAAATGAATGGATGAGCCCTAAATTGAACTTATCTCTTATAGTAAGGTTTGGTCATGCCAAAATATCAAAAAAAATTCTCTCCATTTGTCATGAATGGAATCTAATTAACTAAAGGAAGAAATGTCTACAACAAAGAGTAATATTCTCTTCATGGCAACTAAACATAATTAATTCTAATTACTAAAGTCATGACTACCAATAATTAGCACTAACTAACACTTTCAAATTCTAATTGGCTAGCCACTAACTAACACTAAAATAATTATAGGCAATCACTAATATAAAATAATATATAAAAAATTTAACAACATGTAAAATTATCAAAATATTTCTATGGCAGAAAGTTGTAGTTACAGGTCTAGCGGGTCTTGGGTGGTGTGATGGGTGACATCAATCAGGGTAGCAGTGGCTTCTGAGGAGAGGTCTTCGGTATAATGTCCCGCTCCGTACGGTGCATTACGATGAGTCAGAATTTGGAAGAGATACTGATTTGGGTTTGGTTTTATGTGCATGCTTTACGCAGAATTTTCTGAGGTCGGTATTTAGTCCCGTTGTGGACAGAAGCACGGTATTGACATCGTGGATGGGATCAGTCGGACTAGTTCAGAACAATACGCGAGATTATATTAGAATATTTTAAACATAATTTGAATATATTTTAATTATAATTTGTTATAAATATATAATTTTTATTTTGGATATGTGTTTAACTAGATAATATAATATAGTTAGTTTAAATATAATTAAAATTTTGAATATATTGTAGGATTTTTTTTTCAATAATTTATGATACACATACTGCTTAGATGGCTAATTTTCTTGCCGTTTCTAAGCCGTATTATAATAGTAGAGATTATTAAATACTAGTAAATTCACGTGTGTTGCATGTAAAATAAAATTTTCCTTCTTATATTAATATAAAATATTTAAATTATATTTTATTATATATATTTAATTAGAAATTGTTATATATTTGATTATATTTTAATTATAATTAGTTATGGATATATTTTTACTTTTCATAAAGAGTCTTGAAAATAGTTAGGTACGTAATATTATCTAATTATAAAGAAATATATCTTTTAACTCGTGTGGCTAAGGTGGGAGGTATTCTCCTTGGTTAGATGAGTTCGAATTCCTGTAGTGTTATTTATAACAAATATATAATTTTTTTAATAATATTTTTATGTAATTATAAATTTTTAATAATTAATTGATGATATATATACGGCTTAGACGGCTCATTCTTTTAGCTGTTTTGAAGCCTCATTATATTATGGAAGATAAATAATTATTATGGTTAACTAATTAAATAAACATATTAATTAAATATTTGTTCATTTGATAATTACTTATTAATATTATATGTTAAATAAGAAGTTATCAATTTAAGCTAATTATTTAAAATAATTTATAAAGTATATGTTTTTTTGCGAGGAAAAGAGAAATAATTCTTTTAAGATAATTTGTTATTACTTGTTAGAAAAAAGAATTATATTACAACACTTGTAATTATAAAAGAATTCTAAACAAAAGAAGAGAAGAGATCTGGAGAGTGTAACGGTGGAAAGCTCGATCGATGCTTCATCGGTTTGCTCTGTTGACTATTTGATGCAAGGATAAATTTTTTTTGCTAAGTACTCCAATGCTCACAAACACTGTTGTGGTCAAAGTGTTTTAGCAAAATATACTATGCATGTTTAGGTTTGATGAGTTGGTTGCACAAAAACATAGGCTATTTATAGCCAAATCAGAAAAAAAGACTAGCTATTGAATTTTGTGAGAAAATAAGCAATTATGCACATTTTTGCTTATTTTCGTGCAGGCTGCTCTGGCACAAGTACAAAAATTATGCGGATCTCCAGCTTCTCGCGCATAACCGAGGGAACGCCACGCGCGAATCACTATCAGCAGGACATATGCCTGACTGTTATGCCGGCTAATGTTAATGCAATGATTACTATGATGTAATCATGATTGTCTACTCGTCTTTCGTAACATTTTCCATTAAAAGTTGAGTCGCTTCGGAATCTGCAGCAATTGTCATTACTTTTTATCTTTAATTTAGAACGAGAAGAATATTTTTATGTGGGAGCATCCTACGCGTGAAACTGGATTACTACGTGGAGGCCTCCCAAGTGAAAATTGTTTTACAAACATTGAATTACTCTCTTTTGTGCGGGGAGCTTTCTCTTGTATTTTCCTATGTTTTCACAACACACACTTCAAAGTTTTCGATGATCTGCATAGATTTGAAATACTTTGAACTAGAAGTGAAAAAATTGTGCTGATATCAAAGTTATGTGTGACGCTAAAATTGACCGACTTAAAAAGCTACGAGGTTGTAACAATTATGATGGCGCATGAAATTTGGTGTCATAAAAACAGCGATGGAGCAAAATTTGTTGTCATCAGAATCTCGCTTTCTGTGCCAAATCTTTTTGCTGTCGGCACAAATCTTGTATGGACAGCTGTCACCAGCATTAATTGCTTATTTAAACTTTTATCGGTTTATGAACCGTCATCCTTTCTCTCTGTAAAAGCGAGACAGAGGAGAGAGAGAGAGAGAGAGAGAGAGAGAGAGAGAGAGTCTCTTTGAGCTGCTTTGATTTTTAAAACTCTCTTGTAAACCTTTATTTTTTTATTTTATTTCTGAGCTCTTCTTCTCCGAGGAATGGCTCCAAAGATACTTCGTCTTCCAAGGAATCGAACAAGTCTACAGGGGAGGCCCTCTTAGTTCCTCATGTCGCAGGACGACAAGGCCCGTCATTTCAGTCGACAATCACCCACCAATGGTTGGTAGGGCTTTGGTTGTAACAAAATGATTTTTTTTTATCGTATTTTTTTATATTTTATCTTTTATATTTTGAACTCACATCCACGAAACTTCATGATATAATTTTGTAACACCAACATTGGTGTCACGCACCGATCTTTCGCAGGCTAAATCGACAGTTTCCGCTAGGCGAGAATCACCACGCCAGCGCTCCCGCGGAACGATCGCTTTGACCCATCCGGACGTGATGCCTCACGAGCGTGAGCCACGTCCGTGCAAGACCGTGGTTCATTGGCTGGCGGTAAGAGTTCTAAGCCACAAAGTCGCACAGATTATCCGAGTGCAGCGGAGTCATGAACGCATAGGCGATCGGTAACAAGTTCACTGAGTCGACAATAGCGGAAGCATTGAATAGCACAAGTTGAAGTAAAACTCTTTATTGATATAAACAAGTGTTACAGGCGGCGCTTGGCCGAGATTACAATTCGCTCATATCTCTCTCTCTGAAACAGTAAAAGCGTGCCAAGTGGCTACAATTGTGTAATGATTGTACAAGCGATGTTCAGGCGATGTTCGGGCTATGTTCCAATATTATGTCTTGTATATGTGCTTCTGTTCCGGACGCAACACTCCAAGGCTTCAGAGTGAACTCCTGGCCTTAGCACGCACGAAGGTGGCATCCGCACCGAACGAGGTTCTCCCGCACCCTGCAAACGATCTGGTGGGTAATCAGTACATTGAATGCACTGGTGGGGAGGCTACTCGCCTGCTCGACAAATCCAAACACGTAATATAGGTTCCGTGCACCAACTATTATGTTGTCTTTCTAGTTGCCTTAGGATCAGTTTTATGGCAATGTTGAATAGCCTAACTCGTGTGGCAGTGCGCCGTGTGACATGAGAGAAAACATGACGAGACTTACCAACTTAACATTTTGCCTTCCCTGTCCAAGGCAAACATTGTTAATTCAAGCACGAGCACGTATAAACATTCAGGGGCAATAACATATGCAAATACTGTATTATGAAACGGGACTATATTCCAGGTGCACAGTTATTTTCAATGAGATACAATGACTCGCACGCGGATAGCCGCTAAGTGAGGATGACTTATCTATATGACATAAGTCGCTGGCATAGCCAAAATGGACGGTTCGTGGTCTCAAGACTAAAAGTGATGTGCAACGAAGGTGGCAAGCCCCGCTGCCGAACACTCCGTCAGATAACATACGACCATTCATACGTCCCGTCCGGATCGGATTGGTCCCAGTGCCCCGGTGACCATCTGCGGAACTTATCAAAACCTTGTGCACAAGTTGTCCGCGACAATGCAGGTCTCTAGGGTTGTCCAAATTCACATCTTTCACAATACAATCAATAACACGAGTACAATCTTGAATTTCCGTTATGAACGAGCATGGACATGATTCACTTGCCTTGATGCATTCTCCTGGTGCGGAGGCTGCCTTAGCGACCCAACGGTCCGGGATACTTGTAGGTTCATATTGCACATAAGGACTATTTGGTAGTCTCCTGGCTGACTCAATGCATGAATGATACTGATAACGTTATACATTTGTGGCATGAGTTCATAAATTGAGGCAACATTACAAATTAACATGTCTAAGCAGGCAAGCATGCGTTTGTGAGGAATTTAAGCAATCACGTTGGGCAAAAATCTCAAAACCCTAGATCATACGGCTGTAAATCTCCGCGGAGAAGAAACTCGAACAATCTAGCTGCGGAGATGTTGATTTATGCAAAAATCACATTTCACGCGAGGACATTTGTCTCGACTTTGTAAATTTTCGTGGAAGCTTTGTTTCACGCGAGTATACATGTCTCAACTTTGTAAATTTCTGCGAAAACCATGTTTCACGTGAGGACAATTTGTCCCAACATTTGAAAACTTGAACTTTTGGACAAGCCAAACTGCTGAAAAGTCGAGCACATAAAACTTGAAGGTAGGCGAAAAACTTAACCACCACAGTCCAAACTTAACATGGACTGTTATTAAGTTACTGTGGTGGTAAATTTCAAACTGATCTTTCTATTTTCAGTATCCAACATATGAGAATTTGTTCTATTCCCATGATTGATGTAGCTGGGACGATGTTCTCTTATTGTTAATTTAATTTTCTTTTTCTTTATTAAAAAAAGAAAAGGAAAAATCTTCTTTTAAAAGCTGCTTGTGAGATAAGCTGCAGCGTAAACCAAGCCTTCCTGCAAGTACTCTCTGCTTCCCGGAGAATCCGCATCGTCATCAACATTGCTCACATAGAAGTCGTGCTCTGCACGTGCCGATCCTTACCATTCCATCTTCTCTGTACCAGTACAGCACTACTCCTTCCCACCATTCGAGAGAGAGAGAGAGAGAGAGAGCTCAGAGCAAGAAATCAATGTCCGGGTGCAGAATCCGAGCCCTCTGGATCCTCAACTCTTTAGACGCAGTCGTCTTCTCCAGGTGCCCCCCTCCCCCCAGAAATCTAGGGTTTCCGCTCCCCCCCCCCCCCCCCCCCCCCCCCTTATATATATATATATATATATATATATATATTTTTTTTTTTTCTAACCCATGTTCTCTAGATCTCCGCCATTGATTCATCAACTGAACTCCCCTTTTCCTCCATTAACAGGAAGTTCCCGGTCGTCGAGAAGCGCTGGCGCCTAGCCTGCCAGAAGGAGAAGGACAGGTCCGTCCGAGAGGAAGAAGAGGTCAACCTCGATCGCTCTCTCCAGTCTCTGCTCCCTGACGACGACGAGCTGTCTTCGGCTTTCGCCGACAGGAAGAAGAGGTTCGACAATTCGTACACACTACTTACTCAATTTCGAAACCCTAAATCAAGATTATGTCGGCAAAGAGCTTCCATTGCTAAGAAAAATTACTTGAATAGAAAAAATATGCAATAGGCAATTCTCTGACATCAAACAGTATGCCAGAGACTGAGCAGTTGGTAACTAGTTAGGAAGCTCGGACATCGGTGATGTGTTTCTTTGTGTGCGACACGTATAGGACATGACACACCATGCCTGCATCGTAATGCCAGTACGGTGCTGTTTCGTATTTTTGCCTTTGCAACATAAGTGTGTAGATTTTGAGCGCAAAACCAATTATATTAAATAAAATCAATATGGACAAAGGAGAGTAAACTCTTGAAAGGAAACCATAGTATTTTGAAAATAATAGCTAATTTGTAGAAGAAAGAGAAAAGTAAAAGGCTAATAGGAAGATTTAGGTAGAAGAAAGGAACAACAACAACAAAACTTTTATCCCAATTTTTAGAAGATCAAAAAGAAGGAAAAGTTGAACATTGCCGTTGCTGGACGCCCGTAGTTTTTGTCAAAGAAGTGTCATTGCTGTCAGAAAATCGCCATTGTCGAGGTTGATTTTATGCCTTGTACGATTCTCTAGAGAGACTGTTTTGAAAGACCTCCGCCTTGCTGTCTTAGGCATTTTAGATCTTCTATCGTCTCACCGTCTTAGGTAGCCTCTTCCACTCGTCTTGACTTAAATGTGATCCAATTCCTGCCATTTTTTTGAATCCGGAATCTAACCCAAACCAATAACTTAAAGCTATGAATATTAATAGATATTTTAAAATATACTTACAATAGAGGAGGTACAATATTGTTTCCTTCACCCTCTTTATTTTTTTTCTTCCATTAGTTTGCTATAACACATCATCTCACCCCTATATCTGACGATGATGTCCATTGCCAGGTGGCCTCTTCGATTCGCCTTGACTTAAATGTGACATGGTGTCTACCATTTTTTAATCCGTAATCTTATCTGAACTAATAATTTAAACTATGGATATTATTTAATATTTTAAAATATACTTAAAGTAAATGAGGTAAAATAGTTTTTGAAATAAATACATTAATCTTCCCTATGTTTCATGATTATTACAAGGGCTAGCCCTATTTTGAAAATATTTGCACGGGCTACCCCTCTGTTTTATGTATTTTTTTGAAATATGGGTGGTTAGTGTTATAACGCTTTATAGAAAATATAAAACATAGTGGTGGTCCATGTAATTAGTTTCAAAATAGAGGTGGTTAATGTAATAAGTATGAAACATGTGATAGTTAATGTAAAATGTCCGTAGTTTTTTTTTCTTTGTCCTCTTTATTTCCTTCCCTTTTGTGTCTGCTCTAACACATCAAATATCATCCCTATATCTGACTATGATGTCCATCGTCAGGTGGCAACATGTAAGATTCTGTCCCAGTCTTCCTTTCTTTATCTCCCTCTCTCTCTTTCTCATTGTTTTTATTCTCTATTTATTTCAAGGTAGCTATACTCTTAGTGATTGGTTCTTGATTGAAAACTTCATGCAATTGATGTTGAAGTATTACACTTTCGTATTTAGTATACACAACAAGATTTGTATGGAATTCTTATATTTTTAATTATACATTTATCATACCAATTAGAAGAAAATCACAACAAGTTAGGGCATAACCACAAGTTTGTCTTGACTTACTACACAATATGTGCCCCCAATTGTAGTATTGAGTCCCCCACCAAGGCCTTTTGGTCCTCACCGTTTTTACAAGCTTGGTATACCATAATTGAAACTCACAATTTTGTTAACTTATAGAGTAAGAGCTGCCATCAACTTGGGGTATCAAAAGTTTTAGTAACTATATGTTTGTATTAGCCTAACTACTACACACCCTAAAATTTTAGTCTCGAGTCCCCCACCATGTATCCTTGAGGCCTTGTCTGGGCCTATCATGACTTAGCCGCCTTAAAAAGTTTGGAGACAAGGAATAGAGATTAGAGAGCAGGGAGAAAATAAGATTGTCGGTGGTGTTGGTGTTGGTGTTGGTGTTGGTGAACTGCCTTCACAACTAGAAAACCGCCATTATTGGTTGGACTAATAACCCCACAAGGGTTCACAAGGTACAAAGGGAGAGATTAAAGAGAGATCGCTGGGAAAAGGATGGGATGAAGAATCGGTTAATCTTGGTTGGGTTACCTGTTTTTAAATTTAAACCTGTGGAGTTAAACACACCCTGGCATTTTAATTCGCTTTGTGATGGAACATGCCCAGGCGGGCCTAGTCTGTCTAATAGGACCTAGGTGGGCGCCCTTCCTAGGCTTTGACTGCCTACCACCTGATCATTCTTTTGCAACACAATTTATTCCTTGATTCCTGGAGGAAAGTGGGTCCACTGGGGAACTAGAGCTCCTAACCCGAAGTTATAAGGAAAGACATTGGAGTTATAACTCCTGGTCATCAAATTAGTATTTGGCATGAATTAGTTGGGAAATTGAGAAATTGTGATAAGTTTTCTTCCTAATTAGATAAGTCCTCCATTCCCCAACTACATCCAAACAATTTTCGTCAATGTTTGATCTGTTGCTTCCCAGGAATTATAGGACTTGCCTAAAATTATCAGTGTTTTTCTCTCTCTGACCTTTACTATTTCCTGCCATAGAACCTAGACCTTGTATATGTGAATTTCACTTTCCTTTTACCACAAAAACTTTATTATGGAAAATCTTCACTAACATTACATTTCATGCCAGTGGAGTAACTCTTGAAGATTCTGACTTCTGAGTTAGTATGAAGTCCATAGTTTTTGTAGCAATTTGTGTTTTCTGTTGATATTTGTGAAATGCTTTAGTTTTAACTTTCAAGTTGTAGCTGCACCATCTGAAATCAATAAGATTCACTGCACCCATGCACTTTGATGCATCATGCAAAGCAAGTGGTTGTCATTAACATTAATTGATGTGTGCAGGGAAGGTTCTCCGCGTGGTTTTGGCATTCGTGTAAGACAATCAGCACAAGGGTCTGATTCATGGGTCGATGATCCTATCACTCGCCATATTATAACACTTTGCATTAATAGAGAGGAGGGAGGCGAGTTCTCCTTATGGCCATTGATTTTACATTTAAAAGGCGGATATTATATTGTTGTTTTACCTTTGGTTGAGCCCCAGCATTTTATGGCGTACAAGAGAATGTGTACAAGATCTGATTGCGGAAACTCGACTGCGGATGATGACAGTCCCTCTTCCCTTCTGCTTAAGCTTCCATGCATCACAGGGTATGGTAAGTTTTTATTTTCATGAATTGTTTAGCTTATAATGTTGCTAGTAGGTTTATACACGCACACACACTTATTGATAAAAAATTTCTATTATCCAAGATTGCTTAACAGTTGCAGAAAATTTTGACAACAGTAACAGTGACATGAAGAATCAGAGATCTGAACTGATAAATCAGATGTTTAAGTTGCAAATTTTCTCCATTTCATTGAAGAAGCACATATTTGTATAGAAATCTACGTTCTAACGAATATGAACTTCATGCTATCTTCTATTTGTACATTTTAGTTTTCTGCCTGAGTATGTTTAGCTTGATCTGCCAGCCTATGTGCATGTCCCAAACAGGTAGGGATGGGGTAGTGTTGTGTTAAATATTTAAATGTCATAATGTTAGAATTCTGGATCATATCTAATTCTCTAGTAATAAATTATGTAGCAAGATCATTTATTGAGTACATATTATATTCTATATGGGAAAGAGAGTTTACACATCAGTCCTTTTCCCCTATCTTTTGGATAAGAATTGCAGTATTGTTTATATGGTCTACTAGGAGAAGCATCTTATAAAAGACTCGGGTTATTTGTCGGTTTTTAATGATGAACATCACTGTACGTGATTTTTTATAATAACAAAATTAATGATGTTTACAATGAAGAGCCTTGTGGCACTCAGGCGTCCTTTTAATGATTTTTGGTGTTTACAACGAAGAGGTAGAAGTGGTAGCTGCTAGTTTATTTATGAAAAGCATGGTATTAAATGAAGAACAACTTTGTACATGATTGTTTATAATAACAACACTAGTGATGTTTGGTGTTTACAACGAGGAGTTGAGAAGTGCTAACCTGCTTGGTTATTTGTGATAAGCACACATTCCATTACTATAGATGTAATTGTTATATAACTATTGGCCTTTTCTTAAACCGTCTTGTTTAGACAAATTTATGATTTACCAACCTGCTTTGTGACTTAATATTATGTTCGTCATTTGTTCAACACTGCTGTCATACTCATAACTACCAAATTAAACTGACAAGTTTAATAAAAAAAATTGAATATTAAAATCTAAATTGGTTAATTGAATTACGGAAACTGAATGTATATGCCTAGTGTTAGGGTATAGAATATTAAAATTAAATTGGTTCACTGAATTACGGGAATTGAATGTATATGCATAGTGTTAGGGTATACCATTTAGTGTTTTATAATTTCTACCCAAAATTTTGGGTAGAACTATTTGAGTTATAATTATTATAGATCGGAATGTGGTGTGTACAATTTACTATATGAAAGTAGAAGACTTTAATTTATTATCTAGTCACTTAATTTTTTTCCTGTATAGCTTGAATATGCTTTCATCAAATTTGTTGTTCACTTCGTAAAATCAACAAGGATAGAATGATCCTATATCGGGGATATAATGGATATGATATGCCCCTAAAAGAGCTGAATGGATGAAAACAGATTCAAATAGCCAATTCCAAGAATTTGGAAGGCTTTTGTTGTTCTTGTAGGGGATATCATTTTCCTGATGTGTATTAGGTTCTTATAGCTTGATTGTTACAAGGGTTTGGAAAGAAGGAAAACCAAATATCAGTGAAGAACAAATGAAAAATTGGAAGTTTACATGTTGATCATACATTTTGTGATTTGATTTTTGTATCTTCCTCTAGGAATCAAGTATCTTGTTGGTTATGGTGACACATTTTGTGCTTTAGATGCTTATCATTCGTCACATATATATTTTCTATTTTTTGTTGTAGTCATTTTCCCTATTTATCTATGCCCTTTTGTTGTGTTATAAGAATTGTCATACTTGGGATTTAGGTCCCTTTCTCAAGAGTTTAGAAAAATGGTTTTCCTCTTATCTGACTATGAGATCTTCAAAATGATCAATCTTTCCATCATTGGAATAGACTTGTCACACTAGGCCATTGTTACTATCAATTGGCACGTCTTATTCTTTCATGTGTAATGGTTTATCTTATTTTGTAAAGCAATGATGTGAAATTTTAGGTCTTCTATGTTCTGTTTAAGTCTTCACTATTATGTGAATATTTACATAAATTTTCAGATTGTTAGCAATTGAAAGATTTACAGGAATGGCTATGCTAATTACTTGATATTTCTTTTCCAAACTTGCTTCTTAGGGCATTCATGGTGGCACATGCTGTTGGGGACATACTTTCTGGTGATTTGGTAGATCCTGAGGTGGTTGCTAGCTCATCTCCCTCTGTAGGAGGGCTGTTGGATTCACTAACTGGCAGTATAGGCATAACAAGCATTTCTGCTAGGGCAAAACCTACTGCAGCACCTGTCGCAACTCCAACCAGTTCAGCAGCTTCAGTTGTTGGCACAGTTGTATCAGATGCCTCCCAAGGCACTTTCAGACCCATTGACAAAGACCTCAAAGATCTGCTGCACAATTTTATTAGCAGCTCAATGCCCTTCGGTTGGTACTTTCTATTATGGTACCTCTCATCTCGGATTTTCTTGTATCGCCTTGTATGGCTTGCTAAGGATTCTACAGATAATTATTACCTTGACTGATTGTTTTTTCATCAAAATTATATTCAGGAACACCTCTAGACCTCAACTTTGCCAATATTTCTGCTATCAGGGCAAGTGGGTTTTCCTCATCAGATCTGCCTCCAGTAGACCTTAAACAACCTGCATGGAAGCCCTACCTCTACAAAGGAAAACAAAGGATACTGTTCACGATCCATGAAACTATCTATGCTTCACTTTATGACCGGGATGATATTCTAGACGCAATTTCAGTCTCAGGTCAAGTAAACTGCAGAGCCGAGTTGGAAGGATTGCCAGATGTTTCATTTCCTCTTACTGGGTTGAAGTCTGCCCATGTTGAGATATTATCTTTCCACCATTGTGTTCAAGTATCAGAACAAGGTGTCGATAAAGAAGCTTTGATGTTCTCTCCACCACTTGGTAATTTCATCTTGATGCGCTATCAGGCATTTTGCAGTCTTGATCCTCCAGTGAAAGGATTCTACCAGCTGTCAATGGTCTCAGAAGATGAAGGTGCATTTTTGTTCAAGTTAAGGTTGATGGAAGGTTACAAAACGCCTTTGTCCATGGATTTTTGTACTGTTACAATGCCATTCCCTCGGAGAAGAGTGGCATCCTTTGATGGAAATCCTTCTACTGGAACAGTTTCAATGACAGAACATTCTCTTGAATGGAAGATTATTGCTAGAGGACGGGGTATTACTGGGAAAAGCATTGAGGCAACTTTTTCTGGGACAGTTAGATTTTTGCCAAGGGCGAGTCAAAAATTATCTGCTCTATCCAAGTCTATTTTAGGAGTTGTGGTTGAGGAAGATAGTGATATTGAAGAATATGGTTCTAGTAACAATTCCAATATGGACGAGTACTTGGTGGAGAAAATGATCAAGGACCTCCAACCGGTAGACTTAGAAGAGCCTTTATGCTGGCAGGCGTACAATTATGCTAAAGTAAGCTTTCTTCACAATTCCACCATATTATACCTTTACAAGATTGCCTTTCATCAGTTACATTTATGCCGCCTCATTAGGGTTCATTTTCTTAATTGCAAATCTTTTTCTACTGATGTTGGTGGTTGATGAAGTATTAGTGTACTATCAGCACATCACAACATACCATGATCGACTTATATTTGGTCTATCTTTCACTAATACTATCAGCACATCACAACATACCATGATTGACTTATATTTGGTCTATCTTTCATTGGAGTCTGCTTGACTTTGAGAATGTTCCAGGTCCATGATCTATTTGATAAGAAAGTTTGGATAAGAAATTTATGTTGATGATATCACCTCATATGTGGTTTATAGTGTCTATATCCTTGGTTGGTATTGTCTCTTTGGGAGTGGTTTATCTATCAAATCGCGGTCAGTTGTAGAATGTCATACAACCTCCATAAAAGAATGGAGTGGTTTATAGTGTCCATAAGATGTATTGACAAATGAATGGAGTGCATTCTTATGAGATACAAGTCTTTTCCCGTAAAATAGATGAGTGTGTATTTTGACTTACTGTCATGCAACCTCCATAAAAGAATTGACCAGGTTCTTATAATGAACTGTCTACTTAACATCAACCTGTCTTTTGGTTCCAAATAGGGGTGAGCAGATCTTGGTTTTAAACTGAAAAGCGACCCGAACCGAAAACCAATTCGGTTCGGTTTTTAAATTATCTGGTCGGAGTTCGGTTGTGGATCCACGAATAATCGGATTTCGGTTCGGTTTTTAAATTATCTGGTCGGAGTTCGGTGTGGATCCACGAATAATCGGATTTCGGTTCGGTTATTGGGTTTGGACAACGATTTCTAAACCGAACCGAAAATCAAATTGTAAAATTACTCTTTTAACTCAACCCTACATATATATATCAATTATTGTTGGGGGAGAGAGAAAACACCTAATCCTATTCTCTGCTCTCTCCACGCCGCTCTCTCTCCTCCTCCTCCTCCTCCTTGTCGATCCTCTCTGTTCTTCACCACCGCACGCCGGCGTGTTTGCGGCCAGTTTTCTCGCGCCAGAGCGGCATGATCGAGCCGATCACTTGCTTGAGTCGTGATCGGCAACGTTGGGCTCCCTCATCGACTAAACGCCGCCGTCCAAAACATTTTGCATTCACACATGGAGAAGGACCGGATATGTGTCCACTGTTTTTTTTTTTGGCTAAACATAGATCTGTGTATATTTTTTTGTAAAATCATTTTGTTGCTAAATGTATATATGTGATCGAGCATATTTTTTTTTGTAAAATATATTTAGATCTGTTAGTTTTTTTTTGTTTGCTAAATGTAGATCTGTCATTGAGGCTCAATGATTGAGCATAATTTTTTTGTAAAATCTTTTTAGAGCTATTAGATTTTTTTGCTATATGCGATCTAGTATATTTTTCTTGTAAAATCTGTTTAGATCTGTTAGATTTTTTCGTTCTAAACATAGATCTCTATGTTCGAGCATATTTTGTTTGCTGTCGAGCATATTTTTCGGTTTATGGAATCGAACCGACCGAAATAAATTCGGTTCGGTTATGTTCGGTTCCTTGGGATACGGTTCGGTTGTCGGTTTTACAAAAATAGGTTTTCGGTTATTTCGGTTTTCATGTAATTGGTTCGGTTTGAACCGAACCGTTGCTCACCCCTAGTTCCAAATTCCTAGGGAAGTTAGCTATAGCAAGAGAAAGCCTCGTCATAAACATGGAAGTCACTTTGGCAGGTTGGTTGATCTTCCTTTATGGATAATGCAACTTACATATATCCATTTAAGAAGCAAACTGCAAACTTATCCTTGGCTAGAAAAAAAAAGTAATATGCTAAGCGTGAGTATATGGACTTCACAAGTGAGTGAAATAACATTTCTTTTCACATATTAACCGATTTTTATTTTAGAAGAGCTCAAGTACTCTTGTTCCTGCCACCAAGGGGGTGGTCTAGTGGCAACAATAGTAAGGAAGGGTGGAGTGGGTGTGGGTTTGAATCCCAGCCCGAACATAATACAAATGGGAATGGGAGGTGGTCTTGGTCCGTCAAGGACAAGGACGGTCATCAATGACTCGTCTTATCTAAAAAAAGGGTATTGTTGCCCCTCGACTCATTATAAAAGCTTTGGGAACCATCTCCGAGATATCCTCTTAATGTTGAGTTATTCAAACCCTTTAATTGCATTATATTTTCAATTGAAATGGGTTCCTTTTGGTGCCCGAAGGTTTAGGATAGAGAAGTCAGGAGGAAGTACTATATTGAAATATATAAAGGCGACTCGGTTTGTTGCATTTAAAGTTACAAATGAAAATAAAACAATATGTGATAGTTGTGACCGAAGTTGATTATAGAAACCTGAGGAATTAGGAAATAATTGAGCTTGATAAAAAGATACGTGGGAGTACTGAGATTTGAAAAAGAGGGGTATATAGATTGTAACATCGTAGGTACATTTTATGATATCCAAGTAGGGTTGTGCATATGGTAGTCAAAGACGCGCCTCGCAGAAAGGCGCAACAGTTGGGCCTTACACCTAACTAGGCGAGACGTCTTTCTCGGGACGCACCCAAGGTGCGCCTTTCAACAAGGCACAAACAAGAAAAGACATCCTTATGTTATTTGTTTTTTATTTTTATTTTTATATACAAAAAAATTTGACAATGGGAATAACTCTTACCTCATACAAGTGGGAGGGAGGTAGTCCTTTCCACGGTTGCCAAAGTTGGTTACAGTTGAGCTTGAAAAACTAATTTTTACTAAAAATGAGGTAGGAAGAATACAAACTTTTGTTAGTTCTGTTGACTGCTAGTGCGAAGAATACAAACTCTTGTTAGTTCTGTTGATTGTTAGTACTGTTCTACTAGTTCACTTGATTATGTTTTAACATGTTTATTTTGGTTTTAATATGTTATTTGGTTTTATTTCTTACATTAGTAATTTATTTATTTATGTATATTATTATTATTATTATTTTATTTTTTGCGTCTCGCTTTGCTCGGACGCGCACATTTAGTGCGTCTTACGCCTTGGACGATATAGACCCTTTGTGCTTCGAGTGTGTCTTGTGCCTTTGACTACCTTGGTTGTCCATCGGTCGGTTAACCAACCAATGTACATTTTTTGCAACCAAACCTACTTAGTCGATTAGGCAAATTAAATAACTGGACCCTACCTACATATCCTTAGCGATCGTGCTTTTCGGTTAACCAACTGGACGTGTCGGTTAATAATGATATGTAGTTTTGCTTAATTAAGGATGTTACATTAACATTTTTTTTTGAGGAGTTTAAGAAGCAAGAACATTCAAATTTAGTTCAATAAGACTCTTATAACACAACATTTGGAGTTCACTTTAATTGAATGCAATATCATTCACAAATGTCAACCTACGTGTTAACCCGTGTAAAACATTTGGAAAAAAAAATGCTTACCAATTTCTGGATCGGGAGTTAACCCATGTGTATATCCGACCCGTTAATCCATACATGTTTAAACCATTATAACAAGACACAAGTTACATATCTAACCCGTTAACCCATATTGTATATAATACCCCGTAACCCATATTCCCGAGGGTGGACAAATTAATACAACATATATAATAGCCGGTTAAATGAAGAGAAAATTACAAACTGTTACCAACTCGTAAAAGTATTATGAAGCCATAATCGAACCTTCCCTGATTTGTTGGGTGGTTAACCAAAATTTAGGATAATCTTGAACAACCCTAATTCTAAGGGAACTTCTTTTGAAACTTTTAGAAACCATTATATTATTTCTTTGAAAACTACCCCCAAAAATTGCAACTTCATTTTATTTTCAATTATTTAGAAATAGGTTAAAAAAGAGAAGGTCGTCTACGGGCTGTCTCCTTTCCCCATACTGTTCAAGAACAAAAACCTCAACAAGTAACTATTATGTTAAACAAAACATTCCATTACCTGACAAGAGATACTTTTATTTTTAGTTATTTTTTATTTTAGTTTTATAAGAATATTCTAATATTCCTGATAAACATCAGTTTTCCTTGTTGAATTGGAATCGAGTCAATCAGTTCCGCGTAATTCCTACAAATTAACTAGAATAAAAAAAAGGGTCTTAGCATTGCCCTATGTCGGTCACATCCACCACTACCTGTCTATGTAATCCAGCAATGTGAAGACACCATGAGCATTCATATGTTGGGTCACCACCACCACCTATCTTTGGGCTCTTCAACATTTGATTGTCAATCAGCAGTAATTTTGACGAGTTTAATGTTTCTACAGTTTTTTTAGTGAGGATTTCCATGGGCTGCCTTACGTGTTGTATAGGCACGGACACGATACGGATTCGGAGTACAATATTTATATGCGCACAACACAAGAAAACATATTTATATAAATATTGTATACGTTACATCTTGATAATATCTTACCAAGGTCCAAAAGTTCTAGAAAGGATTCATGGCAAAGAAATGCTACTTCTAATATTTCAATTATATTTGGCATGATCACAAATATTCCAAAATCACTTTCAACTATGTTTTGGGTTCTGTTGAAGCCTAGACTTAGGTGAGCTCTGTTTGGCTCGAGTGTCAAAGAACTATTGTGTCCAATATGTGTCGGATACAGACACGGGCACGATAAGGTCCTCCCGAGAGTATCTGTGCAACATAGGCTGCCTATGCTTTAGGACATCTTTGGGTAGATGTAAATTTGGTAATTACTGTGGTGGATAGCAAATGGTGCATCGAGTAGGATTTTCTAGCTCATATATGATTCATTCACTCCCTCTGATCACCGCAAGAACTCATTGTTATCAATATTCTTCTTATGGAACCTTGAGGTCCTTGCACCTCCTTCAGAGAGCACCTAAGAAGATTTGTCACAAGCCTTCTTGAGCATTAAATGGTTGGCAGAAGCTGGAAAGCCCTTCCCACAGTATATATAAGATGCTGACAACTGTGTGGTCCAAGCACGTAGGGAACACTAGTGGAGTTTTGCAGCAGATCCATACTTCATCTCATGGTACCTTTGTATGGTTGGATTGCACTATCAGATGTTGTAACATCCATCTAGTTGCATAATGCATGTCAATTTCATGGTTACATATCTAGTGTTACTTCGTTATTATTTTAACTACCTTCACACAGACAATTCTCAACAATCATTTTTTCAATTTTATCAACAATATTGTTCCTTTGTTCTTCCCTAGCTCTCTTTGTGGTCATGTGCATTGTAAAGCTCTTTAAAGCAACTGTTTCATGATGTGTCTTTTGTGCCGCTCTTGCACCTAGGGAACACTCATGGAATATTGCAGCAGTTTCATACCACAGTTCTTCACTTCTTTGCACTTTTGCATGGTTGGATTGCACTTGCATGGTGCTGTAACTTCCATCTAGTTGCACATTGTATGTCAGTTCCATGTTTTCATATCTAGTGCTACTTATTTCGTTATTATTTTAATGTCTCTGATGTAGCCAGTTTGTCAACAATCTTTTATCTTTTTCCAATTTTATCAACAATATTTTTCATTTATTCTTCTCTAGCTCTCATTTGAGGTCATGGGGATTGTCAAGCACTTGAAAGCAACTTCCTCATGTGGGTCTTTCGTTCTGCTCAAGTTTTGGCCAATATGAAACCTTCCGATGTTCCTCCTTTTAGCATTAGTTGATGAATTGTATGGCTCAGTTGGGAGTGGGTGTAAGACATAGAAAGCACGATATTCCGAATGTTATTTGGATATAATACAATATATAACATATCTATTGTTTGTCTTACTGCTTTGTTTAAGGTTTTATGCAATTTGGAGGAGTGCCCACTTCGATTTGATTCTGAGACTTGCGGATGGATTTTGATTCCTGGATGACACATTCAAGACTTGAACTAGTGTTAGGGTTGGAGCCTTACAGAGAACTCGTATCCTGGTTCAAAACCTCACGTCAACATGCTGTGGTTTGATGCCTTAATGGGGCCTAAAATTCCACGGAGATTGGAGGAAAGAGAAAAAGGTTGTTGCATAGAGATGAGAAGGTGTGTGTGTGTGTGTGTGTGTGGGGTGGGGGGGGGGGGGGGGGGGGGGGAGGTTGTTGTTACTGATGAATTGAGATTGTTTCGGGCATAACAGATAACAAACATGGGACTTTGAAGGACAAAGAAGCCACCTATCCAACAATCCAAATTTTAAATGAAGAAATCTTGTTCACAGCTAGTTTGTGAATTCTGAAAGCTTGGTCCCCGATCAACTATATTGATGATTGTTCATGTGTTTACAAAACATGTTTGGTGGTTTCTGCCTACATCTTTTCTGTACACGGGATGGTCTTTTTGTCAGATTCACTTCTTGAGCTTTGCTCTTGTTGATTGGCCAACGGACTTGCTACTTGAAATGATTACTCGGATATGTGATTACTTTGCATCTTGGGTTCCTTTTTACATGAAAATTTGCTAAGACAAATTTATTTACAAGAAAATAAGATGATGTTTTGTTAGAAAGTTATGACAGATTATTGTTTGTCAAAAATAATTTAAGTTACACTTGTCTAATTTTACATTTTTCCTGCATTGCTGATATATGTTCTGCAGGTATCTTTTAAGATGTTAGGGGGAACCTTATCTGGAATGTTGATTGATCCAAAATCTGTAAGTCTCCAAAACCTGTTTGACAGTTTCTTTTATCATGTTAATTTAGTTTGCTGTGGGTAAAGCTCAAGATTGTATACTAATCTCCTTGAAATAATCTTATTTTCTAGTGTTACTATGTTTAAATTGGACCATTCATAGAATTATTCAGTAATTTTGGTACGCAGCCTTTGTCAATCTAGAATTGTGATGTGTAGCCAACCCCGTTTGATGGGAGAAAGGCTTAGATGATGTAGTATGATCTTAGAGCCCCAATTGCAAAATTTTGAGGCACAAACAACAATTGATACAGATGCAAGACTGTTGACTCTTGGACTGTCTGGAATCATGCTCCATTGGATTTTCTTCTAAAATAAAACTACATCATGTCCAGAACATTAGCATATCCGAAATGAGAATGCTAAGGTGGACGAGTGGTAATATATTAAAAGATAGGAAAAGAAATGAGCATATTCGTGAGAAGTTGGAGGTGTCACCAATTGATGACAAGATGAGAGGAACTTGTGTTAGGTGGTTTGAACATTGCAACATAGACCATTAGTTGCTCCAATAAGGAGTGATAAGATACCAATTAAAGGAGCCACTAGGACTAGAGATAAGATTAAACGAACATGAATTTACGTTTTAAAGAAGGATGTAGTTTTTGATAGTGTTACAGAGGAGGTCTTAAACAGTTGAATGGAAGAAAACAGTTCAAACAACCAACCCCAAAATTTTGGAATAAAGGCTTTGTTGTTGTATAAAATAACACTACAAATCTTAAACTCAAGTGAAATCAAGGTAATAGGTTGATACTATGTGTAATATAAAGGTCATTCATGTGGTGGCTTCAACCTATTGAAGGAAATTCTGATTTATATTCTAAGAAATGTTCTGCTGGGAACTAGTAAACATAATCAATGTGGATCATGATCAAATGTGTTTATTATTTGCGTTGTTTGCTAATCCACGTACTAGTAACCTGAGGTTAGTTATCGCATTTTTTAATTCCGAGCATCATATCTTAAGCTATGTTAACGCTTTAATTATATTATATTTTGATCCATGTACTACAGATCAGATTTTGGTATATTCAGGTTAAGCGTGTGGCTGGAAATTGTGATTCTATTCTATTTTTTATTCTTTGCATGCCACTTGCCTGATAAGTACTAATCTGGGCTCCATGCAGGTAAGCATTTATCCAGCTGTCAAAGCTCCAGTTGAGCTCTCGTTGCAGGTGTGAATCTGGTTCCAATTTTTCAGTCCATGTATTAGTGGTAAAGATATAATGTTAGGGACTATGAAGAATAGGTGATGCCAATTGTTTTTATTTTATTTTTTGAGATGCCCGGCGATACGCACGGGACTTTGTGCACACTGCGTTGCATGCCATTTGGGCCCACTGCCCCCATTGTTATTGGTTGAAAAGATGAGCTTCTAGAATCATCACCATCCTTAGGTTACATGATTTTCAGTTTCACCTTCCATTGTATTATAATTACAAAATGCTCTTAGATACTATCAGTAGTCATATTTAAATACTTGAGCTTTATATATGGTTAGATTGTAGCGAACTGGTGAGATTGACCTCTACAATTAGACACTGACTTAACTCTTGTATTACTATTGGATTGTAGCCAACATGTTAAGGTTCCATTGGATCTGTAATTATGCCGACGTGGATATTGTGTAGTGCTAGTTCTTCTTCATATTTTCTCCCCTATTTAGCAACTTAGCGAACATATTTTGTAAAACATTGCATCAAGTTTGGAACTTATTGTGATTATTCGACGTTTCTATTTTTGCAGGCTTCCTCTGCGGACTATATACTGTGGAATACTCTTGGAAAATGTCCTTCTGCTGCCTCCCCGAACATGTAGGAAAAATTGGATTTTCTTCCTCTTTACACTCAGTAATCAGGGAGTTGTACAACCAGTTTCTTATAGTCAAAAGGAATAAATGGTACTTTGTCTTCTTTCTGAGCATCCTTGTAGTAGAAAAAGAACGATTTCGTTGTCAAGTGAGAGACTTACTTTTTCATTGGTTTTTCTGGCTTTCATCAGCCCTCATTTTGTAGGAAATGTTGTTAGCCATTTTGTTAGTTCATAAAAATCAAGTTATTTTACTTTGATCTACTAAATTTAGTATTATCATTGTCTGGCAAGTACCTTCCAGTTATTGCTGCCTTTGTTTCAGTCTCTACAAGTTTTCTGTACATTGGATGGAGGTAGAATTAGAATGTTTTGATGTTTGGTTTTGAGTCTCGATACAGATTTGTAACCTTGAACAAGGTTGTGAAAAGCGCTAGGCGGTAGTTAGGCAGGCACTTGCCGTCTAGATTTAGGCGGTTAAAAAAAATCCAAAAAAATATAGTGAAAAATTATAGAAAAGTTTATAAAATCTTAAAACATGTATAGTCGGGAAGAGGGGACTAAGCAGGCGTTTAGACGGGCATCAGGCACTTAGGCGGAGGTCCTTTGGTACAGAGACCTTGACATACCACTTTTGTTTACAATTTGCTCTTTAGCTTATTTATGTTAGCATACCTCTCATATACATGAAATTAAAACTTCTGCTTGGATTATGTCAAGGTTACAAATCTGTATCGATACGGTTGCTGATTGTGGAGAGACTTTGTGTATAAACTAAATGGTTGGCGATTGTAGAGCAATAATTTGCACAGAAACTGCAAGCCTCCGAAATCGACGTTGCAATTAGCAAATTTTCAGGATCTACACACACAGTAAGAGATTCCTCATGGTATGAACGGAAGACTGAGTTGAGTTATGGAATGTCATGCTAATGAGTGATGATTCAGATCCCCAAGTTGGAATTATTATGTGGACTCGTCAAATTTGAGATTTATTCTTTTTCTTGTAGCTTTATTCTTTTTCTTGTAGCTTTCTATAGCGATATAGTGGGTACTAGTGATCACCAACTGGACCAACATGTGTGATTGATTCTGCTGCTCTTGCTGTGTCACCCTTCTGTGAGAGCACAATTTAATGCTGATGTGATGATTAAAACACGAGCAGTAACTTGGAAGATCTTAATCCTTTGGAATCAGCAAGTAATTAAATTCTTAACATACATTTGATCTTGTAGTAGTAGTGTCACATTATACGCACACGGTACACAAATACCTTAAAAGTAAATTACATTTATTCATTTGACTGCAATCCTTCGCTCAGCTCAAACGACTTCTTCCTCTCTCGAATGAAAGTGTCGAATTTCGTGTCAATATTCGAAGGTGCTGCAGCGCCTTTGCTCTTCTCCGGGGATTTCAACCGACCGAATGACTCCTCCTCCTTGTCTTTGGTCTTGTCATCTTTCTCCTGTGATTCCCCCATGAATGGTTTCATTTTCTGCATAATGTCCTTGTCCTTGTCATCTTTGGATGAACTCGTGAGTTGAACCGTCCTTTTCTTCTTCTTGCGGCTGTCCTGGTTCAATGACCTTCTCGGGGCCTTGGGCTTCTCTTCCTGATTGGCCATCGCAATGCTCGACTTCTTTGTGTCCCGGTGCTCCACCGGTATTACTATAATTGGTGGCACGAGCGCAACCTCACCTTCCTCCCCATCGTACTGCAATCCTTCAATCGTCGTTGCCATCAAAGGGTGGTTGCTCTCTTCTCGCTTGTCTGTTCTCCCTGGAGTGACCTGCCTGAATGTTTGGAAGCGAAGGCTTTCCACGATGAAATTAACTAGCCTGAAGCAAATGCCGAGACGCTTTGGGCCTTCATTCTTCCTTTCCATCGACTGTGGTGGCACTACTGGTAAGAAGAGGGGTTCTTGGGCTCTCTTGCTAAATCGGGAATGCCTGTGCACGTTATCTACTGCTTGAAATTTTCATCAGATATTCTCTCTTCCTTTGAAAATAGATGGCGTGGAAAAGCAGCAAATTGACAAATACAAGCAAGAACATTCAAAAGATTGAAAGAATACATTCTTTCCTCTCTGTTTTCTACCAAATATTCTAACTTTTCACATAGATCTGAGCTTTGTGGACCTACCTATTCCATGCACAGCGAAGCAAAGAACTATATCCACAAAGATGAGATACCTGAAGATAACATCTCAAAAAGACATGCTCACGCGAGAGTTCCAATTATTATGGAAATGACACTTCTAATGAGAATCGAACCACTCCAACAATTATGCGGAAGCTATAAACTCACAAAGACATCAAAGACATCCATAGGTGCTATACATGGTATTGTTCTAATGATTTGATCTATCTGACCTGCGGATTTGAACTGATGCAAGTTACAGGGAAGAGTAACAAAAAATACCATCCATTATGAGACTACTTCTAGCAGGTACCTTGAGCCTTTCTTTAAATATCTGCTGCCAATGTCTCACAATTAGAAAATCTGTCTTCGGTATCTTTATTCGTTATCCATCCCCATCCAGTAAATCTGTCTTGGGTATCTTTATTCGTTAAATTATTCAACAAACACATTACAACAGATGCAGGAGATTATAGCTGTTACATATTGCTCTCAGTCAGCCAATTTAAGACATGTCCATTTAAGAGAAATACAAAAGAAGCTTTATTCACATCGGAGCAACAGAGATAAGTACAAGCTTGAAATCTCGGGGGAGATATATTTTCCTTCTCACGTGGTCTGGTCTGTCTTATTTTGACCGGACCCTTTGGCATTTTCCAGCAGAGACTATGCAGCCAAAGACAAGTTTCTCATATTTATGTCAATGATCTTCCTACTTTACAGAAAGGTCCTTCATGGGCCACAGATAACATTGGCAACCAACCAGTAATCCAGTTGGGTGTTATTAATGGTTAAAGCTCAACACATAGATAAGTGAGCACGGATGAAGCTCTCCGCTTAGTTCTCTCGCTCACCTTCCACTTCTCAACCAGGACCTTCTTTATGCTGGGGCAGCTGGAGATGACCGTAGCTACTCCCACTGAGGTAATGGATGGGCAATAAACCATATGGCAGGTCTCAAGATGCGTACATCCCTTCACCAGGTGGCTCAACCCAATGTCGGTCACCTGTCTGCAGTGGGACAACACTACATCCTTGAGCAGAGGACATCCTTCTCCCAGTTCAGCCAGTCCCATATCCCCTATATCCTGAAGAAAGAATAAGGTAAAATAGATTAATTAATAGGAATTCACTGTAAATCGTGCAATCAATATCCAGATAACCTATATCTGCCAATGCCGTCACTGAAAATAACAAGAACATATAAATTGTGTTATGTGCCTAACTAGTTATTAGATATGTTGAATTAGCCTTGTGTTGAGTTGCTTAATTGTAGGGGTGTGAGTAAGTGGGTTAGTAGGGAGATAATATAGGAGTCATGTCGTGAGTAGGTTGTATTGCATATATTTGCTTTCTTATCAATAGAAAATGGAAGAATATTATGATAAAAGCTTTGTCTTTACTAATGGAGGCATCGGTTCTCCTAGAAGCAAACTACAAATGGAAGTGTTTGCAGGTTCCCCTTGAAACGAATCCACCCGTTGATACAGGCACATATCATTTGGTATCAGAACCAAAAACTTAGTGGCTCATCCATGGCTCAAAGGCTAGACCGATTGGAGAAGAGGTAAATTTTGTTGCTGTTGCTCAAGAGAGATTTTTCAAGGAGATGCACCACATGTTTTCGCCCATCAATTTCCGCTTTGATCAACTCTTCAACAATCGGGATTGTGAGAATCGGAATGGTTCCAATAATTTCAGTCTTGTTGATCAATGTAAATGGATCAATGAGCCAAGGTTTGTCAGGGACCTCTTATATTCTATGTTACTTGGACTCGGGTACGGATGTCGGCTACGGGTACATATCCAAGAGTCGGATCATTTAAACTAATAATTGAAGGACACATGGACTCAGCTAAAAAGGATCCAAATTTTGGATACAGGTACGAAAATATGACTATTAAAATAAATACATTTGAATATGGTTTCATAAAAAGACACATCATGTAATTAAATTTGTATGACTTCATAAAAGACATGTAATTAAATTTGCACGGTTTCATAAAAAGACATTCTCTAATTAAATTTGTATGATTTCATAAAAAGACAGTTGTAAAAAAGTTTACATTGTTTCATATATTTAAACTTATAATTAAATTTGCATGGTTTCATAAAAATATATCATGTAATTAAATTTATAAGGTTTCATAACTTTACTACAAATCCACCATATTAAAATAAACTGTCTACTTTACTACCAGTCTTTCGATTGTCACCATAAAGGACCATGAATGATCCGATTGTCATTATGGAGGATCGGATACAGATTCCATACCCATACCCATGTCGTACCTGGTGGACACGAGTACTTCTCCTAAAGTGGAGAGTCCGGGTAACATAGCTTATATTATTCCCAAAATGGTGAAAAGGGTGAAGAAGAAAGTTTAATATGAAGTCTTAGGTCCAAGCCAATTTCGAAAATTCCATATTACTTTTTTTGGAATAAAATTTTAGAAAGTTGAATGTAAACTGTAGTGCCTCGCTCCGCGATGACACTATATACAAGAGAGCGGTTTGCTGACTCAAAAAGAAAACCTTCTTGAAGAGCTCATTGTTGAACCAGAAGATGACTGATCTAGGTGAGTGGGCATAATTTCATTCTCTGATTCTTTCACGTCTTAATAATGATAAGTTTTGTGATGCTTGTTGCTAAGAAGATTATTGTTTCCTTCACAAGAATGATAGATCATGACCCTGTATGCTAACTAAAGAACTTATATGCTAGTAATAATAGATGAACCTTGCTATGCTAAGTAAAGAATAGTATGTTGCATGCTAGGTTACACTGACACGACTATCGAACAAACCTTTGACATGCTAATAAGAAGAGTAAAAGAATGATTGAACATGTCAATATATGATATGCTAAACAAGAGTAGAACTGCATGCTTAGCTAGAAGAGATAGACGAACCGTACCATGCTTGCTTAAATAAAGATCGTTTATATGTTTGCATGTCATTGATGCAAAAGATAGAACTCTAGCATACTAGATTTATAGAACTGTTACTGGTTTCATGTTAAAAGAACTTCTGCTTGAAACATAGACTTGTTATCGAACTCGTTCAGAGAATAGCTTGATCACGTGTCAAAGCAGCTAGTATAAGCGTATACTAGTGTAGTGCTGGACCGTGAATAGAACCTATCGATCGATTGATAAGAAGAAGAGATAAAAGTTTGCTGAATCATTGTTTGCTTGCATTATAGAATTATCTGATAGGAGTGGATCCATGCATCGGTCTGATAACTTGTGTACAAGGCATCGGGTCTCTCGAGCGGTATCCTGGGACACTGAGAACCGTTCGGCCTGGGAGAGGCTAATCAGAAAACCCTGAGGCAATGAAGCCCTCGCTATTAGGCGGGTGTTTGTGTCTATTAGTTAGCTGGTTCACGTGTCAAAGCAGCCATTTTGAACGTATTTTGGTGTAGTGCTGAACCGTGATAACACCGCTACTAATCATGGATTTTTCATTGACCATCATATAGTTAGGGCGCATGCTAGGTTAGCCTTCTTGAAATACCTAACTGTTTGATGCAGAGACAAACATGCAAGAGTACCTAGATGTTTAGGTAAATTGTTGCTAACTTGTGTGTCTGTTGCAGGAATAACCGTTCGACAAAGGATAAGATTCACTGAATAAGAGATGCATTCATAATTGATTATGCCTACTATCTTGTACTGCTCCTAGACTTGCATGCTTGACTTGAATATACTGATGTTCCCTTGATAAGATGAATAGTCCACTAGATGCTGCTTATGTTCCTTAGAGAGAATAGATATGGCTCATAATACATGTTGTGCACTTTACGATAGAGTAATCCTTATTGCATGGTTGATTGAATTGAATATGAAAATCTGTGTTCAAAGATGTTTTCAAAAAGAAGTAATCTGACTTGATCACGTACTGCACGAAATGAACCTAGAAAAAAGTAACAATATTACTAATAATGTAATATTTTCTCATATGCTTACATAGTGTTGGTTTTAGAGAGTGTTGCTTCCGTTCGTTGCTTTATATTCACCAGTGCTTTTCCCAAAGTGTTGATCCCCCACCAGTTCTGTTCGCAGGTGCTGGATTGTCCGAAGAAGCGATAGCAGACCCTCATCCTCAGGAGCCAAAAATCTGGAGTCGATGACTTGAGCTGTATCGAGATGTTTTGAGATATTTTCTGTATAAAGTGATGTAATGTATGGAACAATGTCATTGTATTATGTATTGCTCTTTAAAGATGTAAGCCAATTGGCAAGTCTAGTAATCATTTCAGATATCAATAAATATATTGTTTTCCTATATCATTGTGTTCATTTACTTTTCTGCATATCGTGCCGCTGTTTCTTACTTCTGATAGCTTATGTTGTTATTGTTCAAGCCTTGACCTTATGCAAGCGCAACTTAGGCTTGCACGACATCACGCCTCCGCAAGGCCCAAAGCGAGGACGATCAGGCCCTGCGAGATCGGGATGTGACATACACCAACTGATTAAAAATTATAATATGTTACAAGGACACGGAAGTTGGATGGCCACCACCGCACACTGGAAGTGATGAGGATATCATGCCACCCGTCATGAAGACCTACTAGCATAGAAGACGGCGCAACACAGCCTCGTTATGGATCAACATCTGAGTTCTCTCAGATGTTTAGTATTTTTATTTATTGTTTGTTATTTCTTTGTAGCAAATAAGTTATAGTTGTCGTAATCAATAGGACGAGTAATTTGTTTACCTATTCTTTAAAAAATCTCAACAATAGAGGAGTTTGTTACTGATGGGATTAATTTATTTTGAGTTTGTTTGTTTTGAGTTATTTGTTTGGATAGTTTTATTTATATCCTTATCATTCAATAGACGGGATAGATGGAATTAATGATTTTTTTTTGATGAACTATATTCTCTCAATGTGAATGTGGTTGTGATAGCCAAACCCCTCCTCCTTTCCTACTCTCTTATTTTCGACCCATATCCCTCTCTGTTTCGAACATAGCAGCACCTACTGGTCTCCCAGTAGCACCCGCGTCCTCCCCTACCACAGACCGCATGGTAGGTGCTGCACCCTCCCCTCCCGCAGCACAACACCACCACAATTCTAGTAGCAGCCCTCATCTCCGAGTCCACTGCTAAGATCACCTGCAATAAACTAGTAATCTATCGAAAATTCAGATTTAAATATCCTTTTTCATTTGAATTAAGTAATTGAGATAACGACATATCTATATCTAATATTCTATCAATGGACTGCTGAGCCACAAAAGTAGAATTGATTGCTTCTTCAAAATAAAACTGGAAACTTCTTGTGATCATTCTAAATATTACGTAGGAAACTAGTCTGATTTAGGTATTAATATTTGATCCAATTTTTCACAAAAATCTAAGACTTCTATGATGAATTTTGATTTATTGCTTTATATAATCATCTCTTTGAGAGTATGCAAATTATATGGTAATTAGCAAGACTAAAATTGAATTTTTCTTAATCAATTTAATTACGGATTTCAATCTCGCAACCATTCTACATCAATTTTGGTATTAGAATTTTGCAGAGAATTGGACCAAATGCGTATGCCATTGACTTACCACCTGGATTCGGGATCAATTCTATATTTAATATTAAAAATTTGATATGATAGCTTACAAGGGTCCCTCATTAGTCCAGATTATCCACTTATGGATTCATATGATCTACCTTGAGCCTTTGCCAGGGAGTTCCTCACTAATATCCTCACTTCCATAGTTACAATCAGTAGATCACATTGATAGAATATTTGATGATCATATCATCTCTACTATAGATGGGTGGTTGTCAATATTATTTGGTTCGATGGAAAGATCGTCCTGAATATGATGATTCATAAATTACACGGGAGGACCTGCATCGCCTTGATCTAGATTTACTTGAGTATTATGACAATAGACAGGGAGTCACTCACCAGAACCGAATTCATTTCAGCCCGGAAGAATTGATGAGACATTAAACCACCAGTCACGAAGACCTACCAGCGTAGAAGATAGTGCAACGCAACCTCGTTATGGATCAACATTCCGTAACATCCGAGTTCGTTCAGATGTTGAATAATATTTTTATTTACCGTTTGTTATTTCTTTGTAGTAAATAAATACTAGTTGTTCTAGTTAATAGGAAGAATAGTTTGTTTACCTATTCTTTAGAAAATCTGAACAGTAGAGGAGTTTGTTAGTGATAGGATTAGTTTGTTTTGACTTACTAGTTTGTTTTGAGTTGTTTGTTTGGATAGTATTATTTATATCCTTATCATTTAATGGATGGGATAAAATTGAATGAAAAGATTTTTTTGTTGATGATTACTATTCTCTCAATGTGGCTCTAATAGTTAAGACCCTTTTCCTCTCCTACTCTCTTATTCTCGACCCCCATGCCTCTCTGTTCCGGACACAAAAGCACCCGCTGGCCTCCCAATAACACTTGTGCCCTCCCATGCCGCAGACCGCCTGGTAGCTGCCGTACCCTCCCCCCTCTCCGGATGCGTCAGCAACCAGCACAACAACAACACAACTCTAGTTGCAGTCCTCATCTCCGAGACCTCTGCTAGCATTACCTGCAAGAAACCGGTCATCTTTCGAAAATTTAGATTTAAGTCTCCTTTTCCATTTGAATCAAGTAATTGAGATAACATGATATCTATATCTAATATACTATCAATGGACTGCTGAGCCACAAAAGTAGGATTGAGTACTACTTCAAAATAAAATTAGAAACTTGTTGTGATCATTCTAAATATTACATGGGGAACTAGTCTGATTTAGGTATTAAATATTTGATCCAATTTTCTACAAAATCTAAGGCTTGTATGATAATTTTTTATTTCTTGCTTTATATAATCATCTAGTTGAGAGTATGAAAATTATCTGGTAAATAGCAATACTTAAATTGGATTTGTCTTAATCAATTTAATTGTTGATTTCAATCTCGCAACCATTCCGCATCAGGAAGTCTAGAACTACTGAAGCATATCAAACCTTAAGGACAAGATTGTTTCAAGGAATGTTATGTGCCTAGCTAGTTATTAGATATGTTAGATTAGTCTTCTGTTGAGTTGCTTAAGTGTAGGAGGCGTGAGTAAGTGGGAAGATAATGTAGGAGGCGCGTTGTAAGTGAGTTGTATTGTATATATTTATTTTTCAATAAAAAGGGAAAGAATATTATGATAAAGCTGTCTTAACAAATAGAGACCTCGGTTCCCCTAAAAGCGTACAAATGGAGGTGTTTGTGGGGTTCCCCTTGAAGGGGATCCACCTCTTGATACGGGCACATATCAAATTGTAGATTAAATGTCTACTGTAACACCAGTCTCCTTTGAGATAGTGGACACCACATTTGAGAATTCTTCCTCCCAATTTTCTGACTGTACAAAAAATGTAAGGTGCTTCACAAGAGGCTCTATATTTGCACTTGGTAAGGTAATAAGGTGCTTAACCAAACCTTATAATCCTCGCATTGATAGATGCACTAGTGCGCAAATTGTGAGCTGCAGATTTAATTGACAAAACACAGTCGACAGATGTGGTATGGGGAATTGTTTGCATGAATGTAAGGTTATCATCAGACGTAGAACAGATTACATAGCACCATTAGCCACCAGTGTGAGATCCAAAACTATCGTTCAGGCTCCAAATGATCTCCATCCAATGCAGTTTCTATGAGGTCGATGGGAAATCAGTCAAGCTTGGATTTCCCCGAGATTTGGAACCTTTATTTTAAGTTCCAATAAGATATTGATAAGGTTTCAATTTGTGTGTGTGCTATTTTTGGCAAATTCCTTTTCCATAATTACCTCAACTTCAGATTGTTTCGAGGGCTATCAAATAAAATAAATGTAACTGTGACACTATAATTTAATTATTTTACTAATTGTTATCTTCTTCCTTTGGGATTCAAGGTCCCCACCATTTCAAGTTTCATCTATGAGACTGGAATCCTTGCATTCAATATCTACCCAAAAAAATGCACTTCTGTTCTGCATTATTAACATATCAGAGGAGATGAGTTCTGTTCATGTCGCTGACCACCAGAATTGAGGGCAAAGGCTTTGTGGTGGTTGTTTGAAAAGGATGGTAGAAACTTAATATCCATTGTGTGGAAGGAAGCCAATCACCTTTTTTCATCTAATCCACTCTAGCAGCAGGTGCAGCATCCAAGTTGGAAGAAACATCATTAAGATGGATGTGTGCCATGTGGTACTACTAGTGTCCGTGAGAGAGAGAGAGAGAGAGAGAGAGAGAGAGAGAGAGAGACCTGGTGAACACTGATATCCAGATAGCTAAGCTCTGGGCAGCCTCTGGCAATAGCTGTCAATCCAACATCACTGACACGACAGCCACTAACATTCAAATGTCGGAGGGAACAACCTTGGCCAATGGCAACAAGCGCCTCATCACCAACCCTGAATATTTTAAGTTTACAAAAGATTAAACTGATCCTACAATCTGACGAGCAAACAAATAGACACACCGCTGTGCAGTATCAAAAGATCATAAGCCCATAAATATAGAAGGCGAAACAAAAGAAGTCCCATGGTAAGTGCATGTATTACATATCACGTTTGAAGAAAAACAGTGATCTTTCACAAGCAGGAGGATTGCAAATAAAGAATGACAAAAAGAAAAAAAACAAAAATTGAAACCAGATTACTTCAATTAATTGTATCTAAGCTTAATAGTTAGGTACTCAAGTGTCTTGTTCACAACCTTGAAGGGTTCATGTATCAATATTCTCAGGAGCCCACACATACCATGATTTGATTCTGTTCCTTTCCTATGCACTATCCACCATGCTAATAATGCCATGACTTAAGTGTGTATTAGTTTCACTTCTAAGTCCTGAAATCATATCAAAAATCCAATAGGCACAAATTCTATATGATTGATTGTCGAGAATGCTGGTTTTTAAGAACAAGTCCATGCCGTTCACTGTCCCGTACTGGCCAACAAAAGAGCGGGCAGCTGATGCTACTGCTTATTAAAAAGGGTCCATACTCGCCTACCTATTAGAATCAAAGAGATTCTAGATCATGTTTGTTAAACTGGAATTTTCTTGTCTTTCTTTAACAGTGTGTTATCCCCAACATATATTGTATAGCTTCAGATGTTAAGAATGGTTCTGAAGATAGGGGAAGACCTCCCAATTTATAGAGTGAACCTTGAGGCAACATGATTAAGAATGGCCCTTGGTATCCATTGGAATAGCCATTATCTTACAACTGTATAGAGATCATCCACAGTATCCATTCAATGATCCATCCTAACCATGCAAGCTCCCCATAGAGAAATATAAAAAACAATTGATCTTCTACATTCCTCCAGTTGGTGGATACTGATTCTACTAGTCTTTGATCCATGGTCCCTTGAGGCTAGTCAGAAACATACATATTTTATAAGATCAATTTACTTAAATAAAATTAATATGTCATCGGCTGTAGCAGTTAGATTTGAATCTGTGAAGGTGTGTAGCGAAATTTATTTTCACGTGCTAAGAAATTGCCATCTGTAATTTTGCAGCTAACTAGGTGGCAATTGAAGGTAGTTCTTAAAAAAAAAAAAAATTCAATATCGACAGTTTTGAACCTAGAGGGCGTTGTTTGGCATGAAGGTAAGGCTTCTTGCTTGCATCCTGGATGATACAGGTTTGGGTCGCGGAAACAGCGTCTCTCCATATATATGAGGGTAAGACTTTCATATATATATGGGGGTAAGACTGCATCTTGACCCTCCCTGACCCTGAAAGCACGCCCTCTTTATAGTTCTGAACCTACATTTGTAACTGTAATAACAGTATGTTCTAACTTAGGCTTTCTTGGAGAATTTCAACTTTCAGGCAAATGGAAAAACTATAAGCATATATAAAATACTGTGATATAGCAGCCATACAGCCTATACCTACAGAATAAAGCTTATAAGCTCAAAGGAGACAAATTTTACGTCTCCACATGAGGTGTTCAACTCATTTACGAGGATAAAATGTGAAGCTTATATGTATTAACTCCTAAGAAAGTGAAGCAGAAAAGAGCACAGTAGTTATTCACCTATCAACAAATTGAACACTTAATTCTGTTAGAAATTTGCAATTCTCGCCCACTGAGATAAGGCCTTTGTTTCCAACCTGTCAATGGAAAAAACATTATATTACTTTTGAAAGGGGTTAATGCAGCATGTAGTTCCCAGAATTAAAATAAAAATGATCACACATGACGGATAATGTAGTTTGGGTCTCCCAAAAACTTGAAATACATCAAAATTTAGACTCCCTTGAACATATTTGCGGTCCTGACCTGCTAATATGACCTGAAACTTGAGAACTTTCTATTGCATGCATTATATATAATTCATATTAATCACGGTGAATAAGTTTCAATCAACTAAATCAGCCCATGGATCTTCTGAAGATAAAGACTTCAGAAACAGGATCTGAATCTGATACCTAAAAATTGAAGCAAAATAAGGCTATGGGTCAAGGTGGATCAAGTCTCATTATGACCCTGTTATGGATTTACAATGAACAATCATGCAAAGTGATGATTCATAATTCATAGAGGAAAATCTTGCTAACATTGAAAAAGAAAAACACAAATTGAGAAACATCATTCCAAGGTATAGGATTATGACCAAGCTTTCCTACCAGGTGTCAAAATTAGATTACTGTCACTTTGATGATAAGTAGAGTAAGTTCTCCATCCGTCAAGATATACTAATTGGGATCATGCTGGCTTTTAAAGTGTACCAAAGCTGTCACACAAAGCATCCTAGCCTATTGATGGAGACTATAGAGTATTTGGAGTGATTCACACTTCTTTGTTTAGGACAGATTCATTACCTTATACATCTTTATCAGCTAGTATGTTATTGTGGCGTTTTTTGGGGTACTTAAATCTATTTTTAAAGAGACCCGTATATAATTGTTGACTAGTGTGCACTTACTGCTGATTGTGGAGTAGTTAGTGCTGGATTTTATCAATTTTAGGATAGAAAATGCCTGTGATCATGAACAATCAACAAAAAAGATATGATCAGATGATTTCTGTCTTATGTTTTCCCTCTTCCTTGATGCTTGAGATGATTATGTGAAGAAGGCCTGTAAACCTGACCCAAAGTTTGCAGTATCGGTATCAGAATCGGTTTAGGACCCGTTCTCAGGAGTTTCGGCGGTTTCGGATAGGAGATTCAGAGTTCTTGGTTTCGGAAGCCAAAAGATAATAAGAAATATTTTTTTTTAAGATAGAAAAAATATATTTTATACATTTAGGCATAACCTCGTATATATTTGTTGTTTCCTTTAGTTTTGAATGGAATAATATGTTTCTTTTAGTTTTGAATGGAATAATATTCAACAATGTTGAATTATTTACCTACAATATACATTAATGTTTATTTTAGTTGCTTTTAGATGAAATACTCCTGTAATAAGATAGTTTTGAAGGGGAAAATATTAAAATGAACGTCGTCAATTTATAGTATACAACTTCGACAAACGATAATAATTACTTTGTCCCATTATGAATTTTTATGGGCACATGACCTACGGCGTGATCAAATCATCGCGTCAACATTTTTTCCACCATAATTCTCCTTGAGTTTTTCTTTTTCTTTGCTGAACCGACCGTAAAAGAGGCGACAACTTCGGTTTCGGTATCAATGAGTATCGGAACGGATAATATGGCTGATATGTATTGGTATCAGCCGATATGCGAACCTTGGATCCATTATTAATAAGTCTCAGAAACAATATACAATGATTATGATTTATATCCTGAGATTATTTTCTGCACAGCGACATATATCACCATCAAATATCAAACTGTCAAAACTTTATTTCCACATATAGATGTTATATCTTCTAAACAAATTGATGAGTCTTAAGCGGAATTTTGATTTTGTTCATGCCTTGTATTCATAATCTAAACAAGCAAATAAGTTTTAACTGCATATGAGAGGAAAGGTGAAATATGTTAGAAATAATACTAACAAACAGTTACCTCATAACAACGGCGAATATGAAGTTTCTGTAAGTTCCTGCAACCTTGAGCAATTGCACATATTGCTTCATCATCAATGCTTGACATATCTACTAGGTGAAGAGTTTGCAGAAGTGAGCATCTTTTGGCTACTTCAAAGAGGGCATTATTGTCGATCCTTTGACAATATAATAAAGCTAGCTCCAAGAGGCCTCTGTTATTTGCAGGACAGGTACACTGATCAACTAAACTTTTCCCTTGTGTCATTGCACATAAAGTAGACCACACAAAAATAAATGACAGAAGAAGAATTTAGCATTGTCGATAAGGCAGTCAGTACAACTGTATTCATAGTGATAATAAGTCCATAAACCAAAATATGGAAGGGATTTGGGTACCATTTTGCAGGATGTTAGATTATCTTGCATATGGTCAAGTGGTCTCTCAAACTCTAACCAGCTATTATCGATAATAAAAGCCACCAAAGCGCATTTTCTTTAGATTGAGTTCTTAGATTGGATGTATATAAACTTCATCCAAAAGTTCAATTACAAGTTGCTAGTTAAGTATATTAGTTAACAAAGCCATACCAACATCTGATAAATGGTAACCACAAAAGTCAAGAAACAAGTCCTATTGCATTTTTTTCTTTAATCACTTTTCTTTTTCAAAGCAGCGGATCACTCTCCTCGAGGTTATATTCTTTCGCTGCATAAGCTTATATCTGATATCTCATATTACTATGGCCTGACAGATATTAGAATTTGGTTACACCACTGGAACTGAGTGTGCAGATGATGGAGAGTGCTGTCTGATCACCCAACTCGCTATCGACAGCTTGTTGACAATCTCATTTTCCTCACTCCCATACCACATATTGCTCACACACTCCAAACTCACAGCCATTTTGTCTCGTCTCTCTTACAACTCATCGTGATCCTTCTTGCTTCACATTCGCGCGTATGACAATTTCTAGACCAATATGTTCCCAACTTCTTCCTTCAGCTGCTTGCTTACCATGATGATAACTATTTGTTGACGCTATAGATCAGCACTCTACCAATAGCTATTGCTTCCTTGACACAGAATCTGTGGTAGTCCTTGAAAGCCAGGGAACATGTAGTCACTCGATGTAGTACTCTTATGTTGTCATAGGCAACGCCTAGGCGGCCTAGGCGGCCTAGGCGTGCAGGTTGGAGAGGTCTCGCCTCGACCTGGAAAAATTTTCCATGGGTGAGGTTTTGTTCGCCTAGCCCCCCCCGCCTAGGGTCGTCCAGGGAAAAAAAAAATGTCTGCCTAGGGTCGTCCAATTATACTTATTATCCTTACTTGATGTTGAATATTAGTTATTTCATATTTGTTGCTTCTTATATTACTTTTATGTTTATTGCTTATTAGTTATACTACATATTTGATGTATGCATAATTGCGGAATGTTTTGATTTAAGAGCAGCGGGTCCCGGGCGGACGCCTAGGCGAGGCCGGTGGCATGTCGCCTCACCTCGTCTAGTGCCCAGTACAGCATAGGTAGTACTGAACTTGATACCATGCCAAGGTATCCACCAGTGCAAAATTTCCATTCAACTTCGTTGACTTGACGAGTGGATGTTTCTGAATCTGCTAGATCTCCTTCACTGTGACAAGAAGAATAATATCCAGATTGCCATCAATGTGGTCTTTTCATGAGCTCACCAAGAATATAGAGATTAATTTCCGCTTATAATAATCTCAAGCAATGTACGACCTATATATATATATATATATATATATATATATATATATATATATATATATATATATATATATATGCAATGGAGATCAATACAATTCTCTATAACAAACTATATAATTGTATCTCTTTGTCTATACTCTTTATAGTCTAGGAGAACTTGATGCTCCTTGTTTGCATTGCATGAGCTTAAACTGTATAGTCAAAAGGTCAGTCTACTACCTACCAACTGGCCGTCTAGGATTTATGGCATGCCCTCATGCTCAACCTTGATAAGGATTTTGGCACCGATATAGAGGATTGACAGTAGGTCGACAGCCATCTACGATGCACGAATAGGAACATGGATATGGATAAGGACACATATAAGGGATACAAACATTTTCAAATAGATACAATAAGTAGCACCTATATTGCAAGAATACAAACACGAATACGGGTACGGATACAAACACAAGTTTGTCGTGTCCGTGCAACATTTTTAGAAAATGGTGGGAGAAGAATTCTCCCCTTGTGCAACATAGACATCTACTCATCAAAACTTTGTCCAATCTTCTATGGAGTTTCTTATGCTCCATAGCCAATACCATTCCGATGGGAGAAGACTTATATATATATATATATATATATATATATATGGGAGCGGATCCGGAACCCCGCAGGAGCCCCGTCGCTCCCCACAGTTGGATCGCGTGGGCCCTACGATCCAATGGTGCAGGAGGGCAGGACTTCGGCGGGGCTCTTGTCACGCCCCGATCTCCCGCAGGAATCGGTCATCCCCGCTAGACGCGAATCACCGCACCAGCACTCCCGTAGGACGACCATTCTCATCTGGACGTGATGCCGCACGAGCTCAAGCTGCGTCCGTGCAAGGACATGATCCGAACATGCGGTAAAATGTCTAAGCTGCAGAGTCGCACAAATAGTCCGAATGCAGCGAAATAAGAAACGAACAGGCGATTGGTAACAAGTTCACAGAGTCGTCAATAGTTGGAGCAGTGAATAACACAAGTATAGAAGTAAAACAAGCACTTTATTGATATTTCACAAGTATTACAGGCGGCGCTAGACCGAGATTACAAGTCGCTCAAGTCCTCTCTCAAAACAATAAAAGCGTGCTAAGTGGCTACAATTATGGAATGATACATAGGTGATGTTCCAACATTATGTCTTGTATATGTGCTTCAGCTCCGGACGCAACGTTCCAAGGCTCCAGAGCAAACTCTACGCCTTAGCACGCACGAAAGAATTTCAGCAACGAACGAGGTTCTCCCGCACCCTGCAAGCAATCTGGTGGGTTATCAGTACATGAATGCACTGGTGGGAAGGCTTCTCGTCCTCTCGACAAATCCAAACACGTTATATAGGTTCCGTGCACCATCTATTATCTTTCTAGTCTTGCCTTAGGATCAGTTTCATGGCATAATGAAAAGTCTAACTCGTGTGGAAGTGCGCCGTGCGATATAAGAGTAACGCGGCGAGACTTACCAACTTACCATCCATCATTCCCTGTCCAAGGTAAACCAAGTTAAACCAAGCACGAGTATATATATAATGAAATCCAAAAAAATTGTATAAGCAAACACGAGTGTTACGAGCGGATCCTGACCCAGGTGCAGGAGTTACACGGTTATTCAAGTGTGTTGCAGAAGATGTTCAAGTGTTCAATATGTACAGATATCTTGTACTCATAATCGTTCAGGTGTTTCAGATTACTGGATGCGATGTAATGACTCGCACGCGAGTTGTCGCTAAGCGAGGATGACTTATCTATATGAACATAAGTCGCTGGCATAACCATAAAGGACGGATTGTAGTCAAGAACGAGAATGGTATGCGACTCACGGAACGAGACGTCACATCCATCATGCCCGAAACAGGCGACTACTTAGTCTAAGAGCAAGAATGACGTGAAGGAAAGGTTCACAAGGCGCTACACGCCATCCTGCTCGAAACAGGCAGACTAACAGATGTTCCGTCTGGATCGGATCGGCCCCAGTGTCCCGGAGACCGTCCGCAGGAACAGATTGAATACCTTGTGCACAAGTTGTCCGCGACATGCAAGTCTTGGGTCTCAGATTCGCGGGATTCATGACATGACATGTAAATTCTTGATTCTTGTTCAGAACGAGTATACTCCACGAGCTGTGATTCATGCTTTACTTGACATGATTCTCGTTCAGAGTTAAACTTGACATGGTACAATCCCCTAGTTCGGAGATGCCTTGACGACCCAACGGTCTTGAATACTTTCAGGTTTATACTTGCACGGAACGACTATTAGATAGTCTTCCGGGTGAATTGGATGAATGCAAGACAAGATAGTGTTACTTGATTGTGGCATGAAATTATGTGACAAGCATTGAAACGAGGCAACGAGTACAAGTTACCATGTAAGCAGACAAGCATGCATTTATATGAAACATAAGCATTTACGTTAGCACATGTCTAAGGGGTAGTGCGAGGAGTGAAACCGTACAGGAACATATCGAACGACATAATCATTAAGGCAAACAGTGTAAACATGTGAAGCAGTGCACTACGAAGAGTATATAATGATCTACTCGAGGAATAGAGGGGTCTATTTGCACGAAGCTAAGGTAGCATGCGAGGGTCCATGTTATAAGCCAAGTTTCATTTTCATGTTCTAACACAAGCAATACAATATGTGATTATTCCCTTAGCTAGGTGCGTTGTATTCTTTATTAGCATGCAATGGGTGATTCACTTAGCGACTAGCATGTATCGTCCATATTTTTAAGTGTGCTGGCTAAGCAAAGACAAGTTCATCGTAGCCACCCACCTTAGCGATGATTCGCCTCGGTTGAGTGATACTCCGAACGAGCCTTTGAAAGTCTAAATCTGAAATCCTGAAGGGCCAAGTCTGGAATCCTTTGCCTCAAGCAAGTCACTCGTTGAGCAAGGCGGGTCGGGTCGTTGCACTTACGCCGTTTGAATCGGCTATCCGCTTGAACGGAACGGGTCGTTACAGCTCTAGGGACGGGTCTTTTGATCCGCCCCCTATATATATATATATATATATATATATATATATATATAGAGAGAGAGAGAGAGAGAGAGAGAGAGAACCTTAGTAAACCAATGCCCAAATGGCAGTTCACAATGTTCATCATGATCTCCATGTTATTGAAGTTGTGTAGTCAACAGTCATGCATTTGGAGTTTTTGGAACCATGGATTAAGTGAATTCCATTTTAATGGTTATCTAACAATAGAACAAGCAATATCACTTTATTAACTGGTTATAAGTCTCAAACTGCATGATTTTTGAGCCACCTACCATTTATAATATGAACATTGTGTTTTGTGGATCATCATTTGTATGGCATATTATTATCCTTTTTACGGTTTGCTTAATTTTCTTGTTTTGACGGTGGACTCAGAAAAAAGACTACTCTATTTGGAGCGATCCGCCTTTGAGGCCGTTCTCAAAATAAGAAAATGTTATCAACCTCAAAAACAAGGTTTGAAATCTAGGGTTTCAGTACCACACCCTTCCTATGAGCATCAGTTTTGGCAAAACTATTTCCTTCTATTTGGGTGTCTGAGTAGGGTGTTGGGGGTGAGGACACTGTTCATCATGATCTCCATGTTAAAAAAGGTAAATGGTAAAAATCACGCACTATTGATGGGTACTTTCATGAGTTCAATGAAACTATTTGCATCTTTCAATAAAGATACCCTATGAAACAGTTCTGAATTATAGAATCTTACTTTTAGAAAGACAAAAGATATAAAATATGGCACATGAGTACGGCTGTCTTAAACGAACACAGCACATGTTTGATTCTCATACTTGTGCAAAACTCTAACGGAAGAAAAGAACTCATGTAGCTGAACCCGTAAACCTGATATAATAGCTGTGTAGCTGTAAAAAATTGCTAGTCTTAAACTGAATACAACTATGTAAGAGACAATTTTTGTGAAATATAAGCTAGAAGTCGCTTTGACAAAATCCACATAAAATGTAAGGTAAAATTCTTTTGGTGAAATCTGCAGATATTTTTCAATAAATAAACTACTTTAGCTTCTCAGATGTATTCACTACTTATTGGACATCTAGACTTTTGGGCAGAAGTACAAATGATTTGAAGTTTCCAATGTTTCTCATTTCTCAACATAGGCTTCATGTTAACAGCGATAAGCAAATCATTCAAAGGGAAACAGAGCATATGCACCTATAGCTATCTGGAAAAAGTCACCAAGAATCCAAAAGGTAACTCAAGAAGAAAACAAGCTTTAAACAGTGGGGGGAAGATAACGCACGAGCATGATCTTCCAATAAACTCTAGTCCATAAGTTCCAATGTTGTGGCATCCATTTATCTCCAGATTCTTCAACTCTTTACAGCCAGAGGCAACAGCTTCAAGACATCTATCGCTCAAGAAATAACAATCAGTGAGGGTTAAATCCCTTAGCTTCTTGCACCCATTTCCAATAGCTAGGAGGCCTCTGCAAATTGCCAAGATGAAAGTCAAGCATATTTCAAAGTCATTACAAGTTGAGATAGATACAAATAGCTGGAAACAGAGACATTTTATGCTAACCAATTTAAGGGACTGGACAAACGAGCAGTGTAACAGATGAACTTGCAATGAACTCATCCACAGATAAGAAGCTTACAGGTTAATCTTTTAGTCAGCTGCATGACTTTTGTTTTTCTAACTTGGGAATCACATTATATCTACTTAATAATTTCGATGTTCATATAGTAGTGGCTAATTTGCAACCAAATATCCTGAACTATTCCCGACATGCAATTTGCACCCTAAAATATTTTAATAGGCAAAATAATCTCTGAACTTTTAACTTTTTGCAAGTTAATACCCTCCCTTAGACTGCCATCCAACTTAACGGTGACCACTATGGACATTTTTGCCCTTCAATTAAAAGAAAATCCTACCTTATCCCTTCTTCCCTATATTTAACCCTAAATCTACATCTAACCTTAAATCTAACCTAATTGAGGATGGGGATGCTTGAAAGGTTGCATCCATGAGAGGGGGTTGTCTAGGAGGTGGGCTGGCCAGGAAGGGCAAACATGGGGGTATTCTAGACGTTGGAAAATGTGAGGAAAGGGGTCAACAAGGGTGCGGGAGGGAGGTGGTATAGAGTGGGTCGGCCAAGAGAGGGGTGGTTGCTTTAGTATTAAGGTTTTTATGGCTAGGGTGCATGAGGAAGAAGACAATGATAGAATGGTAATTGTATGTATTCTTTTAACATCATATGATAGTAAGTTGCAAAAACTTGGAAGTTCAGGATATTTAAATGCCAATTTAAAAGTTTAAAGTAGAAAGTCAATTTTGATACTTTAGGGTATTAAGTTGCAACTCAAGATAGTTCAGGGTATTTAGTTGCAAACTAGCCTATATAGTATCTTTTCACTCCACAAATGGTACAGAATCGATGAGCAGATTGATGAGACCAAGCCGTACCTTTAGGTGGGTTTAAATGAACTGCTGAACTAATAAAGGATTACTTAAAGTGAAATGTGTGGGCCCTATTAAGATATGTTTATCTGTACATGTACAAACATATAGTTATATACAAATGCAGCATCTGCGCACATTAGTGATTGTGTTCGCCTACTCATATCACGTTGGACGTCTAACTATTTTGAGAATCATTCAAGTCAAATCTAAAAATTCAAACCTAGTCCAACTTATTTCCATCTATCTCCACATACTCTAGAACATGCAATTACATAAACAGAAGAAATGCAGGCACCTTTAGGTGGTTTTATTTATTGCCCATTCAACAGACACAAAACTATATACAAACATAAATTTTATACAGCTACAAACATAAATTTACCAATGTATATACACCTACATCTACACATAAAGTAACACATGGAAAGTTGAATCAACATGTTTACATTCCAATCAGTAAGTAGATGGAAGGTTCATTATCCCATATCCCAAACTCCATAAGCAATTCACTCAGCTAGCTGCATACTTGTAATTGTATGTTCCATATACAGTTATATGGGTAGATATCTACAAACAAATCTAAAGATGAAAGTTCACTAAATGCCATTTCTTAGAAGTTTCAGTATTATGAATGTTAAGAAGAAATAGAGGGAATAGAGGGATGAAGTGAAAGATAAAGAATAGTACTTGTCGGTAAATCTCTGGAAACTATAGAGAGCTAATAATTCCAATGATGTACAGAAGGAACCCACAGCTTCCAGAGCATCATCAGTGGCATTTATGCACTGTAACTTGAGAGTTTTCAATGACCGGCAACCTTTAGCAACTGAAACTAAGCCGTCATTCTTAAAGAATTCTGAGTCCAAAGACAAGGTCTCAAGGCATGTGCAGTGTGTACCCACAGCTGTCAATGAGTTATCAGTTATCCATGTACAAGCTGCAATTCCAAGGGACTTTAGCGACTTTCCACAAAGTTCAGCAAATCCAATGACACCATTGTCAGTCAACCCTTCACAAAATCGCAAACTTAAATCTTCAAGTTGCCTACAGCACTGTCCTACAGCAGTAAGCCCGTGATCTCCAATATAGGAACCCTGCAGATATTAGATATTGCATTGTTACTATCAAGTAACTACCAATCAGGTATACTTCTTCAAATTAACCAACAAAAACAAACCACCTGGAAAAACTTAGAAAATAAATAGGAACAAAACGCAAAGTAGATCAGGAGGTTATGGACAAGACAGACATTAATGCTCAAAAGAATAAGAATGTACATACAAATAAAGCATTGAAGATAGTCAAACCTCCTTTTTAGACCATATAACATAACTAGAGACAACCCATACTTTGCAGAAAAATCTTAACCGCTAGGCAACTTTATCAATGCCGGCCACTTCCCACTCGTATATATAAAAGCAAACATCCCATAAAATATTGTTTCCTTTCGAGGACATAGCTGCAATTTGGCGGGGAAGCTCTAAGTTGGATCATGATCCTCAATGGAGGCGTCGCTTGGCACAATGGAAAGTCTTGTGCTTGCGTTTTGGAGGATGTGGGTTCAAGCTGTGACCCTCCTGGTCCTTCCAACAACCTGTACTGGTGGGAGCCGCCCTTTAACCCTAATGCAACTTCTTCCTCCATCAAACTTGATCAGCAATTTTTATTCTTTCACAATTACTCAGAATCACTTCACTGGAATAATTCCATATACGTTGTCAAAAGCAAAAAATTTGTACGAAAGCTATCATTTGTGCTATCAAAAGCTAACATTCACGATACTTCACTAAAATCCGTCAAACTATGAGCTGTCAAAAGCTATCGTTTGTAGATATGTCGGGAGTTCCTCGTAGTAACAGAATATAACTATACTTGCACCCCAAAATCTTTAATCCACCCAGTATTTAAGCATGTAGATAGTGTCATTTCATCACCAAGGTTTCAACTCGCAAAGAGTGAAGTCTTCATGATGACAGACAGCACATCACATTTTCTACGTATAATGTCACATGAAAATCTTCATCTATGTATAATAGTTCTTTTCTAAAGGCAATGCACAGGATTCTGAGCAATAATTTTACAAACACTGTTAGTAGTGATAATTTTGTCACCGGAACTAGGCATGTCCCTCCGCACATGAGACAGCATGATGGGAAGCCAAATATGTGCTTCCTCCCCTGACCCCAGCTGTAAACCCCCTCGACCAGAAATTAGGGTTTACTAATTTAATTAGCATGATTAGGGTTAACCTAGATTAATTATGATTTAATTTATAGTATTATAAATACTTGTGCAATGATTTGGTTGTTTATGTTACTACCCTAGCTGTTGCCCTAGAACAACTTCCACATATTTGACCTAGACCTATAAACCCCTCGTATTTAACCTAGAACAAACCCCGGATACCGATTTTTGTGCCAAATTATAGTCGCACAAAAGTCGTTACAAACGTACGTGCGCAAATTAATTAAATTGCGTAATTACGTTCGCTGCCCGTTCCAATTGACATTGAGACCCAACCTCAACCAGTTTTGGCAAACCCAGATCACGGAATTATTGTACACTGAGCCTACTACACTAATGACCCTTGTCCAGCCCAAATTTAGACTCCCGGTTTTTAATTAAATTAAATTAGAAACACCCGTCACATTAATTACAAATTAATTAATGTGGCTACCCAACCTCTATTAAATTGGACCCAACTTCAACCCAAACCCACATCCACACCCACAAGCCTCATACAAAACACCAAACACCATCATAGTCCAATGAGGAACACCAAACATGGTGTTTGTATGCATTAAATACCCAATCCTAGTTATTGTGCAAATACTAAATTGTTCAGGGGCCTAATTGCAAAATTGCAATGTGGTGTCCCCCTCTCATTGGCCCAAACCATCATGGAGAAAAGTAATGCTCATAACCAACCGTAGGCATTTGGTTTTTCCCCCCATTTTTCATGTACTTACACCACCTTTTTGGGAACCCATCTTGACCCTACAATTTGAATGGCCTATTCCTAGCCCTCCACTCATCTTGATGGACAACCCCACTCCCCAAGAATGTTTGTCCAGCCGGCCCTAATCCCTAGGCAGCCCCCCCCTCACTCTCTCTCCTACATATACTTACATATTTACATTGTAAATGAAAAACCAAAACCAAATATACCTAAGACCCTAAACACAGCCGACCCTAGCCTACCCACCCCGAGCTCGACGTCGACCACCAGTCACCGCCACCCTAACCCGACCCCTTCGCCGGACCCTCCCCTACCCTCGGCCACCGCCACCCGGCCACAACGCCGCCGGCAGCCACGCCCCAACAGCCCCACACCAACCCGGCTGCTCCCCTCCAGAATACACAGCCGACCCACCCATCCTCGTCGTGCTCCGCCACCACCGCATCTCCGACCGCCATACTTGGCCGAGCCCTTCCCCGTCCAGTCCTCCACCACCCCGCCGAGTTCCAGCCGACGCCGCCGCCAACTCGAGGAGCAATCGAGCCCGCAACGAGGAACTGTACCAAACCGCTGTTGCCGTTGCCGACCTCCCCGCGCGACGCCGGAGCGCCGTCCGGCCACCCCCGCCGGCGACGACCGACCAACTCGACCCCCTCGACCTGAGGTACAACCCAGCATATTATTTTATGTATAATAGTTAGTATTTGTGCATGTATTTTAGTTTGCAAGTTTAAATATATATGAATCTCGTATTTTATAGTATTTAAATACGTATATTATGTATTCAAATATATATATTCTTTTCTGTATTTTATAGTATTTAATGTATATATACTGTAAATACTGCTGTGTATATGTGTATGTAATATATATATATATATATCTAAATGCTTATTAATTAATGAAGGTATATAAATACTTAGTATATATATAAATACATAGTATAAATACTTTAAATACCTAAGAGTATAGGTATATAAGTAAATATATATATATATATATGTACAAATAAATGTGTATTTCTGATTTATAAATAATGTATGTATATTTACCTAATTAATAATGTGGTGCACAAATATTTAGTGTTGTGTATACACATGAGTATAGTTGGGTATGTATATGAATACCTACTACATATAAACGTATTTTCTGATTTATAAATATATGTATGATGTATAATGGTAAGTATTTAAAATAAATCATAACAAAAGTATTTCTGTGATTTAATATTATATATAATACTATTTTCCTAGTATATTTACGTATTAATATTTATACACTAGTATGTATTTGTGTATGTATGTATGTATGTATAAATGTATGTTGGTATATTTTAATATATATGAAAGATATTAAATATATAATATATTAAGTTTAAATACATTTTTTCTGGAAATTTAGTATGTGTATATATAAAATACTTATATGTATTGATCCTCTAAAAATGTGTATATGTTTAAAAATATGAATTTGCTTTATTATCAATTATGTACAGTTATTCAATAGGTGTATTATTTATATACTAATTAATACGTAAGTACTAATTTGTACTATTAAACATAGCTATTTTTCTAAAAAATAACTAAATATGTTTTAGTGTATGTATAATAAATAGTGTTGACTATATATACATACAGCCCCGACCCTGTGACAGCTGTAGATACGAACAGTACGTCTTAGTCGTGCTATTGTAGCGACTAATTTGGTCATTACTATATCCTATATAGGATTGCTGGACACTACTGCCGAGGCATCAGGAGCAGGGCTTTGGATTTCGCAGCTACCCGGGGCAGGCAAGTATACCTTGCTGATTTACTGCTTTAAATTTAAATGTTATATATTTCAAATATACATGAACTGTGCGCATCCGAGATTGACTCGGGTGTAGTCGACATTGCGTCGATGAGTAGTGTACTTGACCTAGTTGCTAGTTGACTCACCCACTGCTGCGAGGATATTCTGATATTTTCCTAGACCATGGCACTATACACGTACCACGATGGTACATTCATATTGGGATGCGGGTCCGCGTACCCGATTCGCTATCGGTACGTACCAGTGTTCTAAAAAGCGCTAGGCGGAATCGGTGCCCCAAAGGGCCGCCTAGCGCCTAGGCCGCCTAGGCGGGCGCCTAGGCCGTCTAGGCGGCCGAACAGAAAAAAAAAAAAAAAAAAAATTTTTTTTTGAAAATTTGAATTTTTTGTTTTAAATTTTTTTAAAAATTTTGAATTTTTTTTAATATTTAGATTTTTTTCCTGATATTTTGAATTTTTATTGCATTTCTTTTAAATTTTTTTGAAATTTGAATTTTTTTTTGGAATTTGAACTTTTTTTGAATATTTTTTGCAATTTCAAATCTGAAATTTCAAATTTTAAAATATTGAAATTTTGAAATTTTGAAATTTGAAATTTCAAAATTTTGAATTTTGAAATTAAATTTTTTTTCCATGACCGAACTGGCCCGCCTAGGCGGCCGAACTGGCCCGCCTAGGCCAGCCTAGCCAGCCTAGGCCCGCCTAGGCCCGCCTAGCCCGCCTAGCCCGCCTAGGAGGCCGAATTGGCCGAAATCGGTGCGGCGGGCGGCCGCCTAGCGCCTAGGCGCCGCCTAGCCCGATTTTTAGAACACTGGTACGTACGACATGCATCACGGACTAGCATGTATTCTAGAGTAGCATAGTTAGTTGAGACTTGGCATCTAGATACGGTACACTCAAGTCGTATATTCGGCTTGCGTATCTACATTGGACGGGAAGGACAACTGATAAACGTATGGGATACCCCCACCGGACTCCGTGGTATCCAGAGGAACCATAGACTCGGTGACTCCCTATATTCAGACACCGCGCTCTACGGAGTGTTACGGACGTATGTATACATTGCAGACACCACGCCTTAGAGTGTTGACGTTATACTTATACACAGATACCTCATTCCTCGGAATGATGGACGTTGCAGATACCACACTCTAGAGGACGTTGGACGTTATGCCTACACCTACTTATACGTTCCTAGGTTGTCCTTATATTGCATTCACTTAGATGGTTAGCACACCCCCTCTTTACTTTTATTTCAGTACTATATCTGGCATGCATATTGTATCTTGTTACGTCCCTCTGAGGACCTGGTTATCTTCCAGATCTGGACGAGGCCTTTTATCCCACAGTTTACGGGCCAGGCGTAGAGGCGAGGTTTGCTCTGGACGAGGAGTTGGAGGTACTTCCATCAGAGTACCCCTGATCAGATTGGTAGGCCTTCCGCCTATGACTGGAGCTCCTTACCTAGTTAGATGTTGTTCCAGTCTCTCCTTATCAGTACTTTCATTTCAGATATTCAGTACTTTATTTCAGACTATCAGTACATTTGTAGTGGGTTTGTTCCCACCAGACTTATTTCAGTTGTACTATGTCAGTCGACTATGTTTCTTATATTCCAGTCTTTCATTTCAGTATTTACTTGTTATCTGTGGATGAGATTAGACATTGCCTGTTGTTGTTTTAGACTTGTTAGATTTAGGACAGCGTAGCACGCTTCGTTAGGATCCATTAAATTGGGATATCCCCGGAGTCGTGTCAGCTGGCCAATGCCACGTGGCCTGGTTCCATAATATTTTGGGACTGGGGCGTGACACCAGCCCCATCCCCTCTCCCCTACAGGTTGAGCAGAAACCTCGCCGGAAATGGGAGAACAACTCTTATAACTTTCAAATTACACAGTAAAACACTACCAGGTCCAATAGTAGGTAATCCTTAAGTACCTATCGGAGTGAAGAATCGCAGAGAAGGCCCTATGTCTCATACCTTAAGATATAGATGCACAGCTGCAACAGACATTGTTGGTCCCTTGAATTATTCATAGATCCCATTAGGAACATGGGCATTTATTTATTTTATTTTATTTTACATGAGAAACAGATCCCCTTTGTCATGGGGACTTTGACTTTGAGTATCACATTTTTCTGTGTTCTTGGGTTTTATAACTGTATCAGTTCTCATTTTTAATAGCAGTAAAATCCACATAATGAGTTAAAACTTGAACGCAAAGTTTCTGCTGAAAATCATGTTTTACAATCACATGCACACGTGTCTTTATACATAAAAATAAACATTTACTAGACCAAGCATAAATTCAGAAATATTTTCCTGTGAGGTAGAAAGGTAACACATAATGCAAATAATTGATGCATGAGAGGCACTCTGTAAAAGTTTGGACACTATATTTTCTTCGGAATATGATTTCAGAACTTATTAACTTCAGATTCAGTTCTAAACAACAGTGGAACTAATAATTTATGACCGTGAAAATAGAACATTATTATCTTTATTCACCTGCAAGTCCAAGGTTTTCAGAAATCTGCAGTTCTCAGCTACACTCTTCAATCCCGTAGATGTTAAACTCGAACACCAAACTAAACTAAGCTTCTCCAGTCCCTTACACCCTATGGCAAGAGAACACAAACCGGTATCGGTAAGACATGACGTCTCTGATTCACTCTCTCCGGGCTCGTTCCTTCCAGGCACATGGTGACGTTCCGAAGATGAACTGGCTCTCCTCTTTCTCTGCATCGACAACATTTACTACTATTAGTCAGAAAACAACAAGAGGAAGAAAATATCTATTACAATGAGCAGCAGAAGTCCCAAATTATAAATAATCTTTCTTTCTTTTTTATATTACTCACAAAATTACACCTTTTTTTGATTCCAAATAACTTCTCGTTGAGTAGGGGTGCAACTCTAGCGGGCTAAACCCGAGCCCGATCGGATAAACCCGTTAATAGGTTGGGTTAGGGTTAAAGATACTTGGATTTAGATTAATGTGTCGGGTTACCCAAAGAACCCAGAACCCGATATATATATATATATTGCATCCCCATGTTATCAACCGTTGGATCTTGTTTATGTCATCTAATCTTAACCGTTGATTTGAATGGTTCAAATATAATCTTGTTTAAATTATTTCAAATATCATATTAGAGCCCGATGGACCCGAGCCTAACTCGAGGAACATGGGTTCCTTTCCTATTCTTCCGGGTTCGTTCTTGGGCTTCATATGTTGAACCGGAGTTGAGTTTGGGCTCGGGCTAGGCTTATGATTCATCGGGTTTAACTCAAGCCCGACCCAACCCATCCGAGTTGCACCCCCTATCGTTTAGATCCACAAGTTTAGGGATCCCGAGATTTCTCAACCCTAAGAAGGAAGAAAGAATAGTAGGACAAAATCAGTGTCGTGTCCGTGTCGGTGACAGATTTCTGGTGCCTAAATTAGTAAAAAAGAAAATTTGGAAGAGGAAGAGCAGATGTAGGGAAGCATGTGAACAAAATCTCAGAATTCGACGTGCAGCTGCTCAACCTCTATATTACTACTACACGGAGAGACGAATACTACAAAATCCGGTACTTAAGAGCATCCGTGTCGTGTCCGACACGAGGAGGAGGAGGTTTCTTACGGGAGTGATCACCCTCCGGTAGAGATGGCGGACACGATGGTTGTCGGGAGGGGGACGCTCGTCGACGGAGAGGAAGCGGAGGGCAGTGAAGGTCCGCACGACGGCCGCGGCGATGGAGTCGGAGATCCCGGTGGCGCCGAGCCTGAGGCGGCGGCGGCAGAGGCGGTCGGTCCGGGCCCACCGGCGGCAGGCGAGCGCGGCGGCGTCGAGGTCGGATTTGGATCCATCGAGGCGCAGGAAGACCTCGGCGAGGAGCTCGTCGGGGATCCGGCCGTTGATTAAATCCGGTCTCCTCATTCTCTCTCTCTCTCTCTCCCTATTCTTTGCTTCTTCTTCTTCTTCTTCTTCTTCGTACTTTTTCTATTTATTTATTTTGGTTGGGGTGAGGCGGAAGACCAAATTTCCTGTCCTTTTTTGTTTCATTTAGTTAGATTTGCTTTATTAGTTTTAGGTTTTTACGGTATTTGAGATTCCTTGCATATTTATGGAAATTCTTTTACTTAGGATTTGATTGGTTACAATATTTTTATCGATTTTGAGATATTTTTAAACCCTTTTTTTCTCCTATATGTCATTGGATTATGAACTAGATTTTCCAGAAAGGATTTCAATATTGTCCATCCTCACGAAAGTCTCCATCGTAACCAATATACTACGACCCCACAAATTAGTATAATATAATTTTCGACGTCTTTATAAACACCAAAAATCAGAAATTTTATTATTTTATTTTACTTATATCCTCACAAAAAATATATAATTATAGCTACTAATACATTATCCTACTTTTTCTTTCTTTTCCCGATAAATTTTTAAAATATTTCTCTACTACTTTCATTTAGGCGTTTATATTATTTCATATGTTTATATTATTTTGATTAAATATGGACTCATATCTCCTAATCGAGGTAGGGGTGAGTAAACATCGGTTTGAAATCAAAACCGACCCGGGTCGGTTTGAAAATATCAGGTAGAAATTCGGTTTTAAGTTTTAGAAACATCGATTGCGGTTCGGTTGTCGGATTTGTTTATCGGTTACCGACCCAAAACGAAATCCGAAATAATTTTCTATACAATTACAATTTTACCTCTCCCTTCCTATATATACAAAAAAAAATCTAATTATTCTCTCTCCTCATTTTTTTCATCTGCCACTCTCTCTTCATCCAAATTCTAGAACTCTCTCTCTTTCTCTCTCTCTCACGTCCCGCTTCCCAAGATACGGTGGATCGGGTACGTAACTACATCCCCAGGCTACGCCCCATACGAATACTACCATACTCGTATCATCGATTGTCACCTGTAAGTCTTTTTAGAATAAAATACAAGTCATTCTAAAGTGGTTAGGCAATACAACTGATTCATACTACTCTGGTTAATATACAACTAAATAAGTCTTTACAACAACTTCTCTTTAATGTACATAGTTTCATTTACAAACTACTTGGTGCTGTATTTTCTGGAATTACTTGAAGATTATTCCTCGATCCCGTCCACGTTATAAAGAGGTAGCATATCTTCATTTGCTTCATCTTCTCCTAGTGAACAATACTAGGTCGTCATAACGACATGCAAGTCCTTGATCAAGAACGGTAAGTAAATAAAAGATATGATAGTAGGATAAGAAGAATAACAGTTATAAAAGGAATAAGAAGGTAGAGTATAATATAGAGTCCATGACTTGAATAGTTCCTAATTTAATATTCCTATAATGTCTAATAATCCAAGCATCACATATCCCTACATCACTACCACAATACACAAACAATTTCCCTAAATGATTATGCAATTTGGAGAACAACCCTTAAATAACTACTTTACGTAGTTTTCCGCCAACAATCCCATTTACCAGGGATCATGCTGTGACTTGATGGCACGGTGCTTAGAATCCGGCCCTGCCCTCATGGGCTTAAATCTTAAATTCACCTATTTGATGATTTTAAATCGAAATATGTGTACTTATATTCAGGTGACTTGAACAGGATGGCACGGGGTTATGATCCGGCCTAGCCCCTTTTGTGCCAAATCTTGAATTCACCTATTCGATGATTTTTGAATCGAAGTAGGTGTACTTATATTCATGTGACTTGAACAGGATGGCACGGGGTTATGATCCGGCCTAAACAGGAAAGTGAGCTAAGCCTCACCCGCTCACTTCGCAAGGCCTTACGAAAGAGCTTTAACTGCTGATCAGCCATATATATATATATATAAATATGTTGCAGGATTTCGTAGGTGGTATTTATGTTCTTCCCCAATGCTTCTAGCCTAAATCTACAAACAATCCTTATTCTATTTTCTTGTTTTCAGGTTTCTGCTCTGTGTATTACTTTAACCATTGTTTATATAAAATGTATTTCCAGGATGATACAAGATACATACTTTTATTTTATCCAAAATCCAGAGTACATGTATTAAGTTATCAACACAATTCCAAGAATACTAATTATACAGAGCAGATTATCAGGTACTTAGATTTTGTTGAGTGACTTGTGTCCGTGCCCTACGTATCATAGACTTTTACTAATCGTCCCCTAATTAAATTACAATCGTTCGTGGTCTGTTACAAAAAGATATATATCTAGAGTTTAGAGTATTGGGAAGTCGGCGATATTCCTGGATATCGAAATATTGGTTAACTACCGAAATTCTTGAAAATTTCAGCAGAGTCCCTTTTGTATTTCGGCTTCCGGAATTTTAACAATTTATAAATCCGACCTGGAGCAACCCTCCATAGCATTTCCGGGCTCGCCGACCCCTTCGGTGGAGCAACTCTCGACACCGGAACACACGCAATAGATTATAAAAATAATTATAATGGAAAGGCTTCTTTCATACCTTAACGGCTAGCTAATTATTTATTGCGCAATTGTTACCTTCCAACACTGCACAGATTTCAAGCAATCCATAATCCTCATTAGGCAATTCAAATTCAAAATTCTCAATATGTAACAGATGAAGGAATTAACTTATATGCATACATTAGAATTTAGCATTCAAGGCCTAAGACTTGTATAGGCAAAAATTATTCATGTTTATTATATGTACCATATGCAACCCTTTATAGAATTTTACGTAGAACTTATGTAACTAAAATTACCCTGACTTACTACATATATGTAAGATACATGCTTGAGCTAGGTAATTATGACGAATACGCTAAATTAGGTATAATTCAATTTTGGACAAAATTAAACTAATGAAATAAATCGACAAATGTCAAATTTTTTGTTTAAGCTATGTCAAGTGTAGTTTTTTGTTATCTCAAAGATAAGTAATACCCTATTTATAAATAGTTTTTTCGCTTTTCATATATTCCCCTTTTTATTCTTTCATATATATATATATATATATATATATATATATATATATATATATACTGAAAATTTACTGTAGCGAAATAAATTTATATTAAATTCATGCAAACGAAACAAGTTTGCAAAATTTTGAAAAAAAGACAGAGTCCGCCAACAGTGTTGGCGGAAAAAAGAACTGCTGTACACGTGGTAGAAAAAAAAAATTAACTGCTGTACACGTAGGCAGAAAAAAAAATAAGTGGGGCCCACAGGCCAATTTTTGCCAACACTGTTGGCTGAAATTGGCCCCACCCAATTTCAGCCAACTGTGTTGGCGGAAATTGGGTGTGGGGGACCACTTAATTGGTTCGGTTCGGTTTGTTTGGTTGGATGGGTTTGTTTGGTTGGTTTATTTTAATTAGTTATATTTTTGTTTTATTTATTTAGTTTTATTTTTTAATTAGATTTAAGAAAATTTATTTTAACGAAATAAAATTAAAATAAATTAATTGGAAAGAAAAATTTAGAAATTTTTTTTCGGAAATTTGTTTCCAAAGCATAAAAATTTGTATAAATTCCATCTAAAGCATAAAAGTTTAAAAAATTACGAAAAAAATATCAATTGGACGTTTATATTTATAAATATTATATTTAAATAAAAAATTTCTAATTTTTTTTTTGGAAACAGTGTTGACGGAACCACAAGCCAATTTAAATATAATATTTATTTATTTAAATTTTTCTAATTTTTTTTGGAGGTCGAAACATCATTTTTTTGCGATTCTGAAAATTTTTGAAGTCCGTAAAACGATGAAACAGTTTATCCGGTAGTACTTTTCGATACGGTCATTTTGGCACAAACTGGAGCTTGTTTCGATCTCTCAGTCAAAAGTTATGATACTTTAAAGTTTTAAAATTTATATTTTTGCATGTAACATGTGCGTCTTGTTTCGGATAAATTTTTTTTCTATACGATTTGTGTTACTCTCGTCGAAAACATACAAATCGACTTATTATTTAACGAAAAACAATTTCAAAACAAGTAGTTATTGCCGCTCGAAGTTTGCTCGACGGCAGACGTAATATTCTTACGGCAGATTTTTATTATTATTATTTTTTTAACGTCTGTTAACGACGAAAAAATTAACGATAAAAATAAAATATTTATAAATATAAACGTCCAATTGATGTTTATTTCGTAATTTTTTAAACTTTTATGCTTTAGATGAAATTTATACAAATTTTTATGCTTTGGAAACAAATTTTCGAAAAAAATATTTCTAAATATTTCTTTCCAATTAATTTATTTTAATTTTATTTCGTTAAAATAAATTTTCTTAAATCTAATTACAAAACAAAAATAAATAAATAAAACAAAAACATAACTAATTAAAACAAACCAACCAAACAAACCCATCCAACCAAACAAACCGAACCAATCAAGTGGGCCCCACACACACCCAATTTCCGCCAACACAGTTGGCTGAAATGGGGGGGGGGGCAATTTCAGCCAACAGTGTTGGCGAAAATTGGCCTGTGGGCCCTACTTTAATTTTTTTTTGCCTACGTGTACAACAGTTTAAATTTTTTTATTTTTTTTTTGCCACGTGTACAGCAGTTCTGTTTTCCGCCAACACTGTTGGCGGATTCTGTCTTTTTTTCAAGATTTTGCAAACTTGTTTCGTTTGCATGAATTTAATATAAATTTATTTCGCTACAGTAAATTTTCTGATATATATATATATATATATATATATATATATATATATATATATATATATATATATATATATATATAGATTAAGTATGTAGATGAATATTTTCTTATGTTCCAACATACATTAATTATAGAAAGGGACACATACACACATACACACATGTCTATATTCATCTAGGTTTAGGTATACATGCATAGGAATGCTATACATATACATATATATATATCTATAAATTAGTTAGTTGTAGGGCTAAACTATAAATATAATAATAATCATCATGTATCCATTTGTGTCCTACCTAGGGCATCAATATACACACACACACACAACACACACACACACACACACACACACACACACACACACATATATATATATATATATATATATATATATATATATATATATATATATATATTCACCTATATACACAAGCGTTAATTTGTTTCTAAATCTTCAAAAAACCCATTTAATAAAATTTTCTAATTAAATTCTAAGGAAGGAATAATGCAAGGATGGGGACTTGCCTTTGTTTTGAGCAATCTAGGATTCTTCCAAGTTCTCAATTTGGCACCTAATTTTTTCTCAATTTTCTATGAGAAATTTGTTAGTTTTGCTTTGCTTGCAAAAGCTCAACTTCCTCTTCCTTTCTTTAGTCCCACATCGGATGGGGCAAAGCTCTCTTGTGTACATATATTAGTTTCTCTTCTTTGCTCTATTAAGTTGTTGTGTGGGGAACCCCTTGGGCCACACGCGCGCGTCGCCGCCGCCCGGCCCGGCTCGGCTTGGCTCGGCGCGCGTAACGGGTGCGGGTACGCGCCCACATCTGCGGGCGCCGAATGCCGATTCGATTTCTTCTTCGGGTTCGGGCTGGGACCCTAAAATTCTTTTTGCTCCTCTTCATTCTTTCACTTATTTTTCTGAACGTTGGAATTTAATTTCGTCAGTTACGAATTGTTTTGAACCGTTATAATTTTCAGTGTCCAGGTTCATTCGTTTAATTCTCCTGTGTAACGGCTGAATTAATCGGAAATTAATTCAGACCGTTACCTATCAGTATTATATAATTGTATGTCTTCTTTGTAAAAGATTAGAACTTTTTCTCTCCAAAAAATTGCTATGCCAACTGATTTGTACTCCGTTCTTCGTCTTCATCTCCAAGCTCTGGGCATAGCTAAGTCCTGGTCGTTCTCTCCAAGTCGTGTGCGGCAACGAGATACCGGTAGTGCGAGGATTTTACCACTAGGAGCTTCGGGAACGTCTGCACACAGATCCTGAATAAACTCTTAGGGCAGTGCTTCGTGCACGACTTCCCCAGAGGCCGGTAACATCTGTTTAATTTTATTTTTTTATTCTGAAATTTTTCAAAAAGAAAACAACAAATTCTAACAATCTAAGAGTTTATTTTAACTTGTTAGAATTTTAGTTACTTCACAAGTTTACTGTAGCAACTTCACAAGTTTGTTAGAAGTTACTGTAGAAATTTGTTAGAATTTTATTCACAAGCAGCAACTTCACAAGTTTATTGCAGCAACTTCACGAATTCTAACAAGTTTACTGTAGCAATTTGTTAGAATTTTATTCACAAGCAGCAACTTCACAAGTTTTTCAACAAGTTGAATTCGTAGCAAATACAAATTGACTTCTAACAATTTTAGTTACTGTAGCAAATTAATTTTCTACAAATTCAACAAGTTGATTTTATTTCTCGTACCAAAGATAGTTACTGTAGCAAATTCAAGTTAACAGTAGAATTTTTTTAGAAATTTGTTACTGTAACAATTTTACTTCTAACAAATTTTTTTTTATAGCTACTTCTAGAAATTTGTTAATAGTTACTCTAGCAAATTTTCTACAAAATTCAAATTAACAGTCACTGTAGCAATTTGTTTCAATTCCTCAATTGATTTATTTGTTTACTTATCAAATTGCTTACTATACTGTCAATTGCTTACTATAATTTTGTCAATTGCAATTTTTGATCACAAAATTTTCTTTCAGTTGTAACATACAATTTGCTTCATTTTAATCACTTAGTATTTTTGAAAGCAATCTAGGACAAAAAAAAATAGTTTAGTAAAAAGAAAATTGCAAATAAAATCTTCAAATCTAAAGTTTCAAAGTAGAGACAAACTCGGGCACAAGCCGAAAGGGTCATTCTGTCAACCGGGTGTAAATAACCCTAAGCGACACGGTACTTAAGAGTCTTCGGATCGCCGCTAGCTAGGAACCGGCCCCTACAGCTAACCTGAGTTGATCAACACTTGAAAAACTAAGGATTTTAAGATTGATTAGCAAAGACCACCTAAACTATTATCTTAGACATTGTTATTAAATAAATTTATATTTTTCAGACTGCAATCATGACTGGTAAGGAGGAATCCTCTACTGCAAAACCTGCTAAGTTTGATGGCTCATACTTTAAGAGATGGCAGAGCCAAATGAAATTTTGGCTCATGACCTTAGGACTTATTTCTGCCATTGATGGGTCCACACCCATCACAAATGATTCTGATGAAACTGAGTCTGACATAGGAGTGTCCACCTCATCGAAACAAAAAACCCCTAAAGAGATAGACTTCCATTGTTTTCATAGAATTCTAAGCGCATTATCTGAATCCTTGTATGATATATTTTTTGAATACAAGAGCGCTAAAGAACTCTGGAAAGCCTTGGAAGATGAATACGGCTGTGATGATGCCGGAATAGAAAGGTTTAATTCTTCAACCTTTAATAGGTATTTCATGGTAGATGACAAACCAATGAATGACTAGCTCCATGAATTCCAAGAATACCTTAGACATATTCAAGCCAAAGGGACATCTTTCTTCAATGAACATAAAATAGCATGCCTAATAGACAAGCTACCTCCCTCTTGGTCTGATATGGCTAAGGATCTTATCCATACACAAGGAGATCTTACCTACAATCAAGTCCTAAAGAAAATTAGAACCGAAGAACAAATTAGATTGAGGTCTAAGCCTAAGACTGAATCTAAAGCTAAGGTAAACCTTGTAGAAGGCCAAGGAAAACCCAAGTCTAATTTTCCTTATAAACCCAAAAAGAATTTCTTCAAGAAGAAGAAAAACTTTCAGCCTAACCACCAAAACCATCATCACCAAAACCAAAAACCTAGAAACTTCAGTCAGACTCAGGATCAAAAGAGATTTTGTTTTGTGTGTGGTAAAATAAACCATATGGCCATCAACTGCTATCATAGGAAGAAGGAAGCTGTCCAGACCTCTTACAAAGGAAAAGGCTCAGTTAGACCAGAAGCGAACATGCTTCACAAAGTTCTTCGAGTTCCTTCAGGTCTGTAAGCTTTCAACCCCTTATTAACCTCTCTTACCATTCTGATGATTGGTGGTTAGATTCTGGAGCTAATGTTCATATTTCGTTTGATCGCTCCTGTTTTTTAAACTATCAGGAATCAAGTGGAGGAGGTGTGACCCTAGGAGATGGCTCAACGGCACAAATTATTGGAAGAGAAAAAGTTAACCTGAAGATGACATCAGGAAAAATCTTAACTCTTCATGATGTTCTTCATGTGCCATCTGTCAGGAGAAACCTAGTTAGTGGATCCCTTCTTGTAGCCTCAGGATACAATATTGTAATAGAGGCTAATAAAGTTGTTTTTTCTAAGCATGACTCTTTTATAGGAAAAGGCTTTGTAAAAGACTGTCTTTTCATTTTAAGTACAATGAATAAAATTTCTGATTGTTCTCTCATTGTCTCTAATATAGAATCTTCAAATGTTTGGCATGGCAGACTAGGTCTTGTGAACCTAGGTTCTATTAAAAGAATAATGACTTTAGATCTTATTCCCAAGACTCCAATAGATGACAAACACAAATGTGAGATTTGTGTTCAAGCCAAACACACTAGATTACCATTCAAATCTGTAGAAAAAAATTCTGACCTTCTAGAACTTATCCATAGTGATGTATGTGACTCAAATAGGATTTTGACCAGAGGCGGTAGAAAATACTTTGTTACGTTTATAGATGATTATTCAAAGTATTGTTATATCTACCTTCTCAAAACCAAAGATGAAGTTCTAGATAGATTTAAGGTCTACAAATCTGAAGCTGAGAATCAATTAGAAAGGAAGATTAAGATCCTTAGATCTGATCGTGGTGGAGAATATATCTCAAACGAAATGATTAACTTCTGTGAAGAACATAGAATAATTCATGAGGTAACTGCTCCTTATTCACCTCAGTCTAATGGACTTGCTGAACGCAAGAACCGCACTCTGTTAGATATGGTGAATGCCATGCTTCTCAGCTCTGGTGCTCCTGATAACTTGTAGGAAGAAGCTCTTTTAACTGCCTGTTACATTCTTAATAGGATTTCTAGTAAGACAAAATATAAGACTTCCTATGAGCTGTGGAAAGGTAGAGCACCTAGGATTAATTACCTTAGAGTTTGGGGATGCCTTGCTAAAGTCAGAATTCCCGAACCTAAAAAGAGGAAGATTGGTCCCAAGACTATAGACGCTGTTTTCATAGGATATGCCTTAGACAGCTATGCCAATAGATTTCTAGTGACTCACTCAGAAGTAAATAAAATCTCTAACAATACCATTATAGAAGCAAGAGATACAGTTTACTTTGAAAACATATTTCCTTTTAAGGATAGAAGTTCATTCTCTTCCTCCATACCCTCTACTAGTTCTCAAGTCTAAATACCTAGCTCACAATCTGAACAAGACTTAGAACCAAGACGGAGTAAAAGGAATAGGATTGAGAAAAATTTAGGAGAAGGATTCTTCACTTTTTTGATAGAGGGTGATCCCTCAACTTATGAAGAAGCAATGTCGTCTCCTGATGCTCCCTTCTGGAAAGAAGCCATTAACAGTGAATACAACTCCATCATGGAGAATAACACTTGGTTTCTAACAGATCTACCTTTAGGCAATAAACCAATAGGCTGTAAATGGATTTTCAAGAAGAAACTCAGAGCCGATGGTACTATAGAGAAATATAAAGCTAGATTAGTTGCTAAGGATTTTACCCAGAAGAAAGGGTTAGATTATTTTGATACCTACTCTCCTGTAGCTAGGATCACATCCATTAGAACTCTCTTGGCCTTAGCATCCATTCATGATATGCTAATCCATTAAATGGATGTAAAGACAGCATTTTTGAATGGAGATCTAGAGGAAGAACTTTATATGGACCAACCTGAAGGTTTCATTGCTAAAGGTCAAGAAAAGAAAGTCTGTAGACTAGTAAAATCTCTCTATGGCTTGAAACAAGCTCCCAAACAATGGCACAACAAATTTGACAAAGTAATTTGTGAATATGGTTTCTTGTCAAATGAGTATGACAAATGTATATACTCTAAAGGTACATGTAAAAGTTGTGTCATTTTATGCTTGTATGTAGATGACATCCTTATCCTAGGTTCATCACTGGAATTGATAAATATTACAAAGAACTATTTATCTAGCCAGTTTGATATGAAAGACCTAGGAGAAGCCAACTTAATTTTAGGAATGCAAGTGACCAAAGGCAAAGAGGGCTATACTCTATCTTTAGCACATTCAATTGAAAAAATGCTAAAAAGATTTGAGTTATTTGATAAGAAACCTGTCCTTACTCCTTATGACAGCAGTATTGTACTGAAAAAGAATGAATGATCACCTTTGGAACAACATAAATATTCACAGATGATAGGCTCCCTTATGTATATAACAAACATGACAAGACCTGATATTGCATTTGCTATTGGGAGACTAAGTAGATATACCAGTAATCCAAATTAGTCACATTGGACTGCCTTGGATAGGGTATTTAGATATCTCAAGGGCACCCTAGATTACAAACTTTATTTTACTAGGCACCATGATATCATAGAAGGTTATTCAGATGCAAACTGGGTAACCGACTCATGTAACGCCCGCAACCGCACGGTGCGTTACGCTGAGTCGGATTGAATGAAACAAATGCTGGTTACATTTGATTTATTGGATTTTGGGAAGAAGTATTGATTGAGTTGTTTCATGTGCAGATGGCTATCGGGTTCGATGGAAATCGGGTGTTCGTTCAGAGCAGTACTGAGATAGCTGAGTTGGAATGATAATGCCATCTTCCTTAGTCCGATCGGTCGGATGATTTGTAGAGCATGACCTGCTCGCACGGTCATACCAGTTGAGTAGATCGCGCTTGCATCAGACCACGAGTTCAAGGGATTGGCCGTATCGGCAGGACATGATGCCTAACGGGATCAAACATTATGAGTGGGCTCTTTCCCTTCTCCTCTACTCCTTCATGCCTAATAATATGGAAAACACGTAAAGTCTTGAACACTTGGGCTGAAATATTGGGAATCACTACACTGAGGCATGCATAGAGTGGACGTCGTTGGCTTGGTAGGATTGTGGCTTGAATTGATTTACGCGTTGGATAGTTGGAGCTAGAGTTGGAATATTGCATTTGAGGCAGTTGGTTGATTGATTGGGATTATGCTTGGACAGTTGGAATGAGTCATTGATGCATTGGGAATATCGGGAATCTGGGCGAGCGAGCGTGCATCCGTGTATGAGTATCACTTGGTCGCTTTGTCTTACAAAGCGAGCAGTTGTGATTCAAAACCGAACAACTGCATCGGCGAGGGTATTGTGCCGCTTGATGGGGCATTAGGCCACGAATGGGGCATTGTGTCACTGAAATGGCATTGTGCCATGGGTTACCTTTGAGCATGGGTGTTGCACCATTGGAAATACTGTGTTGAGAAGAGGCATTGTGCCTATGGAAATACTTGGGATTTGGTGCCTTGGGCAATATGTTGAAAGAATGGTTATGGATTCTTTGGTTGGATGTTTTGGTTGGATAATTCATGGAACGAGTCTAGGATCGCTTGGTGGGGCGAGAATGTTCGATCCTCTCGTCATACCTACTTGGTGTCTGCATGTCACGGACAACCTGTATTGCACAGGGTTTGGTCTCCTCGAACGGGAAGGCTCCGGGGCACCGGGATCGTTCGGCCATGGAGGAGACAATTGGGTAACGCGTCTTGGGCGCGGTACCAGCGGTTGGCAATAGATCCAGGTGGGTTATCTACTTAGCGCTGTTTTGAGGAGAACCGCATTTGATCAGTCCGATCAAACGTCCTTTATGGCTTGGCCAGTGACTTTATATAGTATAAGTGATGGCTTGCTTTTCTTTTGTTGGTTTGGCTTTCGTGTAGGCGCGACCACCTTGCCTCGGAAGAGTGTGCACTGTGAGATTTGGATTATAAATGTTGGTTGAGGATGGATATTGAGGCGAGACTGATGGTTCGATATGTTATCGTATTGCTTGGACTTGAGCAGGACGGTTGCATGCTAGTTTACTTCGGGTTGCTATATATATTTGCTTGTCGATTGGTTTGAGTTGAATGCTTGCATGCTTAAACTGCTTTACAGCTTTCCTTAACATGTCATCCATATGCCATGAAATAAATCTAGGATTCAAACTAGAAAGATCACCATATAACTGTTTGCATTCACTATTTTTTACTTAGTGTCGGCTTAGGCGAGTGGGTTACCCCGCTCACCAGTACGGTTGTGTACTGACCCACGTTTGTGGGCATTATTTCAGGTACACAGGCGTAGTGGCGCTGCTTGGATATACGAGGCATGATGTATGAACTGTAAGTACCTTTGTGGGCTAGAGAAAAGAGTAAGAGCATTTCATCGTCTCCGTGGCATCGCCTTTGTGGCATTGCCTTCGGGGCATTTCATTTGGACCATGTCGTGAGCTTCGCTGCGTATTACTCTGATTGTGTGCTTGGTACACAATTCTTGATTTCCGCTGTAACTTGGTTGTTTCAATGATAACATTTGGTGTTTGACAATATCGCCTTGTACGAGCGCAACTCCAGGCTCGTACGGTATCACGTCCCGATGAGAACGATTGTCCTGCGGGAGAGCTGCAACGTGGTGATTCACGTTCAGCAGGGACTATCGAGCTTGCGGGAGATTGGGGCTTGACAAATTGGTATCAGAGCGCCTGGTTCATTTTCTCGGACTTGGTCCTTCGCTTTATCACAAACTCTAAATAGCTTCCGCGTGTCGTCTAGCTCTTGACTCTACTCGGTGCCGCATTGGATGCTTCATGCAATAAGTCTATATATTGCTGGTTGTAGCTGCATGTTGTTCTTGGTTGTGTTACCTTGGTTGATTTTCGTTAGATCGCTTAGCCTCGTTAGGCGTTGTTGCATTCGTGCATCAAGTTGGTTGACGTTGTTGCATTCGTGCAGCAAGTTGGTTGGCGTTGTTGCATTTGTGCAACAAGTTAAGAGCTTTTGTTGGGTTGGCCTTGCTTGTCGTTCGGGGAGATTCTGATTGCATCAGTGGATCAGTTGGTTGGCTATCGAGATTTGGTTATGCGGCATATTTTGAGTAGGAGCATTCGATGAGAATGGATCGTTGCACGAGTTGCTCGTCTAGCGACTGTGTTGGATAGAAGTTGGAATTTCGGCTGTGGCGCATCGGTTGAGCATGTTTGAGTTTGGCTTGAGAATATCAGGATAAGTTTGCACGAGTTGCTCGTACAACAAATGTGTGGAACAGTTGGGTATTGGGTCGGATTACTCGAAAGAGAGATCGTTGCACGGGTTGCTCATGTTGCAAAAGTATCAGACGATGAGAATAGCTGGAAGCATTGAGAATAGAACATAGCACAAGTTGCATAGCGAGATTGATGGAAAGAGTAAGATGGTTCACTTGTTGGTTGGGTTTTTGTGTCAGACTTGAGTTGTGAATGGCAGGATCACATATAAGGGATGGTTCGAACGGATCTTGGATCAGTTCATGGAATCGTAATGCGAGTAGCGACTTGATTCGGAGTGGTATATGGGATACCACATATTGAGCAAGGTATTGAGAATACATGTTGGTTGGTGCAAGTCGATTGAGTTGGGAAGAATGAAAAATAGAGCAAGCGAATATTGAGTTGAGTATATCGAGAACGGACTGGTGCAAATGGAAGTATCGTTGGACTTGAGAGATGGACGAGATTGGAATGAACAGTTGGGAGACGCTTGAACAAAGCGATGGGTTAATCGGATGATAGCGAGCACGGACTACAATTTTGGACAACACATTTGAGCTGTTGGTTGAGCAATAAAATACGATTTGGTTTGGAGGGACAATGCGATGGATTCACACAAACTCGAAAGATTTTGGATATTGTTGCTCGAGAAGTCGACTCAGGTTTAGCTGAAATAGAATTTTGGGCAAGATGGTGCAATAATGGTAGACGGATTCTCTGTAAGACGTGGACGGATTGTGGCAACAACTGTAGGCAAAGATTGTGGCGGACAGACTTTTGAAGATAGCTAAACGTCGGAGCAAATCACTGTGCGGTTTGAGCAAGTCTTTGGTTTCGAGGATCATTAAAATCGATGGTGCGAGTAGGAGAACATAGCAATTCAAAAATTGATGGATTCAGGGCAGAACGGCGGATTGATGGAAGACGGTTTCAACGAGCGCAGTTCTCGAATGGTGGCTTGGATAGATAGCAAGGCTCTAAGTGGTTAAGCAGCATCGGTTGATAGGTCGTCAGAGGTAGTGCATGAAATTTCTCGGATTCGGAAGTTCGTTCGGATGGATTGGTTGGATTTTGATTTGGATTGGCAGATGAGATATAGCATGGTTTATAGTAACTGTCCATCGTGATGATTACAATTATCGAGCGTAGCTTCGGGACAGCTGACCCTAGCAACTTGTCTGCTGAATCAGAGATGAATATGGTAAACCCATAGGACGACCCTTGAGGCGGTATATTTGAGAATGCGTCGAGGGCAGATGTGAGCAATGAGATTTGGCTTATTGACTGAGTGTTGGATTTGAGAAATCCATGGGATAGCCTTCAGCTGAAGATACAGCCGAAAGATCGGAGCAATGGTGGAAGTAGCCTAGTCAACTGATGAGATTCAGAGTCGCAGATTTTTATCGATGGCATCGCCTCTGACTCATCGTGTCCTGGAAGGGAATAGCATTCATATGAATTGACGACTGTGAAACTAGCTCGTGAAGTTAAAGCAGCGGCTCGTTCAGATCAAATCCTTGCGAATACTGGAAGGGACAGATTTGCTTCAGATTTACAAGATGTCTCGAAATTTAGTCTGGGAAGCGTGCTCGTTCAGAAGGCAAAGGTGATATCCTATGCTTCGAGGCAGTGGAAGCAGCGCGAAGAACTATTCCATGCGCAACCTAGGAATTGTGGCGAGTGTGTCCACGTTTAAATCGTGGCGACACTATCCCTTTGGCGTGGCGGCGAGATCTTCGTGGATCACACGAACCTCAATATAGATGTTCACCCAGCGAGATATTGAGATTGAGGAAGAGGTGTTTGGTGGAGCTGATGAGAGCAAAGTTGATATTTGGGTAAGTCGCCTAGCTGGGGTAGTATCAGTTGTGATGATCGTTCGGTGTATGAGATATATTTAGAGATGTTGCTAGTGCGGATTCAGAAATAATTGGATGGATTGAGTTGGAACACGAACCGAATTGAGTCGGTAGAAAATTATCATATTTGAGAATAGTGCTCAAGCGAATATGTTGGAATGGAAATGATGATTTGGTTCAATTGGGAGTAAAGCAAATTGATGTCTCGGACATAAAGATACCCTTGTAACTTGTTCAAATTTGCTATCGCAAAGCTCGGCTGAAATACATGTATTTTAGGGACGCCTTAAATATGTGTACGATCCAAAACTAAGCGATACGAAGAATTCGTATTGAGCTGCAAGGAGGATGTGGGAATATGGAACTTGTACGAGCGTTCAGCAGAACGAGATGCTGAGTCAGGATCATGAATATGTGAGTGGCATAGAGCAGATCCATGGAATTGGATAGCGGCATGTGATAGGAATGAGTACCAGCACGGTTCGTGGACGAACCTGATTCTAAGTGGTATATTATATAACGCCCGCAACCGCACGGTACGTTACGCTGAGTCGGATTGAATGAAACAAATGCTGGTTACATTTGATTTGTTGGATTTTGGAAAGAAGTATTGATTGAGTTGTTTCATGTGCAGATGGCTAGCGGGTTCGATGGAAATCAGGTGTTCGTTCAGAGCAGTACTGAGATAGCTGAGTTGGAATGATAATGCCATCTTCCTTAGTCCGATCGGTCGGATAATTTGTAGAGCACGACTTGCTCGCACGGTCATACCAGTTGAGTAGATCGCGCTTGCATCAGACCACGGGTTCAAGGGATTGGCCGTATCGGCAGGACATGATGCCTAACGGGATCAAACATTGTGAGTGGGCTCTTTTCCTTCTCCTCTACTCCTTCATGCCTAATAATATGGAAAACACGTAAAGGCTTGAACACTTGGGCTGAAACATTGGGAATCACTACACTGAGGCGTGCATAGAGTGGACATCGTTGGCTTGGTAGGATTGTGGCTTGAATTGATTTACGTGTTGGATAGTTGGAGCTAGAGTTAGAATATTGCATTTGAGGCAGTTGGTTGATTGATTGGGATTATGCTTGGACAGTTGGAATGAGTCATTGATTAATTAGGAATATCGGGAATCTGGGCGAGCGAGCGTGCATCCGTGTACGAGTATCACTTGGTCGCTTTGTCTTACAAAGCGAGCAGTTGTGGTTCAAAACCGAACAACTGCATCGACGAGGGTGTTGTGCCGCTTGATGGGGCATTATGCCACGAATGGGGCATTGTGTCACTGAAATGACATTGTTCCATGGGTTAGCTTTGAGCATGGGTGTTGCACCATTGGAAATACTATGTTGAGAAGAGGCATTGTGCCTATGGAAATACTTGGGATTTGGTGCCTTGGGCAATATGTTGGAAGAATGGTTATGGATTCTTTGGTTGGATGTTTTGGTTGGATAATTCATGGAATGAGTCTAGGATCGCTTGGTGGGGCAAGAATGTTCGATCCTCTCGTCATACCTACTTGGTGTCTGCATGTCACGGACAACCTGTATTGCACAGGGTTTGGTCTCCTCGAACGGGAAGGCTCCGGGGCACCGGGACCGTTCGGCCATGGAGGAGACAATTGGATAACGCGTCTTGGGCGCGGTACCAGCGGTTGGCAATCGATCCAGGTGGGTTAGCTACTTAGCGCTGTTTTGAGGAGAACCGCATTTGATCAGTTCGATCAAACGTCCTTTATGGCTTGGCCAGTGACTTCATATAGTATAAGTGATGGCTTGCTTTTCTTTTGTTGGTTTGGCTTTCGTGTAGGCGCGGCCACCTTGCCTCGGCAAGAGTGTGCACTGTGAGATTTGGATTATAAATGTTGGTTGAGGATGGATATTGAGGCGAGACTGATGGTTCGATATGTTATCGTGTTGCTTGGACTTGAGCAGGACGGTTGCATGCTAGTTTACTTCGGGTTGCTATATATATTTGCTTGTCGATTGGTTTGAGTTGAATGCTTGCATGCTTAAACTGCTTTACAGCTTTCCTTAACATGTCATCCATATGCCATGAAATGAATCTAGGATTCAAACTAGAAAGATCACCATATAACTGTTTGCATTCACTATTTTTTACTTAGTGTCGGCTTAGGCGAGTGGGTTACCCCGCTCACCAGTACGGTTGTGTACTGACCCACGTTTGTGGGCATTATTTCAAGTACACAGGCGTAGTGGCGCTGCTTGGATATACGAGGCATGATGTATGAACTGTAAGTACCTTTGTGGGCTAGAGAAAAGAGTAAGAGCATTTCATCGTCTCCGTGGTATCGCCTTTGTGGCATTGCCTTCGGGGCATTTCATTTGGACCATGTCGTGAGCTTCGCTGCGTATTACTCTGATTGTGTGCTTGGTACACAATACTTGACTTCCGCTGCAACTTGGTTGTTTCAATGATAACATTTGGTGTTTGACAACATCGCCTTGTACGAGCGCAACTCCAGGCTCGTACGGCATCACGTCCCGATGAGAACGATTGTCCTGCGGGAGAGCTGCAACGTGGTGATTCACGTTCAACGGGGACTATCGAGCTTGCGGGAGATTGGGGCGTGACAACTCATATGATATAAAATCTACTACTGGATATGTATTTACTCTAGGAGGAGCTGCGATCTCCTGGAGCTCTTGTAAGCAAACTATCATAGCTAGGACTACAATGGACTCTGAAATGATAGCTTTAGATACAACTTGCACAGAAGCTGAATGGCTTAAAAATCTTATTATGCATATACCTATTTCTCTTAGTCCTGTTCCTGCAATTTCTATAAATTGTGATAATAAATCTGTTATTGAACTACTAAAGCATGATTCTGTGAATGCTAAGATGAACAGGCACCTGCAGGTGCGCTTCAAGTCAATAAAAAGCCTACTAGGCAAATATGTGGTTCTTGACTATATAAAGTCAGAAAAGAACCTTGCAGATCACTTGACGAAGGGTCTGTCTAGGACTTTGATCCTAGAATCATCGAGGGGGATGGGGTTAAGCCCATAAGTTAGTCACCAGCAGTGGCAACCCAACCGAGTCTGACTGGAGATCCCAAGAAGCCGGTTCAATGGGTAGAAACAAGCTGAACTTAGGTGACTTTATGGAACACTGACTCGAGATTAAAGTCTCATTAAAATAAAGCCCAAGCGGTTGTACATGTGTACAATGACTCCCCATCCCTATGGTGACAGTGTTCCTGTGTGATATGGTTAGGATGAGGTTAAACTCTTAATAGGTCCAAGCTGAAATGCTGGGTTGATTCATATCACCAACCATTAAGGACTTACCTATATGAGAGGTCGTGAAGACCGCGACTATGGGACATGGCGATCCCAGACAACTCTCATGAATGTGGATAGTGCGCATGGCCATTTAAAGTGCCACCCGATAGACCAAGGACCTCTAGCGTACTATGTGTGCTATTTTTCTAAATCTGGTTCAAGAAGTCTGATTCAAGGCATAGTCCATCAAGCACTTCTTTAGATTAAGGCAATAGTCACTACGTGAGATTCAAGGCTGTAGTCCATATCATCTATGCATAGTATTTACTGCCCAGATGCTCTCTCTCTATTTACTTCACTCTTATCTCTGTTTCGGAACTTGACCTTTTGGGGGGGGGATTGTTAGTTTTGCTTTGCTTGCAAAAGCTCAACTTCCTCTTCCTTTCTTTAGTCCCACATCGGATGGGGCAAAGCTCTCTTGTGTACATATATTAGTTTCTCTTCTTTGCTCTATTAAGTTGTTGTGTGGGGAACCCCTTGGGCCACACGCGCGCGCCGCCGCCGCCGCCCGGCCCGGCTCGGTTCGGTCGGTTCGACGTGCGTAACGGGTGCGGGTACGTGCCCACATCTGCGGGCGCCGAATGCCGATTCGATTTCTTCTTCGGGTTCGGGCTGGGACCCTAAAATTCTTTTTGCTCCTCTTCATTCTTTCACTTATTTTTCTGAACGTTGGAATTTAATTTCGTCAGTTATGAATTATTTTGAACCGTTATAATTTTCAGTGTCCAGGTTCATTCATTTAATTCTCCTGTGTAACGGCTGAATTAATTGGAAATTAATTCAGACCATTACCTATCAGTATTATATAATTGTCTGTCTTCTTTGTAAAAGATTAGAACTTTTTCTCTCCAAAAAATTGCTGTGCCAACTGATTTGTACTCCGTTCTTCGTCTTCATCTCCAAGCTCTGGGCAGAGCTAAGTCATAGTCGTTCTCTCCAAGTCGTGTGCGGCAACGAGATACCGGTAGTGCGGGGGTTTTACCACTAGGAGCTTCGGGAACGTCTGCACACAGATCCCGAATAAACTCTTAGGGCAGTGCTTCGTGCACGACTTCCCCAGAGGCCGGTAACATCTGTTTAATTTTATTTTTGTATTCTGAAATTTTTCAAAAAGAAAACAACAAATTCTAACAAAATTGAATCAAATTATACTCTAATTTAGGTTTAGGAAAAAGTTTGGGGAAGGAATGAGAGTTACCTAACTTTGGGAAGAAGGGAAGAGAAGTTGTGAAGTTGGAGGAGACGAAGCTCGACGGCATGCGGGTCCGGCGACAGCGTGGGGTCCGACGACGGCGGCGGTGGCTGTAAACACCCGAATTTTTCAGAAATTAAAATATAAATTTTTGGGAAATTTTCTGCTATTTTAAATAATTAAAATAAATGTTTCTCTGGAATTAAATTATTTTGTGATTTTATTAAATATTAAAATATTATGAAAAATATATTTTTGTGTGTAAAATAAATAATTAGACATAGTATAATTTTTCTAAAATTTATTGGACCAAAAAACTATTTTTAAATAGCTAAAAATATTATCTTTAATTAAACTAGAATAAACCGGTTTAAACCAACCTGAACCGAGCCAAGCCTAAATAAACCGAACCCAACTGAACCCAAACCCTATTGGATTGGGTCAAATTTGAACCTGTACCCGACCCGATAAACCTGACCCGCTATTCACCTGCTACGGTAACCGATTGAGATCCCCGACTCTTCCCCTCCGCCGTTTCTTTCCGCCGCAGCCGCTGACGGTTCACCTCCCACAATCGATCGTCCACCTCCTCACTGCCCCGGCGACTTCCTGTAACCACCGCCGAGATCCCTCGTCTCCCCGACTGGTGACCCGCCGAGACCCCTCGCCTCCCCGCCAACGGCCACCTATCCCCTATATAAACCCCCATCATCCCCACCGCTGCCACCACCACTCCTCCACCGCCATCCGTCACTCCGGCCGACTTCGAGCACCGCCTCCGCCGCTTCTCCCCTCTGGCCAACGACTCGGGCGAAGACCCCGAGCTACCTCCGACGAACACCGCAGTACGCCAACGAGCACAGCGCCGCCGCCGGCCGAGCACCGCCGCGTCGCTCCGTACGCGAAGTTCAGACTATTCCGACTCCTTGTTCCGGTGAGTCTTTCTCTCTCCTCGTCGCGTTGATTTTTGAACGGCCTGTTGTGACATGTTCGCTACGTGACCCTCTTAAATCCCGTGTAATTTGACTGGGGTATCGTGTCCTGTGTCGATCGTAAACCGCGACGCAAAAATAGGAAAATATATCCCAATTTTGGACTTCGAAAACTGTCCCGAACTCACAAGTTCACGGCCGTGTTATGTCCAACCTGTGTAAAAATTCTAAAATTCACTTGAACAGTAAATTAGACAATATAACCGAGTTTCAAACCCTGTAATTAGTTTATTTTATTGTGCTGTAGATTGTGTTTTATTCGCGGGTGAAGTTGACCAAAATCTTGGTTTTTAAAACTAGGTGCGTCCCGCTAAACGGGGCAACTTCGTCATGTGCGAATTTTACCGAAGGGTGCGTATCATCAACGCGGACGTATGAGATTTCGCAAAAGTTAATTTGGATGTGCGTGCACACCGGAATCAGCGCATATCCGTCGAAATTGTCCCATATCGGGCCTGTTCTGAAACTTATTGTAACTTCGTGTGTGCTTATCGTTTTGCAACAAAACTTGTACCATCGGATTTGTAGCGTTATGCTGGTCCTGTGATCCAAGTTTTGTTCGATTCTGAGAACGTTGACGAAACTCCGTATCGTGGGCCCCACGGCTCCACTTGACGGGCTATTTTGTGACCGGCTCATCGGAATCCAGTTCTGGATATTCCGTTGGGTTCGTATCATTGTTCTGGACTTGTAGCCACTAATTTTGACAAATTTGGAGAACTTTGTCTCTGACACATTTTTTGGTGCGAAGTGGGCCACATGTGGACCCCGCTTTGACCAAAAACTGTTAATTTTGCCCCTGTGTCCAAATTGGACTTATGGATAGGCAATCCTAGATATTTCATATATTCTGAGAATGATGGTAATGTTTATTTTAGCATTCGGAGGAGTACCTGAAGATCTCACTGTTACCGAAGCAATTGGAGGAACCCAAACCCCAAGCAAGTGTACCTTGCCAAACTTGCAGTACTTGCTTCATATTATTCTCTTGATTTATTTATATGATGTATCTTCTTAACCTGTGAGACGTTGCTTAGCGTCCGAATAAGATTCGGGTGTCGACGCCGTACGCGGAGTCGTGTAACGTCACTTAGAGAATTGATATTGCGATCCTATATATTTTTCGTTCTTGCTTTATCAAGTATGTCATACCATAGGACACCTGACACTATTCATGAGACAAAATCTTTTCCGAGTCATTCATGGTGATTCTGTATAGGATTACAGGATTCGTGACATAGATATTACATATACATATCTATCATTATGCCTAGACTGAATTCGTAACTCTTGGCAAAGAAGGGGAAGACTCGCTGCATTAGTTAGAGGTCATGATCTTGCGTGTTATGGACATGAGACATCGTGAACATGAGACATGTGATTACATTGGATGGGGAGAGACACACAGGCTACAGGCCGATTATATATATATATATATATATATATATATATATATATATATATATATATTATTACGGAGCGGTAGCCACTACAAAGCTAGGCCCACTATATGATATCACCGCTACCGGCTCCCCGACACAGAGCTTGTAGTGGTCTCAGCCTGAGTTCTAGTGATGCTCTCACGTGCATATCACATAGCTGGTTACATAGTTTGCCATATTGATACATTTTATAAACTGCATTATTTGGCTTGAGTTATTATTGTACCTTGCTATGTCCCCTGAGGACCTGGATCTGGATTATGTCCCCAGGTTTAGCATAGGAGATCTACCCTGAGGTATACGGGATAGGAGCAGACGCTGGAGCAGTACCAATACCAGAGGATGAGGTGATGCCAAAAGATTTCTCCTGAGTATTTGTTTTATATACTCAATTTTTTTTTCTTGATACTCTATTTCATGTCTAATGGATTTCTGTATTAAACTCATTATCTGGTTATTTTTCGAGACATTTTATTGAGACTTGTTGTTGAATTATATTTCATCTTGATTATTCTGATATTTGAACTGTGATTATCTTCTGTGGATGAGATTAGAATTAGACTGTGACTTATATCGTAGATCATTATATTGTTGTTTTACAGCTTAAGTACACTCTAATGGATCCATTAAATTGGATTTGTCCATTAGAGTATGCTGCTGGCCATTGCCACGTGTCTAGTCCCTCGGTATTTTGGGACTGGGGCGTGACAGTGGCTTCGTAGCCGGCGGCGGTGGCTCGCGGTAGCGGCAGCAGCAGCTGACACGACCCGATTCCGTAGAATCGTTGGGGCGTCCCCCGAATTGTGACCGCCGTGCGGGCCTGGGGTTGCGCCCGCACAAGGCTAGAGATATTTTTACATAACGAACACATATTCAGAGTACGCAGCTAAATTGAAACATAGATTGAAACATGAAAAAGTTCTCTTTATTGATAATGAACATCTATTACAAACTCTTGAACGAGTCAGCTAATTTGCCGCACGTGCTTACAAAAGTGTTGACACAAAATGAGATAGCAGTCATGTACATTACATCCCTTTACTAAACTTCAAAATGATAAAGACCTCCGGGCTGGAGGACGGCCTTCCCACGAAGCTGTATTGTGTATTGAGTTGCAAGCTCCTTCTTCAAGTACTTCAAAATACGGCGCGATCAGGATGCGCCTATAGCTGGACTGGATCGGGAAGACGACTTCGGCTCCTCGCTTGGTTCGCCTTAGTGTGGGGAACCTGTTTCAACGAGGGTCAGTATGTCGAAACATACTGGTGAAGGCGAGCTAAACCCAACTATACCAATCAACACGTTATTTTAATGAAGGATGCATATTTATTGTGGTCTTTCTCTCTTGTCTTAGTTCATTTACAAGTAAGCAGCATATAGAATTTACTGAAATAAACTTGCCACCGTTCGGTGACTTTTTACCTGTCCGTCTGAACCACCTGCACAATACTTACCATGTCTTTCCTGCCACGAAGACACAAGTTAGTTTGCAACATGTTTAAATATACAGAGGATCACTGGCTAGATGCCACGAAGGACAATTTATAGTCTCAAGACGGAAGGGTGTGCAACGCGGGTGGCGAGCCCCCCCGCTGCACGCCTCGTTCCGACGATACAGACGACTATACAGACGTTCCGTCCGGATCGGATCGGTCCCAGTGCCCCGACGACCGTCCGCAGGAACCAGAAACCTTGTGCACAAGTTGTCCGTGATCTGACAGAGTCTATTTAGTTTTCTATCAATTCATGCTGATGAGGCAACACGAGTACAAACAAGCAGTATTGCATGATTTATTTTGCATAGCCTCCCTGAACAATTATTCGCATACAAGATATGATCCATACTTAGCACAATTATAGAAGAAGATGCATTCTAACTAAAATTGAATCATGTATAGAACATTCCAAATGAACAAGCATACAAATGAGTAACCGTTCCCAAGTTGATTGACAAGCATAATAATCCGAGTCTAGTCCCATTTTATCTTGTCATCTTTTAGTTATTACTTGGTATCGTCTGATCATGACAACAAGAATGCAAGATTTTTAGGTGTGAAGCTTGGAAGCAGGGCTAGCTAATCGGGATGGTAGCCACTCACTTAGTTGGTTGGAAGGGAGAAGGAAAGAGGCGCTTCAAGACTCCGCTCGTAAGCCGCCTACTGCTCGTTCACCTGCATCACGAACAGCTCGATCAATACCTCTTCCTCTCTTTCCATACTCGAAATTGAAATATAGTGCAATGAACGAAAATAATGAAATCCATTGAAACCGTTCAAGAAAACCCAAGCAAATTCGAAAACCATCTCAAAGAACGAAAGTAACAAGTGACATCAAAATTCGAGGCAACAAAGATAACAGCGGAGAGGTCCCTCCTGACTCTGCCGCTAAGTCGATCCCGGGGGCACGGTCCACTGAATATGGGAATCGATTCCGAAGAAGCAAATCCATAATGAGGACGAGTTCTTGTTTCAATCTATCCCGATCGAACGATACCATCTTGTATTTCTTAGTCGCGCTCCTCGAATAGGAGGAACGGGACGCCACATCCTACCCAACTAATTGGAAGTTTCGTCCCGAAACTTAGGAATAGAACCTACCGCTAGGGAACATCACGTTGAGGCAGAAGCTTAGAGGAGAGTGGACAATCCCGAGATACGTGGCCCTGTCTGCCACGAAGCATAGACCTTTCCGGAGGTAACAATTGGCAGTGGTGTGCCCCGGCTTTTTGCAGAAATTACAGTAGGACCTTGCGTTCCCTTTGTGCGAACCGCCATCGTTTTGACGCTTTGCAGCATTGTTTTCTCTCTCATTGCTTTGACGCTTGTGATTGGAGGTATGCACAACGCCGGTAGAAACGTGAGGATACTGCGGTTCAAGAGCTAGAGCATGATTCATGACTTCACGCATTATCCCGTACTGATGAACGACCACGTGCACATGGATGGCAGGGCACAAACCGCCTTCAAACCTTCTGGCTCTACTCGCTGTATCAGGTAAATAGGCGCTAGAGAATTTGGAGAGTCGGTTGAATTCGGCGGAATACTGTTTAACTGTCATACTGCCCTGCCGCAGCTGCACGAACTCATTCTCCATCTGACGTCATATTGGAGGGGGTATAAACTCCTCTTCAAATGCGGCATGAAAAGTCGTCCACGAGATCGCCTCCTCTCCATGGTCAAATTGAAGAGATCGTCGATGCACGTCCCACCAATCGTGCGCGTTGAGGCGGAGCTGTAGTTGAGCGCACGCGACTCGCTTCTCTTCGGGGACCACTAGCAGAGCGAAGTGGTCTTCAAGTTCGGTCAACCAATCTAGAGCCACAATTGGTTCCTCAGTCCCGTTGAATGGGATGTTGCAAACTTTCTTGAAGTGGCCAAAGTCGAAGGCAGTCACTTCCCTCGGCCTTAGGATTTGCGGTGTCTCAACTCCAAGCATGGGTTATTCCACCGGAGTCGTAGCTGTTGCTGCGGAATGGTTGGAAGCCAAAGTCTGAACGATCTGTTGTAGGGCATCTACCTGCTTCTGTTGGACTGAGAATCGGGTCTCTAGATTTCTTTCAAACTTGGCTTGGCGAGCATCATCTCTTTGTCGTTGTGCTTCTAACATTTGCATCACTCGCTCAAGCGGATCGACTTGAGACATGCCCCGTTGGCTCCGAGAGCTTCCCGAAGTGCCCGAACTACTTTCTTGGCCTTGCGTTTCGTCCGGTGCTAGCGCTGCAGATTGTGCTGGTGCCATTCCTTCAAAAGAAGGTAAATTATATTAGGATCATAATGTATTATGGACTTATTGCATGAACGTATCTCATTTTGGCCTAGCGAGTTCAAGATTTCGCACAGGAATTTGATCGTTAAAGGAACTTTTCCATTGCGAGAGTCTAAGAAACTTGAATCTGTGCTCTGATACCATTATGTCACGCCCTAACGATTCCACGGAATCGGGTCGTGACATCAGCTACAACACAGTAACAACAGCAGCAGTAACAATAGTCATAGCAGTAGCAGCAGCAGTAGATTGAAAGAGTAGGGGTTGGAGAAGATGAGGATGAAGAAGAAATATGATTTCCTTGGGGGTTAAGTAGGAGAGGGGTTAGGTTCATTGGGAATGCATTTGGGAGGGAAATGGAGCCAAGTCTTCCCTGGGAAATAAAGATGAAGGGAGGAGAAGACAAGTATGTCATGACTCATGAACCTGCTATTGGTTTTTCTCCCCCTTCCCATGGATTTGGGGAATTTGTATAAAACCCCCTCTTAATTTCAGAATTGGATGAGGCTGGTTTGTAAATTGGTATTTACATAAGCCTAAGATATTAATTCATATATATATATATATATATATATATATATGTGTGTGTGTGTGTGTGTGTGTGTGTGTGTGTGTGTGTGGATTGGAGAGAGGAAAAATAAAATAAATTAAAATGGCAGTTATGACACTCTATCCTCCGTAGAAAAATTTTGTCCTCGAAATTTTAAATTAAAAGAATAACTAACCTTGGTTAGTAAACAAATATGGAAATTGGTTCCGCATGTCTTCTTCTTTTTTCCAAGTTGATTCTCCTGGAGAGTTCTTGTTCCAAGCTACTCGAACTAATGGGATGGTCCGATTCCGGAGTATTTTGTCTCTACGATCCAGGATTTCAACGGGTTGTTGCTCGATGTGTAGAGTCGGTCCGACGGTGATCTCTGAATGATCTAGTATGTGATTTGGATCCGGTACATATCTTCGGAGTTGAGATATATGGTTCTTCAATCGACATACGAGTCTTTTATTTCCTGCTACAATATATCCCGGTGGTTGATCCATATAAACCCCTACTGTAAGTCACCATGCAAGAAAGTATTCTTTATGTCCAGCTGATATATAGGCCATTGGTGATTAACCGCCACAGAAATAAGAATCCGAACTGAATTCAGCCGAGCCACTGGAGAGAAAGTCTCCATATAATCCACGCCATATGTCTGAGTATACCCTTTGGCAATCAACCATGCCTTGAGGCGCTCAACAGAACCATCAGGATGATACTTAACAGTGTACACCCATCTACAACCCACTGTTTGTTTTCCAACAGGAAGTGATGTAAGCTCCCAAGTCTGATTTTGATGTAAAGCATACATCTCCTCATCCATTGCACTTTTCCAACCAGAAGATGACATAGCCTGCTTGTAAGTTTTGGGAATAAAAATAAAAGACAATAAAATAACAAATGCATAAAAAGATGATGAAGCACGGTGTAATGAAACATAGTTAAAAATGTGATGCTTATTCTTTGTGGTACAAAGGCGTTGTCTTTTTCTGAGAGCAATAGGAAGATCATCTGGATCTGTGGTGATGGGAGCAGAAACCTCAGGCACGGAAGATGATTGGTTGAAGGCTGAATTTTGCAGAACCACTGGCCTGTCCTTGGATCTCTGATAAACCTATAAATGGGGAATGGAGACAGAAATTGATTCAGGAATGACCGAAAATGGTATGAAAGATATCAAATCTGTTGTAAAAGGAATACAACGGTCTCCTGAAGGAAAGAAAGGGATAGACTCAAAGAATGTAGCATCCGCACTGACATAATATTTGCGTGACCGTGGACTGTAACAACGATAACCTTTTTGAGTACGGGGATAACCAAGAAAGACACACTTCAGAGATCTAGGAGCCAACTTATCTCGATTAGATTCCAAGTTATGAATAAAAGCGACACACCCAAACACTCGAGGAGATAATAAAAATGGTGCGACATCTGTATGTAATATGGTAAATGAAACTTTGTTATTTAATACAGATGATGGCATACGATTTATAAGATAACATGCAGTAAGAACGACATCTGTCCAATACTGTTTAGGGACATGATATTGAACATGAGAGTTCGAGCCACATCTAAAATGTGTCGATGTTTGCGTTCGGCTATACCATTTTGTTGAGAGGTGTGGACACAACTGGTTTGATGAATCATACCACGATCAACACAGAAACTGTTCACATAAGATTGAGTATACTCCAAAGCATTATCAGAACGCAGAATTTTGATACGTTTATTAAACTGAACATAGACTTCATTATAAAAGACAGATAACACATTTGGAAACTCAGATCTTTCTTTCATTAAATAACACCAAGTCATTCTGGAATAATCATCAATAAAAATAACAAAATACTAAAATCCTTTCGGAATTTTGACTCTAAACGGACCCAAAATATCAGAATGTACAAGATCAAAAGACTCTAATTGACGACTCTCACTAGACGAGGAAAGGAACTACGGTGATGCTTGCCTAACTGACAAGCCTCACATTCAAGACTAGAAACATGACTCAAACTAGGAACAACTTGACGCAACTTAGCCAAAGACGGATGTCCCAAACGATAATGCCACTGCAACGGAGAAGTAGAAACAGAAGTGAAGGCTTTTCCAGGTAGATCCAAGTAGTACAGTCCATCTTTACCAATCATCTTCTTCGTCCTGAGGTCCTGAAAAACACACGAATTGGGAGAAAATGTCACAAAACATTGAAAAGATTTGGTTAACTGGCTCACAGATAACAAATTAAATAGAAAATTAGGCACATATAATGAATTAAATAATGATAGTGATTGAGTAGGGTGAATGACACCTTTCCCAAGCACAGGACGAGTAGACCCATCAACCAAGATAATATTATGTTTCATGGAACTACGATTATGAAAGATAGATGTTATACCAGACATGTGAGAGCTTGCTCCTGAGTCGATGATCCAAGAGGTGGATGGTGACTAGGTTGCCACAAAAGCAGGATTACCTATATGTGCCATGGTTGCAGTAGGTTAGGAGGTGGTACTAGCAAGCGCGTTCAACTTCTGGAGGATCTGTTGAAATGGAGATGAGGTATCAGACGTTGAAGTCTGATTGAAACCCGAAGTATCATCTCTGGGAGCAGAAGTGGTAACCTGGGACTGCATATTTTCATCATGCACTTGATGCGCATATTCTGGTTTGCCCCACTTGTCCCAACAGTAGTCTTCTACATGACCAAGCATTCCATAATAGTTACACTTCCGTGGCTGACCACGGCCACCACTACCACCACCACCACGGCCACCACCACGACTATTGTCTCTACCACCACGGCCTCCTCCTCGACCAAAACTACGACCACCATCTCTACCGCCACGTCCACTACCACGTCCACCACCACGACCAATAATACTAGAAACTAGGGCAGAAGAGTCAGTACTCGGCATCACAGAACTCTGTCCCAGAAAGGAACGATTGAGACGGGAGAAAATATCTGCTACCGTAGGCAATTGCTCTCCAGCAAGGATTTGAGCTTTATAAGGTTCGAGCGCAGGATCCAAGCCGGCTAGGATAAGTAAAACATGAAACTCTTCCTTCTGTCTGCGAGCTTCCTTCAAATAAGTAGTAACAGGATGATATTGAATCAGTTCCTCCCACAAAGCCTTCTTTGAAGCCAGATATTCATTCACAGGCTTCCTATTTTGCTTTGCATTGAACAATAACTCGTACAACTCATAGATACGGACAACGTTTCTCTTCTGCGAATATGATTCTTCCAGAGATGTCCAATTTGTTTGCTTGATTCACACCACTGAACATTAACAGCGATATGTGGTTCCATACTATGCCACAACCACGACATAACGTATGCATCTGCACTCATCCAATCTTCATACTCAGCGAAAGTTTCAGGCAGGGGTTCTTCCGTCAAAAACTTCAACTTCTTCTTCGCCCTTAACACCACTTTGATAGACTTGGACCAGGCAAGGTAGTTCGCACCATTGAGTTTCACCGCTGTAATCGACTTTCCAAATTCATCATTATGAATAACAGTACAAGGAGAACCACCTCCGCTACCACCACCACTATTAATCTCGCTAGAAGATTCGGTCCCCACCATACTTGCAGATGCAATAGAAAGACGAGATCTTTGAAACCCTAGATCTCACAATGAACCTCAACCGACGATGAATAACCAACGGAGATCTGTAGAAACCCTGTATCTCATAAACGAACCACGAACGACCACGAACAACGAACGACGAACGGCGAATCATGAAAAGTAGACGAAAAACAGCCAAAAAATATATGCTCTGATACCAAGTGAAGTTTGGAGATGTAGAGAAGAAGGAAAAGTAGGAGAAGAGAGAATATGAGAGAGGAGATTACAAGGGCCTTAAACCCTAGGTTGCATCTCATGTCTATTTATATTGATATGCAATACACTCACAATTACTATTATACCCTCATATGATAAATAACAAAATAAAATAACTCTAACATATATATATATATGACATAGACCGTAGAATGAGCCATTGCTGTCACTACCCAATTCTAAAAATAGGGTTATTTTTTTTTTATTTGATAAATTGTGTATTGTATTTAATTAATTATATTTATATTTATTTAGTGATTGTATTATTTTTTTAATGATTGTTTTAGGGTTTTGGCTAGCCTGGACCCATGTCAGACCCTAGTGGACCCATGTCCGACCCAGCCAACACCCTTGTGAGAATTATTTTGGGGCTTAGATTTATTATATTTTTAGGAGGTTAGTTGGAGAGATTTGGAGCTAGTTTGAGTGCTTTTGGAACCCGAAACCCGAAATCAAGTCTAGTAGGGGCATTTTGGGAATTTGGAACTTATGTAAACCCCCTTTAATTCTCTTGGCCGGCCCCCTACCTACCTGTTCCCATCCGTGAGAACCAGCAAGCAGCAGCCCCTCCTCTTCATTCCACTCTTCTTCTTCACTTCTTCTTCTTCTCCACTTCTTCTTTCTTCTTTCTTCTTCTTCAAGGTGAGTTTCTCTTCTATTTTTCTTCCTTCTTTCTTCCATTCCTTCTCCTTATGCTAACCCTAACCTTGCTTTTTCCCTAACCTAGGTGTGAGGAGCCTAGATTTAGTGTGGAGGCTAGATTTGGTGGCTTGGAGCTTGAGGGAGGTGATTCCAAGTAGATCGGAGACTTTGGCCTTGGGATTTCAACTCCCAAGAGGTAAACTCTAACTTTTTTCTTGCTAATTACTTTTATGTAGTATAATTAGTGTTGTAGAACCTTCCTAGACCCTAAGCCTACCCGTAGGAGGAAGTTGGAACTAGTTTGGTTGAGTTTAGGGACTTTGACATTAGGTTTTGTGTCGATTTCGGGTGGAATCCGAAATTGACCCAATTTTGGGTGATGCCCTAGGTTAGACGGACCTAGGTAGACGTTGTCGGGTGTCTTGAGGGTGAGTGCGTGTCTCCGTTCGGACACGGGAAGTCGTATCGCGGAGAAAGGGGCGTTTCGGGCAAATTTGGGGCTTTTCGTCGTCGTCGATTCTAAGTGCGTGCGCGTTTTGGCCACGGGCCTAGAATCGACGCGGGAGCACTTTTTCTAGGATCTAGGCATCGTTTAGAACGCGTGGGTAAATTTTGGGCCGATTCTGAGTTCGTTTGGTGTGTGTTTCAGGAGATTTTCCGAACCGCGCACCACATGTCGTCGAAATGACCGAACGGCCATTTCGACTTGGTTTCCTCATTTTGGGCTTGTGCGCGCGTTGGGTTAGTATCGGGGAGTGTGTGCTAGAGTTTTCGAGTTATATTTTATATATTTTAGGGTATTGGTGAGTGTCGGGGTCGTTGGGCGTGAGAGGGGCGTGTTGTTTGTGTGTTGTGTGCATTGTGTGGTGGTTGGGTATATGTGTCTATATATATATATTTATATATATATGTAGGTGTGTTTATGTATATATATTTATATATATATGTATGTATTTATATCTATGTGCTTGTGTATGTATATGTCTATGTGTATATATATATATGTATATGTGTAAGTGTGCTTGTGTGTGTATATGTATATATATATATATAGGTGTATATGTATATATATATTTGAGAGTGTGTATATATATATATATATAGGTGTTGATATATATATATATATATATATAGCTATGTATATTTATATGTGTGTGTGTGTGTTGATATGTGTTTGAGTGTGTGTGTGTATTAGTGTTTGTGAGTGTGTTAGTGTGTGTGTTAGAGTAGATATATAAGTGTGTGTATATATCTATCTAGTTGTGTATATATATATAGTTATATATATATATATATATATATATATATATATATATATATATATATATATATATATATATAGGGTGATATATATATATGTATAGGAGTGTGTGTGTGTGTTTGTGAGATGGAAGGGGGGGCAGAAGGCACAGCCGCAGCGAGCAGCAGCTGCTGCTGCACTGCAGCAGCAGCACAGCAGCAGCAAAGCCAGCAGCAACAGCAACATTATGCAGCAGCAGCAGCAGCAGCAGCAAAGGCATAGCAGCAGCAGCAGCAGCGTCTTAGGCGAGCAGCAGCAGCATTCGCAGTAGCTAGTGAGGGAGAGAGAGAGTGATATATATATATATATATATATATATATATATATATATATATATATATATATATATATATATATATATATATATATAGATTGTTAGATAGATTAGTTGATAGATAGATAGCTAGTTAAATTAAATAGGTACTTAGATAGGTAGTTGGATAGATAGGTATATCTATGGATAGATTGATAGGTAGATAGATAGTTATAACTAGATCTAAGATAGATATAGTTATAACTAGATCTAAGATAGATATATATATACCTGTAGTTAGATAGATAGTTAGATATCTAGATATAGTTATATATACATATATATATTTATGCGTAGGGTAAGGTAAAGGGGTATTTGTATATATGTGTGTGGATATCTATATATATAGGTATATACATACTTAGATATATAAATATATGGTAGATATATATATTTTCTAGCCTAGATTAATAACTAGGTGTATAATTATTAGCTAGATAGCTAGTTAGAGGGGCTTGAGAGCGGTATCTCAATACCTTGAGATATCCAAGGTATTGAGTTTCGAGCGGGGTATTTGAGCAATAGCCTAGGATATGTATTGGAATGATTTTTTTTTGTTTATGTATATATATTTACGCGTGCTAGCATAGGTTTTAGCGGGTTTAGGCGGGGTGCGTGGCCTAGGGCGAGGTATCGGATACCGAGGGTATCCCGGTATCTCGACTAGGCGAGTTTGAGAGTTTAGTAGCTTAATGAGCTCGGTTTGACCTAGAATTTTAGGGGCACCCTAGTTTGACCTAGCTTTGACCATAATTGTCCTCGTTGACCGTAAAAGTCAATATTTGACCTAGTTTTGACCTAGAGTTGACTTTTTGGACCCCAGGTTGACTTTTTGATCCGAATTTTACCGGTTTGACCCGTTCGACCTAGAATAGCCCTAGAAGCCTGTTTTTAATTATTTTATATCAGTTTAAATGCTTAGAACCCTATTTAATTCTGCTTTTCGCATTAGGTCCTTTCGACACCGGTCCGGATCTCGATCCTCATCAGTTGCTCAGGACATCAGGCGAGTACCTACCTCTGATAGTTTCCATTTCATGATAGTGTTTATATCACCTGTTCTAGAACTGTAATACTTGATTCTGACATATTGTTACACGAGCTGGTACTAGTGGATCCCGTCATGAGATGCTATCCCCCTTACCGTGTTCAGCGGGTACTCTATCACGTGTATTTCATCATGTGCTTCGGGTATTTATTCTCATGTGCTATCATGTGCTTCTTGTGCTCTCGCCTTCATGTGCGCGAGCTACTTATCATGTACGTAGCGTGTTGTCATGCCCCAGTCCCAAAATGCTGAGGGACTGGACACGTGGCAATGGCCAGCAGTACGCACCGATGGACAACCCAATTTAATGGATCCATCAGGGCATGCTTAAGCTGTAGTCTAACAGTAAATAGAATAATTGTTACAAGTCACAGTCTATTCTAATCTCATCCACAACAGATAATCACAGATTGAATGCCAGAATAAATGCAAATGAATATAAACGAGAAAATCTCAATAAAGTGTCTCGGAAAACAATCCGAGAATATGTTTGGTACATCAATGCAAATAGACAGGAAATAAATCAACTGGAAATAGAAATATTGAGTATGTGAAGCCGGTACTCAGGAGAAGTCTTCTGCCACGATCTCGTCCTCAGGTTCCTGTTCTGTTCGAGAAGTGCTCCTGTTCCGTACACCTCGGGGTAGATCTCTTCAGCTATACCTGGGGACATAATCCGGATCCAGGTCCTCAGGGGATATAGCAAGGTACAAGAAAGCTCATGCCAAAATAAATGCAGTGCAGCAATAAATGAAATAATATGGTAACTATATAACCAGCTAAGTGATATGCAAGTGAGAGTTTTAGTCATACTCAGGCTGAGACTACTACAGGATCAGTGTCGAAGAAACCATACCAGTATTTTCTCGAAGGGCCAGAACTGGTGCCATAGCTCTGTGTCAGAGACTAAGACACATCCAGATAACAGTATTTACATTATATTCAGCCTTGATATGATAATACTCTCCCCACCCCATGTAATCTCACGTCACAGTTCCAGAAAATATCAGGTATAAGTCACGCAAGATTGAACTAATGCAATGAGTCAGGATAGAATCTAAGCATGTAAACTGTATATGACATGAAAATGTATCCTATACGGAATCACCAGGTATATCTCAGTCAATTCTGTCACATGAATAGTGTCAGGTGTCCTAGGTTAAGCAGTTAAACAAGTTTACTTAGGCATCTACAAGAAATCAAGTAAAATACTATAACCAGAAATATCTGAGAATTGGCAAGCTTTACTTGCCCACTGATGCAAAACTAAGTCCAGGAAATAGGTAGCAAAGCTGCAAGCTTTATTTTCTTGAAACTGCAGTGCAGTTTAACAGCAGTGTAAAGCAACACCAATTGATGAAAGTAGTGCAATGTAATTGGACTTCATGAGAAACTACATTATGGGAAATAAAAGGTAATGCCAATGTGCAATGTGATCGAGGGAAAAATATAGAAAGCTATTATAACAATTAACAACAATCTAATCTAAGAAGGAATAAAATGTTGGAAACGAAACGCGGAAACCGTTTCCCAAAACCAAGAGACTGAGAAAACTGAACAAAAATGCACAAACCAATTTGCCAAAACCACAAAACAAAAGCCAAACCCAAACACCAAGATTTTACGTGAAAAATTCCGACGGTAAAAACTACGGAACGATCAGAGTCTAACCCGGAAAAACCTCCACTAATGGAATAAAAAGATACACTGACTCCCTATAAACTTTCCCGATCCACATGTATCATCGCAACAATTCACAGATAGAAATAGATTACAAGAGCATGAGAAAATTACCGGAGACGAGAAGACGAGAAATAACGATCTCTCTCCGAAACAATCTCCTGAATCTCTCTCTTCCTCTCTTAGAAAGTTACAACTTTGAGAAAACTCTTCTTTTGATCTCTCTAGTAGATGATGATGGATTATGGTTAGAAAAGAACTATTTAAATCTCTCAAATCCTGCAAGCATCTGGATCGTTGATTTTGATCCAACGGTGTAGATAAAACATATATTTTCAGCTTCAGCCCTGACACAGATATACCGACAACGGTATATCGAAATTGGGCCAAAACGCACCAAAATCTATTATGGGACAAAGTGCAGTTAGACCGGTATACCGACGGTACACCGGCAACGGTATACTGATACTGAACTCTGCATTTTCCAATAGCTTCCGATACACGCTCAAATCGAGCCACCTCTGTCGCCTTCGACTTTTCGAATTTCTCCGGTACACGGATGACGCTCATCGTACTCCGGGCTGTTCCCCACATGGTTGAGAACCCTACCCAACACCAACAGAAAACATGGTTAAAAATAAACTCAACCACAAAACTGACAAAATATTTGATGTTGCTTGCTGAGATATATAAGAGGGATAAAATTGCCATTAAATAAAGACATAACCCTTGTTGATCATTGGATCATAGGAGAGAAAACCCACCTTAATGGGAGCTCCAAGTAGGAGGTATAACATTTCAATATACATAAAACCCGGAAGCAAATAAGGGTTCCTACTGTAAAATCATACTGATTGGCTAGGTTCAAATTGCGTGGACATATAAACATACATTATTCAAAGGAATAGGATTCTTTGATGTTTATGTCATTGATCATAATATTTACCATTAAAGATAAAAGTTTACAGAGGAGAAAAGAATTCAAAACTGGAACTCAGTTGAAACAAACTAACAAATTTCTTCATGGTTGTTGACATGAAGTCTTAAACTGAGTAGTAACCTTCTTAGTACTAGATATGCAGTAGCATCGACAAAAGAGAGAAACAGGGATAACATTGTGAGTGTTACTCACCAAAATACCAAGGGACCTCCTTACTCATGGATAGCATCAATGCCGATCCTCCTATCCATTTTCCAGCATCATTCTGCTTCAAAAAGTGCTGTTCAGCATGATAGAAAAAACCAGAGTGATCATATTTTCCTAACACGGACCCATCAACTTGGCTCTCATCAACCAAAGTAGAAAAAGGTATATGATAAAGAAGGGACATATTGTTTCCTTAACAATTACACCTCGTAAGCCACTGTGATCACAAAATTTGATTGGTATGTCAGAACTAACTCGTCCGGATATGGTCACAACCAAGTGTAAAACTTTGCAGGCAGTATCTAAAAGAACAGCTGTAGACATCATAAAACTGAAAATGCACAGATTCAGTCAATTTTGGCCACTAAACGCATTAGTAGTGTTGGCGTTTTTGTCTTTGGACTAGTGAAGAATAGTCTCACATTGACTACACCACTAAGTGGGTATCTCAATATAATACTTTGTATGTGTTGAGGTGTGCACATGGGGTGTGGTGGGACAGATGTGGGTGCCATGTGGGGGTATTTTCCTAGGAGGAAGAAGGAATAACTCCTCAAAGAAAGCATTTATACTTTTTGTCACTCTCTTGGAAAAAATTTCTTAGGAGTTAAGTCCCAATGGTGCTTAGCGACTCGGACTTGGACTCGGACTATGCAGGTTGCATGCGTGGTTGCTGCGTATGCGTGATATGCACGGTTATGCGCATAAACGTGCATGCGCGGCATATGCGGCCATGCGGAACTGCATGTCTGTGAATCTGCGTGCATGTGCTGTTGTGTTGTTGTGCGCATGCGTGGGCTGCGTTGATTGCACGTGACTCCGTTAATGACGAAATTTGGAATATCAATTCTTTATTTTTTGAGAGTTGGTATTTTAGTCCCACATCGGCTGGGAGAGAAGATGGGTTTCCACCCTTCTCTATAAATAGAGCCCTCATGCCTTCTTTTGGAGACATCAAAAATAATATAAGAGGAGTCCAGGGAGTCGTTCGAGTCATTCTCAGAGGTGATTACGAGCGTTCTAGAAGTTCTTTTGTGAACTTGCTGGCTCCTAGGATCAGATCGTAGATAGAGAACGAATCTTGCTTTGAGCAACGGTAGACTTCACCACCCCAGCAAAAATAATTTTTATTCTTTCTTCTTCTCTCTTCTAATAATTTTTATTCTCTCTTCTAATATTTCTTATTCTTTCTTCTTCTCTCTTCTCCTATTTATAAACGTTTTATCCAAATTGCAACTGCGTTTGTAAGGAAGAACATTGTTTGATTCTTGAGTTCGATTATTGTCAGAGAGGGAACCCGTTGGGTGAACCCTTGTTGATAATAGTCTGAGAGGGAGCCCGTTGGGTGAACCTTTGATCTTGCATTGATCTTCAGGGAACCTGTTGGGTGAACCCTCTGTTTTTGTTCATCCATCTTTGGTTAAGCATCGGGACTAACAATCTCAAAGCAAGATCCGAGTAAGATGGAGAACAACCGTGCAAGTCTTCTCGACACAAGTTTTAACAAACTTGAGAAGTTTAACGGAGAGCATTACAACATCTGGAAGAGAAATGTCAGCCTTAATCTTCAACTCGTAAACGTGGATTACGTGTTGACAGATCATGAGCCTATTCTTCCGGAGGGTGATGATGCTATTGTTCGGACGATTGCTACTGCAACTACTGCGCGGAACAAGTGGATGAGAGATAATAATCTATGCAAGTTGCTGATTCAGAGTCATTCAGCAAGACGGACCATGCAAATGTCGTCTGGGAGTCACTGAAAAAATATTACAAGGCTGATGAGAACCGCAAAAAAATCCATGTGACCGAAAAGGTCTGGAAGATGCGGTTTGAGGACGACAAGACGATGTTGCCTCAAGTCAAGGAATTTCTCAAGTAACGTCAAAAACTTAAAGATGATGGCATGCCTATGGTCGACGCTTTCATCGTGGGGGGTATTGTCGCCAAGATCCCACCTGGGTGGAGCAACTTTATCTCGGACAAGCACCGAAAAAAGATGGATGTCAATCTTGATCTCCTACTACATTGGATCTACGTTGAAAATGAGTTGAGGGCTCAAAACAAGGTGGACACGCTAAGCAGTTGGCCAAGGCCAACTTGGTGCATGCTGGTGACTCCAAGGGGAAGCAAAAAGCTTCTCACAATAAGGACTTCAACCATCTGAAGGTGAAGTCGGCTTCGTTGAAGCAAAAGTCCAAGTCAGATGTGACTTGTTTCAACTGTGACAAGAAGGGCCACTACCGGAAAGACTACAGATCTAAGCCCAAACAGACAAAGGAAGGTGAGCCTAACAAGATTGCCATGATTGCACAGGTTATCACGGTTGGTGTCGACATTGACTGCTGGGTGGACATTGGCGCATCCTGCCACGTTTGCTCAAAGAATGAGTTGTTCACCACCTATAAGCCTACATTTGAGAAGGTTATGGTGGCGAACCAGGCACAAGCTGAAATACTAGGGACCAGAACGGTGGTACTGAATCTGACTTCGGACAAGTCACTGACGCTTCAAGATGTGAAGCACGTACCGGTGATAGTCAAAAAACTGGTTTCGAGAAGTCTGCTCTGCAACGCAGACTTGAGGATGGATATCAATGCTGGGCAGATGGTGATCTCTTACAAAGGAACATACTTTGAAAAGCATTCTGCACCGAAGAGATGTTCAAACTCCAGCTTGCAACTCATGCTAATAAGGTTAATGCAGTCTCCTCTTCTGGTTATTCTCTTGAGTTATGGCACAATAGACTAGAACATGTTCATTGTAAAAGAATAAACAAAATGTCTAGTCTAGGACTTATCTCCAAAATGTGGGAGTAAGAAGATAGAAAAGTGTGAGGTTTGTGCGAATCACAAGAAAACCGTTCAAGCGGGTTAACCGAAGCACAATTCTTCTGGAGTTGGTGCACTCAAATATCTGTGACTTCAAATAGTTCTCCACAAAGGCCAAGATGAAGTATTTTATTACATTCGTCGACAACTACTCGAAGTACGCGTTCGTCTATCTGCTCAAGTCAAAAGACGAAGCATTCGAGAAGTTCAAGGAGTTCAGAACTGAGATTGAACGTCAAACATGGCAACAACTCAAGAGACTCAGAAGTAATCGAGGCGGAGAGTATAGGTGTATTGAATTCACATCATTCTACAAAGAACATGAAATTGTCAATGAGACAACTGCTCCGTATTCTCCTCAATCAAATATAGTAGAAAAGAACACGACGCTGACAGAGATGATGAACTCAATGATGTTGACTGGGGGTTTTCGAAACTGCTTCTGGGGAGAAGCTACGTTCACGGCTACTTTCATTCTAAACAGAGTGTCATACGCAACATCCGATGTCACTCCTCATGAACTCTGGTTCAAAGTCAGACTCAACTTGAATGTCATTCCAGTGTCGGGGTGTTTGGCGTATGTGAAGCTTCCGGACTTTAAGATTCAAAAGCTGGGTACGACTACGAAGACTATCTTCCTGGGGTATGCTGAGAAGAGTGATGTTCGAAGATTTCTCGATATTGAATCAAATTATATCATCGAATTTCGTGACGCATAATTCTTTGAAGATAAATTTGCAAGGCACAAGAACATTATTATCGCGGACATTGCGAAGAATAGTGTGAGTGCACAGGAGGCTAACGTCTCCAATGAAGATGTAGTCCAAGAAGAAGTCATTCCAGAGACAACCTTTGAACCAAAACTCGCAGAAGTGGTGTCTAAGCGAGTGAGGAGACAGAAGGACTTCGGAGATGACTTCGTCATCTATCATGTGAAAGCAGATCCACTTACCTATGATAAGGTGATGAAGACCAGAGATGTTGTTTTCTGGAAGGAGGCTAAAAATGATGAATATGATTCAACAACCTCCAATAACACTTTGGTGTTGGTCGGTCTGCCTAAAGGAGCTAAACCAATCGGATGCAAGTAGATCTTTAAGAAGAAGATGAAGGCCGATGGAACTGTTGATAAGTTCAAGACAAGGCTGGTAGCCAAAAAGTTTTCTCATAAGCAGGGGATCGACTAATTTGACACATGCTCTAGTAGCGCAGATAACAACCATCAGGATGTTGATTGCTCTGAGTGCAATTCACAAGTTAGTTATACATCAGATGGATGTTAAAACAGAATTCTTGAATGGAGAGTTGACCGAAGAGATTTGCATGCAACAGCCAGAATGATTTGTCTTTAAAGGGCTTGAAGACAAAGTCTGCAAGTTAGTGAAATCATTATACGGTCTGAAGCAAGCTTCCAAGATGTGGCATGAGAAGTTTGATAAAGTCATACGATCAAACGGCTACAGGGTCAGCGAGACTGACAAGTGTGTTTACACAAAGTTCGATGACGGAGGAGGAGTTATCGTTTGTCTGTACGTGGACGACATGCTAATCCTGGGTACAGATCTAGCACGTATCACTGAGACAAAGAAGTTTCCTACATCCAAGTTCAGTATGAAGGACTTGGGGGAAGCTGATGTTATCCTGGAGAAAAATATCATTCGGCCGGACACTAGAGTGGCGTTGTCAGTCTCAATATATTGAGAAAATGCTCACACGTTATGGATATCAGGATCTTCCAGGGATCGATACTCCGTACAAGCATGACAAAAAGATGAAGCCAAATCCTAGGGAAAGCGCCAAGCAGCTGGAGTACTCAAGCGTCATCGGGAGCTTGATGTATGCAACAACTGTCACAAGGCCTGACATAGCTTTCGCCGTGGGGATGCCGAGTCGGTTCACGAGCAACCCAGGTGTGGAGCACTGGAAAGCTGTGAAGAGAGTGATGGGATATCTCAAGAGGACTCAGAAATATGCACTGCACTACAACGGATATCCGACAATAGTTGAAGGCTTCAGTAATGCAAGCTGGTTCTCAGAAGTAGAGAGTAAAAGGTTCACAAGAGGATACATCTTCTCCATGGGTGGAGCTGATATATCATGGAAGTCGAAGAAGCAGACAATGTTCTCTCATTCCTCAATGGAATATGAGTTCTATGCACTGGCGGATACATCGGATGAAGCAGAATGGCTTCAGGAGCTCATGTATGATCTTCCATTGGTTGGTGCGCAGATTTCGGCAGTACCGATATACTTTGACAACCAGACGACTGCAGTGGTGGCATCAAATGATCTCTTTAATGGTAAGAAGATAAATGTGCGACTGAGGCACATGACAGTGAATGATCTTATCAAGCCTGGAGTCATTGTCGTGATTGATGTTCGGAGCCAGAAGAATATGGCGAATCCGTTTACCAAGGATCTCAAGTGCCAACTGATCGAGGACACAGTAGTCAAAATGGGCTTGAAGACATTCTGATATTATGTCTTTGAAACTCTACTATAAAGTTTTATGCTATTAGTTCAAAGAGAAATCTACTAGATATCTAGTTTTTGGTTGAAAGAATGATCATTGACTAGAAGAATATCAGGAACAGTAGATAGTCCTTTGAGACATTAAGGGATTACGGACCCAAAACCATTGTTGTCTACTATTTGTTCTTTGTGAAGAACAAGTCATGTGGGAGGACGGCTTAGACGCTCTAATGAGTTCTTGGACATTTTTGAATGTCCGGCGTGCTTTACAGGAAGCACGGGTAGCACATCACTACAAAGGAGCGTAGTACTCCATGCTACAGTGGGGTGACGCCACGATGAGGTACCTCGAGAGGGTAAAGCCTCGACTTCGGACCATGTCACAGCGGCGTAGCACTGCACATGGGCAGGCATCCCAATGTTGTAGAATGAAGAGTGGTAGACAACACTACAAAGAGGCCGGTGACTTCATGTTACAGTGGTGTGACACCACAAAGAGGTAAAAGATGTAAAGCCTCGGTCACGTGAGCCATGTCACAACAGCGTAATATCGCATGGAAGCGCAATGCTTCATGCTGGATAGTATGGCACTACAAAGAGGCTGGGTCTCATGCTACAGTGGGATGACACCACGATGAGGTTTAGTCTCGGCTTTGGGCCATGTCATAGCAGAGTAGCACCGCAAGAAAACAAAAGGCTTCATGCCATGACTCTTTAAAAGAACTCACCTAGAGTGTATGGAAAGAGATATAGGCCGTCTCTTGAGGGTAACCTTGTAGACGTCCAAAATATATACACCGAAACAAGGCGTTCACATGGCCTTTAATATGCAACCAGAAGCACAACTGATGTCATTGTGTGAGTGGAAAGAATTGCAGCTATGGTGCAGAATTCAAGGCTTAGTCCATTATTGTATCGTACTGTTATTTGATCCATGCGGGAAGATTCAAGTCGAAGCGACATCTATCTTAATGCATGATGGGTAGTCACTGTGGGGAACGCTCAACCCATATATTGAGATATATGGGAGATTGTTGGTATTTTTGCCTTTGGACTAGTGAAGAACAATCCCACATTGGCTACACCACCAAGTGGGTATTGTAGTGCCCTACGTAATGGGCTTGTGGCTAATCTTACTCAAAATCTGAACTTAATATAAAAATGATCCTTTGGCATTGAATCGTGGCGGACGAATAAACGAGAATCATTTCAACTCATGGTTTGACTTCTGTTGGAATAAGCCATAAATGCAGCGGACTGCGTCTCGATGAGTGAGCTCCATATAAGAGTCCCTTCGACAGGACTAGTGGGTTGTTGCTTTTCTTGAATGTTTTCGTTGCGAGGTTTTGGATGAAGTGTTTTTGCATCGTTTTCTACTTTCGTTTTCTAAGGAATTCGCTTGGACGGATTGTGAACGGATTCTAACATGATGCTGGTGCCATTGCAGGAACGCGCGTAACTGACGTTTGATCGTAGCGAGCGAGTCTTCTTGCCTCGGCACATTCACTAATCGGTGGGTGGTTCGGTCCCTTCTTCTCTACTCGGTCGCGTAAACACATGCTTTGCCTCGAATACGTTTATATCGACGATGTCCGGTTAAATGTAAATATATAAGTGTTAGCCATAATGCATGCTTACTACTAAGAATTAGAACATAGGATAACTGTAATCGTCGAGTGTATCTATGTGCGCGGCTTATAACTTAAGCTTCGTACGCGAAGCTGGCAGTTGTGGTTTGAACCACGAACTTGTTGAAAAGAATACGATATTAGAATCATCGATTTTGGCATGATGCCTCAGAGTATTTGGTGCCTACAGGTTTACCAAATCGGAATATACGACTTGGAGGAATGATCGAATCTGTGGCACGAGTACTTAAATATTTCTGCTTAACTCTACTCCGTGTCATGCATATGTTTCATAAATAAATTGTCCACGCATTCGCATGGTCATTGACAACTTGTGCACAAGATTTTGAGATTTTCTTGAAACGGTATCCGGGGCATCGGAACCAAATCGACCTAGGGGAAAATGATATGAACCGCGCTTAGGCGCGAGACATTGCGAGACCTTCAGTGGGACTTGCAACCTGGGCTGATAGGACGTGTCGTAATGTCATGTAATAGTCCTTTATGGTGTCAATATTAGCACCAATGACCGCATATAAGATAGTACTCATGCTAATATGTCTTGTGCGGGAGTAAGTATTCTATGTTCCAATGCAGGGACGTGCGCGTCGGGTGAATAAGCTACCACCAATGCGTGCGTTATATATTCAACTTACTGCTTTCAAATGTGCCTATAAAATGAACTACAAATTCACTATAGTTCCTGATAGCAAGATAAAATTCAATGCATGCGTCCCTTTAATAAGCAGCGTCAGTTTAGGCAAGTGGGCTCGTCCCGCTCACCAGTACAAGTTGCGTACTGATACCCAACATCTCAGGTGTCGGGAACGTGGAGGGCGCACAGTACTAGGCCGAAGCTGAAGATCGAAGAGATGACGTGAAGCTCTTCCTATTTTGAAGTATAGATGAAACCCAATTCATTTTGAAGACATTTTATAATAATCTATACGAATGGTGTAATGTATGGAACAACAAGTATTATTCATGGCAGCTTATTTGTTCTTTTTGTTATTTCAAGCAATGTAACCGATACGACATACACAATGTACTTCTTATCAATGTAATATATTTCAAGTTATGAATGAAACGTCATTTCCTATTCAAATGATGTGTCTCAATATTTCTGCTGCAATGTGACTTGTACTCTGTGTTTCAAACGAATTATAAAAAATACGCGTTTTTGCCTTATGCGTTGCGCAACCTAGGCATGCACGACATTACGTCCGGGGGACGATTACCGACTTTACAGAATGGGGGCATGACAAGTGGTATCAGAGCACTAGGTACACTTCCTTGGATTTTTCGAAAATATTTTCTTGAGATTTTGATGCAATTTCTCGAAGGAATGCTTTCGATGTATGCTGCTGCATGAAATAATAGTCCCATACAGTAAACCCGTAATTATTTTAAGAAGTATTAACGGGTTTACTCTCTTTTGTAGCGATGGCTAAGAAGACTAATAATGTTGTCGCAAGCAGTGCTCAGGTTACCCCGAACGACGTGCAAAGTTCAGGAGTCCGGAGGGACCGGTTCAAGCGATGCGACGGAAAGGATGTTGCATTTGATGGAGGTGCAACAGAGGCAAGCGGTGGTCCAACAAGCGCAAATTCAATCTCAATTTACTGCACAACAGAAACAAATGGATGCCATGATGCAGATAATCACAACTATGGTGCCCAGCACCAACGCGGCCGCTATGGCGCCAACGCCACGAGTTGTGGTGGAGGAAGACGAAGAGGAAGAAGAGACCCAGCTCTCAGGCAGGTCGGCTTCTTACAAGACGGGAGAGTTTACGAAGATGCATCTGCCAACGTTTACCGGGAGGACCGAGCCCGACGTGGTAATGGGATGGATAGTTAAGCTGGAAAAGAGGTTCAACCTAATCAGAATCAAAGGGTCCAAGCGAGTAACGTGCACGGCGATGCAGTTGGAGCTTAGGACACATGACTGGTGGGAGACCACCAAGCAAGGGATCTACGATGTCAACACAAACTGCAACAATTCCGAATCACAAGCTTAGGGCACATGACTGGTCCCGGGAGTACAATGTCAGAAGTGCGGTAAGAATGGGCACCGATCGGTCGATTGTCGGGGAGGATGCTAAAGTGTGGTCGCATAGGCCACAAGGCGCTCGAATGTCAAGATGGGCGGGCGAATCAAAACCTTCCGAGAAACGTTCCGAATCACAATCGGGTGCAACCACCACGGGGAGGGACGAGCGCAAACACACTTCCAGTGAACGCAAATAATCAGCGTCTGGGTGCACAAGACAGTCTACGCATTGACTCAGGAGGAAGCGTTCGCTTCCGACACATTTGTAACAGGTATATTACTATACAAAGATATACCTGCTAGAGTGCTTTTCGATTCGGTTGCAACGCATAGCTTAATATCAGCTGAATTTGCTAAAGAAAGTAAATTAGCTACGACATCGTTAGATATAAACCTTTTTGTTAGTACCCCATCGGGAATAGACATCCCTGCAAGTTTAATTTGTAGGAACGATTATCTCTGCATTGGAGGAAGGAAGCTATCATTGGATGTCATCGTGCTTGATATCACGGAGTACGATATAATCCTAAGCATGGATTAGTTAGGTGCATGCCATGCCACGACCAACTGGACAGAGAAGAGAGTGGTGTTCCGTCTACCTGGCGAAACAGAGTTCTCGTATTCGTGCAGCTCGGTGTCAAAGATAGCAATGATAGTATCGACGGTGACGGCAAGGCGCTTGATGTATTCTGGCTGCGAAGGGTACTTGGCTTCTGTTAGAAACACGTAAGGAAGGTGCAATCATGACTCAGGCTGGCGTCGTTGCATATTTCCTAGATGTATTTCCAGATGAGCTACCTGGAATGCGACCAGATCGTGAGATAGAGTTCACGATCGATACTTTTCCGGATACTCGGCCGATATCAAAGGCATCGTATAGAATGGCGTCAGCAGAATTAAAGGAACTCAAGGTACAGTTATAAGAGTTGCTTGACCGAGGCTACATCCGTCCGAGCGTTTCTCCCTGGGGCGCTCCGGTGTTATTCGTGAAAAAGGACGGATCAATACGGCTTGCATTGACTATGGGGAACTAAACAAGGCCACCGTGCAAAATCAATATCCTTTGCCTCGGATAGACGACATGTTCGATTAACTTCAGGGAGCAACTGTGTTCTCCAAGATTGATCTTTGGTCGGACTATCACCAAGTGAAGATTAAGCCCGAAAATGTAACGAAGTCAGCGTTTCGAACCAGATACGGACATTACGAATTTCTAGTGATGTCGTTCGATTTTACGAACGCGTCGGCCGCATTCATGGATATGATGAACAGAGTCTTCTAACCCTTGATAGACAAATTCGTGGTCGTGTTCATCGACGATATCCTTATATATTCAAAGAGCAGGGAAGAGAACACGGAACATTTGAAGATCATGTTGCAAACCTCGCGAGAACACCGGTTGTTTGCCAAACGAAGTGCGAATTCTGGATGAGTAGCGTGTCATTCCTATGACACGTTATCTCGACAGAAGGCGTTTCGGTTGACCCAAAGAAAATTAAAGCGATAGTAGACTGAAGGTAGCCTACGTCGGCAAGCAAGATTCGAAGTTTCCTAAGTTTGGCAGGCTATTACTGCAGGTTCGTAAAGAATTTCTCGAGAGTGGCATCGCCTCTAACTCGCCTCACCCAGAAGGAAATCATATTCGTATGGAGCGGCGACTGTGAAACTAGCTTCCAGGAGTTAAAGAAACGGCTCGTCTCAGCTCCGATACTTGTCCTTCCGGAAGGGCTTGAAGGGTTTCAGATTTACAGCGATGCATCGGAGCTCGGCTTAGGGTGCGTTCTAATGCAACAGGATAAGGTGATATCTTACGCATCGAGACAGTTGAAGCCACACGAGAAGAATTATCCAACGCATGATATAGAACTGGCGACAATTGTGTTCACACTGAAATTGTGGCAACACTACCTCTACGGTGTCGTTTGCAAAATATACAAGGATCACAAGAGCCTCAAGTACCTTTTTACCCAACGGGAATTGAACTTGTGGCAGAGACGTTGGTTAAAACTCATAAAGGACTATGACTTGACGATCGCTTACACGTCGGGCAAAGGAAATGTAGTAGCGGACGCTTTAAGTCGGAAGTTCGTGGGTTCACTATCAATAGACGACCGAGTACTACAAGATCTAGAGGCAATGGGCATTGAACTCAGAGTTCAAAGCCATGGAGCGCAACTGGCTCAACTACAACTTGAGCCGAGTTTGCGGAAAAAGATAAAGTCCGCTCAGAAGGACGACCTGTTCATGAAGAAGATGTGCGAGCTGATTTCGACAGGAAAGGCGACCGACTTCGTGGAAGACGCGAGTGGAACGTTGCAAATGAAGGAAAGATTGTGCGTTCCTAATGATCTAGAACTCAGAAGAGAAATCATGTCGGAAGCCCACTATGCGAAGTATTTTTTACATCCAGAGAGCACCAAGATGTATAAGGACTTGCGCACAACTTTTTGGTGGCACGACATTAAACGAGATGTGGCAACATTTGTGTCACAATGTATGGCTTGTCAATAAGTAAAGGCCGAACATCAGAGGCCAGACGGAGAGCTGCAGAACCTCGTCATTCCCGAGTGGAAGTAAGACAACATCGCAATGAATTTTATCGTCGATTTTTTTGAAGACATCGCGGAGGAATGATGCGATTTGGGTCATTGTCGATAGATTGACCAAGTCTGCACATTTCATCGCGATCAAAGTAACATGGAGCGTCGATCGGTTAGCGCATATTTATATTGACGAGATTGTTCGACTCCACGGGGTACCCGCCACAATCATTTCAGACAGAGACGGACAATTCTTGTCGCGTTTCAGGAAGAGCCTACAATCTGCAATGAGAACAAAATTAAATTTTAGTACCGCATATCATCCTCAAACAGATGGCCAGACGGAGATGGTGAACCAAATACTTGCAGATATGATGCGGCTGTGTGCTATAGACTTGAAGACTAGTTGGGACACGCACTTGCCATTAACGGAATTTGCGTATAACAATAGTTAGCAGTCGAGCATTCAGATGACACCATATGAAGCGATGTACAAAAGGAAGTGTCGATCACCGATTTGCTGAAAAGAAGTTGGTGAGCGACAGGTACTCGGACCGGAACTAGTCGAGCAGGCCGTCGAGAAGGTCCACATGATTCGAGACAAACTTCACATCGCGCAGAGTCGTCAGAATAGTTATGCCGATGTCCATCGGCGACCATTAGAATTCATGGTCGGGGACCACATATTCTTAAAGGTTACACCGATGCAGGGTGTAATGCGGTTCGGGGTAAAAGGCAAGCTAAGTCCAAGGTTTGTTGGTCCCTTCGAGATTCTCGAGAGAGTGGCAGCAGTAGCTTATCGGATTGCACTAGCCCCGACCTTGGCGGATGTGCACGATGTCTTCCACGTTTCTTAACTTCGGAAGTACGTGCATGACCCAAGTCATGTAGTTAACTTCGATCAACTGGTGCTGAGCGTAGATTTGTCATACTCGAAGGAACCTGTGCAAATTTTGGACTGTCAGGAGAAGGTTCTGCGGACCCGTTCGGTACTTTTAGCTCGCGTGCAGTGGCGAAATCATTCAATCGAGGAATCGACATGGAGATGGAGACGGAGATGAAGGAGAAGTACCCTTCGTTATTCGTCGAGTCGGAGGTAGGACTCTTGTTCTTAAGTTTCGGGACGGAACTTTTTCTCGGTGGTATATTATTTAGTGCCATATCCCCGTTCCGACCGAGCGACGCACTACGTAATGGGCTTGTGGCTAGTCTTACTCAAAATCTAAACTTAATATAAAAATGACCATTTTGGCATTGAATTGTGGCGGACGAATAAACGAGAATCACTCCAACTCATGATTTGGCTTATGTTGGAATAAGTCCTAGATGCAGTGAACTGCGTCTCGGCGAGTGAGCTCCATATAAGAGTCCCTCCGACCGGACCAGTCGGTTGTTACTTTTCTTGATTGTTTTCGTTGCGAAGTTTTGGATGAAGTGTTTTCGTGTCATTTTCGGTTTTCATTTTCTAAGGAATTCGCTAGGACGGATTGGGAACAGATTCTAACGTGATGTTGGTGCCATTGCAGAAACGTACGTAACTGACGTTTAATCGTAGCGAGCGAGTCTCCTTGCCTCGGCACATTCTCTAATTGGTGGGTGGTTCGGTCCCTTCTTCTCTACTTGATCGCGTAAACACATACTTTGCCTCAAATACGTTCATATCGACGATGTCCGGTTGAATGTAAATATATAAGTGTTAGCCAAAATGCATGCTTATCACTAAGGAATAGAACATAGGATAATTGTAATCGTCGAGCGTATCTATGCGCGCGGCCTATAACTTAAGCTTCGTACACGATCAAGTATTTGGTGCCTACGGGTTTATCAAATCGGAACATACGGCTTGGAGGAAAGATCGAATGTTTGGCATGAGTACTTAAATATTTCTGCTTAACTCTGCTCCGTGTCAGGCATATATTTCATAAATAAACTGTTCACGCATTCGCATGGTCATGGACAACTTGTGCACAAGATTTTGAGGTTTCCTTGAAACGGTATCCGGAACACCTGCACCGAATCGACCTGGGGGGAATATTATGAACCGCGCTTAGGCGCGAGGCATTGCGGGACCTTCAGCGGAGCTTGCAACCCGGGCTGATAGGACGCGTCGTAATGTCATGTAATAGTCCTTTATGGTGTCAACATTATCACCAATGACCGCATATAAGATAGTACTCATGCAAATATATTTTCTTGTGCAGGGGGTAAGTATTTTATGTTCCAATGCAGGGACGTGCACGTCGGGTGAATAAGCTATCACCGATGCGTGCGTTATATATTCAACTTACTGTTTTCAAATATGCCTATGATATGAACTGCAAATTCACTCTAGTTCCTAATAGCAAGATAACATTCAATGCATGTGTCCCTTTAATAAGCAGCGTCAGTTTAGGCGAGTGGGCTCGTCTCGCTCACCAGTACAAGTTGCGTACCAATACCCAACATCTCAGGTGTCGGGAACGCGAAGGGCGCACGGTACTAGGCCGAAGCTGAAGATCGAAGAGACGACGTGAAGCTTTTCCTATTTTGAAGTATAAATGAAGCCCAATTCATTTTGAAGGCGTTTTGTAACAATCTATACGAAGGTTGTAATGTATAGGACACAAGTATTATTCATGGCAGCTTGTTTGTTCTTTTTGTTATTTCAAGCAATGTAACTGATACGGCATAAGCATGAAATACCATTCTAGCACAATATGAGGCGGGATGGGCATCAGATTAGCAGGTATATAACGTCTCAGTCTCCGCAGCAAGGAAGAGAAAATTGAGGGTGTTCACCTTAAGGGATTCTTTCGGACCGTGCGAGGTCTCGCCTAAACCAGCTCACTAGTTTCCCAAGAGCTGGGGAAACCCTGAGCTACCATTTTTGTTTTTCCGATACATCCCCGTTGCTAACAGAACTACTTTCCGCTGTAATTGAATCCATCCGTAAAAATGGTTTCAAAATCTATTCTAATGTACTTCATATCGATGTAATATATTTCAAGTTATGAATGAAAAGTCGTTTCTTCCTATTCAAATGATGCGTCTCAATATTTCTGCTACAATGTGACTTATACTCTGTATTTCAAATAAGTTATCAAAAATACATGTTCTTTCCTTGTACGTTGTGCAACCTAGGCATGCACGACATCAAGCCCGGAGAACGATTACCGACTTTACAGAGTCGAGACGTGACAGGTATCTCAATATAATACTTTGTATGTGTTGAGGTGTGCACATGAGGTGTGATAGGGCACATATGGGTGACATGTGGGGGTGTTTTCCTAGAGGAAGAAGGAATAACTCCTCAAAGAAAGCATTTGTGCTTTTTGTCACTCTTAGAAATTTTTTGTTAGGAGTTAAGTCCCAATGATGCTTAGCGACTCGGGCTCGGACTCAGACTCGGGCTATGCAGGTTGCATGTGTGGTTGTTGCGCATGGTTATGCGTTGTTATGCGCATATACTGCATGCACAGCATATGCGGCCATGCGCAACAGCATGTCTGCGAGTCTACGCGAATGTGCTGCTGTGTTGTGCGCATGCGCGGGCTGCGTTGATTGCATGTGACTCCGTTGATAACGGAATTTAGAATATAAATTCTTTATATTTTGAAAGTTGGTATTTTAGTCCCACATCGACTGGGAGAGGAGATGGGTTTCCACCTTTCTCTATAAATAGAACCCTCAGGCCTACTTTTGGAGACACATTAATAATAATATAAGAGTCTAGGGAGTCCATTAGAGTCATTCTCAAAGGTGACTACGAGCGTTCCAGAAGTTCTCTTGTGAACTTGCTGGCTCCTGGGAGCAGATTGTCGATGGAGGGCGAATCTTGCTTTGACAAACCACCCCAGCAAGAATAATTTTTATTCTTTCTTCCTCTCTCTTCTTCTATTTGTAAATGTTCTCTCCTAATTGCAACTGCGTTTGCAAAGAAGAACATGGTTTGATTCTTGAGTTCTATGATCTAGAAGTAGTAGTAATCTGGTTTGATAGTTGTTTTCGATTATTGTCAGAGAGAGAACCCGTTGGGTGAACCCATGTCGATAATAGTCTAAGAGGGAGCCAGTTGGGTGAACCCTTGATCTCGCCTTCATCTTCAGGAAACCCGTTGGGTGAACCCTCTGTTCCTGTTCATCCATCTTTGGTTAAGCCTCGGAACTAACAAGTAGTTCGTGTGACATCATATTCATTGTATTCAATATCTTGTTTTAAATAAAAACAGGTTGCTTCCTGCTAAGCCAATTCAAAAACTTTAGTGCTCAATAATAGACAAATATAATTATGTTTATGGACCAAAAGTAGTAACTTACATCACTAGATCAATCGAAATTCCCATTTCAAGAATTGTGCACAACAAAACACGACGAAGATTATGAATTTGTACTCAAATTTTGGTTTAGTATCAGTTGCTTGACATAAATATTTTGTTTTCCATGGGTAGCTCCATCGTAAGCCAGTTCAGAAAGAGAAAAAAAAGAAAAGAGTATTATCATATCCATGGACCAAGTTTCATCAGAAGCTCAATCAAACTACCCACACAAAGAAGAAGAAAATAATAGTTTGCAAGCAACCCACTTACGCAAATTCTTCAATTGTTTGACATATACAGTATATTCTAGTAAACTTCTCAACTAGAGACAAATATAATTAGATTTATGTCCCAAAATAAGAAACTTTAACTCAGTAGATCAATCAAAATCCCAATTTTGAGACTAGGCACAAAGAAACACAGTTAAATGTGCATACTTGCGGTCAGATTTTGGCCTTCACTAATATTAGCAGTTCCTTTGGCATCAATATATTGAGTTAGGGTTGATCTCTTCAAGGGAATCGGCCTCCTAATAATGACAATATTATTTCTCAAAAAACCACTCTACAATTTATAGACCTCAAATCCTAATAAAAATAAGAAAGTTTAAGTACCAAATAAACTCCAAAACTTTCTCCCCAAGTAAATAACTACTAATACATCAAATATTTAAAAATTCCCATCAAAATAGGATTGTAACATTCCTGCCTTCTTCAAGTTGATCACTTAACTGTCTCATGTGTTGGTTGGTCATGAGAAAGTTAAGTGATCAATTTTTCCAACCATTTTACATTTATCAGTTACTGTTTTCCTTTCTTCGGCAATCACCCCATTCTCCATTTAGGAGGATTGATATATCATTTTTATCCTCTTTCTTTTACGGTGCTAACTAATTAATTATTTTGCATCCATACATTTGGGTTGAGGTATTCTGCAAGTGACTCGTATGTGAATGGGTCATAAACCCAACAATTAAACATAGAATATAGGATAAATTTTAGTTTCAGTGTATCTATCTTGATTTGGATCCTGAAAATAATTGTTTCAAGGTGGAAACATGAGGAATACTCTCCTTCTGTAGAAAGCAATAAGCAGTTTATGATTTCCCCTCAAGATTGTAAACTATGATAGATGGTATCTTCCGAGTATATATTCCCTGTGGAGAGAATGACATACAGAACATTCCAGTTAAATGATTTTTAGCTACTTCTATTTTTGTCGAACACAATGAACTGCAAAGATCAACTTTCTTTCTGAACACTCTTTGGATTTACAATTACCATGGTTAGGTATTACAATCATATGACAGAAGTTTTTTTTGTCTTCTAAGTTCCAAACATGAAATTATTAGCATGACAAACTTATGAATCATGCACCTATAGCTTAGAGGATCTAATAGCATGCTGGACTTGTCTTCAAGAACTGACCAGCTTTCTAGTGTATTTTGGTGTGTCCTAGTGTATCAGTGATATATTCTGGATCAAATTGCTAAATAAACACCAAGAAGAAAGATGATAGAAGGAAACTGATCATCCAAACAATCGCCAGATGAACACAAGAAAGTCACTTCATGATTCATATTAAATTAATCACATTATTTGGCTCAATCACTATAGTTGTACAATAATAATAACTGATCAAACATGTCAAAAGAATAGTTTTAATCATCTATATAAATCTACACTCAAATCCCTACCAGTAGTCCGAACAAGAACACGCACCATTCTTAAAGTGATGAAATCTGCTTCGATCTCTCATGACGATCTCTCTTTGATATATCGAAGAAATGAGCTTTATCGTTGAGTGGCAATCAGCACACACTCTCAGATTCTTCATTATCTTGATTGGCACACTAGAATCTGATGCAACAAGAGCAAATGCAATGGCCAGCCTTTCGCTGTGGTAGGACAGCGCATCCTCCTTATCCTCCTCCTCCATATCGAACATCACTCCTTTCGTCTTCGGCCTATACCCAGCCTCGTGTAACCTCCTCCCCATCTCATCAAGCATAGCATATATCTCCTTCGAGCAAGGATGAGTCTTGTCTCCCATGACAAACTCGTGTAAGGCTCCGTCCAGCTCAACCAAGCTCAACCCCGGAGTTTTGTCGATGCCCTTCTCCTTCATCGCCTTCCTGACCCTCCCAACATCATTCCACCTATTAGTATCCGCGTACATATTCGATTGCAACACATAATTCCCCCCGTGTTCCGGCTCCAGCCGTAATAACTCGGCAATCATTCTCTCCCCCCTCTCCGAATCGTTATGATGCCTACAAGCCCCAAGCAGAGACCGATACACAACGGCGCTAGGCTTCACAGGCATCTCTCTGACCACCTTCTCGGCCTCCTCGAGCCTCCCGGCACGGCCCAACAAGTCGACCAGACATCCGTAGTGCTCGTCCCTGGGCCCAATCCCGAAAAACCTCTCCATCCCATCGAAAATCTCCCGGCCCCGGCCGACCAGTCCGGCGTGGGCGCACGCGCTCATCACGGCCACCAGAGTCACCTCGTCGGCCCGCACCCCTTCGGCCGTCATCCGGTCGAACAGCCGGACCGCGCTCGTCCCGCGCCCGTGGGCCCCGTAGGCTCTTATCATGGCGTTGTAAGACATCGTATCAGCTCTGGTGGGCGATTCGTCGAACACCCTCTCCGCGAGGTCGATGCGTCCGCATTTCGAGTACATCTCGACCAGGGCGGTGCGGACGAAGCGGTTCATTCGGAGGCCGTTGCGGACGACGTAGCAGTGCGCCCAGACGCCCTCGGCGAGGGCGCCGGCGTGGCCGCAGGCGACGATGACGGGGACGAGCGTGGTCTCGTTGGGGGTTATTGCGGTTTCGGGAGCGAGCATTCTGCGGAAGAGAGGCAGAGTGTCGAGAGAAGAGGAGGATGCGGCGGCGGCGGAGAGGAGGGAGTTCCAGAGGGGGAGGTCGGGGTGGGGGATGTGGCGGAAGAGGTGGTGGCAGGCGGCGAGGTCGCGGCGGGAGGAGTAGAAGGAGAGGAGGGAGGAGAGGACGAAAGGGTCGCGGTGGGACCGGTTCTTGAGGATGTGGGCGTGGAGGAGGAGGGCGTAGGGGGGGTGGGGGGAGCAGGCCTTGAGGAGGGGAGGGTAGGTGTGGGGGTTTGGGTGGGGGAGGAGGCGGAGGTAGAGGGAGAGGGCGGGGAGGAGGCGGTGGTGCTTGCAGAGGGAGGAGATGAGGGTGTTGAAGAGGAAGGGGGAGGGGGTGGGGGTGGGGGTGGGAAAGGAGTGGAGGAGGTGGAGGGAGTAGGGGAGGGGGAGGAGAGGGTAGGAGTGGGCCAGGAGGCGGCTGAAAGGGTAGGTGTGGGAGAATAGGCCAGTGGTGAGGAACTGGGAGTGGATTTGCTTGAAGGTGGAGGGGGTGTGAAGCCTGGGGAAACACTCAAGAAGGTGGAGGGCAGCCTGGTTGAACTTCAACTTGGGATGGGGAGAGGGTGGGGGTGGGGGTGGAGGTGGAGGTGGAGGTGGAGGAGCTCTCATCATATCATGTACATGGAATGCAATGTAAAGAGAGAACAAAATTTAATTTTGCATGTATTATTTTTGGCTAAATTATAATTTGATATTCTCAGTATTCAAGGTTTTCAACTTAGATACATAACTAAGATAGACAGTAACTTAGTAACTTAATACCATCAACTATTAATAATTTTTATGTTTGTACCCTCCGACATCCACTGTTATTTTTTCGTTAAAAACATGGACTAAAATATCAAAATTTTCATGTTGGTACGGTAGGTTTTGGGTCAGGTCGAGTCTTAGACGACGACGAGGAAGAGGAGTTCTCATCATATCAATGTGAGGGAATGGAATGGAATGAGAACAAAATTGATAACTTTATGATTTATTTTACTAGTTTACATTATTGGTAATTATAGCTGCCAATTAGACCTTATCGACACGAAATTTGGGTGGGACGGACTGGGTTTGGCATGGACCTCTCGGATCTATAAACTATAGCGAGTCTAGCAAGGCCGAACCTAAGGGTGAAAAATCCCAGCTCAGTCCAACACGTGGCCTACAAAACGGTGGGCTTCGGGTCAGATCGAGTTTAGGTCGGTCGGAATCGGACCTGAGCCAAATTAAATAAATATTTAATTTCAACTTGAAATCCTCAAATAATCAAGTTTTCCATTTTAGTAACATACCAATCACTACTCTCTGCCAGAGATTAATTTTTCTATTTCAGAAGAAAAAAAAAATAGACCAAATTATCCCCATCTCCCCCTCCCTTGAGGCATTTGAATTAATCACGAATGAGGAGATATTTTTGTCATTTAGAATTTTCCTTAAGGATAAGTTGTACAATTATAGTTGAAGTATTAAATTGTCTAATACTAGAATTAAGGATATAAAAGTGAAATTTTTGAATAGTTTAGGGTATCAAGTTGAAATTTAGCCTAAAATAAACTCAACCAATATATTTAAATATATCTTTCACTGTAACTTGAAAATTATATTTTCTTTATATCTAGGTGATTAATTATTTTTTATTAAACAAATAACACTTAAACTTGGAAAATAGTTTTTTACTATATCTAGGTGATTAATTGGCAAATATAAAAAATATTTCTTACTATATCTAGGTATTTAATTAGCGAACCTTCAGCAGGTCAGACTGGGCCTCTGGTCAAACCGGGATGGACATGGGCTTTGGATCAAGTTGGGGTTCGAATCAGGTCAGACCTCTCTTATGGGCCAATATATTAAACCCAACACTCCTCGATATACTAGGACATGCATGGTCCAATATTAATCGGGTCGGGATGGTACATAGGCCAATTTTTTGGGCCAATCTCATGCCAGCCTGACTCAATTGACAAGTATATTGGTAATGAAATGTATGTCTTATGTTTCATATTTTATGATAATTGTTTTTTTATAATTAATTATGGGTTATTTGTAAATTTTAGCCTAATTAGTGATCTAGAAAGATATAAGTTAGAGTGTCTTGCATAAATTATTTTTAATTAGCTTATCTAATTATTATCAAAAGTAAAATAGAAAAATAACCTAGTCTTTGAAATGTAATATTAGAAAACACTATACGACTACACTTAGTTTATCTAATTATTCATAATATATATATATATATATATATATATATATATATATATATATATATATATCCAAAAAAATTTTATCCTTAAGCATTTTCATGTTATCGACCGTTGAATCTTGTTTAAGTCATATAATCTTAACCATTTATTTGAATAGTTCAAATAAACGGTTAAGATTAGATGACTTAAACAAGATCCAACGGTTAATAACATGAGGATGCATAATATGGAGGGTGTGGATCCCTCCTTATATACAAGTAACATATCATATTCTAGTTCTCATCATGATGTCAATTGTTTAACTAATATTTCTAGGCCAATGCCAAGAGCAATACACAAAATATTGGTGATTGTCACCATTTCTGCAGTTATAGATTGTAATTTTTTAACAGTTCAGGACTACAATTTTTTTTACAGTTCTAAGTACAATAAGAACTGTCAAAATTTATGTAGTCCTCGTTGTGAACAAGATTGTAGAAAAGAGTGACAGTCAACACTTTGTGTAATGCTTTTTCCATTAGCATATTTTTTGGGATAAAGCAAGTCTTTAACTGTTTGGATTGGTTGTGTCTACACTGCCATTTGCCAGCCTTACACGTACTTGAGTCACGTGTCCTGGGGTACACATACTTTATTGTCAAAATTATATGATATAATTTTTTAACATCTCACACTATATATATGGTACTTGTCATGTCATCTCAACTCCAATTGGAGGAACAATATGATATATGATAATGAAATCAAATACTCAATTACAATATAAAACTAGAGGAAGATATGACACGATATATGGAATAGAAGAAGAAAAAATACGAAGAGTCACAATACATCACAAGTCCAAGTCTAATCTCCACAACACCAATGTCTCAAAATAATAATAATAGTACATGCCAAGTGTAAGAGTCAAATACAAAGAAATAATAAGAATTAAGTCTCCTTTGTGGCTAGTGTTACGTCCTCATGTACTAGAGGTGTTATCTATCATGTTGGCTCACCGTCTTGTGCCCCGTAATATGTGGAACACATCTCCACTAACTGTAGTGTCACCACCCCATTTCCAGAGCCGGGTATTTTTTTTTTATTTTTAATTTAGTTAATTGTGGATTATTTATATTTAATTGTATTTATATTTAATTAGTGATTGCATTATTTTTTTATTATTTTTATTTTGATTGTTTTAGGATTTTGGCTAGCCTGGACCCATGTCAGACCCTAGTGGACCCATGTCCGACCCAGCCCACACCCTTGTGAGAATTATTTTGGGGCTTAGAATATTTATTTTATTTTTAGGAAGTTAGTTGGAGAGATTTGGAACTAGTTTGAGTGCATTTGGAGCCCCGAAACCCAAAACCGAGTTACGGGAGGACATTTTGGTCATTTGGACTTAGTGGAACCCTTTATTAAGTGGCCGGCCCTATATTTCTCCTCCCACACCCGTGAGACCAGCAGCCCCATTCCCGTGAGCAGCCCCACAGCCCCCTTTCTTCATTCCTCTTCATTCTACTTCTTCTTCTTCACTTCTTCTTCTTCTCCACTTCTTCTTCTTCTCCTTCTTCCTCCAAAGTAAGTCCCTCTTCCTATTTTCTTCCATTCCTTCTTTATTTGTGAACCCTAACCCTACATTCTTCCCCAACCTAGGTGGGTAGAGCCTAGATTTGGTGTTGGAGCTTGGATTTAAGGCTTGGAGCTTGTAGGAGGTGAATTTGGAGAGATTTGGAGATTTTGGCTTGGGATTCCAACTCCCAAGAGGTAAACCCTAAATTTCCCCTTGTAATTACTCTTTTATGGTGTAATTAATATTTTAGAACCTTCCTAGACCCTTAGGCTACCCGTGGGAGGAAGTTGGAACTAGTTTGGGTGAGTTTAGAGACTTTGACATTAGGTTTTGTGTCGATTTCGGGTGGAATCCGAATTTGGCCCAATTTTGGGTGATGCCCTAGGTTAGACGGACCTAGGTAGACGTTGTCGGGAGTCGTGAGGGTGAGAGCGTGTCTCCGTTTGGACACGGGAAGTCGTGTCGCGGAGAAACGGGAGTTTCGGGCGAAATTGGGGCTTTTCGTCGTCGCCGATTCTAAGTGCGTGTGCGTTTCCGCCACGGGCCTAGAATCGACGCGGGAGCGCATTTTCTAGGATCTAGGCATCGTGTAGAGCGCGTGGGTAAATTTTGGGCCGATTCCGAGTTCGTTTGGTGTGCGTTTCAGGAGGTTTTCCGAACCGCGCACCACGTGTTCGTCAAAATGACCGAACGGCCATTTCGACTTGGTTTCCTCGTTTCGGACTTGTGCGCGCGTTGGGTTAGTATCGGGGAGTGTGTGCTAGAGTTTTCGAGTTATATTTTATATATTTATAGGCGTTGGTGAGTGTCGGGGTCGTTGGGCGTGCGTAGGTGGGGCGTTGTGAGCGTTGTGTGCGTTGTGTTGTGTTTATTTATATATATATATGTATATATATATTTGTGTATGTGTTTTTTATATATATATTTATATATATATGTGTGGTTATGTGTTTGTGAGTGTGTTAGTGAGTGCTAGTGTATGTGTGTAGGTGAGTGCTTGTGTGAGTGTGTGCTAGTGTGTAGGTGAGTGTGTGTGAGGGTGAGTGAGTGCCTATATATATATATATATATATATATATATGAGTTTGAGTGAGTATATGTATATATATTTATATATATATGTAGGAGTGTTTGTGTGTAGGGTTGTGTGTTTGTGAGAGTGTGTGTGCGAGTGTGTGTGCTTGTGTTTATGTGTGTGTGTGTGTGTATTAGTGTGTGAGTGTGTTAGTGTGTGTGTTAGAGTGTGTGGATGAGTGTCTATATATATAGATATCTAGTTATATATATATAGATATATATGTATGTATATATATATATAGATAGTGATATATATATGTATATATAGGAGTGTGTGTGTGTGTGTGTTGATTTGTGTTTGAGTGTGTGTGTGTGTTAGAATGTATATAAGTTAGTGTGTATATATAGCTATAGAGTTATATATATGTATATGTATGTGTGTATATATATATATAGTGATATATATATATATAAATAGGTGTGTGTGTGTGTGTATGTGAGAAGGAGGGGGGGGGCTGAACTGAGAACCAGCAGCAGTAGAAGGAGCAGCCAAGCAGCAGCTGCAGCAGCAGCAACTTGCTGCACCAGCAGGTGCAGCAGCAGCAAAAGCAGGTGCAGCAGCAGCAAAAGCAGTGGCAGCAGCATGGGCAGCAGCATCAGCAAGCACAACACCAGCAGCAGCAGTAATTTGAAGCACAGAGGTAGCTAGCAGCAGCTTTTAGTAGGTAGAGGATAGATGGATAGATAACTAATTAGGTAATAGATATATATATATTAGTAGATAGATAGATTGATAGATACTTGGATAGATAGATAGATTCATAGATAGTTAGAGAGATAGGTAGATAGTTAGACATTTAGATACATAAATAGAATTTTTAGATAGATAGTTAGTTAGATAGATAAATAGATAATTAGTTAGATATATGCATAGATAGATAAATAGGTATATGTTAGATAGATAAATAGATAGATGGTTGATAGATAGGTAAATAGGTAGTAGATAGATATTTAGATAGATAGATAACAAGGTAAATAGTTGAATAGATACATAGATAGTTAGGTTTCTAGATACTAGATAGGTAGATAGCTAGATACTTAGATATATCTATCTAAGATATAGATACCTATATACGTATAGATATATATATATATATATATAAGTGTATGGGTAAGGTAAAGGGTATTGTGTATATGTGTGTGGATAAATATATACATAGGTACATATATGCTTAGATATATATAAATATGATAGATATATATATTATCTAGCCTAGATTAATAACTAGGTATATATTCAATAGCTAGATAGCTAGTTAGAGGGGTTTTAGAGCGAAACCTCAATATCTTGAGATACCAAGGTATTTCAATACCTTAAGATAACCAAGGTATTGAGTTTCGAGCGGAGTTTTTGAGCAATAGCCTAGGAATAGTATTGGAGTGATTTTTATACGTATATGTGTATATATTTACGCGTGCTAGCATAGGTTTTAGAGGGTATAGGCGGGGTGCGTAGCCTAGGTTGAGGTATCGGATACCGAGGGTATCCCGGTATCTCAAGGAGGCGAGTTTGTGAGTTTTCTAGCTTAATGACCTCGGTTTGACCTAGAACTTCAGGAGCACCCTAGTTTGACCCAGACTTGACCGTAGTTGACTCGGTTGACCGCCAAAGTCAACTTTTGACCTAGTTTTGACCCAGAGTTGACTTTTTGGACCCAGAGTTGACTTTTTGACCCAGATTTCACTGGTTTGACCCGTTTGACCTAGAACGACCCTAGAAACCTATTTTTAGTTATTTTATATCTGTTTAACTCATTAGAACCCTGTTTAACCTTGTTTTTCGCATTAGGTCCTTGCGACACCAGTTCGGATCGCCAGTTGCTCAGGACGTCAGGCGAGTACATTCTCTGATAGTTTTCATTATTTGATGATTATTATGATTCAGCTTCTAGTATAGTATCATCTGATTATTCTGGCACAACACGGGACACTGATTGATATTTCTGGATTCATTTACTTGCGACACGTACATTTCATGTTTCTGGCCTCTATTCTGGAATCACTACTGGCATCACCTACAGGCATCACTACAGGCATCATTCATGTACAGGCTGGACTCATCTTGATTTGCGTGTCGGGTCTTGGATCCACTTGTATTAGTTGGGGCGGAGAAATACTCGAGTAGACATGTAAACATTCCTATCTGGCATCATCAGGAATCACTCCCTCTGGTCTAATCTGGAATGATAGCAGCCGCGCACCCAGTGCGCGGTGAGCCGTACTTACCCCTAGCCGTTTACATGTCGAAACAAGTATTTCAAAGACACCGAGTTCATTCTTTATAGTCTGGACTCTCATGCATTTCTTGACTTGTCTCACTTACATGTTTCTGGACTTGACTCACTACATGTTTTTCATGCTGGACTCACTACACGTTCATGTGCACGGACTTGATCTTAGCTTAGATTTTCTGTATCTTGTAGTTATTACTATCTTGCTCTGATATCCATGCATCTTTACCTTTATGCACCAGTGACTTACATATTTTCTTGTTCATACTTGCTCCATTTTTTTTGCTACTTGCTATAACTGTTTTATAGTTTTTATCATTTAAATGGAACTGCTGTTAGAGATGTACTTGCTCCAGTCCTGACTGGACATATTTTTCAGAGTATCCGGAGGATTGGCGTCCGACGTTTTATGGACCTGAGCCTGTCGATGGTGCAGACAGGGACCCTCTAGTTTAGAGGTGATTTCCGGGTTGGTAGCCGGGATCACTAGGATCTTGTTGTTGTTTTTATTAGCTTTAGTACCGGATTTGTCTCCGGTTTTGGTTTGAGACCTTGTTTGTATATTATTTTGGATGATGTATTGTTGTATTATTATTATTATTGATGTTGTGGTTGTTGTAGTAGTAGTTGGTGGTTAGACTTTATAGTTGTTAGTCTTCTTTGTTATCTATCGTGCTTAGATTCGTGATTGAGTACTTGAGATTATCTTATGATATTTGCTCCTCCGTTTGGAGTTGAGATCTTGACAGGTTTATATTGTTTGTGTGGTTGCCCTCCTTTTGGAGAGGTCATGCCCGATTTTTGTGTGAGATTATTATTTAGTTAGTTGACCTAGACAGCGTTCTACCGCCGATGCTGCGGCGTAGGCTGGACGTACCCACGACTCATGCCCGATTTTCCGGGTGCGGGTCGTGACATGTAGTACCCCACTCCGCGTAGGCACTATGTACAAGAGATATCGCTTTGTTGGCTCGAGCGGAAGCCTTCTTGGAGAGTTTTCGATCGAAACACGAGACGATTGATCTATGTGAGTGGACAGAACCGTATTCTCTGATTCTTGCACGCCTTAATAATGAATCTAAGTTTTTGAATGTTTGTTCTAAGAAGATATTTTCATAGAAGAACGATAGAATCTGACTCTGCATGCTTAATAAGAGAACTCACATAGCTTATCATTGAAACGAACCTGCTTGCCTAACTAGAGAACTTGAAATGCTTGTCTAAAGAGAAAGAGATAGAACCATTGTCATGCTAGCTAAAGAATACGATGTTGCATGCTTAGTTACACGGACACTGCTATCGATCGAACTGCTGCCATGCTAATAGTCAAGAGTAAAAGATCTTCATATATTTCTTTCGTATATATGCTAAAGAAAGAGTAGAACTGCATGCTTAGCTAAAGAGATAGAGAACTATTTTCATACTTGCTTGCTTAAATAGATATTGTGATATGTTTCTATAGAAGTTATCAAAATGCTTGAATAAAATCAGAGAAATGACAGCCAGTCTACATAAAAGATTGAAATGGCAGCCAATCTGCATAAGAGATAGAAATGGCAGCTTGACCGTACTTTGACAGAGACAGAGAGAGAAGAGATTGAACGTATACTTGTTAAAAGAACTGATGCATCCATATAGAGTTTTTCTGATAGAGCTGCATTCATGCATTGGTCTTAGACAACTTGTGCACAAGGGAAGATCCCACGAACGATTTTTTGGGGCGCTGGGGACCGTTCGCCCTGGGGGGATTAGAGGAATACCTGAGGCAAAGAAGTCCTCGCGATTAGGGGGTATTCATGTCTATTAGATAGCTGGTCCACGTGTTAAAGCAGCTATGTATTATAAGCGAGTATGCATAGTGCAGTGCTGGACCGTGATAACACCGCTTCTAATCTTGAGGAAGGAGACTCATGGACCATCATATAGCTAGGGCGCATGCTAGGTTTATTATTTACTTTATGGAAATTTTGGTTGTTAGTCGTAGGTATCACATATTTCTATGTGTTGTGTAGACCTAGATGTATTAATATAATTATATGTAGTGGGTAATACTATGTAATATATTAAGGTGCTATATATTTATATATTAGACGTATTTTGGTAACTCACTGCCTTATGTGTACCCTAACCTACTAGCTGGACCATGTGTTAGTGCTACACGAGATTTGGAGAATTGGATATTGTGTTAAGTTAGTTGTTGTCTTGTTGTGCACTGTATTCGAGGACATGACACATATGCGTTTAGACACACACACTTGACCCTGCTAGTTGACCAGTTACCACCCTGCTTGCGTAGTTTCTGAGTTCAGTGTAATTGTGTTTGTGTGCTAGCGTAATGGCTGATGCTATATTATATTATATAAATATAGGACCATTGGATTATTCTGCGAGACTTCGGGAGCAGGATATTGGTATTGCCCGCTCAGGACCACAGACGAGTACATTCTCTGATAATTTTCGTTATTTGATAATTTCTATAATTCAAGTATTTAGAAATGTTACATCTGATTCTGACACTGTGCTATACGGACTAGTATGTAGATTGGATCTGCAGTCATGAGATGTTACATTGGTTATCGTATTGACATTGTACACGACATTGATATTAGACATCATACATGATATATTAGACATTGATCGTGTATCGTAACGTGTCATGGTTGGATCCACTGTACTAGTTGGGGACGGAGGAAATATTAGCAGATTATGTGATCATACTCCACTCTACATACATCATAGCTCACCCCACACATCACGTCGGGTGTAGCCTGGCCATTTACATGCCTCATAGCCTGTTATATATGATTAGCCTGACCATTACTCGCATCATAGCTAACCAGATGGTTAGCCTGACCTTACATGAATCATAGATAATCATATATAACAAGCCTGATCTTGTCCCAAGCCGATCACATGATAGACTAATATTTCAAATACTTAGAATAGTTACGGTTCTCCATTTCAGTTCATATACTACATCACCCCGTATATGATATTGTAGCTTTCTCTTCATTTCATATATGCACTGACTATACTATATTGCTTATTGCCTGTTCTCTTTACTATCTGCCATTGCATCTATTTATTATTTTCTCTCAGTATATAGCATCATCTATTTATTGTTTTATAGTCCTTGTCAATTAATTGGAACTGTTATTAGGTTGTACTTCGCTCCAATCCTGACTGGAAATATTTTTCCAGACTGCGACTTAGAGGACTGGTGTCCGACATATTATGGACCACAGGGAGAGTAACTGTAGCCTTGGACCTTGTAGATCAGGTATGATTTTCGGGAGGTCTAGCCGGGATCACTAGTTATTCAGTTATTTTCGTTTAGCAGATTATGGTACCAGATTTGTTTCCGGCATACTTTGAGACTTTGATGTTATTTTTGCAGTTAGATTATTTTGTTGTTTAGACTTGTGTTGTATTTCGTTTATTTTTTTTTATATCTTATCGTGATTTAGTTCTGTGATTGCGTATTTTCATATTATATTGTGATATATGTGTCTCCTTATGGAGTTGGATATTCGTGTGCGATTGATTAGATAGTATCGTGACCTAGATAGCGTTCTACCGCCGATGCTGCGGCGTAGGCTGGAGGTACCCACGTACTCGTGCCCCTATATCGGGTGCGGGTCGTGACAACAAGCTCCTCCTGATCCAACACGGATCACCACAACACATAGGAATAGAAAATAGATCACACCACGAAGATAGAAGACAATGAAAAATTACCCAAAATGATCTTCTCCTTCGAAACGGCCTCCAATCCTTCCTTCTTCTTCCCAAAGTTGCAATGGCACTCTTGCCTCCTTTTCTCCTCTTCCTTGAGATGATATGTTATTGTTCAGTTGGTTATTAGGGTTAGGAAAAAAAACTAATATATACTCCATAATCCCTCAGCTAATCATGGACCGTAGGATACGATCCAATGGTGTATAAAACACCTCTGAATTTTCGCCCAGCCCGCCGACCGAACTCGGACCGACTTCGGTTTTGAGGTTCTGGAACACCACACCGAACTCAGATCGAGTTCGGCCCGAACTCTGTCTCCCCCTGTACAACAGCTGGTCCTCCTTCCTCCCGAGTTTCTTCGACCTCTCGAATGGCTCTCGTCGTATCCCCGAACTTATCTGACCACAGACGGCGCTCGTCGCACTCCGGGTTGTTCTCCACATAAGTTGAAAATTTCATCCACTCCAACAATAACTTCCTATTTATAGCTGCTCCATGATCTTCATATTGGCATACTTTACCTTTTTAGTACCTAAGTTACTAATTCCACTTGAAGAAGGCTAATTATAAGGACACTACTACTATTACTTGGGGCTAGCCCATTGAAAATTTACAAAAATTTACAAGTTTGCCATCCTAAAAGTTATTTGGGACTAGCCCAAACTCGGGACTGTTATAATTAGGACTGTCAAAATTTTAACAGTCCTACAAATTGTTAGGACTGTCAAAATTTTAACAGTCCTACAAATTGTTAGGACTGTCATAATTTTGACAGTCCTACAAGCTATGTGGACTGTCAAAATTTTGACAGTCCTAATTTTAACCCACTGAAAATTTTATATAAAACTAGGACTGTCAGAATTTTGACAGTCCCACAAACAATGAGGACTGTAAAAATTTTGACAGTCCTCATTTTAATTGTCAGGATATATTTTTTATAGTTTTTTTCTATTTAGTTAGTTTTGGATTTTAATTTTTTTATTTAGTTTAACATCCAAAATAAAATATGTTATCATTGAACAAAAAAAAATCTACCGTACGAATATTACGTCTGTCGTCGATCAGACTTCGAACGGCCATAACTATTTGTTTTCAAATCGTTTTTGGTCACACAATAGGTCGATTTGTATGTTTTCGACTAGAGTAACACAATTCGTGTAGAGAGAATTTTCATCCGAAGTAAGACATACATATTACAGGCAAAAATATAAAATATAAAACTTTAAAGTATCATAACTTTTGACTGGGAGATCGAAACAAGCTCCAGTTTGTGCCAAAATGACCGTATAGAAAAGTACTTCGGGATAAACCGTTTCACAGTTTGACGGACTTTCCAAATTTTTAGAATCGTAAAAAAACGATGTTTTGACCTCCAAATTTTACTTTTGGTAATTTTTTTTTTTACAAAATATTTAATGTACCAATAATAAAATTTACTATTTTAAATAACATAATACTTTAACAAATTTTAAGGATAGAAATTTTAAGGATATTTTAAAATTGGCTCCCCCAACAATTAACAAAAATAAATTAACAGAAAAAAAATTTAGGACTGTCAAAATTTTGACAGTCCTACCAATGGGAAGGACTGTCAAAATTTTGACAGTCCTAAAAATTCAACATATATTTTTAGGACTGTCAAACTTTTGACAGTCCTACCAATTGGAAGGACTGTCAAAAGTTTGACAGTCCTAAAAATATATGTTGAATTTTTAGGACTGTCAAAATTTTGACAGTACTTCCAATTGGTAGGACTGTCAAAATTTTGACAGTTCTAAAAATCAACATATATGTCAAATTTTGACAGTCAAAATTTTTAGATCATCATTTTTAGACTGTCGACTGTCAATGTCAAAAAATTTAGGACTGTCAAAATTTTGACAGTCCTACCAACAAAATTTTGACAGTCCTAAAAATTCAACATACATTTTTAGGACTGTCAAAATTTTGACAGACCTTCCAATTGGTAGGACTGTCAAAAGTTTGATAGTCCTAAAAATATATGTTGAATTTTTAGGATTGTCAAAATTTTGACAATCCTAAAAATCAACATATATGTCAAATTTTGACAGTTCTTCTATTTTTTCATTTTCTTTTTTGGTTTCCTGTGTGCTGTTATTTTTCTTTGTCATTGTGTTATTATTTTTGTCTTCCGGCGACGGAGTGGAGGACCAGGTGGTAGCGAAGGAGGAAGGAGGGGAGGGAGGAGCGTCGGACGCCGAGGGTGCCGAGGTAGTCGAGCACCGAAAGGGAGTACGAGACGGGGGAATGGGAGAGGAAGGAGGTGGCGGGAGGAGGCGACGACGACGACGGGAGGCTGCGGTGGAGGACGGGGGAGGAGGCGGAGGAGGACGGCGGGAGGGGGAGGGCTCCGGTGGGGTGGGGAGGGTTTGGGAGTGTTTGGGAAGAAGGGTTTCAAAGTGGGCTACTATGAGTAAACTAATGGACTAGTGTAAGTAAAAAAAATTCATTAATGGACTAGCTCCAATCCTGAACTAGCCCTAAGTAAATATAGTAGTTCCCTTATAAATTACCTTGATTCTTCCTTTACCATTTTTATACGAAGGCACCATGATTGAGCTTGGATGTACTCTCTTCCACTCTCCGGTGGTACGTAAAGCTATGGAAAACAAATTAGTTTAAGACTAGATGTCCATATGTCTACAATATGTTGTTGAATGCTCTTAGCCGTGAAATGCCTGAAACTGCACTGAGAATGTGATGTGTTTTATGGTTACAGTAATATTGTTGGAAACTTTAGAAGCAAGCAGAGATATGCTACATCACTTCATATGATAATGCAAGAATAAGTGTGATAAAATAAGTTTGGACACGATGTATGAAATTGACAGAAAAATACAAAACTTAGATAGAATGCATTTTACCATAATAAAGAATTTATGACCTCTTCTGATACGTTGATGAGATTAATACAAACAAAATCGTTATTTTTGAATTATTTATAATCCATTTATATTTTACTTAATCGTTGATAAAGAATTTATGTAAAAAAAATTTGTTCTATATGTATCATTGTAATTTTCTAGATGTATATGTGAAGGAAGTGAGCTTCCTGAGTTTTCTTTCGTATTATTGAATTTCTTCATTCTTTTATTGTTGTTAATAAAAAATAACACATTTTATAATAGTACTTATGCAGCATATGTTGACATTTTGAGGTCTTTTGTCTTCCATAGTGCACTATAATTTTATTAATTATATATGAATTTTAATTGTATGTGTTATAGGTGGTGAAAACGATGATTTTATAATAATTAGGATGATGGTTATTAGCTTTTGAGATGGATCTGTAGCTGTCAAAAAAGCTCTTTGGAGTGAAGTATATCCTTTTGGGACTCTTTTCAACATGTTTCTAACAAATTGATGCCAAATTATTAGGATGATTTTAATCCGTTATAAATACTTACCTTTAGTGATGGGTTAGTGAATCGTTATATAAATGTGAGAATCTGTAAAATTTTGAGACGGTTGGTTAAGCGTCACTTAAAAACAAATAGGATGGTTATTTCCGTCCCTTAAGCTTTTGCCACGCCACCCTAATAGCGTTTTATAAATTCGTCCAACAAATCGTCCTAAATAATATTTGGGACGATTTAGACATTTATTAAAAAAAGGTTTTTAAGCGTCCCAAAAGGCATGTTTTTTGTAGTCACGCAAAGTGGCATTTTGATGTCGCACTTCGCACGTACGTATCAGACGCGAGATGACGCTTTTGTGTGTCATTGCATCGTTCTCGTGTGGGGATGCGGTTCGTCATTGCATAGTCCTTGCTCGGGACTGCGGTTCCACGGAAAGACAGCTCCTCGGGACCTAGGTTCCAACGGGGAGTCATCTCTCGCGGAACCTAGGTTCCAGTGGGAGTGTTGCTCCTACATGGCTGTGCTATCGCGGGATTTGTGCTTCAGCGTGGCTGTTCGTGTGCTTCCACATGAGGATTCTGGTTGTAACCGTCTACTTAATGGGGAGATACTTTTCGAATATACTGCCTATTACGGGAATAGGGGTTGGCTTGGCTTCCCCTTTATATATTCTCTAGTCTTTCTCTTTGAAGGATACCTTGAAAATATATGCTATAAAGGAAGAGTTATCAGCAGCCAAAAGAAGCCACAAAGTATTGACCATTTGTCCAAGTACGAGGTCAATTTCGAGGGTGACAAAGAGAGTCGCAGAAGTTCATTTCCTCTAATTTGCAAGTTATAATAGTCTTTATTTCAACTGAAATCGTAATTTTTTAACTCATCATTCTTGTTGTGGCAACTCTGTTGCAAGTTATAATAGTCTTTATTTCTAGCAAAGTGAGTTTATAATCATTTTTTTTTTTGCAAGTTGTTATAATTAATATTCAAGGAGTTATACTTTATTTATTTTTTACGTACTTTTATATGATTATTTTTAACCTGGAAGTAACAATTTACGACCATATATAACTTTGCATAGATAATACATATTTAATAGACAACAACTAGTCATTTATAAAACATTCATTGTTCGAAACTAATTAAATTCTTTAAACATTCAAGAACCTAAGAATGTCAATACCAAACCTACTTCTCTCAGCAAAAAAAATTAAAATGAAAGAAACTATGATAAACTTGTTCCTATGATGTACCTTCAATTTACACGGATTTGTTCATAATTTTTATTTTTTATTTTTATTTTTTGGCTACGGTTTGTGCTTAGAGTAGTAGTTTGTGGACTACTCTGGGCCCAATTTGAATATGTAATGCATCTTTGGGTGAATGGGTCTGGCTCATCAAAGTGGGCTAGCTCGGTCTATGGGCTAGTGATTTTCTTAGGGCAGCTTCATTCTGTGGCACTACTCTATTCCGCGGAGTTTAGTTACATTCCGTGGGACCAAAAATCAAATCGAACCGATATAACTGATTCAGTTTGTTCTGTTGGACTACTTTATTGTTTAATAGGCCGGACCCAACATTTGACATATGGTTAAACTATATTAAATATATAATTTTTGTACATACAATTTTGTATTTCAAAGTTGGATCCAGAGTGGAACTAATTGTTAAATTACCACAATTGGCTTCAAAAATTATACAAAAATAATTATTTTTCAAATATATACAAAAATATACACATTTTTAATCATAATGCCGTGTTTACGTAATTTTGTAAGTCTTATTCGATTATTATTTTTGAACCTAAACGGAAATTCGAAACCGAATAATAAATTTTAGTATTTTCAAAATAGAACCCGAACCGAATTTTTCATAAAAACTGAATCTCTTATTCGGTACATTTTGGTTCGATTCTCAGTCCAAAACTGAATAATGCTCACCCTCAGTCATGGGCACTTTGGGTAGCAAGAATTGTGAAAATGGTAAAATAAGCGTGAAGAATTGAATAGTTAGAAGAAGAATTTAAGAAGCTGAAAGTTGTTGATTAAAATCTAAAAATACACTATAATTTTTTAGCTACTTTTTCAAATTTATGGGTTGAGAAGAAGGAAATTGATATGACAAAATGTTTTTGTGTATTGTTTGGTCATATCAAGAGTCATTCACTTGTGCAGAAAAATGAGAAAAGAATTATTTTGCTCAATTCTTGTTTCATAGACACCCCCTAGCCATATGTGGTCTATGAGTTTATGAATTTTGTAGGTATGATTAAAGTATAATTGGCTTATATCTATCAAAAAACTAAAACATTGTGTATTCTTCTTGATCCCAAACATTATGTTTTGTTTAATTTTCTACCTAGTCAAGCTGATTGATCACCATGTTGTTTGCACCTCTAAATCATGGATTTTGAATGAATGTAACATACATGATACATCAAGACTCACACACAACAAATGAGTCACAAAACTTTTGTGATACTACTGATTCAGGATTTTATAGTTTTAACATATATATGCCAAATGATTAACTACTTACTTTATTAACTTACCCAAACATAATGGCTATTAATCAAGATGTAGTATAGGATGAGTTAAATTTTTTTTTTTTTTAACCTAACGGTGGCAAAAAAACCTAATTAAATTAAACTTCTAAATGCAATGTAAGAGATATTGGAGATAACCAATATTAAAGCAAATCCAATTCTTGCCATACCGTATTTTCAAATTTGAAAAGACTCGATAATTAAGTTATAATCTCGAGATGTTTTTAATAATTATTGGTTGTATTTATATTAAAAAATATTTTTAAATTCTTAGAAAAAAAAAAACGTGACTGTTAAGATTAAGATAGCTGACATTAGGGGTTGAGAAAATTTCAACCAAAATTACATAGTCAGTTTTTGTTTTGTTTTTTGTTTTGTTTTTCATTTCCACATTTAATTCCATTTATTATGGATTCCATTTCTTAATTTCTTAGGGATCATTGTGGAATATTAGAGTTGAGAAATTTTCAAGAATAATTACATTTTTTTTCATTTCCACATTTAATTTCATTTCTTATGGATTCTATTTCTTAATTTCTTAGGGATCGTTGTGGAAGATTGTACTAGTTTATGTATTCCATTTCTTAATTTCTTAGGAATCGGTGTGGAAGATTGTTTTTGAGAAATAGAATGTGAGATGTTGAGTGAAAATAAACTAGATAACCGATTGTGTAGAAAACCCAAAATCTAATGAATAGTTGCGTGTTATTGGTCACTCAACAAGAATTTAATTTAAGCGAAATTAGCTTTATGTATTTACATTATAACCATCTATTGGATATCTAAGAGTATATAAGTAGGAAAGGATGTTATTCCGGTAGAAAAAGATGGTGTTATAAGAATTACAAAAAATAATTTTAATTGTTTTTTTGTTATTATAGAAACGAACATATATGTACGTGCTTTACATACATCTTGGACACATATCTTGGAATGGATAATATTGATTAGTTTTTAGAAGACTTAGAGCATCTCCAACCCTATTGTCTTGTTTTGTGTTGTAATTCCTATGTGGCATGAGGCACAAGACAATGGCTTTCTTATGTGGCAAGATTATATTCACACAAGACAATAAGATAGAAAAGTGTTCTCCAATGCAAAAGTATTGAGAAGACAATAAAAACTACTATTTTTCAACTGTCAAGACAACTTTGCCACTTCTTTCTTTTTTTTTATAAATATTTTTATTCATATTCGATGATGTGAAAGTAAAGCATTGTGAAGTCCATTGTCTAGATCTAGACAACCAACTTCACATTGTCTTTGACATGACATTGTCATGTGAACTTCACAATTTATTTCATATTTGCATTGGAGAAGGAATTTTGAAATAAAAAGTTGTGATTCCTATGTGGTAACCATTTTTTCTGAACTCACAACAGGATTGGAGATGCTCTTAGCAAGTAGCATGAACCCTATGATTTTCATAATACATTTTTCTGTTGAATTTTGGACATAACGTTCGGGGTCCGGCGTAATGCTCGGAACTTTGTACACACTGCACTATATGCCTTTGGGACCCCCTGTCGTCCAACTCCCATCATTTTATAAATGGAAGGAATAATACGTCTCCGTGGCTCGATCCACTGATCTTCTGTCCCCCGACTTTCACCATTTTAATTTCCAACTTATACATTAATTCTTTCATAAATTATTGTCAGTGAAATTTATTACAGGTAATTTTTTTTAATTAGTAATTATATTGAAAGATATTTTTAGAAAGAAAATTTCTAGGATGAAGTACATTTTTTTTATTATACAGTAGAATAGATTATATGCAACTTAACGTGGAGTTGGATTCTATCTTGAAACTAACAATAAGCTTTATGATGAAATTAAAGCTAGAAATTTGTGTAGTTGAATGGGGCAACAAATAATCTGATTAGTCGGATTAGAGGCTGTCAAGAGTTGTGTTCATGTTGTTGTATTATGACATCTTAAGTCAATGAGAGTAGCATAAGTCCATACTAAGGTGAGCATTCATTTATTCGGTCTCAACAATAATTGGAATAGCCAAATTCAAATAAATAGAAAATTTAAAAATTCAAACCAACCGAACCGAATAATATATTCGATTTGTTTGATTGGATTATTGCTATTGTTTAATAGATCGAATCCAAAATTATAATCATGGTTAAATTATATTATAAATTATAATTTGTATACTTGCATTTGTTGTATTTCAAAGATGTGTCCAAAGTTGGACTAATTAATAAATTATCAAAGTTGAGCTTCAAAATATATAGATAGTGTTGGGGTCCAGTCTAGATTTGGTAAATTTTGAAACCCAAACATGGGCAAATATTTGATTTGATATAATTTAAAAATCTACATTAAATGTAAATTTTGATTAGATTTTAAATTTGTATCAAATGTTTAATCTGACCATATTTGGACGTCTATAATTGGTGTTGGACTATTTTAGGTGTAATGTGATTCTTATTTTAAAGTTTTCTTTTTTAGGACATCCTATTATGACCTAAAATATGATTTCTTATCCTATAAATATAGGAAGAGGGTGGAGGCACAAAGCATGCACAAATGTGCAGATTCGAGGTGCTCGTCCACAAAAAAATATAAGAAAAAGTCACTGCTTTGCTCTTAGGGTTATTCTCCATATAAGATAAGGAAGAAAAGATCTAATCGAGAAGTCAACTTCGGTTAAAAAAATTGCTACGGGTTGGTGAGTGATTTTAATTGTAATTTTTGGCATTCCTTCTTGAGTGTGGTGAGGGGAGTTGAACCTATTAGGACAAAATGTTTCAACATTAATTTTTTACAATCTTGTAATTTTATCTGAGTTATAAATGTTAGAATTTGTCCAGGTGACGTAGTCACCGTCATATAGTTGTATCTGTGCTTGGTGTTCGTAGATTGGTTGGTTATCTCAGGTGGTTTGACAAACGCTTCCGCAACGTGCCCAACACGTGGTATCAAAGTCAGGTTCTTCTCGAGAGGGAAGGCACAACTATGTCTACAGAGCAGATGAACACTTGTATGATCACACTCACAAGGAAAAACTGGATAATTTGGAAGCCAATGATGGAGGATCTACTCTGGTGCAAGGACTTGCATGGTCCGTTGGAGGGCGACAACGCCAAGACGATGGACAAAGGTGCTGACGACTGGTAACGACTGGATCGGAAGGCTGTTAGATTCATCCACCAAAGGCTGGATGACTCGGTGTTTCACCACGTTTCCATGGAGAGTTCTGCAAAAGCATTGTGGGAGAAGCTGCATTCGTTGTACGAAAGAAAGCTGGCTGGCAACAAGCTAGACGTTTCTGATTCACCAACTCGTCAACTCGAAGTACACAGAGGGTGCACCGGTGACACAACATCTGAATGAGGTTCAGGCATCATCAATCAGTTGTCTACGATGAAGATGGTGATTGAGGATGAGCTTTAGGCCCTTCTGCTTTTGAGTTCTCTGCCGGAAAGTTGGAAGACGTTGGTGGTGTCGATGAGCAACTCTACTCCGGATGGAGTTGTCACGATGGAGGCAGTCAAAAGCAGCTTGTTGAACGAGGAGGTCCATCGTAAGCAAGTAAAATCGTCGTAGGAGTCCGCTCTGGTAGCTTCCTACAAGAAGGGAAGACCCAAGTCACAAGCAAGGACAGAGAAAAGTTCTCGGGATCTTGCGACTGTGGACCGCAAGAAGGGCTGTTATCACTGTGGCGAAAGACGTCATATCAAGAGGAACTGCATGAAGCTAAAAACAGAGAAGGCCAAAGGCAAGGATGATCAGGAGGATCTCACGGCTATGGAAGATCTCATCATCGCAGCAACCGACGCAAAAGAACCTCGTGGCATGTGTCATAATGGCAATTGGGTCATGGATACGGGAGCGTCATATCACGCCACTCCATATAGGAGAATCTTTACGTCATACCGCGGCAGCATGTTTAGACGTGTGAAGATGGACAACAAGGGGATAGCTGCAATTGTAGGCATCGGTGATGTGCACTTGACAACGAAACTTGGTGAGAAGCTCATTCTCAAGGGTGTGCGACATGTAGCGAGTTTGTACTACAACTTGGTTTCGGTAGGGAGGCTTGCGGATGATGGTTGTCGCAGTCTGTTGGGGGACAAAGATTGGATGCTTACGAAGGGTTCCAAACAGCTGGTCCGAGAAGATTTGTGTTGTGACATGTACAGGTTCAAGCCGCTGAGTCGTACAGGCAGGCCACAGATACCGGATGGAGGCTCGAGGAGTGTTCGACAGGAGTTAGTGGATCGTCGAAAATTTGACTTGGAGGGGCTTCGAGATACTTTAAGGATTACGGAGGATTCGGTTCATCGAGACAAAACGACGAATGGTGATGAGTCAAAGATTGAGGGTCAGTATGTCGGTCCCATGACAGCTGGTCGGTCTCCAGGTGGAGATTGTTCCACGGATCCAATTTTGGCGACGGACGATTTGATAAAGCTTCACGGAGTGACATCGGTTTCAGCAGTTCGAGGCAAGGGAGGAGATCAAGGTTTGCAGCAAGCTCAATCTAAGGCGGTAGTATCATCATTCACACAATCTAGGAAGAGCAGTGGGTCATCGACGACTTGCACAGTACGTGATGTTCAGCTCTAGGATGCATGTGTATGGGTGAGCTTCAGGTTCGGACACGAAGGTGGGCAGATTCAGGAGTTTGAATCTCGGAAGAATCATACCGTCAGCTTGGTTGGGCAAGCCAAGGTTGAAGAAGCTCGTCGGAACGTTAATACGTTTCGGTGGAAGACGGAGGTCGGGGATAGGCAGCCAAGACTCACGGTGAGGCTGATCGTCAGGGACTTCGGTCTTGACCGTATCATTGATATCGGCAAGATCCCAGTAGTGCAAGAGGTGCTACGCATGACAGCTAGCATTGACGTGACGGTCGATGAGCTGGAGATGACAGAAGATGCAAGGCAACTCGGGGGATCAAAAATCGGTGGCATGGGGGAGCAGGAACTCTGTCGCGGGACGACAGGCATAGAGTCTAGTTGAGGAGCCATGGGGTCAACACCCTCTCATCATACTAGAGGGAGGAATTGTTGGGGCCCAGTCTGAATTTGGTAAATTTTGGAGTCCAAATATGGTCAAAGGTTTGATTTGATGTAATTTAAAATTTTACATTAAATGTAAGATTTGATTAAATTTTAAATTTGTATCAAATATTTAATCTAACCATATTTGGACGTCTATAATTGGTGTTGGACTATTTTAGGTATAATATGATTCTTATTTTAAGGTTTCCTATTTAGGAAATCATATTATGACCTAAAATATGATTTCTCATCCTATAAATTAAGGATGAGGGTGGAGGCACAAAGCATGCACAAAGGTGGAGATTCGATGTCAAGGTATATAATGTCACGCCCCGATCTCCAACAGGTAATCGATCTCTCCCGCTAGGCGCGAATCACCGCGTCAGCGCTCCCGCGGGACGATCTTTCCCATCTGGACGTGATGTCGCACGAGCACAACTACACCCGTGCAAGGCCATGATCCGAACATGCAATAAAATAGCTAAGCCACAGAGTCGCACAGATAGCCCGAATGCGGCGGAATAAGAACCGAACAGGCACTTGGTAACAAGTTCACAGAATAGTCATAGCGGAAGCATTGAATGAACACAAGTATGAAACAATGACAAGCTCTTTATTGATAATCAAGAATTATTACAAGCGATGCTAGGCCAAAATTACAAGTCGCTCAAGCTCTCTCTCCTGCTGTAAACAATAAAGGCTTGCCAAGCAGTTTACAACTTGGGATAATACATAGGCGATGTTCCAACATTATGTCATGTATATGTGCTTCAGCTCCGGACGCAACGCTCCAAGGCTCCAGAGCGAACTTCGCGCCTTAGCACGCACGAAGGGAATTTCCGCACCAAACGAGTTTCTCCCGCACCCTGCAAGCAATCTGGTGGGTTATCAGTACATGAATGCACTGGTGGGGAGGCTTCTCGTCCGCTCGACAAATCCAAACACGTTATATAGGTTTCGCGCATCATCTATTAAGTTATCTTTCTAGTCTTGCCTTAGGATCAGTTTCATGGCATAAAATACAAAGCCTAACTCGTGTGGTAGTACGTCGTACGATATAAGAGTAACACGACGAGACTTACCAACTTACCATTCTTTCTTCCCTGTCCAATGACACAACCAAGTTAGCCAAACATGAATATATATAGATATATTGAAATCCAAGGAATCGCATAGCAAACACATGTATACTACGAGTATGTTTCTAAATCAGGTGCACCAGTTTGCTTAAATTGTGAAACACAAGTTACTTTGTTACTTTGTTACTTTGTTACTTTGTTACTCAGATTCAGGCGTGTTACTCAGATTATTCAAATGATTGCGAAACTCAGGCTACACAGATTACTTGCTCATTTCTTAGGTTACTCAAATTCAGATTTCTTATACACAATGCAATGACTCGCACGTGGATTTGCCGCAACCGAGTCTGACTAAATCTATATGAACGGGTCGCTGGCCTACACGCCATTATGGACATAGTCGCAAATAAGACGGTAGTCCCGGTGCCCCGGCGACAGACCGAACTTATCTGTGCTTGCTATAACTAGCGCGACTACCGGATTTCTCCCTAAGCCGGATCGGTCCTGGTGCCCCGGCGTCCCATCCGTAGAAAATTAAGCTTGTGCATAAGCGTCCGCGACCAAGCGAGTCTCTTTTATTTTTTCTTTCTTTTTCTTTCTTTTGATATCTTGTTCTTCTGAGAAAACGGCAATGGTTGTAGACGCAGAAAATAAGCCTCGCTACAAGTCATCCCAGGTCGTTCCTGACTCATTGGTTCTTTGCATATTTCTTTATTACGAACTCCACGAGCCATTCTTTTAGTGACATTCTCTTATGTCGTTCTTTAGTGCCATTCGTTTTAGTCATTCGTAACTTGCATCTTACTTTTTAGTTTTTTATCATCTTTGCAGCTCCCGGTATGGGAACTACCCTGGCAACCCAACGGTCCCGAAGTCGTTCCATGTTTTCTATTTCTTGGCTCGGAACGACTATTTTGATAGTCTTCCGGTCATAGGTGAGTGAATCATGTTTCGTGTTGTGTTCCAGGCCGTGGCATGAATTTTTGAAACTAGCATTGAAACAAGATAAGCGAGTACTAGTTAGCACATGAAGCAAGCAAGCATCGAAACCATAGAAACATAAACCGCCACGCTAGCACGATTCTAACAGGGTTAGTGCAAGAATTGAAACCGTACAGGAACATATCAAACGACATAATTGTCACGCCCCAGTCCCAAAATGCCGAGGGACTGAGCACGTGAGCAATGGCCAGCAGCACGCACCGATGGACAACCCAATTTAATGGATCCATCAGGGCATGCTTAAGCTGTAGTCTAGCAGTACTAAGTACAAGTCTCAGGTATTACTAATCTCATTCACAGAATAACCACAGATTAATTGCCAGAAATAATGCAATGGAAATGAATAAGCAATATTAAATAAGGTTATCTCGGGAAACAAATCCGAGAATTATTCTGTTACATTTAAGGAAACATAGACTGGAAATAAAATACTGAAAAAGAAATACTGTGTAGCTGAAGCCGGTGCTCAGGTGAAGTCTTCGGCCACTATCTCGTCCTCGGTTCCGGGTTCTGCTCCAAGGAGTGCTCCTGTACCGTACACCTCGGGGTAGTTCTCCTCGGCTATACCTGGGGACATAGTCCATTCCAGGTCCTCAGGGGACATAACAAGGTACAGAAAATACAAGCCACAATATATGCAGTGCAGCAATAAAATAAACAGCAGGATAAATATGTAAACCAGCTAGTGATATGCAAGTGAGAGTTTTAGTCATACTCAGGCTGAGACTACTACAGGATCAGTGTCGTAGAAACCATAGCAGTATTTTCTCGAGGAGCCAGTAAGGAACCAAAGCTCTGTATCAGAGACTAAGGCACCGCCAGATATAAGTATTTATATTATATTATATTCAGCCTTGATATGATAATACTCTCCCCACCCCATGTAATCTCACGTCACAGTTCCAGAAAATATCAGGTACAAGTCACGCAAGTTTGAACTAATGCAATGAGTCAGGCTAGAATCTAAGCATGTAAACTGGAAATGACATGAAAATGTAACCTATACGGGATCACCAGGTACATCTCAGGCGATTCCGTCACATGAAGAGTGTCAGGTGTCCTGGGTTAAGCAGTTAAACATGTTGCATAAGAATCTACCAGAAATCAAGTAAAATACTATAACCAGGATTATCTGAGAATTGGCAAGCTTTACTTGCCCACTGATGTATAAACAAGTCCAGAAAATAACTAGCAAGCTGCAAGTTTTGGCAAGGTACACTTGCCTGTGGTTCCGGCTCGGGTTGTAGTTATGACTTCGGCGGGAATTGCAGGCGGTACTCCGGTTGCTGAAACAAACATCACCATTAGATCCAGAAAATATCAATCAGCTAGAAACGCCTGTCCTTGGGTCCAATTTGGAGACAAGGGCAAAAACGGTAATTTCGGACCAAAATGGGGTCCACCGGTGGGCCCGCTTTGCACCGAAAATGCGTCCGGGTCAAAGGTCTCCAAATTCACCAAACTCAGTGTCAACAGGTCAGGAACGCTGATACGAACCCAACGGAACTTTCAGATTTGAATTCCGATGAGCCGATCACAAAATCGCCCGTCGAGCGGGGCCTGTGGGGCCCACGACATGCGATTTCGGCAACGTTCCCAGAATCGAACCAAACTTGACCCACAGGACCAGCGTATCGCTACGAGTCCGATAGCGCAAGTTTCGTCTCGATCCGACGTGTGTACACAAAGTTAGGGCGCGTTCCAGAAAGTACGGATACGGGGCGATGTCCGCGGATACGCGTTGATTCCGGTGTGCACGCACACCCGAATCAGCTTCCGCAAAATCCCACACGTCCGTATCGACGAGGCGCACGTATCTGTGAAGACCGCGCGCGACCAAGTCGTCCCGTTTGGCGGGGCGTACTCAGTTCCGGGGTGAAACAGGGTCTGATTTTTCCTGTTTTTGGATCGCGGTGTGCGATCACCACAGGACGCGATGCCCCGAACAGTTTGTCCGGACACCGAGAGGGTCATACAGGCTTCGCAACGCAATTTGCGGAATCGAAAACGGAGCTACGAGCAAAAAGTTACACGCACCTGAAGGGGACCCGAAAAACAGGGTCGAGTCGTGTCCGACTCGTGTCGGACACAGGGGTGAAATTAGGGTTAGGGTTCTGGGGGAGTCGCGGCGGCCGGAGGCGGCGGCGAGGGCAGCTGGGCTGCGACGGAGGGGACCGGGGCAGCGCGGCGGCGGGTGGCGCGGTGGCTGGAGGCTCGCCGGCGGCGGCGGCGGCGCTGCTCGAGCTGTTGCGGCTGTTCGTCGGAGAAGAAGGAGAGGAGGGGAGGAGCAGGAACTGCGGGCGGCGGCGTCGAGGTGGCTGGGCAGAGGCGCTGCGGCAGAGCAGGGTGGCGGCGCCGGGTGGAGGTGGAGCGGAGGCTAGGCGGTGGTCGTGGGGGCTGGAGACTGCGAGGGGGGGTTTAAATAGGGGGCTGGCGCCGGGCAAGGCGGAGGGCGCGGTAGACGTGGGGGTGAGGGCCGGCCGGAGCGGGCGGAGGGCGCGGCGGAGGCGGCGCGCGACGCGGGGCAGCTGGCCGGGTCGTGCAGCGTGGGGGGGGGGAGACGGGTCGGTCGGGTGCGGGTCGGGCGGCGGTCAGACCCGACCCGACCCGGTGGGGAGCGGCTGGGTTCGGGTCTGTTGGGCCGGGCTGGGCCGGCCCAACGGGCTGGGTAATTAAAAAAATAAAAATAATAATAATAATAATAATAATAATAATAAAATCTATAATAATTAATTAATTAAATAAATAATAAAATACTTTTTAGGCCTTTAAAAATAGGTCCGGGGTCCGATAAATTCCAGAAAAATTGTCCTAAGTCCAGTTTTTCATTTTACATCCAAAAATATTATTTTCATAATATTTTAATATCATTTATTATCATTTAAAAATTATTGAATAATTAAAAACCTATTTCTAATTTACAGAAAATTCCCAGAAAATTCTAGAAAATTGTGAAAAATCCAGTTTTTAAAATTTTGAAAAATCAGGGGGTTACAATAATCCATAAGGCGAGCAGTGTAAACAAATGAAGCAATGCACTACGAAGAGTATACAATGATCTACTAGAGGCATAGCGGGGTCTACTTGTACGAAGCTAAGGTACCATGCGAGGGTCCATATTATAAGCCAAATTTTATTACCATGTTCTAACACAAGCCATACAAGATGAGATTATTTCCTTAGCTAGGTGCGTTGTATTCTTTATTAGCATGCAAGGGGTGATTCACCTAGCGACTAGCATGTATCGTCTATATTTTAAGTGTGTTGGCTAAGCAAAGACAAATTCATCGTAGCCACCCACCTTAGCAATGATTCGCCTCGGTTGAGCGATACTCCGAGCGAGCCTTTGAAAGTCTAAGTTTGAGCTCTTGAAGGGCCAAGTCTGAAAATCTTTTGCCTCAAACGAGTCTTCTCGCTGAGTAAAACGGGTCGGGTCGTTGTACTTGTGCCGTTTGAATCGGCTGTCCGCTTGAACAGAACGGGTCGTTATATATAATGGGCCAGGAGACCCGAAATCCGGCCCGGGTCCAGCCCGATCAACGCCGATCTGGGCCGGCCCAGACCCAGTCAACGACCCGGACCGGTTCGACCCACCCCTCCACGGGTCCGGGCTGGGTAGGCAAAATCGGCCCGTAAGCCCGACCGAGTGTGCAACGCTGCAGGGCCGGACCGGTTTATTTTATTTACTTTAATATATATATATATATATATATATATATATATATATATATATATATAATGTAAAAAATTATAAAAATATTTATAACCGGGTTATACAATAATTTTTTTTATAAAACCAACTGACTAGGGTAGTAGTCATTTGTGCCAAATAAATCACATATGGATCTCTATTTAAATAGCATATCTCCTTTCACCCATATGTGCAGTCGATATGGGACTAAAAGTTCTCTTTACATATGAAATCTTTCAACCATGTTCTACATAGAAATAAGAACATTTGCTAGTTCCCTTTTATTTATTTAGTCCCACAACGACTGCACAAATGGATGAAAGAAAAGATGTTCTTTAAATAGAGATACATAGGTGATTTCTTTGGCACAAATGCTTAGTACACTAGGCAATTGGCTTTATCAAAAAAAATTACATCTTGTCATTTGAGTTGACAAGAATTATAAAAAAAAATTACTAACAAATAACTTATAACTTTCTATTTATTATATACATAATATATTATATAACTTATACTATATATAAAATATTAAAAAAATAAAACAATCGGGCGAGCCCGATCCAACCCGGACCCAGCCCGGTCGACTCGGACCGCCAGCCACCGGGTCATGGACCCGTGCTGGGTCGACCTTCAGCGTTTACGGGCAGGGCTGGCCCGAACCGATCCACGCCTGGGCTTTGAACCCAGACCGGCCCAAATTCGGTCAAAATCAGTCAAACCGAGCCTCGGGCCGGCCCAGCCTATTACACACCTTGAATTCGATGTGCTCGTCCACGAGAAAATTTAAAAAAAATCGTGTTTTGCTCTTAGGGTTCTTCTCCATACAAGACATTAAGAAGAAAAGATTTAATCAAGGAGTCGCCAACTTCGATTAGAAAAATTGCTACTGGTTGGTGAGTGATTTCAATTGTAATATTTGTCGTTCTTTCTTTAGTGTGGTGAAGGGATTGAACCTATTAGGGCAAAGGGTTTCAACATTAGTTTTTACAATCTTGTAATTTCATCTGAGTTATAAAAGTTAAAATTTGTCCAAGGTGACGTAGTCACCACAATATACTTATCTTCATATGTGCTTAGTGTTCGTAGATTTATCTCAGTTGGGTTGGCAAACACTTCCGCAATGCGCCCAACAGATAGAATTGTTGTTTTCAAAATATACATATTTTTAGTCACAAAATATGCATAAAATTAGGATATTTACATAATTATATAAATTTTATTTAATTTTTAATTTTAGGTTTGGACCGAAATCCAAATTCGAAATCGAATAAAAAAATTTAGTATTACAAAATGAAAACCGAACCCAAAAAAAAAAAATCAACGAAAAATTTCGTTCAGAGCAACGAAATTAATACCAATTCCACTCAAAGCATATAAATTTTAAAATTTTCAAAAAGAGCATCGTAACGCCCATCGGAATGACGTTTTACTATTTTTCAGAAATTTTTGTCCAAGAAAAAAAACTCCGTTAACTAGAAAAACGTCCTTCCAAGTGACGTTTTTCAAATTTTTTTTTTTACGGTTTCTCTCTTCTCTTCTCTTCTCTCTCCCTCACACTCTCTCTCTCTCTCTCTCTCTCTCTTCTCCTATCCTCTCTCTCTCTCTCTCTCTCTCTCTCATCTCCTATATTAATTTTTTTTTTTTACCACTCTCTCTCTCTCTCTCTCTCTCTCACTCAATCACTCTTCTCTCTCTCACTCACCCGCTAACTCTCTCTCTCTCTCTCTCTCTCTTCTCTCTCTGCTCACTCTCTCACTCAAGGCCCGCTCCCTCCCCGCCAAGGACCTCACCGGCAGCCTCGACTCCTTCGTCGAGGTCCGCCTCGGCAACTACAAGGGCGTCACCAAGGTCCTCCAGAGCAACCCCAACCCCCACTGGAACCAGGTCTTCGTCTTCTCCAAGGACCGCCTCCAGGCCAGCTTCCTCGAGGTGGTAGTCAAGGACAAGGACCTGGTCAAAGACGACATGGTCCCAGCAAGGGGGAGATCATGCTGGCCGTCTGCATGGGCACCCAGGCCGACGAGGCCTTCCCCGACGGCTGGCACTCCGACGCCCACTCAGTCTCCTCCGACGCCCTCACCCAAACCCGCTCCAAAGTCTACTTCTCCCTGAGGCTCTGCTACCTCCGCGTCCACGCCATCGAGGCGCAAGACCTCGTCCCCACGTCCGACGACCCCCGCCTGCCCGACGCCTACGTCAAGGTCCAGCTCGGCGGCCAAATGCGGCGCACCCGACCGTCCATGGCACGATCCGTCAACCCGGTCTGGAACGAGGAGGTGGTGCTGGTCGCAACGGAGCCGCTCGACGAGTCGTTGATCATCACGGTCGAGGACCACGTCGGGCCCTTTGGAAGAGAGAGCGAGAGTGAGAGAGAAAGAGAAGAGAGTGAGAGAGAGAGAGAGAGAGAGAGAGAGAGTGATGAGTGATTGAGTGTGAGAGAGAGTCCATTTAAAAAATAATAATAATAATAATAATAATATAAGTAAAACGTCCTTTGGAAGGACGTTTTTCTAGAAAAAAAACGCCCTTCCAAAGGACTTTTTTTTATATTATTATTATTTTTTTCTTTTTAAACGAAGACAAACGGAAGAGAGAAGGAAGAATTTCGGAATTCGTAAAACATCCTTTCGATAGACGTTATGATGCTTTGTTTGAAAATTTTAAAAAATTTATGCTCTCAGTGATATTTGTTTAAATTTGGTTGCTCTGAATGTAATTTTCCGAAATTTCAAACCCAACCGAAGACACAAGAATATAAAATATGGAGGGAGAAAAATTCAGTAGCTCATGTTTAGAGTAGAAAACTGTCGGAAATCCAAACATTGCCATTTGTAACGTACTTGTCCCAACAATGAAACGAAAGGAGGACTCGAATTTGTGTGATGTTTCAACGAACTCTCATAAGTCGCCCAAAGTTGATTAAATGTCCACGTAAGCACAAAAATAGTTCGTGAACCATATTAGTTGAAAATCACTGCTCAAGTTCTTCTTTCTTGAGTTCGGGAAGTGTGGAGATGATCCTCCTGTTTGAGTAATAAAATTAAGTTATCGAGGCCCACTTATGCTACATAACAAATTAGTTACTTATATATGCAATAACAAGAAATTCATCAAATCTAGCGAGACATTAATGAACAAATGTAACAGATAGGTCCCTTCCCAATCTCAATCGCCTTTGTTAAAGCAAGTCCACGCGAGAGGCCACGTTTGCGTGTAGGAGAACTATTAGATCCTATGACAATGAAATGTAACATAAACATAATAAGAAAAAAGTGAAGCCAGTAGCAGCACCATATACCAAAATAAAAAGGAACTTGAAAATTGAAAACTGTTAACTGACAGTATACTAAGTACCTGAAAACTGAAAAAAGTCTGATACTTGAAAACTGAAAAAAGTCTGATACATATGTACCTATTTAAAAGACCAAATCATGTATCTTGTATTGTGTCTTGATCCGTATTTGTGTCCATATACGTGCAACATAGATAGAGACTAAAATTAAGGCCAAACAGATAAGAATTTCTAGAATGATTCCAGTTTAGACTTTAGACTTGGTGCACAAATGAAAAGATAAAAAAGATAAAACATATGAAATAACCTGAAGCATAAATTCACAACTCTGTTATAGTTTACCGGATATTTCCTATAATGCATTTACGTGGATGAACACTACAGAGATTGAGAGAGATTGTATACCATATCCATAACCGATGTAATTACCCCTTGGAAGCCATTCAGACACTTGTCAGAAATGTCTTCAGATGTCATTATTGATGTCATTATAAAATTTCTAAAACATAATTCTGATGAAGTTACAAACTAAGGAAGATCAGATGACTAGCATATTCCGATATTGTGCCGATACTGAAACTTAATTTGACTTATATGTGCTGTCGTGTCTATGCAACATAATTTGACAGATTTGAGCTCACTTCCGGTAATATTTGCTGATATATGCCCTAAACACTCTCGTAGGTAGCCTAGCGTATCAGTATATATCAATTCCCTGTATCACTATCAGAACAGCTTATAGCCTACATGTAAAGTCAAGTTGAACTAAAGACTGATCACCAAAAAACAAACTAATTCAAAGAAATTTTATAAGACTTACAATTCCTTTTCTTATGTATAAGCTTATTTTGCCCTTTGAAATTGTCTTCATAACGTTCAGTTTTGTGAGTGTATTCAATGCATTTAACAACTGGATGTGTAGCGGTAGCAAGAATGAATTCTCTAATCATGATTATTTGAGCTAAGCTAGCTTAAAGAAATATCTTCATTAAGATTTAAATAGTTTTTATAATATCTCATAGTTTATTTCTTAGACATAAATCTCTTAAAGAAAAATCTTTCATATCCAATGTGCTGACAGTTTAATATGCATTTATGAATTGGCTAATGCATTAAAAATTTCTCATCCATCTCTGTAAAATAGCATGGTAAGGGGTGAATTTTTTCAGAAACAAGAAAAATCCACATAATTGGTCCCCCAATGGACTCAGATGTTTTGTTTGGTTCTCAGAACAGTCCACACAGTTGGTCCACTGCAACTACCAAAAATAATACTTGTAAGAAGGTCCGACACCGATACTGAAACCAAGGATTTGCATCTTGTTCTGTAGCAGGTTTCAAAATTGAGCTTGGACCCATTGTCCTATAAAGATTTCTATCTTCACATGGGCAATATATTATCACTGGTGTGTAATGTAACTTTTCCCTGGTACTTTCGGTGATATCAAGAAGTTCAAAATCAAAATCACATCCTGAGATGATCTCTTTGTGAAGTTGTTAGCTGAATTCATTTCAGATTCAAAAAAACCTTAATGTTTTGACGCTATTCATGTTTATTTAACTTGAGTTATTCTAAAAAAAACTTATATAACAGATGCAAACTAAATAGACCATCAAAAAATGTGCTAGTCTTATCAAGGTTCATAGATCGATAATCAACTTGTGCTTGGTTCATGACATGCATTACTTAAAGAAAACTTGTCCTCATTCATAAAGACACCTACTAATGCAGGAAGGATCTAGGAAGGTTATGACGTATGCAGCGTTACCTCCATTTGATGAAGAGTGTTTCTATGACTCGAAATCGCATCCTCCACGATACAAGATCCAAGCTTATTGTCACAACAAGCAACACACATTTCCGGAACTAAAAGGAAACTCAAGTAATTCAGAACATCAATAAATTGCCTTGAGAATGGTAGTAACATGGCAAGCACTTACTACACATGAAATGCCAAAGCCTTAAAGGTAAACTACATTATTGTGATGAATATTATAGCAAGGAAAAACATCATGAGACTGTAGGTTGGACAGTTTGACAATAAATAAATAATAGGAAATAAAATCTTCACATGGGCGATCCAAAATTGTACCGTCAGCAACTTGTACAATATTGATTCCACATCCTCTCAAACATAGCCTACCTGCAAGAATATCCATCCATCTTCAGATTTAATTAACAAATGCTAATAGAGAGAAAAGGGGGCAAAATATATACAGCCAAGAATATAACATGTGGAAGGAGCCATGGTACCCTTGCTTAACTTAATGTGTAACAAGATCAATAATCAACTTGTCAAATCAAGGTTAAATGCAAGAAAGCTACTCCACCAATAAGTTGTAATTCCTGCCAACAATGTGTACCCACGCACAGGAGTGGAGGTACATGAGTCCTCGCCAGAACATATGAAGGCACATGCCCAATAACAACTAACTGCATGCAGCATGCTTATGATATAGTTAAAAATGCAATGAATTAGTAGTTGGATCTTCTCAGCTTTACTATTGTGCATACATCTAACTATTGATTGATATTTGCTAATAAAATAGAATCTGTTTGCTGCTACGAGAAATACTACTACATTTCCACTAAAACCAATCTAGCATTCTCAGTGAAGTGTTAATTCTCATCTTCTTCACTGATACAACAACAAAAATAACTTGGCATTTAGTCAAGAATAGATCCATAACACCATGTTCTTCAGGAACAAGTACAATTGGAGATCCACATTGTACATACTGTATCTACGTTGGATGGATAAAAATACGAGATATTATATAGACACAGATACAAACACTATGACTATTTAGGTGTCGTAGTATATTTTAGAGTGTCTTGTCGCACCATATCCAAAATAGGCATGATATGATACAAAATAGGCATGATATGATACAAAATAGGCAGGTTCCTAAAACTAGCCGTAACCAAGAATAATGCAATAATTCCAAGAAAAGAATTTTGCAACTGCTGCCATTCTCATCCTACAATCATAACATGGAAGAGATGGGAATAGACTCACATCAACCAAAATAAGCTATAGTGTCCCCCAATGAACCTTCGGAAGTCCTCTTCCTTGACAATGTCATCTGCCAAAACGAGAATGTGCTTGGCACCCAAAAGATAGGAGTTCTCCCTTATGCCCCAGACTTTGTAAAGGATGAACAGATACATCATCTACTCATAAATGATACATTTGTAAAGGATGACACCACCACCAAACCCGACTCCAGTTAGATGGTTGGCGATGATGACTGTTTGTTTTGACATCATTATATATATTTTTTGAGAGCGAACAAAAAGTAAGAGATACCAACCGCGTTTGACGATCATTGTCCGTGGTATCAGCATTGTCCGTGGAACCAGCAGAACGCTCACTTCTTGCAAGGTCAACAAACTTTCACAGTGGCATTTCATCAAACACCAATAAGCCATTAGTTTCATTTCCACTTCTATACATGTGATTTATTGTTGATGTAGAGACCCTCTTCCAGTGCAAACTTCCTGTTGATGTAGACTGACATCCATCACCGACCTGACAATGGAAGCGACATGCACGTGGTCGGCTCCATCCTGGTTGGCAACCTCCATGCAATGCGAAGCCAGGAGCTTGGTCGATGAGGGAAAATAACTTTAGATGGTTTTGACATGTGCAACAGAACCATTGATGCATAGGTTCATAAGTACGGGATCATAGATAAAAGAATCGTTAGAACTAGTAGTAATAGTAGCCAAACGAACAAGAAGTGATACCCAATAAGGATATCATAGTTGCTAATTATTAACCAACATTAATTTTGGATGATCCCTATTGTACTTGAATGAAGGAACATATTCATGTAAGTGGCCATCAAAACCAGCAGCAGTTTGAGTCCTCTGGAGATGTGCACTACAAAAACTGAAATAGTCTTCTTTTATTATCAAATAATCATGAGGATAAACTAGAAGGTGTCAACCCTTCTTTACATCTAAACAAATTTGCCTATTACACGTTCAAAAAATATACTATATAGGTTATAGGTCACCCATAAATGGCCACTGTTGGAGAATCCCTTGATTCTCTCTCCTCTTGTCATTAGTCATTATTTGAGAAGATCTTCTTGTTATTAGTCATTATTAGAGAAGATTTTTTGTTTTCATTTAGTTTCATTTTTTTAAGGTTCTTCTTGATTCAAGGATGAATATTGATTGTATTTCTTCTATTTAAATCAGCATTGGGGCTGAAGAATAAAAAAAAAAAGCATTCACCACTTGTTTTCTAATATGGTATCAGAGCCACGTTCCCTAACCTAGGGTTTGTAAGGCTCTCAAATGGCCGATTCCAATAGATGGCAGCGAGCCCTCACCGACTCAACAAACAACGACGACTCCTCCACAACAGAAGGCAGAGCAAGCCGTGATGATGATGGTGGCGGCGATAGTGATGGTGGTGGTGCTGGTCGCGGTGCTGGCACTGACGGAGGTGTTGGTCGCGGTACTGGCCGCGGCAATGGCGGAGGCAATGGAGACGGAAGGTCTTTCGGAGACAGCGACTTCAGCACAGGTTTCAATGATCATGAGGGATCCTCAAATTCCCTCAAGGTCAATGTTCCTGAGATGAATGAAAAAAATTATAATGAATGGGCCCAAACCGTTCGTTTGGTATTGGACAAACTTTGGTGTGATCACTGCAGACGCGCATGGCATACGCGTGAATCGTGTTGGAAGCTCCACGGCAAGCCTCTGAACTGGAAAAAGAAAGGTGGTAATGAGGGTCGTGCATTACAGGCTAGTAATTCAGATACAAATCTGAAATATGGTATCTACAAAAAAGTAGCATACGGGTATTATGTGTCTGCGTTGAATCTGGCATATGAAGATCAAAATCCAGAGTGCTGTGCTTCTAGGATAAATATTTCTGCACTTAAGCAAAATAGTTGAAGTCAAGTTCAAATGGGTAAAAATGCACAAAGAAGTTCCCCGCATATTACAATCATGCCTAAAGGCTGCAGCGCCATAATCTCCAACCAAGAACTCGAATATACCTAAAGGCAGTTCCTGTGTCAGAAATGTGTCGCGTTGAATCCGTGTTGGTGCACAGTTGTCCTATAATTAAGAGGAGAAAAACCGTAAAATTCTCTTGATTCTGCACAATTGCATAGTTGTCTAATCAAATATGAGTTGCAAGACATCTTCAACAAACTCAAATTAACAGATGCCCTAGTCTAAAAATTAAACAGATGCCGTCGACTAGGAGTGGGGAAAGATTGAACGCACCAAAAGAGGAGTTGGAGACATCTTCAACAAACTCCAATTAAATTGCATTTAACATCATCAAGAAACTCAAATTAAACAGATATCCTAGTCTAAAAATCAAATAGGAGTTGGAGCCAAATTAAATTCAGGAGAAAACCCTAGATTTGTGGGGGAAAGTCGAACCTTTAAGTAAAGAGGCCGTCGATTGGAGTGGCCGGCGACTCTGGAGAGGCGTCAGTGGAAGAGTCGCGACTCTGGAGAGGCCGTCGACTGACCGGAGAGGCCGTCGACTGACGGAGATGCCTTCGACGGAGAGAGGGGTTTCCACTGGAGATGCCGGGGGAGATGGGTTTTCTATAATGAGTGTTTGTTCTTGGCTTTTGATAAGGCTTTTGATAAGGGCACTGCACATATTACTTGGGGCTAGCTCAGGATTGGGGCTAGCCCAGGATTGAGCAAAGTTTACTCACACTGGCCCATTATTTTACTTGGGGCTAGCCAACTTTTCCAAACCCTTCTCCCAAACCCTCCCCACCCCACCGGAGCCCTCCCCCTCCCGCCGGCGGAACTCTCCAACTCTCCGAGACTTCGTCCTCCTTGTCGATGGCTCCCAAAGTCGACAATGTCGAGAATCGAACACGATTTTAGGTCATAAAATGTCGAGAATCGTCGACAATGTCGAGCAGTATCGGGCGGGACTGTAGATTTTCCTACAGTCCTATATAGATTTAGGACTGTAGGAAAATCGACAGTCCTATGTATATTAAGGACTGTAGAATTTTCTACAGTCCTAAATTTATATAGGACTGTAGGCATTTCAACAGTCCTAAAAATTTAGGACTGTGAAAAATTCTGCAGTCCTGTATACTTATAGGACTGTAGACATTTATACAGTCATGAATGTTAAATTCTGCAGTGGGTAAAGTTTAGGACTGTCACTATTGTGACAGTCCTAGTAAATACTAGGACTGTCAAAATTGTGACAGTCCTAATAAATACTAGGACTGTCAAAATTGTGACAGTCCTAAACTTACATATAACTGTGCTTACAGACAGTGGGTAAAGTTTAGGACTGTCACAATTTTGACAGTCCTACTTTATACTAGGACTGTCACAATTTTGACAGTCCTAAAAATATATGTCGAAATTTTTAGGACTGTCAAATTTTGACGGTCCTTCCAATCGAAATTTCAAAATTAACAAAAAATTAAAATAAATTAACTCAGTTGTCGATATATATCAAAATCCCAAATTTCTATCCTTAAAATTTATTAAAGTATTCTGTTATTTAAAATAGTAAATTTATTATTGGTACATTAAATATTTTGTAAAAAAAAAAAATTACCAAAAGTAAGATTTGGAGGTCGAAACATCATTTTTTTGCGATTCTAAAAATTTGGGAAGTCCGTCAAACGGTAAAACCGTTTATCCCGAAGTACTTTTCCATACGGTCATTTTGGCTCAAACTGGAGCTTGTTTCGATCTCCCAGTCAAAAGTTATGATACTTTAAAGTTTTATATTTTATATTTTTGCCTGTAATATGTACGTCTTACTTCGGATGAAAATTCTCTCTACACGAATTGTGTTACTCTCGTCGAAAACATACAAATCGATCTATTGTGTGACGAAAAACGATTTGAAAACAAATAGTTATGGCCGTTGGAAGTCTGATCGACGGCAGACGTAATATTCGTACGGTAGATATATATTTTATTTTTTTGGGTTCAATGATAACATATTTTATTTTGGATATTAAACTAAATAAAAAAAATCAAAATACAAAACTAACTAAATAGAAATAAACTAAAAAAAAATCCTGACAATTAAAATAAAGACTGTCAAAATTTTGACAGTCAAAATCCTGACAGTCCTAATTTTATATAAAATTTTCAGTGGGTTAAAATTAGGACTGTCAAAATTTTGACAGTCCACATAGCTTATGGGACTGTCAAAATTATGACAGTCCTAACAATTTGTAGGACTGTCAAAATTTTGACAGTCCCACAAGCTATGTGGACTGTCAAAATTTTGACAGTCCTGATTATAACAATTTGGGCTAGCCCCAAATGAGGACTGTCAAAATTTTGACAGTCCTTCCAAGTGGAAGGACTGTCAAAATTTTAACAGTCCTGATTATAACAATTTGGTCTAGCCCCAAATGAGGACTGTCAAAATTTTGACAGTCCTCATTTCTTGTGGGACTGTCAATATCCTGACAGTCCTAGTTTTATATAAAATTTTCAGTGGGTTAAAATTAGGACTGTCAAAATTTTGACAGTCTATATAACTTGTGGGACTGTCAAAATTATGACAGTCCTAACAATTTGTAGGACTGTCAAAATTTTGACAGTCCTTCCAAGTGGTAGGACTGTCAAAATTTTGACAGTCCTGATTATAACAATTTGGGCTAGCCCCAAGTAACTTTGGAAAACTTGTAATTTTAAGAAATTGGACTGTCAAAATTTTGACAGTCCTTCCAACTGGTAGGACTGTCAAAATTTTGACAGTCCTGAGTATTACAGTGGGCTAGCCCCGAGTAACTTTCATGATGGCAAACTTGTAATTTTTTCTAATTTTGAAATGGGCTAGCCCCGAGTAAAATGTGCAGTGCCCTTATAATTTGCCTTTGATAAGGGCAATACAAAGTTTACTAAGGGCGGGCTAATGAACAAAGTTTACTCACACTAGTCCATTAGTTTACTCATACTAGCCCAAACTTAAAACCCTCCTCCCAAACCCTCCAAACCCCACTGGAGCCCTCCCCCCTCCCGTCGGAGCCGTTCTCCTCGACTTCGTCCTCCTCCTCCTTGTCGATGGCTCTCAAAGTCTCGAAAGAATCAAGGTACAATTCTTCCTTCTCCTTTTTCTATTGCATTTACAAAAATTTCCAAAAATTTTAAAAATTCCTATTGCATTTCGAAAATTTTGAGTGATTTTCTTTCCATTCTTCAAATGAGGGCATACAAGTCATGAATGTAGTTTAGGATGTAGTTTAGACGTTTACTTGGATGCTCGTACCCGATTTTAGGACATACAATGTCGACAATCGTCGAAATTATCGAGCAGTATCGGACGGGACTGTAGAAATTTTTACAGTCCCATATTGATTTAGGACTGTAGAAAATTCTACAGTCCTATACACATTAAGGACTGTAGAAATTTCTACAGTCCTAAATTTATAAAGGACTGTAGAAATTTTAACAGTCCTAAAAAATTAGGACTGTAAAAATTTCTACAGTCATGTATACGTATAGGACTGTCCTGTATACGTATAGGACTGTCTTGTATACGTATAGGACTGTAGAAATTTCTAAAGTCCTGAATGTTAAATTAATTTAGGATGTTAAATGAAATTTTTTTTTGTCTTATAGTCATGACCCTCGGAAGGGCACTGTGAATGAAGATGTCATCAGAAGACGCCCTACTGCGTCGATGCGTAAGGAACGCAATGTTCCGCGTACTATTGAACAAGGTGTCACTATCCGCGACCCCGAGGCACGCCCTGAAGTTAGGAAACGTCGATTGACGAAGAAGACTACCACTCGTTCGAAGAGACGTGCTCCTCCTAGTTCTTCAGATTCTTCTTCCTCCTCCGATGAGGACATGCCAAATATCCCAAATCGGCCAACTGATGGTTCAGGACATTCTCAGCCTGCAGATAGTCCTGTCGAGAGTCTCCCACAAATCCTCGAAAATCGGGCTACTGATGGTTCATGACCTTCCGAGCAGCCAGATAGTCCAGTCGAGACTCGTCCAAACGGTTGCTCTATGTTACCGTCGATCGAAAACCATATTGCATATCAAATATGGAACAATCCGGTAAGTACATTACGTTATGATAATTTTATATATAGTTGTAAGTTCAAAGTTCATCCAATTATTTATAAATAAGTACATTTTACATAGAGGTGTAACTTCATCCAATTGTTTACTTTTCAGGAGAGTTCTCGTATGTTGACGGTGATCAACCACGGGAAAAAATGCAATATATGGAGGTTTGAATTATTGGGAGGCGATGTGAAGGCAAAAATCAGTCCCACCGGTTTACAATATTTGGGTAGCTACTCATATACGACGGTGGATAATGCACTGATATCAGCATTTGTAGAACGATGGCATCCAGAAACCAACACTTTTCATCTACCAAATAGGGAGTTGACGATTACCCTTGATGACGTCCATCATATATTGGAACTTAGGGTTGATGGTCGTGTCATGATGAATCAAACTTTTGATGAGTCGAGCATCAACTTTTACGACCATATTGTAGATTATGTATCAGGGTGTCTGGAAGTTGATGCCACTAGTTTTACCACTCTTCGAGAATTCAAGAAGTCCTACGGACTTCCTTTAAAATATTTGGAGGAGATATTCGCTGATCCGGACCCCGAAATGGATAATAGCGATAATGTGGTCCGCGGATATATACAGTTCATCTTAGGGGCTGTCGGCATTACGGATAAGTCTGGAACGTCCATACATGCCAAATATCTCCTCAATTTGGACAACATTGACACGGTATAAGAAATATCTTGGGGGAGCGGTATACTAGCATACCTTTACCGCGAACTTGGTGCGGCATCCCCGTGGGTTCGAAGACAATATCCGGATGCCAGACTCTACTCCATGTATAGATATATCTTTGTCAACTTGTATACATAATTTAAAATTTTGTTGTTAATTTTTGGACTAATATTTTTTTAACTTGGTTATGTGAAGGCATGGATATACGAGTACTTTCCAACCCTGCAGTGGGCTAAACTGAACCGAGGGTATGACGAGAACCTTCCTAGAATGTGCCGATGGAAGCCAACTAAGGAAGATGCCAAACGTCCACACGCATTGGCCGTCCTACGGAATGCACTCGAAGATATGACGACAGAAGAGGTGAATTGAGACCTAATTTTTAATGTTTGGTAATAATTGACTAAATTACGTTATGCTAAATGACGTTATGCTAAATTTTATGCAGTGCAGATTATTTGGGATCCATATCGTGATTTACGACAGACTAGTTGTCCATTACAACCAGTCGCTTTATATCACGGTCTTATAAGTTGTCATGAAATCGAGGAGGCTTATATGCCGGATAGAGTGCTCCGTCAGTTTGGCTATGTACAAACTGTCCCAAAGCGCACTTTGAAAATGATAACTGTTCCGCGAGGTATAAAACCGCTAAACTATATTCCTGCGACGTTCAACTGGGTCTCGGACTTCTTCACCGAGTGGCAATGCCACGTTATTAGAGAAACCGAACGGCAAGCAGCAGTAAATATGACGGAATATAGCGACGACTACCTCGCCTACTACGCTGGTGTCGGACTACCTACCTTGTTCCAACGCGGAGGCGATATTGTGCGTGTACCTTCAGATCTTCCTGCCAAATCGGTCTTGTATACTGCATTGGTCAAGATGGTGAGCCAACTTCTTCACTTTCAGTTTAATATTTGTAAATATTTATAACATAACAATTTTTTTAATTCTCATGAATAGGCTAAGAAAGTGAAGAAGTTGGGAAGAAGCCTCGTAAGTTGCCAGGGTACGAATTATATGGCAATCAATGACGAACTACAACAAATCGACAATGCTGAAGATTTCCCTTTCTTGGAAAATAGAGAGCAACGTACAAAGAGGCGGCATGAAGTTTAGGCCCCGTTGGAAGACATGTAAAACTTTCAATGAATTTAAATTTTGAGACATGTAAAAGTTTTAAGTTTGAATTTGACTTGTAAAACTTTGAATGACACAATTCGCACTTTCAATATTTGTGTTCTAAGTTTGCTACAATTGCTACAATTTTAAAATTTGGTACAATTGCTACATACATACAATTTTGACAGTCCTAATTTTGACATATAACGGTGCAGAGACAGTGGGTAAAGTTTAGGACTGTCAAAATTTTGACAGTCCTAGTATCTTCTAGGACTGTCAAAATTTTGACAGTCCTAAACTTACATATAACTGTGCAGAGACAGTGGGTAAATTTTAGGACTGTCAAAATATTGACAGTCCTAGTATCTTCTAGGACTGCCATAATTTTGACAGTCCTAAACTTACATATAACTGTGCAGAGACAGTGGATAAATTTTAGGACTGTCAAAATATTGACAGTGGATAAAGTTTAGTGACAGTCCTAGTATCTTCTAGGACTGTCAAAATTTTGACAGTCCTAAACTTACATATTACTGTGCAGAGACAGTGGGTAAAGTTTAGGACTGTCAAAATTGTGACAGTCCTAGTATCTTCTAGGACTGTCAAAATTTTGACAGTCCTAAACTTACATATAACTGTGTAGAGACAGTGGATAAAGTTTAGGACTGTCAAAATTATGACAGTCCTACTATCTTATAGGACTGTCAAAATTTTGACAGTCCTAAACTTACATATAACTATGCAGAGACAGTAGGTAAAGTTTAGGACTATCAAAATTTTGACAGTCCTAGTATCTTCTAGGACTGTCAAAATTTTGACAGTCCTACTATCCTGACAGTTTTACATATAATTTTGACAGTCCTAGTATATTTGAAGGAGGTGATGCTCGGGTTTTGAAGGAGGTGCTCGGCTAGGTATATTTGATGGTGGTGGTGATGTTTATAAACCTAGGGTTTGTAAACACCCTAAATTTTTTCAGATTTTTAAAATCAATTTTTGGAATTAAATATGCAATTTTCAGTAATTTACATAGGGCCTGTGGTGAGTTTGTAATTTTTAATTGCCAATAAATAACATTAAAATGAAATGAAAACATGATTTTAAGGTGTAAAATAGAAAACCGGACTTAGGGTAATTTTCTGGGATTTTATTGGGCCTCAGACCTATTTTTAAAAGCCTAAAAACTATTTTTCTAAATTAATTAATTAAATAATTAATTACTGTTTTAATATTATCATTTACTGTTTTTTTATTTTTTCGGATTTTGAGGCCCGGCCCGGCCCAGTGGGCCGAGCCCGTTATCGAACCCAGCCCCGCCTTAGGCTAGCGGGTCGGGCGGGTCGGTCAGACCCGAACCAGCGCCCGACCCGACCCGTTCATTCTCCCCCTCCCCCACGATCGGTTGGGTGACCGAGTCCCCCGGCCACGTCCGGGCTCTCCGCCGCCTCCGCCGGAGAGGCCACGCCCCACGTCGCCTCCCTTCCCGACTCTCCCGCCCACGTCGTCCCCGCCCCGAGCCCTATTTATTTCCCCTCTGCACCGCCCTCTTCCTCCCCCAGAAACCCTAGCCCGTAACCCTAGACACCCGTGCGCCACCGCCGACTTAAGTCGACCTCGCCGTGAGCCGCTCAGCTTCCCTCCTACCGGACCCGCCGTCCAGGCCACCGTCAGCGCCGGCTCCAGAACCTCCTCATCCTCCTCCTCTCTCCCCGCGGCTGTTTCTCCTCCGCCGGAGCCGCGGACACCGCCCGCCCCTCGTCGAGCCTCCGCCGTCCCTGAACCCCCGCCCTCGGCGCCAGAGCCGGCCGCCGCGTCACCCCGAGTTCAGCCGCCCGAGTCCGGACACGCGGACACAGCAGAGCCCAGCCCTAGGCCGGACACGGCTGACCCGAACCGGACACAGCAGGACACGAAAATCGCGTGTCGGACACCAGTAACCCCATTTCGAAGAGCCTCGTTCAGGTATTCGTATCTTGCAACCCTGATCTCCGTTTTCGATTCTGTCAATTCCTACGCGAAGCCTGTATGACCCTCTCGGTGCCCGGACAAACCGTTCGGGGCATCGCGTCCTGTGGTGATCGCACACCGCGATCCAAAAACAGGAAAAACCAGACCCTGTTTCACCCCGGAACCGAGTACGCCCCGCCAAACGGGACGACTTGGTCGCGCACGGTCTTCACAGATACGTGCGCCTCGTCGATACGGACGTGTGGGTTTTCGCGGAAGCTGATTCGGGTGTGCGTGCACCCCGGAATCAACGCGTATCCGCGGACATCGCCCCGTATCCGCCCTTTCTGCATTTCGACCTAACTTCGTGCACACACGTCGGATCGAGACGAAACTTGCGCCATCGGACTCGTAGCGATACGCTGGTCCTGTGGGTCAAGTTTGGTCCGATTCTGAGAACGTTGACGAAATCGCGTGTCGTGGGCCCCACAGGCCCCGCTCGACGGGCGATTTTGTGATCGGCTCATCGGAATTCAAATCTGAAAGTTTCGTTGGGTTCGTATCAGCGTTCCTGACCTGTTGACACTAAGTTTGGTGAATTTGGAGACCGTTGACCCTGACACGTTTTTCGGTGCAAAGCGGGCCCACCGGCGGACCCCGTTTTGACCCGTAACTGCCGTTTCTGCCCTTGTCTCCAAATTGGACCCAAGGACAGGCGATCCTAGCTGTTTGACACCTTCTGAGCGCGATGGTACTGTTTATTTCAGATTTCGGAGACATCTCTGGAAATTTCCGAAACCAGGACCTAAGTGGATTTCAAACTCCAGGCAAGTGCACCTTGCCAAACTTGCAGTCATTATTTTCATATTTTCTGAATAAATACTCTGCTGGATGTTTTGTGTAAATTCATATAAACTGTTTTAAACTGCTTAAACCTAGGGAACGTATGACGTACCTAGTGTCCGATCATAGTCGGGTACCGACACCGTACGCGGTGTTGGGTTCGTCATTTAGAGATGGATTTACGATCCCCTCACTCTTGTACTTGACCTATCAAGTACCCTAAAAACCCAGGACACCTGACACTATCATGAACAGAATCTTCCTGAGTTATTCGTGGTGATTCTGTATAGGATACAGGACTTGACTGAGTTATTTTATTTTGACATTATGACTTGTTGCATTAGTTATAATCCCGCTGACATGGACATGAGACGTTATGGTCATGGCTTGCGTGATTACATTGGGTGGGGAGAGACACACAGGCTACAGGCTGTTCTATATATATATCTACTATTAGTGTGAGGTCGTAGACTCTCCAGCAGAGCTAGACCCTTTACTTGTTATTACTGCTACCGGCTCCCCGACACAGAGCTTGTAGTGGTCTCAGCCTGAGTACTAGTGTTGCTCTCATTTGCATATCACATAGATGGTTAGTTACTTAGTTTACCCTGCTGTTTCATTTACTTATTGCACTGCTTATTCATTTGGCTTGTTTTATCTTGTGCCTTGCTTGTCCACTGAGGACCTGGATTTGGATGATGTCCCCAGGTTTAGCTGAGGAGCAGTATCCCGAGGTATACGGGACAGGTGCTGAAGCTATTGCTGGAGCTGAACAGAACACAGAAGACGAGGTGACTGCCGAGGACTTTTCCTGAGTGCCTGTTCCAGCACTCATTTATTTATTTCATGTTTACATCTTTTGTTCCTGGCCTATAGAGCCAGTTTATTTCAGACTTAAGTCGGATTGTTTCTCCGACTAATTTGCTGTGATTGTTATTGCTACTCATTACCATTTCATTATGCAGTTTATTTCTTTATCTTTATGGATGAGATTAGTGTGGCTTGTTAGTAGACCTTATTTACAGCTTAAGTACGCCCTGATGGCTCCATTCAATTGGGTTATCCAACGGTGCGTGCTGCTGGCCGTTGCCACGCATCTCCAGTCCCTCGGCATTTTGGGACTGGGGCGTGACATGGTTTTTGTGGTGGCCCATGCAGGTCCAAACTAAATTGTTCGGTTTCAACTTAGGGACCGGACAGGCCTGCAATAAGATAGGTTTAGGATCTCATCCATATATTTAATCGGTTTTGAACTCTATGTCGAATTCAATTAAATTGCTTGAACTGCATCCTGTTTGATTCCTCTGTACGTTCTCATTGTTTTCTTTTGATGCAGAGAAATGGATCCCAGACGTGGTGACGAGACCCCCTGGGGAACACCGACTGAAGCAGGGCTTACCTGCGAGGCTGGAACGACGCCAGACACTAGAGGACAATCCTCTCAGAACAATCCAACTGGCCAGCCAAGTTCCAGATTCAGGCGTGATGACATCCCGCCTCCTCCCCAGTTCCCTCCTACGATGCCTGTCTTTCCCCCAGGACAGGCAATGGACGGCCAGCAAATGTTCCAAATGTTCTACGCAATGATGCAGGCCCAACAGCAGATCCAACAGGAGGCCCAGCGTAGAGAAGCTGAGAACCTAAGGAACAGCCTGGTCGCAGCATTGGAACATGCAAATCCACCAAATAGGCGGCCATCGACGGGATCCATCACGGATTTCCGCCAACTTAAGCCCCGTACCTTCTCGGGCAAGGAAGGACCAACTGAAGTACATGAATGGCTTACAAACATACAACATCAGTTGGAGGCCGCTGAACTACCAAGGGACAAATGGATGACTGCCGTCAGGATGCAACTGACGGACAACGCACATCATTGGTGGCTGTCCGAAGAAAGAAGGCTCGGACATGATCAGGTTACCTGGGAGGAGTTCTCCAGACTCTTCCAGGAAATGTACATCCCTGCTGTGGCTCGGTCAGAACTCCGAGACAGATTCAACCGCCTGATCCAGGGCAACATGACGGTGGAGGAATACAACGCCGAATTCATTCGCTTGAGCCGCTTCGCCCCTTCTCTAATTCCTACCGAAGAAGAGAAGGCGGAGAAGTTCTTTGATGGGCTCAGGTTCGAGCTTCAGAAGTTAATCGGATCAGTCGCGCCCACCTCTTACACCGACGTCCTAGCTGCAGCACGTCGGCTGGAGCGCGTTACTCGGAGGGAATCAAGCCTGAAACGTCCCTTCTCCTCTGCACCGTCCAAGTCATCACCAGGAGAATCTGCTAAACGGCCCCAGAAGAACACGCCTCCAAGAGCAGCAACCAAGAACCTGCCTACTTGCCACTACTGCAGCAAGGTAGGACATGTTGAAAAGGAATGTAGACGCAAGCTGGGACTCTGCCTGGTTTGCGGATCTGGACAACACTTCTCCAAGGACTGCTCGGAACGTCGGGAGGGAGTTCCGAATCGACCAGCTCCACCTGCAGCTCTTCCAGCTGGGGGAGCAACTCAGACAGGGCCTGGAGGAGCCAGGCCACCTCTACCACCTCAAGCAGCATTGTTCCAACAAGCTCGTCAGCAAAGGGGTCCCGCTCAGGGACGAGGTCAGGCATATGCACTAGCAGTCACTGAGGAAGCTACTGCAGGCGAAGTGATAGCAGGTACCATATTAGTAGCTTCAATTCCTGCTATAGCATTATTTGATTCTGGGGCTTCGCATTCTTTTATTGCTGCTAGTTTCGTAGCTACACATAGAATAGCTACCGCACCTCTCTCGAAGATGAAGAGAATCCTAACGGGAGGTGGAATCATCCCGGTTAGTGATACCTGTAGATCATGTTCAGTAGTAGTCTGTGGCCGAGAGATGCGAGCCCAATTCCTGATCTTTTCTATGCCTGATTACGATGTTGTGCTTGGTATGGACTGGTTAAGTCAGTACCATGCGACACTGGATTGCCGGCTTGGAAAAGTGATATTTAGACCCCCTAGCCAACCTGAGTTTGAATTTCTTCGAGGAGCTGTAGAACAAGGGGTCCAGCCAACTCTTAGGGTATTGACTGTAGAAGAAGATTCAGGATACCCAAGAGTCATATCGGAATTTGTGGATGTATTTCCCGACGACCTTCCAGGTTTACCACCTGATCGGGAGATAGAATTCACGATAGACCTAACTCCAGGAGCCGAACCTATCACTTCATCGGTATATCGGCTAGCCCCTAAGGAGTTAGTGGAGTTGAAAACCCAAGTTGACGACCTTCTGGAGAAAGGATTTATCCGGCCCAGTGTTTCGCCATGGGGAGCACCTATACTCTTTGTACCCAAGAAGGACGGAACTGTGCGGTTGTGCATTGATTACAGAGCCCTTAATGCTGTAACTATCAAGAACCGGTACCCTCTGCCCCGCATTGATGACTTGTTTGACTAGTTAAGTGGTGCCAGGGTATTTTCTAAGATTGACCTTAGATCCGGTTATCATCAGATTAGGGTGAAGAAAGAAGATATCCCAAAGACGGCCTTCAGAACTAAGTATGGGCATTATGAGTTCCTAGTTATGCCGTTTGGTTTAACCAACGCACCTGCTGTATTTATGAGTTTGATGAACGGGGTCTTCCATCAGTACTTGGATAAGTTCGTGGTGGTGTTCATTGATGATATCCTAGTCTACTCCAAGAACCACGAAGAGCATGAGGAACACCTCAGGATAGTGCTAGAAACCTTGAGAAGGGAGAAGCTATATGCCAAACTCAGCAAATGTGAGTTCTGTATGGACAAGGTGCCATTCTTAGGGCACATTATCTCGGGTGAAGGATTGTCTGTGGACCCAGAGAAGGTCACTGCTATAGAAACCTGGCCTACCCCTACCTCTGTTGCGGAAGTGAGAAGTTTTCTTGGACTTGCTGGATATTACCGGCGGTTCGTAGAAATTTTTTCAAGGATTGCAGAACCTATGACTAAGCTGACACGGAAGGATCAGGAGTTCATATGGTCGGAAGAATGCCAGAACGCCTTTGAAGAACTGAAGAGGCGTCTAACAACAGCACCAGTCTTGACTCTTCCCTCAGGGTCAGGAGGTTTTGTTGTATATAGTGATGCGTCCGGTAGCGGGCTAGGTTGTGTCTTGATGCAACACGGCAAAGTTATCGCTTATGCATCGAGGCAGCTGAAGGTCCACGAAAAGAACTATCCGACGCATGACCTGGAGCTAGCTGCAGTGATTTTTGCCTTGAAGATCTGGAGACATTATCTGTATGGAGAGAAGGTTGAAATATTCACTGATCATAAGAGCTTGAAGTATGTTTATACACAGAAGGAGCTCAATATGAGGCAAAGGCGTTGGCTTGAGTTGATGGTGGACTTTGACATCGATCTGCAGTACCACCCGGGGAAAGCAAATGTTGTAGCCGACGCCCTCAGCAGAAAACCCTCAGCTTATTTCTTAACAGAGCAGCCTCAACTATTGCAAGACTTGCAAGATCTTCAGATTGAGGTTGTTCTGCCTGGACAAAAGGGTTTGCTGGCTAACCTAGAAGTGAAGTCATCGCTGGTGGAGAGAATCAAGGAAGCTTTGCCTAATGATGCCAGATTCCGAAGGCTGAAAGAGAGAACCGAAGCAGGCTTGCCAACGGGACTTCGCATCCACGAGGACGGAACATTACGGTGCGGAAATCGCCTATATGTTCCAAATGGACAATTAAGGCAGGAGTTGATGACAGAAGCCCATAGCTCCATCTACTCGATTCATCCAGGAGGAACCAAGATGTACCGGGACTTAAGACAATATTACTGGTGGCACGGAATGAAAAGGGAGATTGCCCGATTTGTGGCAAAATGCTTAGTCTGCCAGCAGGTGAAGGCCGAGCACCAGAGGACTGCAGGTATGTTGCAGCCACTTCCCATCCCTGAATGGAAGTGGGAGCATATTACCATGGACTTCGTCACTGGATTTCCAAGAAGCCCTAGTGGTAAGGATGCAGTATGGGTCATTGTGGATCGGCTCACTAAGTCGGCTCACTTCTTGCCGTTCAGAGTCGGACAATCCACAGAAGTACTAGCCGACATGTATATGCGTCAGATCGTAAAATTACATGGAGTGCCGGTTAGTATCGTATCAGATCGAGACTCACGATTTACATCTCACTTCTGGAGAAGCATGCAAGAGAGCCTCGGCACCAGGCTCAAGTTCAGTACTGCCTATCATCCTCAGACAGACGGACAGTCAGAGCGCACCATCCAGATCCTAGAAGATATGCTGCGATCTTGTATACTGGATTTCGGAGGATCTTGGGAAGATCATCTGCACTTAGTAGAGTTCTCCTACAACAACAGCTATCAGGCAAGCATTCAGATGGCACCTTTCGAAGCGTTGTACGGAAGGAAGTGCAGATCTCCGATATGCTGGAGTGACGTCGGCGAACGTCAATTACTGGGTCCAGAGTTGGTAACGGAGACAGTGGAGAAGGTAAAGCAGATTCAGAACCATCTCCGTGCAGCCCAGGATAGACAGAAGCATTGGGCCGATGTACACCGACGACCCCTGGAATTCAAAGAAGGAGAGCATGTATTTTTGAGGATCTCACCCACTAGAGGTACTATCAGATTTGGCAGCAGAGGTAAGCTAAGCCCAAGGTACATTGGGCCATTTGATATCTTGGAACGCATTGGTGAGGTGGCTTACCGTCTTGCATTACCTCCATCTTTAGAGGGAGTGCATGACGTATTCCACGTCTCACAACTGAGGAGATATGTGACAGACCCAAGTCATATAGTCGATCACTCTGAGATCTCGGTGGGACCTAGCCTGAGATACGAAGAGCAGCCAGTGGGTATACTCGACTCCAGCGAGAAGACACTGCGAGGGCAGACCATCAGGCTGGTCCGAGTAGCTTGGAAACAACACTCTCCAGGTGAATCGACCTGGGAGCGAGAAGATGTTATGCGCCAGCGTTATCCACATTTATTTGCTGATGCAGGTAACCTTAGTATTCTTTAAATTCTGTAAAATCTTGTCTTTATAGTTTACCCTTCGATTGCGAGGACGCAATCCTCTTAAGGGGGGTAGATTGTAAACACCCTAAATTTTTTCAGATTTTTAAAATCAATTTTTGGAATTAAATATGCAATTTTCAGTAATTTACATAGGGCCTGTGGTGAGTTTGTAATTTTTAATTGCCAATAAATAACATTAAAATGAAATGAAAACATGATTTTAAGGTGTAAAATAGAAAACCGGACTTAGGGTAATTTTCTGGGATTTTATTGGGCCTCAGACCTATTTTTAAAAGCCTAAAAACTATTTTTCTAAATTAATTAATTAAATAATTAATTACTGTTTTAATATTATCATTTACTGTTTTTTTATTTTTTCGGATTTTGAGGCCCGGCCCGGCCCAGTGGGCCGAGCCCGTTATCGAACCCAGCCCCGCCTTAGGCTAGCGGGTCGGGCGGGTCGGTCAGACCCGAACCAGCGCCCGACCCGACCCGTTCATTCTCCCCCTCCCCCACGATCGGTTGGGTGACCGAGTCCCCCGGCCACGTCCGGGCTCTCCGCCGCCTCCGCCGGAGAGGCCACGCCCCACGTCGCCTCCCTTCCCGACTCTCCCGCCTACGTCGTCCCCGCCCCGAGCCCTATTTATTTCCCCTCTGCACCGCCCTCTTCCTCCCCCAGAAACCCTAGCCCGTAACCCTAGACACCCGTGCGCCACCGCCGACTTAAGTCGACCTCGCCGTGAGCCGCTCAGCTTCCCTCCTACCGGACCCGCCGTCCAGGCCACCGTCAGCGCCGGCTCCAGAACCTCCTCATCCTCCTCCTCTCTCCCCGCGGCTGTTTCTCCTCCGCCGGAGCCGCGGACACCGCCCGCCCCTCGTCGAGCCTCCGCCGTCCCTGAACCCCCGCCCTCGGCGCCAGAGCCGGCCGCCGCGTCACCCCGAGTTCAGCCGCCCGAGTCCGGACACGCGGACACAGCAGAGCCCAGCCCTAGGCCGGACACGGCTGACCCGAACCGGACACAGCAGGACACGAAAATCGCGTGTCGGACACCAGAAACCCCATTTCGAAGAGCCTCGTTCAGGTATTCGTATCTTGCAACCCTGATCTCCGTTTTCGATTCTGTCAATTCCTACGCGAAGCCTATATGACCCTCTCGGTGCCCGGACAAACCGCTCGGGGCATCGCGTCCTGTGGTGATCGCACACCGCGATCCAAAAACAGGAAAAACCAGACCCTGTTTCACCCCGGAACCGAGTACGCCCCGCCAAACGGGACGACTTGGTCGCGCACGGTCTTCACAGATACGTGCGCCTCGTCGATACGGACGTGTGGGTTTTCGCGGAAGCTGATTCGGGTGTGCGTGCACCCCGGAATCAACGCGTATCCGCGGACATCGCCCCGTATCCGCCCTTTCTGTATTTTGACCTAACTTCGTGCACACACGTCGGATCGAGACGAAACTTGCGCCATCGGACTCGTAGCGATACGCTGGTCCTGTGGGTCAAGTTTGGTCCGATTCTGAGAACGTTGACGAAATCGCGTGTCGTGGGCCCCACAGGCCCCGCTCGACGGGCGATTTCGTGATCGGCTCATCGGAATTCAAATCTGAAAGTTCCGTTGGGTTCGTATCAGCGTTCCTGACCTGTTGACACTAAGTTTGGTGAATTTGGAGACCGTTGACCCTGACACGTTTTTCGGTGCAAAGCGGGCCCACCGGCGGACCCCGTTTTGGCCCGTAACTGCCGTTTCTGCCCTTGTCTCCAAATTGGACCCAAGGACAGGCGATCCTAGCTGTTTGACACCTTCTGAGCGCAATGGTACTGTTTATTTCAGATTTCGGAGACATCTCTGGAAATTTCCGAAACCAGGACCTAAGTGGATTTCAAACTCCAGGCAAGTGCACCTTGCCAAACTTGCAGTCATTATTTTCATATTTTCTGAATAAATACTCTGCTGGATGTTTTGTGTAAATTCATATAAACTATTTTAAACTGCTTAAACCTAGGGAACGTATGACGTACCTAGTGTCCGATCATAGTCGGGTACCGACACCGTACGCGGTGTTGGGTTCGTCATTTAGAGATGGATTTACGATCCCCTCACTCTTGTACTTGACCTATCAAGTACCCTAAAAACCCAGGACACCTGACACTATCATGAACAGAATCTTCCTGAGTTATTCGTGGTGATTCTGTATAGGATACAGGACTTGACTGAGTTATTTTATTTTGACATTATGACTTGTTGCATTAGTTATAATCCCGCTGACATGGACATGAGACGTTATGGTCATGGCTTGCGTGATTACATTGGGTGGGGAGAGACACACAGGCTACAGGCTGTTCTATATATATATCTACTATTAGTGTGAGGTCGTAGACTCTCCAGCAGAGCTAGACCCTTTACTTGTTATTACTGCTACCGGCTCCCCGACACAGAGCTTGTAGTGGTCTCAGCCTGAGTACTAGTGTTGCTCTCATTTGCATATCACATAGATGGTTAGTTACTTAGTTTACCCTGCTGTTTCATTTACTTATTGCACTGCTTATTCATTTGGCTTGTTTTATCTTGTGCCTTGCTTGTCCACTGAGGACCTGGATTTGGATGATGTCCCCAGGTTTAGCTGAGGAGCAGTATCCCGAGGTATACGGGACAGGTGCTGAAGCTATTGCTGGAGCTGAACAGAACACAGAAGACGAGGTGACTGCCGAGGACTTTTCCTGAGTGCCTGTTCCAGCACTCATTTATTTATTTCATGTTTACATCTTTTGTTCCTGGCCTATAGAGCCAGTTTATTTCAGACTTAAGTCGGATTGTTTCTCCGACTGATTTGCTGTGATTGTTATTGCTACTCATTACCATTTCATTATGCAGTTTATTTCTTTATCTTTATGGATGAGATTAGTGTGGCTTGTTAGTAGACCTTATTTACAGCTTAAGTACGCCCTGATGGCTCCATTCAATTGGGTTATCCAACGGTGCGTGCTGCTGGCCGTTGCCACGCATCTCCAGTCCCTCGGCATTTTGGGACTGGGGCGTGACAGGGTTTCCAATAGGGAAGGATGTATTTTTATATAGGAGGGGGGTTATGGGATGACCTCGGGACTTGGGTCGGCCTGGCTCCTCGGGGTGGGGGCTTGTTTACATGAAAGGGTATGGTATGTACATGGGCTTGGTTGGGGCTAGCTTTGAGTGAGATATGTCCCTAATTTAATTTAATTAAAAATAACTGCACACGGCGTTCTTTTGTCAATTGAGAACACATGGGATTAAAATTGGGTGGGACACCGGTGTCATGGGCGTAGCAGGCTCAGAATAGGTAAATGCCATAATTTGGGTTATATGGAATATGTTGAGGTTGTGTCTCCAAATTCAAATAGGAATGGGTAATTGTGAGAAATTGGGTTTATTGGAATTATACGTGGACGTTTGTAACGCATATTACGCAGCTAAAATAAAGCAAGCACAATATTGAGTATTTAAAAGTTACACAAGGGTCAGATGGGTAGTCTGGCATGTCTAGAAGATGTGTATGCATTTTGTTTGAAGGTAACTATTAGTGTAGCGCTCCAAACATCAAAGCAACGGTGAGGTATATTAAGTCACATAATTGTTGTACATTAATCCTAATTGTAACCAAATTAGTCCTAGTCTCTTAATTAAATTAAATAATCCTAAATTTTGGTCGAGGGGGTTTACAGATGAGTTGAATCAGCTGTGGGAAGTAGGTGCCAACACGTACGATGTTTCTAGAAAGCAAAATTTTCAGATGAGGGCAGCACTTATGTGGACCATCAACGACTTTTCGGCCTATAGAATATTATCGGGATGGAGCACTTATGGTCGTCTTTCATGTACGTATTGCATGGACCGCACTAAGGCTTTCCGTTTAAAACATGAAGGTAAACCGTGCTTCTTCGATTGTCATCGCTAATTTTTTGCCGAAGGATCATCCGTACCGGAGGAATATGAATGCTTTTTATGCTGGCGTTGTGGAGAAGGCCAATCCACCGCCAAGGTGGCCCGGATACACGATATGGGAAGAGGTAAAAGATTTACCAAGTGCTATCGAAGAGCCTGCTAAGGGGTACAAGTGTGAAAGATTTGGTCGCACTCATAACTGGACGAAGAGGAGTATATTATGGGATCTGCCATATTGGAGCACCAATCTGATCAGGCATAACCTTGATGTCATGCATATAGAGAAGAATATGTTTGACAACATAATTAATACTGTAATAGACATAAAGGGGAGGACGAAAGATAATCCGAAGGCCAGGTTGGACTTGGAAGAAATATGTAGACGTCCTGCGTTGCATTTGATAAATGAGGAGAATGGAAAGTTAAAGTAGCCTAAGACAATTTTCTCACTGGAGAAGGAGGATAAATGAAGACTTTGTAGGTGAATTCAGGGCCTAAAATTTCCAAACGGGTACGTGTCGAACTTGAGAAGATGCGTCAACCTCAAGGAGAATAAACTGACGGGTATGAAGAGCCACGATTGTCACGTATTCATGGAGAGGTTAATTCCGATTGTATTTTAGGAATTCTTACCGCAGGTTGTTTGGGATTCATTGACAGAGCTCAATATATTCTTCAAAGATCTTTGTTCTACTAAGTTGCTCGTCGATCGTCTAGAAAAGTAAGAGAATGACATAGTTGTAACATTGTGCAAGCTCGAGAAGGTGTTTCATCCTCGATTCTTTGACTCCATGGAGCATTTGCCAATTCATATTTCCCATGAGGTACGAATTGGGGGCATCTGTTATCGGTGGATGTACCCGTTCGAGCGGCATCTGAACTACCTAAAGAGAAAGGTAAAAAATAAGGCACGGGTTGAGGGTTCTATTTGTGAAGCTTATGTGCTCGAGGATATTATAAACTTTTGCTCGGCGTATTTCAAACCTTATGTTGCTACTAATCAAACAAAATCTCCGAGAAACGACGACAGATATCAGGAATCAAATGATGCAATACTAAAAGTATTCAATGCGTCTGGAAAGCATTCAGGAAAAATAAAAAAGAGATATTTGAATGACGATGAGCTAAGGGCTGCTCAGTTGTATATATTACTCAATTGCGACGAGGATGAAATGGAGAAGCTAGAGGGGTAAGTAATTAATACGTCCACGTTTACGTCATCTCGATGTAATGGTATAAGCTCGATAATGTTACACTACTAATCGGTGGTTGCTTTATTATTTTTTAGCACATATAATGATTAGCTGAGGTCGGTTAGACCCTACATAACAGACAAAGAAGTAGAACAAGAAATTAGACATTATTTTCCTTCTTGATTGAGCGCATATGTAAGGAGCTCTGTAATTATTTTTTGTATATGCACTTTACATAATAATTAACGGAACGTTGAACTTAATTTCTTATCTTATGGTATTTAGGTCGATCGTCCAGATGCAACACTTGAGAATAAATCTATTAGAACTCTAGCTAAGGGCCAATTTATGTCGTCAAAATCTGGCCAAGCTTTTGTGTAAATGGGTTTAGGTTCAAATCAACAACTGCCCCGATCGGAGACAACTTCCTAGATCTCGAGGACACCAAAAATAGTTATTTGTGTATCAAATCTTTGAACTATAAATGTGTCGACATAGCAATAATTTATATGGCGTCTTATAGTAGATTGTGGAGCTGATATATAATTATGGAACAGAGCCTGCTAAGATCGTGTTATTCAAGTATGAATGGTTCGATCCGATGTAAGATTAAGGTTAAAAAATAGACAAGCATGGTCTTGTGGATATAAACTACCGGCGTCAATATCAAGGCTACGAGCCATTTGTCCTATCAAGTGAGGCTTAACTCGTGTACTTTAAAACTTATCCTAAACGGGAAACAACGAGGTCGGACTGGTGGGCAGTATGCAAGACCAAAGTTAGAAATACCTTTGACGTTGACGAAATAGTTTATCAGGAAGATGAGCTACCTCTTGTAACCAATATTGTAGAGCTGGACTCAATGGAAGTTCCTCATTACACGGCTAATTGTGTTAAAGATGTAAAAATATTCAAAGAGGAATACGAAGTAGATGAAAGTGGAGAAGAGGATGACGAGAAAAACGAAGAAGATAAATTTTCAGAAGAGGATTAAAAATAAAATTAAATCCATTTAGTTTGTGACATGTACTGTATTTTTCTGGATTAGACTTATTGGATATTATTGCCAAAACTCTAGACTTTTTGGTTATCTAGACTTTTTTGTGCAATTCAACGGAGGGTTGCTCCGGGTCTATTTATACATTTTTTTGGATTAGACATTTTTGTGTGCAATTTCACTATGACTGTGAGATTTATTTTATTTTTCTTCTTCATTTACTTTTGTTCATATTATATATATATATGCATATTTGTTTTATTATCATATATTGTTATCATTTATGATAGGACGGCGTGGAGGGTTCGGACGTAGAGGAGCATCTAGAGGACACCGTGCTCCGAGCGGCATCACTCCTTCGGTATCGGGTACTAGGGCCGGACCACTTGCATCTCCTCATGATAGTACTTCTGGGACGAGCACTCCTGGGATGAGCAGTACTCCACTCTTCCGACCACTTCCACCTCCTCATGACAGTATTCCTGGGACGAGCAGTTCCAGGCCAGAGCCTACTACTCCTTCTACTGTTCCTACTGATGACGGTACCATGGAGACCGAGGAGGAGACGGGCGAGGCCCAGCCCTCGAAGTATCAGAGAGATCCTCCATGCGCGCCTCCGGATGAGCATCGGATGGAGATTTGGGCCGACGGCACAAAGTAAGTTAATTAGCTAAAATTTTCTTACGCATATATATATATATATATATATATATATATATATATATATATATATATATATATATATATATATATATATATATATATATATATATTGACTTTTCCATGAATATAATTCTCTGTATAGATATCGTCCGTCGAGGGTATAGAGACGTTTGGGGCTCTTTCTGAGGTACAATTATGGTGGCCCTTGGATCAACTACTCCGATGCTCCAGACGAGAGAAATACGTTATGGTTTAAGCACTTCAAGATAAAAATATATTTGATTTTAATATCGATCATCTAATTTATTTATATTACATAACTTAATATATTACTTCTTGTAGGACACGTATTTTTACCCACCACACCGGGCCGAGGTGATCGAGGAGATGTTTCCTTCCATCGCCGCCAAGCTAGTCCGGGATGCGATCAATAATCAGAAGGACCATGATCGTTTGGGAAAACCAATCCAAGGTTGGATCATGACCGAGCAGTGGAATCAGATAAGGTCAAGATTCGACGATCCCAGGTACAAGAAAAAGTCGGAGAAGGCGAAGGCGGCCAGGAAGAGGGCAGAAAAGTGGTGTGGTGGGTCAATTCCGATGACGGAATATTTTTGTCGTATGGTAAGTAGTTGAACGTATATACATTATTTTAATCAAAGTAGGATAAAATGGTTAATTTTAGTAACAATATATCTATTTGTAATTAACATGTCTAGAGGGGTGAAGAGGCTAGCATGGTGACCGTCTTCCTCACCACCCATCGGAAGGGCAGACAGCTCATCGATGATAGGGCCACACAGACTTACGTAAGTATTACTTTACATTTTTTATTTTAATATAACTTAAAAAATATGCAAATAAATATTCATATAGTTAGTAATAAGTTGCTAGATAATAGGGTTATTTACACTAACTATCTCTATATTTTTTTTTTATAACGCCGGGTACCCCTGCTTTTGAACAGCTTAGAAAATATGCAAATAAATATCCATGTAGTTAGTAACAAGTATATTTATCGAGCAATTCATTTTTCTTCTAGAATGAGTATCTACGGCTCCGTGAGCAGTCAACGCAATATGCTGCGTCTGCATCTCCCTAGGGAAAGGCCGGTACTTCCTCGAAGCCACCGGCCTACCAAGTTCTGTCGGCTGACGAGATATGGCAGACCACCGCTGGTGGTCTTCAGAGGGGTACGTACTACGGTACGAGATCCTACGGTGCGTATGTTGCGACGCAGGGCTCTAGGACCTCCTCTGGCCATGCGCATACCCTACAGCCTTCCCAGGAGTCGGTGCGAGTCCAGCAGGAGAGAGTTGACCACCAGATTACGTCTCTGCGTGACGAGATGATGAGACTAATTTTGCTGCAGCCCCAGTCCCAGCCGTAGATGGACGATGCGAGGATCTTAGCATATTTTGATGCGCTCGAGCAAAACCTTTTGGAGCTCAGGACTATGACCGAGATGCCACAGTGGGACATTACGGATCTGGCATCATTGACACAGCGTTCCGTTACTCGGATTATAAGTGTCATAGATTCATACAATGATCTCCTATCAGCATTGGAGCGGATACATCCTCCTGGTTGACCGGCATCGACACTGACTCCACCGACGATACTGCCTCCTAGTTCAACATCGGTGGCGCTTTCACAGGGCCAGTTGGACTATTTCGTATCCCAGTTGCATGGCAGTGTTCCTCCTCCTCCTTCTGATCAACATTAGTCCTAGGTTGGACAGATAGTTATGAGTGTGAATTTGGCCCATTTTTTTAGAATTTGTGTGACATTGGCCCATTTTTAAGTTTGTTGTATATATTCTTTTTGTGACATGAGGATATTTAGAATTTTATGTATGTTTGAATTTGTATGACATTGGTCAACAGTGACAGTAGATTTGATTTTATCAGTGTTTAATAATTTGCTTATGTGTGACAATCTATTTTTATAAACTATGAATATATTTGTATAAACTGCAAGCTGAATATTGTGATATAAATTATTATGTAACAATCTGCATTTTTTTAAAAAATTACAGCAATTTAGCGAGGTTTACCGATGTCTAGCGACGTTTACCGACGTACAAATATGTCGTAGAGAGGTATCAGAACGTCGCTATCCCTATACCAAGACGTCGTAGATATGTCGCTAAAAGTCGCTAATTTGCTGACTTGGCAATCTCCGTCATGTCATCAAGACGTAACAAAATATGTTGCTAAATGTTGCTACATTCAAAAAATATTAGCGACGTACATGCATTGCTAAATGCCGCTAACGGAAGAATGTCAGCGACGTTTAGTTACACAGTAAATGTCACTAAGTATAGAAATATCAGCGACATTTTGCGAATAAAATTATGTCGCTCATATATCGACGTTGCGTCACAGAACGTCGCTAATTGGTGAAAAAATTATGACGTTCATACGTCACTAAGATGCGTCGCTAGTTGCGACGTATAGCGACGTATTTTTAGTCAGCGACTAGCTAGACCGCGATAATTATAAAATATCGTTATTTTATCTCAGCGACGTAGTTTTACAATTTAGCGACGTTTTGTAGCGTCGCTAATCCGGCAATTTTTAGTAGTGGGGTGAGTGATTTTATTATAATCTCTGTCTTTTCTTCTTGAATATGGTGAGGGAGTTGAACTTATTAGTATAAAGGGTTAAACATTAGTTTTTGTCAATCTTGTAATTTTACTTGAGTTATATAGATTGGAATTTGTCCAGGTGACGTAGTCACTGACCATATACTTTGTTTATCTTTGCTTGATGTTCGTGTAGATGATGGTTTGTTATCTTATGTGGGTTGGCCTACGTTTTCACATTCGTGTTTGTGACCGAACCCAATTCAAGTCACGCACGGGTTCCCAACAATTTATAAAATATTTAATGTTCGAAACTAATTAAATTCTTTAAACATGCAAGAACCTAAGAACTATCAATACCAAACCTACTTCTCTCTGCAAAGAAAAAAATAAAATAAAAGAAAGAAACTATTATAAACTTGTTCCTATGTTGTACCATCAATTTACTCGGCTTTGTTCATAACTATAACTTTTTCTCTATAGTTTGTGCTTAGAGTAGTTGTTTGTGCACTGATGTGGACCTAATTTGAATATGTAATGCTTCTTTGGGTGAATTGGTATGGTTCACCAATTTGGGCTAACTCGGTCCTACAAATGGATAGACCCAAGTCAACACAATCATAGAAAACTTGGATGGGGTCCAAATAAATAATAAATTTGTAGTTATTTTTAGGTTGTAGTGAACTCTTTGAAACAATAATTTGTATTTAATACCTCCCCAATAATGGAGTTTTGAACTCCATCGATGGGTATAGATGATTGTCACGTGTTCCATTAAAAATCTTGTATATTCGACATCAAGTCACGAATATACAATAAACATTGTAAGTAATCTTTTGTGTAGCTTCTGAGCTCCACCACCGACGATGTATGAAATAAAAATTTCTAAAAAACTATTTTTTTTAATCCTTGGTTGAATTTTGTGGTCAACTCATACGGACAATCCTTTATAGGAAGGACTCTTAACCAAACCCAAATCTTATATATGTATGTATTGGGATTAAATTGTATGATTAAATTGTATATATGGTGATTGGCCCATGTGGCTTAGGCCCAAGTTGATAATGTTGTTCCATGAAAAAGCTTGCGGGTTTCGTCCCCAACAATCATGTCACAGAGATAATGTCAAGTGTATATTTTCGTTGGCACAAAAAAATTTCCTCCGTACTTCGAGCTACCTCAACTCCAAGAATAAACTTCAACACCCCAAGGTCCTTCATATGAAAGCATGTACTCAAATAATTCTTAAAGGCAGTAAGAGAAGCAGAATTATTACCAGAGAGAATCAAATCGTCGACATACACAAGAACATTCATCTGAACATCACCCTTATGAAGAGTAAAAAGCGAGTAGTCAGAGTACGATTGACAAAATTTGTACTCCCACAAAGAAGATGCCAACTTCGCAAACCAACAACGAGGCGCCTGTTTAAGCCCATATAGAGAGCCGACATACCTGATCAGGGCGTGTGGTTTGGAAACCAGGTGGTAGTTTCATATACACTTCTTCGGTAAGATCTCTATAGATAAAATTATTGTGAACATCCATCTGATGTAGTTCCCAATTCTTTGCAGCAGCTACAGCTAGAAAAGCACGAACAATAACCATTTTCACAACCGGAGCAAAAGTATCAGTGTAATCAATCCATTCAACCTGATGATTACCGAAAACCACCAAACGGACTTTAAGTCGCTCAACACTCCCATCCGAATTATACTTTATCTTATACACCCACCGGCTCCCCAGAGCACGTTTTCCAGCCAGAAGCGTCTCCATTGTCCAGGTATCATTATCCTCTAAAGCCTGTATCTCCTTTTACATATATTCACGTCACCATGAATCTTTAATCGCCTCTTTAAATGAGGCCGATTATGTACCTGCAGTTACAGCTGCAAGAAAATTCATCTGTCTTAGAGAAAATCGATCACAATTCAAAAAATATGCTATAGGATAAGGAGTACCTGAGGAGTGATTGGATGTGGTGGAACATTGGGAGGAAGGACTGGGACTCAACTTTCATATTGTATTTGTAACAAAATCGCGGAGCTTTACGGACAAAATTTTGGCACTCATTCCACTCCCCAGTACACCCTCACCATCTGGCGCCCCCACCGTCGCCTCATCCTCCGCCGGCTTATCCTCCACAGCGGCCTCAGTCTTGCCACCCTCACCATTAGCTGCCCCCACCGCGTCATTTCCATTCGAGGATACGACCGTCCCATCCGTATGAGGTAAATCACAGCCCGTAGTACTGTCAGATCACAGGATCAAAACCCAAATCATCATCACCCACGACAGGAGGTGCAAGCTCAGGTGAAGCCGTACCACCATAATCATCCTCAACATAATAAGGAAACTCATTCTCATGAAATTTAACATCTCGAGAGACAAAAAAAATCACCAATAGCTAGTGCATACAATTTCTAACTCTTTTTGCCATGGGGATATCCCACAAAAACACACTTTCGACTGCGACTGGCAAATTTTTCCATTTTATCTTTTTGGTTGTGGGCAAAACATAGACAACCAAAAATACATAATTCATTATAAGAAGGAGAAGCACCAAATAAAATTTCATAAGGGGTTTTAAAGCCAAGAAGACTTGAAGGTGTTCGATTGATCAAATAACTGGTCGCCAAAATACATTCTCCGAAAAAAAAATTGTCAAATTTCTCTGAAAACGTAAAGCACGTGCCACATTCAAAATATATTTATGTGTTTGTTCGACCCTCTCATTCTGCTAAGGTGTACCCACACAAGATGTCTGAAACAAAATACCATTCTGTGCAAAGTAGTCACGCATGCAATTAAACTCACTACCATTATCACTTCACACAATTTGAACTATGGAATTAAATTGCCGCTCAATAATAGAAAAAATGACAAGAATAACTTGTATACTTCAGTCTTATCAATCAACAAAAATACCTAAATAACACGAAAAAAATCATCCACAATCGTCAAAAAATATCGAGCTCCACACGAAGAAGGCGTAGGATACAACCCCCAAAGATCATAATGTATCAAATCAAAAATTACAACAGCACGAGAGTCACTGACAGAAAAAATATCTCGAGTTTGCTTTGCCTGATGGCAAACTTCACATGCCTTATTCACTGAACTACTAGAGCTACTAACAACAGGGAGAGACTTTACTACTTTATCAGAAGGATGCCAAAGTCGCTGATGTTAAATGTCCAGAGAAGTCATCATAGTCACTGCTAAGGCTTGAGTCTTCGGTACAATACGAAAGTAGTAGAGTCCGTCCCGCCGTTCACCGACGCCAATCAGGGTCCTCAAACTGGGGTCCTGTACCATGCATAATTTTTTAGTGAATTATATAATACAATTTGTATCATCAATAAGATGGGCCACTAAAATTAAATTATAATATAATTGATGTAGGAATAGAACATTCATGGGAATAACAACCGGTGCAAGAGCAACACGCCCACAGCACGAGAAAACTGCAGTCCGTCCGTCCGGGAGCCCAACTGAACATTCCTCCATTTCTGTCACCCCTGATAATAAATACAAATTCGTAGTAACATGATTCGAAGCGTCTGTATTAATAATCCAAGGTGCAATAGACTTACTCACCATACGGTCCTCCGATGATTTGAGCGAAGAATTACCTAGCAGAGAAATAAGTTGTTACCATTGGTCGGGAGTTATTTTCGGAACACCGCCTGCACCATCACCTTCCATACGTGTCTGTGTCACAGTCGTCGTGCCACATCCTACCACCACCGTATGCACCTCCGTACCCAGTCCACGTCCACCACCAGCCGCGTGTCCACCACCAAGTCTGCGGCCAGCCCCTTGTCCGCAGTCAGCCCCTCGTTCGCCGCCACGCGGCCTATCCCCCACCAATTCAAAAATATTTCTCGAAGCAAGTGGCTTCTTCATGTCCGTTGCGTTTGCAAAAATTACAAAGCAACTCCGATTTATCTCGAGCATCCAAACGAGATGTGTCACGCCCCAATCTCCCGCAGGCAATCGACCGTCCCCGCTAGCGTGAATCACTGCGCCAGTACTCCCGCGTAACGATCGCTTGACTCATCTGGGCGTGATGCCGCACGAACGTAAGCTGCGTTCGTGCAAGGCAGTGGTCCATGCAGGCGGTAAGAGGTCTATGCCACAGAGTCGCACAGATTATCCGAGTACAGCGGAATAATAAACACAGGAGATTGGTAACAAGTTCACAGAGTCGTCAATAGCGGAAGCATTGAATAACACAAGTTTTGAAGTAAAACAAACTCTTTATTGATATTGAACAAGTGTTACAAGCGGCGCTAGGCCGAGATTACAAGTCGCTCAAGCCTCTCTCTCTCTCTCTCTCTCTGAAACAGTAAAAGCATGCCAAGTGGCTACATTTATGGAATAATACATAGGCGATGTTCCAACATTATGTCTTGTATATGTGCTTCAGTTTCGGATGCAATGCTCCAAGGCTTCAGAGTGGACTCCACGCCTTAGCACGCACGAAGGAGGCATCCGTACCGAACGAGGTTCTTCCGTACCCTACAAGCAATCTGGTGGGTTATCAGTACATGAATGCACTGGTGGAGAGGCTTCTCGTCCGCTCGACAAATCCAAACACGTTATATAGGTTCCGTACAACATCTATTAAGTTATCTTTCTGTTCTTGCCTTAGGATTAGTTTTATGGCAATGATGTAAAGCCTAACTCGTGTGGCAGTGCGCCGTGCGATATAAAGGAACACGGCGAGACTTACCAACTTACCATTTGTTCTTTCCTGTCTAAGGCATACAAAGTTAAGTCAAGCACGAGTATTTATAAAGAAAATTAGGGGCAATAGCATATCCAAATACTATGTCGTGAACGAGGTTATGTTTCGGGTGCATTAGTTACTCGAATTGTCAGGTGTGTTGCAGAGGATGTTGAAGTATTCCATATACATATACACGTGTTATTTTCATATCCGTTCAGGTATTTCAGATATTCACGATGCGATACAATGACTCGCACGTGGATTGCCGCAAAGCGAGGATGACTTATCTATATAAAGGGTCACTAGCATAGCCATAATGGACGATGTCTCACCAGCGGAATGGGAGTAACGCTTGAACAGGGCATCGCATGCCATTCCGTCGAACAATTAGAGACTGCCTCTCCAATGAGAATGGGAATGAGAATGGGACGATCGTAAAATAACATGGGCGTTGTGCACCATCCCCATAAACAAGGAAGAGGACAACATGGAGTCCGTCTAGACCGGATCGGTCCCAGTGTCCCGAGACCTTTCGCGAAATGGGATGCTGTAATCCCCCTTGTGCACAAGTTGTCCGTGACATGCAAGTCTTGGGTCTCAGGTTCACAAGATTCTTGATTTTGTTCAGAACGAGTATGCTCCAAGAGCTGTGATTCTTGATTTGCTTAACATGATTCTTGTTCAGAGTTCAACTTGACATGGTGCAATCCCCTGGTTCGGAGATGCCTTGGCGACCTAACAGTCCCGAATGCTTTCAGGTTCATACTTGCACGAAAATGAGTATTAGATAGTCTTTCGGTGGGTTGGATGAATGCAAGGCAAGATAGTATTTACTTGATTTTGGCATGCAATTATGTGACAAGCATTGAATCGAGGCAACGATTACAAGTTGACATATAAGCAGACAAGCATTGTATTCATAAGAAAATATAAGCATTTACGTTTGGCACGGGTCTAAGGCTAAAGCGATGAGTGAAACCGCAAGGGACATGCCGAGCGACATAGTTTATGGGCGTGCAGTGTACTACGAAGAGTATAATGTTCTACTCGAGGCATAGTGGGGCCTACTTGCATAAGGCAAAGGGAGCATGCAAGGGTTCATTTATAAGCAAAGTTTTATTTTCATGTTCTAACACAAGCAATACAAGTTGAGATTATTCCCTTAGCTAGGTTCGTTGTAATCTTTATTAGCATGCAGGGGGTGATTCACCTAGCGACTAACATGTATAATCCATATTTTAAGTATGATGGCTAAGCAAAGACAAGTTCATCGTAGCCACCCACCTTAGCGATGATTCGCCTCGGTCGAGCGATATTCTGAGCGAGCCTCTGAAAGCCTAAGCCGAAACTCCTGAAGGGCCAAGTCTGGAAATCCTTTTGCCTCAAATGAGTATTCTCGCTGAGCAAAGTGGGTCAGGTCATTGCACTTTTGCCGTTTGAACCGGATGTCCACTTGAGCGGAACGGGTCGTTACATTATACACCACTCAGAAAAAGTTTCGTCCTCGAGACTTCCTGAGCGCAGGCCGTTCTATCGCATTATCGAATCTATTTCAAGCGTAGCAATCGGTACCACTAGATCTGTTCGAACAGAATCTCCTACTCATTTCTTATACCGTGGTGCGTGTATGCTAGGTCGGTCTCTTTGAATGACTCTATCATTCAATCCACGGTCTGACTCAGTCTCTATTGCGCCTTAACGCGGAACATATATCGCTTGATGCGGGGTATGTTACAATCCATCATGAATAATAATCTAAGGCTGAGGCAAACTTATACAACTCGTTATACTTGTTCATGCGGATATTCACTTGTACTAGCATTCGAGATCAGTATATCGCGAGTCTGGATCGTGCACATATTCAAAGTGTACCTCAAACAATGCATGTCAACCAACTTAGCGATAGCGAAGTCTTAGCACTCGAGTTTCATATCTCATTGAGTCTTGGATTGTGCACACGTTCAAGGCGTCCCTCAAACATATGCATTCAACCAAACTTAGATATAGTAAAATCGGACAAGCTACTTGCGAAAATTCCAAGGGTTCTCATTTTTATGAATCACGATGATACTTCCAACAGGGTCGATAAAATCTATGTAATTTCTATTCCAACTCAATTCAAGTTTTTGTACTACCATTAAGCACGATCTATCGGATTCAATCGACTAGCTTCCATGCGTTCGGGTTAAACATATCACACGTTACCATTCCAAGTCTAACTCTAAGTCTTGCTGCCCCAGTTCTGTAGCTTTGTTCAAGTAATGTTCTAAAGTCGGTCACACAAGTTTCTTTTACTCGGCACAGGATTGTCTGCCTAACTGCTAGGTCAGCTCATAAGGTCATAGGTACAAGTTCAAGCACACAATTTATCGTACAAATTTGTCGCACGATGCTCGCCCCAAATTCTAAGGTCAAACCATTGTTCGTTTATACTAGATATTTTACCCAAGCTCATTCCACTCAGATTTCTAAACATCGAGCATGGATCATCCTACACACATAAACATGTTCGTTTGTACAGGGGTCGAGTTCATTCAGTAAAATCCATGATATATCCAAGTCGCGGGGCAAGCCTAATGATTTGCATATTCTATCTCCTTAAGTATATTCGATAGAATCCATATATCCATTCCAAGTCTAGACTATCAAGCCAAGATTTAATTCTAAACCTTTGTTTATAACTCCAAGTCGTCCAACATGATTCATGTATCCGTTCACGAAACCATCAAGCATGATTTACTCCAGGTTATAGGCTAACTTATCCCTGAAACACTTTCGATTCACTTGTATTCCCAATTTTGTCTTATCGTGTCGAACCAAAAGTTAAGATGATCCATCAGTTGTCACGCTCCGGTCTACCGCAAGTTCGATCACATTCATTGGACGTGATATCACCATGCCAATGCTTCCGCTGGATAATTGTCCTAATCCGGGCATGACACATGTACGAGCATAGAGTTACGCTCGCATAAGACAGGAATGTCGAACAATATGGTTATCTTCGGCATGATCAAGATACCTTATCATTTCACTTTTGTTCCATCCAAGTTATATATAAAATCCATCAAGTCATGTCCGTTCATGCAGTGATTTTAATTTGTCTAGCAAAATCATTCAACTTCAATATTACCGTTCAGTAGATCCATTGTCTTAATTCTTGGCATTCCTCAAATAACTAAGTTTTAAATATTCAATCCAAGTCTATCCCATTTTGATACGTTCTATTTCATAAAGTTCGTTTGGAATAATCACCGAATATGTTCTATAAGTTCGATTGTCCCCGTCGTATGTGAAATTACCACGTCAGCGCTCCCGCAGGATAATCGTTCTTGTTGGGACTGATTTTGAATGTTATCTTTTCTGAACTACATTCAAGATCGTTCTTCCAAACTATAAGTCAAATCCGTTATCGCTTATCTCTTTCATCGAACCACAATATTCTTTCTCGGGCTAACTTATATTCGAGCGATATTGTATTCAAGTTCGATCCGTTTGTTTCAATCCAAAATCGCTCACACAATCCTCCAAGTTTTCAATAAGTTTTCTTAATCAAGATATTGATTTCCATTTCCTGAATCCCTATTCGATATAAGCCTTATCACTTATTCAAGATATTCTCAAATCATTCAATCCGACTATCGTACGAGACCTATGAATTCGTTTGGATATTTTTAAATGATCCATATACCACTCAGAATCATGTGCACGATAATTAGGTATCGTCTGATAAATCTTAGTCTCGTATATATATTTTTGTTGATAGTCATTCAAGTAAACTATATTTGATTTGTATCTTCTGACACGGAATATCGTTTGAGCTATTTTCTAAAATCCAAGCACGATTCTCTATATTCGTCTAAGCGATAAATCTAAAATATTTCTATCGGTTGCCATTCTAAGTCTGACTTATCTCTTATCTGAACGATATTCCAATCTTGTTTGTAACTAGCTTGCACCAAAGGATCTTGGCGCGCGATACTCAACATAACTTAGCCGAAAGACTGTGTGTATAGCCAACCGTTCGAACGATATTCTATTCCGCACACTAACCAGCTGGAAAATCAAGTATAGGCATTCGGGTTCGCACATAACTTATAAATTTCTAGTACGAGTCTATTTCCACAAAGTCTAACACATGTCAGCATAAAGGCCATCGTATTACAATTTCGTACAAGCAATCATATCATTCACATGCAACTTTTTGAAAGTATTTAGACTCATTGTTTGGAATATTCTGATAGGACATTGAGAGAGAGAGTATGCACATAACCCACGAACGAGCTTTCAAAACTGAGAAAATCGAAACAAAGTCCAAAGACGTAAAGCCATGCTCTGTTACCAATATGTCATGCCTCGATCTTCTACAGGCAATCGGCCGTCTCCGCTAGCGCGAATCACCACGCCAGCGCTCCCGCGGGGTAATCGCTTGACCCATCTGGACGTGATGCCGCACGAACGTAAGATGCGCCCATGCAAGGCCGTGGTCCATGCAGACGGTAAGAGGTCTAAGCCACAGAGTTATACAGATTATCCCAGTGCAGCGGAATAATAAACTCACAGGCGATTGGTAACAAGTTCACAGAGTCATAAATAGCGGAAGCATTAAATAACACAAGTATTGAAGTAAAACAAACTTTTTATTGATATTGAACAAGTGTTACAAGCGGCGGTAGGACGAGATTATAAGTCGCTCAAGCCTCTCTCTCTCTCTCTCTCTCTCTTTCTCTCTCTCTCTCTCTCTGAAATAGTAAAAGCATGCCAAGTGGCTATATTTATAGAATGATACATAGGCAATGTTCTAACATTATGTCGTGTATATATGCTTCAGTTTCGGACGCAATGCTCTAAGCCTTCAGAGTGGACTCTACGCCTTAGCACGCACGAAGGAGGCATCCGCACCGAAGGAGATTCTTCTACACCCTGCAAGCAATCTGGTGGGTTATCAGTACATGAATGCACTGGTGGGGAGGCTTCTCGCCCGCTCGATAAATCCAAACACGTTATATAGGTTCCGTGCACCATCTATTAAGTTATCTTTCTATTCTTGCCTTAGGATCAGTTTTATGGCAATGATGTAAAGCCTAACTCGTGTGGCAGTGCGCCGTGCGATATAAAAGAATACGGCGAGACTTACCAACTTACCATTTGTCCTCCCCTGTCCAATGCAAACCAAGTTAAATCAAGCACGAGTATTTATAAAGAAAATCAGGGGCAATAGCATATGCAAACACTGTGTCGTGAACGAGGTTATGTTTCAGGTGCACGAGTTACTCGAATTGTCAGGTGTGTTGCAGAAGATGTTGAAGTGTTCCATATACATATACAAGTGTTATTTTCATATCCGTTAAGGAGTTTTAGATATTCACGATACGATACAATAACTCGTACGCGGATTGCCGCAAAGCGAGGAAGACTTATCTATATGAAGGGTCACTGGCATAGCCATAATGGATGCTGTCTTACTAGCGGTGTAAACCCCCTCACCCAAAATAGGTTTTTTGTGTGTATTTTATATTATTATATTTATTATAGATTATATTAAATATTGAATTTTTTTTATAGTATCCTCTTAGTTAATTAGAAAATAATTTTTTTTGATATATTTACTTATATAAATATTTATTTAGAATTATTTTTAGGCTATTTTAGATTTTTGGAAATTTTTCTAGAATTTTTAGGTAATTAAAACATAGGAAACATAATTTTTTAGGACTTTCATGATTTACTATGAGATCATACTTGCATATTGTTCCTACCAAATATTTATTTTAGGTTAAAATATTTAATTATATTTTTCTATAATTTATTTAGAATTTTAAAAAATTTATTTATATTTTTGAAATTATTTAGGATTTATTTGGATATATATAGTCTTAATATTAGATATATGCTAATTTAGTGTTAATAGATATTAATAAGATTATATATAAATTATTTGTATTATCTTTAATTCTATTTAAGATTATAAATTATTGAGATAAACTCAAAATCTCTATTTTAAATTAATTCAAATTCTGAGTCTATTAGGAAAGCAACTTCATGCATATCCTATCCTTATTTAAACTCATCATAATCATATTCAAATTAGCCAATCCCAGTCGTATTCAATTAAGTAGTGTCCACCATTATAAATACCTCATCCTTCATATTTTTTTTCTCCAAAATCCTCTCCTTTTCGTCCAAAAAGAGTCAAAATTCGTCATAAATTCAGCCTCATTTTCTATTAGTTATGACGACTTAAAAAGATGATATATCCTAGCTCCGGACTCCAAATGCGCTCCAGTTTTTTTTGTTAGAACTATGTCAAGGTTAGTTTTTTGAATATATAAATTATTTTAATAATTTATGAACCTATTTTTCCAGAAAATTCTAAAAGTGCCAGCTGTCCGAAATCAGACGCATTTTGGTATTTTTGAGATTACGGGAGATCCCGAACTCGGAATTATGAACCGTCTGAAGTTTCGAAAAGTTGACATGATAAAATTAAATAAAATTAATTTTCCATAATTTAACATGCAAGTTTAATCTACTGTAAAATTTGTGCAACATAGACGTAAATAGGAAACCACCGAAAACTATCATCTATTCGCCCTTGTGGCCATAACTCTTTACCGACTAGTGATTTTATAAAATCGTCGATTTTGGCGTTTATGTAGCACGAAAATCTATAGAATTTTATACACAAATCCAGGATTTGAGTCGGTTGACTTTTTGGTCAACGATTGCCTCGATTTGCGTGCCACGAATCACAAATCCGTAAAGTTAATTTTCTTTGGACCAAAATTAGGGTTTAGTAATAAAATAAGATTATAATAAGATTAAATGCTATTTTTGATTATTTTATTTAGAATTAAAATAGATTAAAATAGAGGAACCTATTCACCCACTTTTGTAACCTAACTTATTTAATTTATGTGACGGGTAGATCAGACGACGCCTTGAGTTGAGACTTCATTCTTTTTCAGACCAGGCAAGATACCTTGCCAAATTATTTACAGTACTTTGCATGCTTATTATATTTTTGTATATTTATTGCATTTCTCTATATTCATTGCATGTGTAGTTTCTTTCAGTCATTACTATATATTAGATATGTTGACATGCACATAACACTTAGTATCATGAGAGAAAAATCAGTAGGCGTATGGACTTTAACCACTCTGATGAACCGTAGTAACTAGCACGCACTATGGTAGTCCTGTCCGATGGTCGCTACCCCCGCGGTATGTCGATTGATGGAGTCACGAGGGTCGCTACCCCCGCGGTATATCGGCTGATGATGTTTCTGACGTGTATGTGAGTTGTGAGATTAGATAGAGTAGCCTACCCTTGCCCATACGTCGAAAATTTGTCCTCATTTGCATTCATATAGATTGTCTTGTACAACGTACTTATATATTTTTAAACATTATGCATGTTTACTGTATTCAAATTGGCTTGCTTCTATGTATCTTGTTATGTCCCTCTGAGGACCTGGTCCCTTTTCAGGTGTAGATGTTCACGACTATTCGCAGGAGCATATATCAGGACTTACCACTTATCTCTTACGAGGAGGTCTTACCTTCGGAGCATCTTTGATTATATCTAGCTGTAAACTCCCTCACCCAAAATAGGTATTTGTGTATATTTTATATTATTATATTTATTATAGATGTTGAATTTATTTAGAGTATTATCTTAGTTAATTAGAAACTAAATTTTTTAGTATATTTACTTATATAAATATTTATTTAGAATTATTTTTAGGCTATTTTAGATTATTGGGATTTTTCCATAATTTTTAGCTAATTAAAAACTAGTAACACTAATTTTTGAGGACTTTAAAGAATTTATTTTATGTTCAAACTTAATTAAAAATATCCCAAAATTTTATTTTAGGGTCTAAATAATAAAATATATTTTCTAGAATTTTTTGGGAATTTTTCGATTATTTTTAGCATTTATTTCGAGTTAATTATGAAAAAGTGAATTAAAAACTAATTTCTGAAAAAGAAAATCCAAAAAGTAATTAATTTTGCCCAGTCAGCAAACAGGGGGCCCACCTGTCAGCCTCCAGCAGTGAACAGTGCCGGGCCCGCCTGTCAGTGACTGCTGAGTGGGTGCGAGCCGAGCCGAGCTGACCTCGAGCCGAGCCGAGCCGAGACCGAGTTCGACTCGGACTCAGCTGAGCCGAGCCGCATCGAACTGCGACCGTTCGATCTGGGCGGGGCTGCACGGATGGCTGCCACGTGGCGCGCTGTGAGCCACGGCTGCACTTTCTCTCTCCTATATATATATATATATATAATAGTTTAGATATTAATTTCTAGGGTTTTTCTTCAGCCAGTTTTTGGAGAATTGTCATCTAGGGTTCCTTCATCTTCCAGAAGCCATTACGCATAGCTCCGATCTCCAAACGAGGCCTAATTTTTTTTTGTTAGAACGAAAATGAGGTTAGCTTTCTGATTATATAAATTATTTTTCTAAATTATTAGTATTAAATTCTGGAAAATTCGTAGAGCACAGCATGTCCGAAAATAGATGTATTTCGATATTTTCGCAATTTCGGGAGAACCCTGAATCAGAATCATGAACCGTTTAAAGTTTCGGAAAGCTAATGTCGAGATCATCGACATATATTTTTCCCAGAATTTAACTCGAAGTATTTATATACTGTTAATTCTGTAGAACTTCTAGGTTAGAATTTAACCATCGGTGCACAATACAAAATTTGTATGTGCCATAATTCCCAAACGAATTTGAATTCGGATGAGCCGTAAATTCCAGCATATTTTTGACGCTGAAATCTACAGAAAATCATACATGAAAATTGAGTTTGTGTCGGTTGACTTTTCGGTCAACAGATCGCCTCGATTTGCGTGCCATGAGTCTCGAGTTGATAAAATTTAGTTTCTTTGGACAAAATTTAGGGATTAACATAAAAATTAGAATAATAAGATTAAAATAGGATTTTAGAGTAATTATTCCAGAATTAAATAAATTAAAATAAATTATCTTTTGACGTGATAAATTTGTAATACATAAGCTATTTGGACTGTGACTTGGACTCTGATTCATACCAGCAGCAGGACCCCAGGCAAGATACCTTGCCAAATTGTTTACAGTACTTTGCATGCTATTTATATTTCTTTTTATTTATTTTATTTCTGTATAGTTCTTGCATGTGTAGTTTTTCTCCGGTCATTACTATGTATTAGATATGTTGACACACACATGGCACCTAGTATCATGGGAGGACAATCATTAGGCGTATGGGCTTTTAACCACTCTGGTAAACCGTAGTATATAGTTCGCACTACGGGCGTGTGTCGCGCTGGTCGCTACCCCAGAGATATGTCGATTTCTGTAGAGTCGCGCTGGTCGCTACCCCAGAGGTATGTCGATTTCTGATGTTCTAGACGGGTGTGTGAGTTATGAGGCTTAGATCGAGTAGCCTACCCTTGCCCATACGTCGAAAATTTGTCCTCATTTGCATTCATATAGATTGTCTTGTACAGCGTACTTATTTATTTTCAAATTATATGCATGTTTACTATATTCAAGTTGGCTCGTATTTTCTGTATCTTGTTACGTCCCTCTGAGGACCTGGTCCGCTGCCAGGTGTATCTGTTCTTGAGTATTTGCAGGAGCGCAGATTTGGATGGTTGTATATGCTTAGTGGATGTCTTCTCTTCGAGCCGTGATCGATAGCTGGTATACTTATATTGGGTTTGATTGTGTTGTACTTATATTGTATTTACCTTTCCTATTCGAGTTGGTAGTGGATTTGTTTCCATCCAACTATCATCCTAGATACTTCTTATTGAGATCTAGTTTCATCGATACTGTTTATTTATTTCTATATGATTTTGGTGGATGAGATTTAGATTTTACCCTGTGACTTGTATTACAGTTATACCACTTGTGGATTTGATATTCATATTACAGCGTACGTGTGGATTTGGTTTCCATATATTGGAGTTGCCATATCCATGCGGCTGGCATGCTTACGTGTCCTAGTCCTACGTATTTTTGGGACTGGGGCGTGACACTAGCGATGGATCTTCTTAGCTGATACACTTCTATCATCATCTTATTTTATATTAGAGATTTTATACTTCTCTCTCATTTTAGTATTGATATAGTCATTGGTAGTGGATTTGTCTCCACCCGACTATTAGTTTTGGATTATTCAGACTCATTATTCTAGTTTAGTTATTTTCTTTTTGTGACTTGTTGTGTGGATGAGATTTAGTATATCTGTGACTTGTGACTATATTTATACCACATGTGAGTTTATATTCATATTACAACGTACGTGTGTATTATGATATCCATATATTGGAGTTGCCATATACATACGGCTGGTATGCTTACGTGTTCCTAGTCCTACATATTTTGGGACTGGGGCGTGACAAGCGGAATGAGAGTAAGGCTTGAACAGGGCATCGCAGACCATTCCGCCGAACAATTAGAGACTGCCTCTTCAATGAGAATGGGGATGAGAATAGGGCGAACGTAAAATAACATGGGTATTGCGTACCATCCCCATAAACAAGGAAGAGGACAACATGGAGTCCGTCTAGACCGGATCTGTCCCAGTGCCCCGAGACCGTTCGCAGAATGGGATGTTCTAATCCCCCTTGTGAACAAGTTGTCCGTGACATGCAAGTCTTAGGTCTCAGGTTCACAGAATTCTTGATTTTTGTAAATACCCTGATTTTGAGAATAATTTTTAAAAAAGAGTTATTCCGAATTTTTGGTATTTTTCTGGAATTTAAAACGAAGGTGATTGTGATTTAAAGAATTTTAAGTGTGGCTAATTGGTGTTAAAATATTATGAAAATAATATTTTATGGTGTAAAATGGAAAATCGGACGCAGGGTATTTTTCGGTGAATTTATTGGACTCCAGAATCTTTTTAAAGCCCTAAAAATGATAGTAGAAATAAACCGAATTTAAAACTCGGGCCAAATGTCCAACATCCCCATGAGAGCCGAGGCCAAGCCCAAGGAACGTTGACCTAGCCCAGATCCTAGGTCAAACCCTAGTCCAAATTTCGGTTTGTATAAATATATATTTTCCTAAGTTTTCTCCACAAACAAAAAGAAGAATAAAATAATTAACAAAAACCCTATTTTTTCCAATCCCTAACCCTAGCCGTAGCCGCCCCAGCCGAAATCCTAACCCTCCGCCGCGAGTCCATCCCCAGCGCCGCCCGGGCACACCCCAGCCCCGACTCACCTTCACCGCCTCATCGACCATCCCCGATCACCCCTCCGGCGAGTCAGCAGCCCGCCGACCGCTGCCCCATCGAGCACGGCTCCCCTCCCTCTTCCCAAGTAGCCCTCGACGTCTCCCCGTCGACTTCGGTCAGCCCCCGGCGCCGCCGTCCTAGCCCGACCTTGCCGACCCCGATCCAGGCCCCTCCGGCGAAGCCCACCGCTGGCCACCTGAAGCATAACTCGGGCACGGCAGAACACTGCCCAAATTGGAATATGTGTCCAGGACACAAACTGGATTCTCGGACACGTGAAAAACAGATTCACGGGGCCCTGTTCAGGTACTGATTTCTCTCACCACATAACTCCGTTTTCAATTCCGTCAGTTGCTATGTGTAGACTGTGTGACCCTCTCGGTGCCCGTGCAACTCACTCGGTGCATCGCGTCCTGTGGTGATCGTACACCGTGATCCAAAAATAAGAAAAATAATGCCCTATTTTACCCCGGAACTGAGTGCGCCCCGCCAAATGGGATGACTTGTTCGCACGCGGCCTTCACCGGACCGTGCGCGACGTTGATACGGTCGTGTGGGATTTCGCAGAAGTCGATTCGGATGTGCGTGCACCCCGAAATCAACGCGTATCCGCCGACGACACCCCGTATCGTCCTTTCTGGAACATGCTGTAACTTTGTGTACACACGTCAGATCGAGACAAAACTTATGCCATCGGACTCGTAGCAATACGCTGGTCCTGTGACCCAAGTTTGGTCCGATTCTGAGAACGTTGACAAAATCACGTATCGTGGGCCCCACAGGCTCCACTTGACGGGTGATTTTGTGATCGGCTCATCGGAATCCAATTCTGGAAGTTCCGTTGGGTTCGTATCGTCGTTCCTGACTTGTTGACACTAAGTTTGGCAAATTTGGAGACCTTTGACCCTGACACGCTTTTTGGTGCAAAGTGGCCCACCTGTGGACCCGCTTTGGCCCAAAAATGACCTTTTTGTCCCTGTGTCCAAATTGGACGTAAGGACAGGCATTTTTAGCTATTTGATATCTTCTGAGACTGTTGGTGATGTTTATTACAGCTTTTGGAGTAGTACCTACCGGATCCACTGATACAGGGACAGTTGTTGGCATTCGGACATCAGGCAAGTGTACCTTGCCAAACTCTGCAGTATTGTTATATATTTTTCTTGCTTCATTTATATTATTGTACATGCTCAACCTAGGATCGTGTAACGTATCTAGCATCCGATTATCAGTCGGGTGCCGACACCGTACGCGGTGTTGGGTATTGTCATCTAGAGATGGACATACGTGACACTATATATTCTCGTACTTGTCTTACCAAGTACATTATGACCCAGGACACCGGACACTGTTCATGAGACAGGAGCTTCCCGAGATATTCGTGGTGATACTGTATAGGATACAGGACTTGACAGAGATACTCTACTTTTAGTTACATTATGACTTGTGCATTAGTTATGATCCCGCTGACATGGACATGAGACGTTGTGTTCATGATATGCGTGGTTACATTGGGTGGGGAGAGACACACAGACTACAGGCTGATCATATATATACACCACTACTATTGTGAGGCCCAAGACTCTGAAGCCCGAGCTTGGCCCATTACTCATTATTACTGCTGCTACCCGGCTCCCCGACACAGAGCTTGTAGTGGCTTCAGCCTGAGTTCTAGTGCTGCTCTCATCTTGCATATCACTTAGCTGGTTATTTAGTACCCCCTTATTGTTCCATCTATTGCTGGAGAGACCCACAGGCTACAGGTTGATTATGTTATGCCGGCTACTCAGTCTCCCGCTGAGCTAGACCACCTCATGATACCACTGCTACCGACTCCCCTACACAGAGCTTGTAGTTGTTTCAACCTGAGTACTATTGATGCTCTCTCTTGCATTTCACACAGATGTTACTTACTTGTCCTATTTATTCTATTTATTTTCTGTACTGCATTTATTTTGGCTTGAGCTTTCTTGTACCTTGCTATGTCCCCTGAGGACCTGGATCCAGATTATGTCCCCAGGATTTGAGGACGAGATCTATCCCGAGGTATACGGGACCGCAGCAGGAGTTGATCCAGGAGCTGTGCCGCCATCTGAGGACGAGGTGTTAGCCGAAGACTTCTCCTGAGCATCCATGTTTCATGCTCAGTATTTATTATTTATTTCAGTCATTTATATTCTGGTCTGTTGAACCATTGTACTAGATGTTTATCGGGTTGTTCCCTGAAGTACTTTGTTGAGACTAGCTGATGATTTACATTCCTTATTTATTCTGTGGATCATATTTATTATCTTGTGTGGATGAGATTAGTTGTGCCATGATTGTCATAGACTTGGTGATTTTACAGCTTAAGTATGCCCTGATGGATCCATTAAATTTGGTTTGTTCATCGGTGCGTACTGCTGGCCAATGCCACGTATCTGGTCCCTCGGTATTTTGGGACTGGGGCGTGACATAGTTTTTGTGGTGGCCCATGCAGGTCTACGACTAAATTGTTCGGTTTCAACTTAGGGACTGAACCAGCCTGCCCTAAGGATAGGATAAATTATAAGATCTCATCCATTAATTAAACCATGTTTGAACTCTATATCGAACTCGAAATTGTTACTTGATTTGCATCCTGTTTGATTCCTCTGAGCGTTCTTACAGTTTATATTTTGGTTGCAGAGAAATGGATCCCCGGAACGGAGATGAGATTCCATTGGATACGCCACACGACGCGGTGGTTACTTATACAGACGGAGTGACTCCAGGGAATGGAGGACAAGCATCGCAGAGCGATCAAACCGGTCAGCCTAATCCAAGGTTCCGGAGAGATGACATCCTACCTCCACCACAGTTCACTCTACAGATGCCAGTTTTCCCACCAGGACAAGCCATGGATGGGCAACAGATGTTCCAGATGATGTATGCTATGATGCAAGCGCAGCAGCAGATTCAGCAAGAGGCCCATCGGCAGGAGGCCGAGTATCTGAGAACCAGCCTGGTATCCGCAATGGAGCAGGCAAATCCACCAGTGAGGCGATCGACGATGGGATCTATCACCGACTTCCGTCAGCTCAAGCCTCGTACATTTTCTGGTAAAGAAGGGCCAACAGAAGTTCATGAATGGCTTACAAACATACAGCATCAGTTGGAGGCCGCTGAACTTCCGAGAGAAAAGTGGATGACTGCAGTCAGAATGCAGTTAACTGAGAATGCACATCACTGGTGGTTAGCAGAGGAGAGAAGGCTCGGGCAGGACCGAGTCACTTGGGAAGAGTTCTCCAGACTCTTCAAAGAGATGTATATTCCCGCAGTAGCACGGTCAGAGCTCAGAGACAAGTTCAACCGCCTTATCCAAGGCAACATGACAGTGGAAGAATACAACGCAGAATTTATACGCCTCAGTCGCTTTGCCCCGACCTTGATTGCGACAGAGGAAGAGAAAGCTGAGAAATTCTTTGACGGGCTGAAGTTCGAGCTTCAGAGATTTATTGGATCGGTCGCACCTACATCTTACACCGACGTTCTCACAGCAGCATGACGCATGAAGCGCGTCACTAGAAGAGAGTCGAACCTGAAGAGGCCTATCAACTCAGCACCATCCAGGACAGCACATGGGGATTCAACAAAACGGACCCAGAGGAGTATGCCAGAGAGGACAGCACACAGGGCCATATCTCTCCCTACTTGTCACCACTGCGGCAAGATAGGTCACATTGAGAGAGAATGCAGACGCAAGTGAGGACTATGCCTGGCTTGCGGGTCCAACCAGCATCAGACCAGAGACTGCACCGAGCGCAGAGAGGGAACACCGAGATTAGCTTTGCCTGCACCACGACCAGCTTATCCAGCAGTAGGAGCACAGCAGGCAGGAGTTGGAGGCATCAGGCCACCAGCCCCAGGAGGGAATCAGCAGAGACTACCCCTGGCACCACAGGCAGCTCTATTTCAGCAGGCTCAGCAGCAGAGAGGCCAAGCTCAGGGATGAGGCCAGGCATTCACATTAGCTGTTGAGGAGGAGGCTACAACAGGCGAGGTCATCGCAGGTACTATTTTAGTAGCTTCATTACCAGCTGTAGCATTATTTGATTCTGGAGCATCGCATTCATTTATAGCAGCTAGCTTTGTAGCCACCCATAGAGTAGCTACCGCACCCCTTCCGAAGATGAAGAGAATTCTTACGGGAGGTGGAATTATTCCGGTTAGTGACGTCTGTAGATCATGTTCTGTAGTAGTTTGTGGCAGAGAAATGTGATCTTAATTTCTGATCTTTTCCATGCCGGATTATGATGTCGTACTTGGTATGGACTGGTTAAGTCAGTACCATGCGACTCTTGATTGCCGACTTGGGCGGGTTATATTTAGACCGCCTGGACATCCAGAATTCGAGTTTCTTCGAGGAGCAGTAGAGCAAGGAGTTCAGCCTACTCTTAGGGTACTATCTGTAGAAGGGGAGACAGGTTACCCAAGAGTCATCTCAGAGTTTGTGGATGTCTTTCCCGATGATCTTCCAGGTTTACCACCTGATCGGAAAATAGAGTTCACAATAGACTTAACTCCAGGAGCAGAGCCTATCACTTCAACAGTATATCGGCTAACAGCTAAGGAGTTAGTGGAGTTGAAAGAACAGGTTGATGATCTTTTGGAGAAGGGTTTCATTCGGTCCAACGTTTCACCTTGGGGAGCACCCATATTATTTGTGCCAAAGAAGGATGGAACAGTACGGTTATGCATTGACTACAGGGCACTGAATGCTGGACTATCAAGAACAAGTATTCCTTACCACGCATCGATGACCTATTCGACCAATTGAGTGGCGCTAGGGTATTCTCGAAGATTGACCTTCGATCCGGCTACCATCAGATCAAAGTGAGGAAGGAAGACATCCCGAAGACAGCTTTCAGGACCAAGTATGGACATTATGAGTTCTTGGTGATGCCGTTTGGTTTAACCAACGCGCCAACAGTGTTTATGAGCTTAATGAACAGAGTCTTTCATCAGTTCTTGGATAAATTCGTGGTGGTGTTCATCGATGACATTCTCATATATTTCAAGAGTCATGAAGAGCACGAGGAGCATCTCAGAATCGTGTTAGAGACCTTGAGACATGAGAAGTTATATGCCAAACTTAGTAAGTGTGAGTTCTGTATGGACAAAGTACCTTTCTTGGGACATATCATCTCAGGAGAAGGACTTTCAGTGGATCCAGAGAAAGTTGCGGCAATAGAGACTTGGCCTACACCCACATCAGTTGCAGAAGTGAGAAGTTTTCTCGGACTTGCGGGATATTACCGAAGGTTTGTAGAAAATTTCTCGAGGATTGCAGAACCGATGACGAAGCTGACACGTAAAGACCAGGAGTTTATATGGACAGAAGACTGCCAGAAAGCCTTCGAAGAATTGAAGAAAAGATTGACAACAGCACCGGTCTTGACTCTTCCTTCAGGGTCAGGAGGTTTTGTTGTTTACAGTGATGCATCAGGTAGCGGACTGGGATGTGTTTTAATGCAACATGGTAAAGTCATTGCTTATGCATCAAGACAGTTGAAGGTACACGAGAAGAACTACCCAACACACGATCTGGAGTTAGCAGCAGTTATATTTGTATTGAAGATTTGGAGACACTACCTTTATGGGGAGAAAGTGGACATCTTTACAGATCACAAAAGTCTGAAGTATGTATATACTCAGAAGGAACTTAACATGAGGCAGAGGCGTTGGCTTGAATTGATGGTAGATTTTGACATAGATCTGCAGTATCATCCAGGAAAGGTGAATGTTGTAGCAGACGCACTGAGCAGGAAGCCTACGGCTTATTTCTTTACGATGCAGCCCGAGTTATTGAAGGATCTATAGGAGCTTCAGATAGAGGTTGTCTTACCAGGACAGAATGGCTTGATGGCTAATCTTGAAATTAAGTCATCACTCGTGGAGAAGATTAAGGAGGCATTGCCCACCGATGCTAGATTTAGAAGGCTGAAGGAGAGGACAGAAGCAGGCATGTAGACAGGACTTCGCATACACGAAGACGGAATATTGAGGTTTGGAAATCGCCTGTATGTTCCAAATGGAGAATTGAGACAAGAGTTAATGACCGAGGCACATAGCTCTATGTACTCTGTTCACCCAGGAGGAACCAAGATGTACCGAGACTTGAGACAGTATTACTGGTGGCATGGAATGAAAAGAGAGATTGCAAGATTTGTGGCCAAATGCTTAGTCTGCCAGCAGGTGAAGGCCGAACATCAGAGGACTGCAGGTATGTTACAGCCGCTTCCTATACCAGAGTAGAAATGGGAACATATCACGATGGATTTTGTCACAGGATTTCCAAGGAGCCCCAGCGGAAGAGATGCAGTATGGGTTATCGTGGATAGACTCACTAAATCGGCACACTTCTTGCCATTTAGAGTTGGACAGTCCACAGAGGTACTAGCCGACATGTATATGCGACAAATTATCAAATTACATGGAGTGCCTGTTAGCATTGTATCGGATCGAGATTCGAGGTTTACATCTCATTTCTGGAGAAGCATGCAAGAGAGTTTGGGCACCAGACTCAAATTCAGCACAGCTTACCACCCGCAGACAGATGGCCAATCGGAGCGCACCATTCAGATTTTGGAGGATATGTTACGATCATGTATGCTAGACTTTGGAGGATCTTGGGAAGATTATTTGCACTTAGTGGAGTTCTCCTACAATAACAGTTATCAGGCCAGCATTCAGATGGCACCATTCGAAGCATTATACGGAAGGAAGTGCAGATCGCCTATATGTTGGAGTGAAGTTGGTGAACGTCAAATACTGGGTCCAGAATTAGTAACGCAGACAGTGGAGAAGGTGAAACAGATTCAGAATCATCTATGAGCAGCTCAGGACAGACAGAAGCATTGGACAGATACGCACAGACGTCCCCTAGAGTTTAAAGAAGGAGAGCACATGTTCTTGAGGATTTCGCCCACTCGCGGTACTATCAGATTTGGAAGCAGAGGCAAGTTGAGCCCAAGGTATATTGGGCCATTTGACATTCTAGAGCGCATTGGTGAGGTGGCATATCGTCTTGCATTACCACCATCCTTAGAGGGAGTGCATGACGTATTCCATGTCCCGCAGCTGCGAAGGTACGTGACCGACCCAAGTCACGTAGTCGATCATTCAGAGATCGCAGTAGGCCCGAGCTTGAGATATGAAGAACAACCAGTTGGCATCCTCGACGTCAGTGAGAAGATATTGCGGGGACAGACAATCAGACTGGTTCGTGGAGAATGGAAACATCATTCCCCTGGAGAATTAACTTGGGAACGAGAAGATAGTATGCGCCAGCGTTACCCCCACCTGTTTGAGGAGGCAGTTGTAAACTAAGAAACCTTGTATTTTATAGTTCTTCCTTAGTAACTTATTCTTTGATTGCGAGGACGCAATCCTTTTAAGGAGGGAAGATTGTAAACACCCTGATTTTGAGAATAATTTTTAAAAAAGAGTTATTCCGAATTTTCGGTATTTTTCTGGAATTTAAAACGAAAGTGATTGTGATTTAAAGAATTTTAAGTGTGGCTAATTGGTGTTAAAATATTATGGAAATAATATTTTATGGTGTAAAATAGAAAACCGGACGCAGGGTATTTTTCGGTGAATTTATTGGACTCCAGAATCTTTTTAAAGCCCTAAAAATGATAGTAGAAATAAACCGAATTTAAAACTCGGGCCAAATGCCCAATATCCCCATGAGAGCCGAGGCCAAGCCCAAGGAGCGTTGACCTAGCCCAGATCCTAGGTCAAACCCTAGTCCAAATTTCGGTTTGTATAAATATATATTTTCCTAAGTTTTCTTCACAAACAAAAAGAAGAATAAAATAATTAACAAAAACCCTATTTTTTCCAATCCCTAACCCTAGCCGTAGCCGCCCCAGCCGAAACCCTAACCCTCCGCCGCGAGTCCATCCCCAGCGCCGCCCGGGCACACCCCAACCCTGACTCACCTTCACCGCCTCGTCGACCATCCCCGATCACCCCTCCGGCGAGTCAGCAGCCCGCCGACCGCTGCCCCATCGAGCACGGCTCCCCTCCCTCTTCCCAAGCAGCCCTCGACGTCTCCCCGTCGACTTCGGTCAGCCCCCGGCGCCGCCGTCCTAGCCCGACCTTGCCGACCCCGATCCCGGCCCCTCCGGCGAAGCCCGCCGCTGGCCGCCTGAAGCATAACTCGGGCACGGCAGAACACTGCCCAAATTGGAATATGTGTCCAGGACACAAACTGGACTCTCGGACACGTAAAAAATATATTCACGGGGTCCTGTTCAGGTACCGATTTCTCTCACCACGTAACTCCGTTTTCAATTCCGTCAGTTGCTATGTGTAGACTGTGTGACCCTCTCGGTGCCCATGCAACTCGCTCGGTGCATCGCGTCCTGTGGTGATCGCACACCGCGATCCAAAAACAGGAAAAATAATGCCCTGTTTTACCCCGGAACTGAGTGCGCCCCGCCAAACGGGACGACTTGGTCGCACGCGGCCTTCACCGGACCGTGCGCGACGTTGATACGGTCGTATAAGATTTCACAGAAGACGATTCGGATGTGCATGCACCCCGAAATCAACGCGTATCATAGCAATATGCTGGTCCTGTGACCCAAGTTTGGTCTGATTCTGAGAACGTTAACAAAATCACGTATCGTGAGCCCCACAGGCTCCACTTGACGGGTGATTTTGTGATCGGCTCATCGGAATCCAATTCTGCAAGTTCCGTTGGGTTTGTATCGTCGTTCCTGACTTGTTAACACTAAGTTTGGCAAATTTGGAGACCTTTGATCCTGACACGCTTTTCGGTGCAAAGTGGCCCACCTGTGGACCCGTTTTGGCCCAAAAATGACATTTTTGCCCCTGTGTCCAAATTGGACGTAAGGACAGGCGTTTCTAGCTATTTGACATCTTCTGAGACTGTTGGTGATGTTTATTACAGCTTTTGGAGTAGTACCTACCGGATCCACTGATACAGGGACAGTTGTTGGCATTCGGACATCAGGCAAGTGTACCTTGCCAAACTCTGCAGTATTGTTATATATTTTCCTTGCTTCATTTATATTATTGTGCATGCTCAACCTAGGACCGTGTGACGTATCTAGCGTCCGATTATCAGTCGGGTGCCGACACCGTACGCGTGTTGGGTATTGTCATCTAGAGATGGACATACGTGACACTATATATTCTCGTACTTGTCTTACCAAGTACATTATGACCCAGGACACCGGACACTGTTCATGAGACAGGATCTTCTCGAGATATTCGTGATGATACTGTATAGGATACAGGACTTGACAGAGATACTCTACTTTTAGCTACATTATGACTTGTGCATTAGTTATGATCCCGCTGACATGGACATGAGACGTTGTGTTCATGATATACGTGGTTACATTGGGTGGGGAGAGACACACAGACTACAGGCTGATCATATATATACACCCCTACTATTGTGAGGCCCAAGACTCCGAAGCCCGAGCTTGGCCCATTACTCATTATTACTGCTGCTACCCGGCTCCCCGACACAGAGCTTGTAGTGGCTTCAGCCTGAGTTCTAGTGCTGCTCTCATCTTGTATATCACTTAGCTGGTTATTTAGTACTCCCTTATTGTTCCATCTATTGCTGGAGAGACCCACAGGCTACAGGTTGGTTATGTTATGCCGGCTACTCAGTCTCCCGCTGAGCTAGACCACCTCATGATACCACTGTTACCGGCTCCCCTACACAGATCTTGTAGTTGTTTCAACCTGAGTACTATTGATGCTCTATCTTACATTTCACACAGATGTTACTTACTTGCCCTATTTATTCTATTTATTTTCTGCACTGCATTTATTTTGGCTTGAGCTTTCTTGTACCTTGCTATGTCCCCTGAGGACCTGGATCCGGATTATGTCCCCAGGATTTGAGGACGAGATCTATCCCGAGGTATACGGGACCGCAGCAAGAGTTGATCCAGGAGCTGTACCGCCATCTGAGGACGAGGTGTTAGCCGAAGACTTCTCCTGAGCATCCATGTTTCATGCTCAGTATTTATTATTTATTTCAGTCATTTATATTCTGGTCTGTTGAACCATTGTACTAGATGTTTATCGGGTTGTTCCCCGAAGTACTTTGTTGAGACTAGCTGATGATTTATATTCCTTATTTATTCTGTGGATCATATTTATTATCTTGTGTGGATGAGATTAGTTGTGCCATGATTGTCGTAGACTTGGTGATTTTACAGCTTAAGTATGCCCTGATGGATCCATTAAATTGGGTTTGTTCATCGGTGCGTACTGCTGGCCAATGCCACCTATCTGGTCCCTCGGTATTTTGGGACTGGGGCGTGACAATTTTGTTCAGAACGAGTATGCTCTACGAGCTGTGATTCTTGATTTTCTTAACATGATTATTGTTCAGAGTTCAACTTGACATGGTACAATCTCCTGGTTCGGAGATGCCTTGGCGACCTAACAGTCCCGAATGCTTTCTGGTTCATACTTGCACGAAAATGACTATTAGATAGTCTTTCGGTGGGTTGGATGAATGCAAGGCAAGATAGTATTTACTTGATTTTGGCATACAATTATGTGACAAGCATTGAATCGAGGCAACGAGTACAAGTTGACATATAAGCTGGCAAGCATTGTATTCATAATAAAACATAAGCATTTACGTTTGGCACGGATCTTAGGGTAAAGCGAGGAGTGAAACCGCAAGGGACATACCGAGCGACATAGTCTATGGTCGTGCAGTGTAGCAAATGAAGCAGTGTACTACGAAGAGTAGAATATTCTACTCGAGGCATAGCGGGGTCTACTTGCACAAGGCAAAGGGAGCATGCGAGGGTCCATTTATAAGCAAAGTTTTATTTTCATGTTATAACACAAGCAATACAAGTTAAGATTATTCCCTTAGCTAGGTGCGTTATAATCTTTATTAGCATACATGGGGTGATTCACCTAGCGACTAGCATGTATCATCCATATTTTAAGTGTGTTGGCTAAGCAAAGACAAGTTCATCGTAGCCACCCACCCTAGCGATGATTCGTCTCGGTCGAGCGATACTCCAAGCGAGCCTCTGAAAGCCTAAGCCGGAACTCCTAAAGGGCCAAGTTTGGAAATCCTTTTGCCTCAGAGGAGTATTCTCGCTGAGCAAAGCGGGTCGGGTCATTGCACTTTTGTCCTTTGAATCGGCCGTCCGCTTGAGCGGAATGGGTCGTTACAAGATGGCCCACGGTTAACAGAAGGAGTTTTAACCGCAAGCGCCATAACCTCGTCCCCTTCAGAGGAGACTTGTGTGGATGTGTGACATTCGTGTGCTATGAATTTTTTTTGTGATAGCCAATATGCTTTACATCTTGCGCATAATCCTGTTTTCCATGAGCGCACAAAACACATTGAGCTGGATTGTCACTTTTTGAGGAATGCTGTTCTTGATGGAGTTATCCGTCCATCTTATGTCCGACGGATAGGCAATTGGCAGATATTTTTACCAAAGTTTTGGGCGAACGACAATTTGAGTTTCTTTTGGGCAAGTTGGATATTTGTGACTTACATGCTCCAACTTGAGGAGGATATTTGGATTAAATTGTATGATTAAATTGTATATATGGTGATTGGCCCGTGTGGCTTAGGCCTAAGTTGATATGTGGATGTATATATATGTAATATCATGGTGAATGAAAGACCTAGATTATTCTCTCATACTACTTCTTCACAGTATGACACATGTACAACATGTTCGTGTTCGATTCCAAAACTAGCGCTACGATCGTATTCGAAGGAGATCGACGATATGCCCATAATTGTATTCCGACTGAAACATCTTACCAATACCAATCATTACTCAACTCGTGTTCACCATTCGAGACAAGGGCCCCACCCACAAGTTATAGCAATCGTGTGTTTGTGTACCCCAAAGTGAACTTGCCTAACCCTCGTAGAGCTTACATCATGACTTGAAACTTGAGGGTTGGAGGAGTCAAGACACGGCCAAAGGGATTGGGTATGGTAAGTAGTAACGTATCTTAAAGGGTCAAAAAAGAGAGCTTTCATCACGAGCTGAGCTCCTCCTAACTTTCCCATTCTTGTTCTAATATAAGCGCAACCTTTCCCACATATGCACGCCAATGGCTCAAGAAAGAAGAGTGGCCAAACTATTAAATACAAGTAACACCAAAATGGAAGAAGCACGTCATTCGCCATAAACGAGATTTTTCTTTACACCCCCAACCTCAAATTAATCAAATGTACATACATACACATAGTTGGATAGCGAATGAGAGAGCTCAATAGTGGTGTGGTGTGGATGGTGATAGGTGTCAAATGTGTCAAATCATATTTATTTGCTCTCTTTAATTCTTTGGTGTGTGCTCACCCTCCATCATGTGCAACTCCGAGGTAGTAGGGGACTTGGTCTGTTTAAATTGCGCTTTTTTTTTTAATGACTCAATCCTCAACAAACTCCCATGTAGTAGGTACGTGATCTCTTCATTTTTTTTTTTACTAAATTATTTTAGTTGCATTTCATTTTATTGATTATATTTTAAGGTGTATCTTAGTACTTTATCATAGTATAAGTCACCTTCAACAATTAACAAATTTCGTCCAACATTAATGGTTAACTGAATTGATCCAATTTTTTGGATCAAATTATTTTCATCTTCCTCTCAAGCAGCCGACAGCCCCGCCTCTCCCGTCGTGCTCGACCCCCTCTCTTCCGCCTAGCTCAGCCCTCTGCCATCACTACCACCACCTTCACCTTCACCTTCACCTTCACCTTCACCACCACCACCACCACCGACACCAACACCGACACCGTCGCCCCCGCTATCCCACGACGTCGTCCCCCTCTCACGCGCCCCCGCTTCCCACGACGTCGCTCTCCTGATCCCCTGCTCCCTCACCCCCCCTCCCCCCCCTCCCCGTCGCCCCCCGCGCGACACTGCCGACCACACCCCCACCTCACGTCACCACCGCGCGTCCCCCGCGCCGGAGAAAGGGGGGGCGTCGTTGCCGCTGCTGCTGCAGGCCTCCGGCGCCCTCGCGCCATGGCCGCCGCCCCCCGCGTGCCCACCGCAGCACCGCGCCCCCACCCCCCGCGCTCCTGCAGCATTCCCACGGTTGACCGGAGAAAGAGGGGGAGAGAGAGAGAGAGAGAGAGAGAGAGAGAGGGGGGAGGGGGGGGGGGAGAGGGAGGAAAGAGAAGGAGTCAGGGGTATTTTTGTCAGAAATATTTAGTCAAACGCGTTGACCGTCGGTCAGTGACGATTTCTGTTAAAAGTGAGAACGTTCATACATTATGGTAAAGCACTTTGGTGCACCTTGAATATGGACAAATAATATATGGTGCAAGTCAATTTTTTATTATTATTATTATTTCTCTTCTATTTACCTGATTTTAGATTTGAAGTAGAGAATTATATATATATATATATATATATATATATATATATATATATATATATATATATGGTAAAAGGGATATGAGTCATAGGTTCATATTCCTCTATGAGCCATGTACATGTGGACCAATAAAATAGAATCCTCCATCCCATGTGCACCCATGTGCACTAGTATATTTTATTTTTATTGGTCCACGTATGCATTGACTCAGGTAAAAAAAAAAAAATTATATATATATATATATATATATATATATATATATATATATATATATATATATATATATATATATATATATATGGAACAAATGTCTCTTACCTCAATCAATTAGACTAGAGGTGATTGGCTGTATGTTAGTTATTTCTTATACAATAATCTATATGTTATATTTTTAATACATTTGTGACAATTATATCCCAAGCGGGGTAATTAGAATAAAATAAAATTCGAAAAAACTGTAAAGATACTTTTATTTATTTGTTTGACACAAACATCCCTCTATTATCACATGTGGCATTGGGTTGGCTAGGAAGCCTTATTATTATTATTTTTAATGAAATTTGTCATAACAAAATTATAGATATTTACCGGACAAAACTAGTATTTGTTCATATATAATCTTACTCTTTTTAATATCTTAATTTGTGTCAATTAAGCGAAGAAAATAAAACAAAATTTTCTATTAATACAAAAATTGAAACATGATATCTCATTCAATGACTCAATCATCAACAAACTCCGAATAAAGAATCAAATTGTTCGTCCTTTTTTTTACTTGTATAAATAAACTTAGCGAAATCAGACGTGTCAAGAGGGTGTTTGAATGGGTATAAAACATATATGTGTGAAAGTGGTTGAAAATGGAGACTACTTCCGCACATCCGATCTTTGGTCCAATCGAGATACGAGGACAAGAAGTGGTGTCATAAGTATGTCTCACTTCTTGTTACATATATAGTAGGTGAAAAAAAAACACCAATCCACTTATATTTTAGCCAAACTCAAGTGACCATTGTGATTAGCGGAGAGAGGCATAAAAGTTTTGACTGGGCGGCGGAAGATCCATTCCTTCCATTTATGGTGGGAGTTGGAGACAATATGTTTAAAAGGAATATAATGTTAGTGTGCACAAAAAGCTGGTAGGAGTTGGAGACAGTAGGTCCAAAAGACATATAATGCAGTGTGCAAAAAAATTATAACTGTTACGTCGGACATCATCAAAAAAAAAACTTATCTTTTATTTTGACGGATGTTGGCGTAAGTGGATGGCTGCAATTTTTCAAATAAATTAATAAAAATACTTTAGAATATTAATTGTCAATACTTAAAATTTTAAATATTGTCAATAAATAATTAACAATTTAGTTATATAATATATTAATTTTTTAATAATAATAATAATAATAATATTTTATTTGTGTACCTCTTTCATACTTGACATCTAAACAGGAAATCGTAAATTCGTCCAGATCCAAAGTATAAAAATCGATTTTAACACGTAAAAAAAAAAAAAAAAAAAAAAAAAAAAATCATTTTTTAGTACCCAAAATAAGTTTCTTGAATCCCTTTCTTGTCTACTTGCTAACAAAACAGCCCCTTAGAAAGAAATGTAGGGTTAGGAGCAAATCTTTAATTTGGTGTCAAAATGAAAAAGAGGTTGAAGCAACACCAGGGAACATGCCCATGGACCTGGTTTTGACAAACTGATAAAAGTATCGGTGATGACGACACTACTGCAAATCCTGTGGGCCCCAGCCTTGAGCCCATAAGAACAACGTAATAGCCTACTACTTTCAAAACTCAACCGGAATTCAACTTTACACTCACGTGTGGGCCCATTTTGGTGTCTAGTGGCTCCTTTGTTTTTCTTCCCGCGTCAGTCTCTGTGGCTTTCCGCGTTTCGGTGGCCCCCACGTTTTATGGTGGGCCAGAAGCAGAGAGCTGTGGGCCCACCAGAGGAAGATATGGTGGGCCAACCCCATCTCAGTAACAGAAACGCCATTTGTAACGTTGAATAGACTATAGAGTAGTAGTGGGTGAAGAGCCTTTGTGAGAAAGAGTGTGTGGAGAGGCTCATCGCGTCATCTAATGCAAACTCATTTGGTTAACGGAAGGATTTTTTTTTTCCCTATAAAAATAAAATAATTTAAAATTTATGTCAGAATTGTTTTCCGTGTATTTGATAAAATCATTCAAAAATGATCATTTGATTTTTTCCAATAAAAGGTTGGTCTAGAATTTTTTTAAGAGAAATGATATGCTTACAACCAAATTTGGTTGTAAATTTTTACAACTGCCATGTGGTAGTTGCTAATTGATTCCCTTTTACAACCGTAATAAAATTATTTAAATATCTCTATTTAAAAATAAATCAATCTCTATCTTAAAAACAGAAGTCATATCCATCAATTTATTTTTAAAATAAAGATTTATTTATTTATTTTTGAAAACAAATCTAAAAATTAATCTATCTTTAAAAATAAATCTATCGCATATCTTTAATTTTAATTTTAATTTTAAGATTAAGATTAATTTTAATTTTAATATTAAATTTTATTTTATTTTTAATTTTAGTCTTAATTTTAATTTTAGTGTTAATTTTAATTTTATTGTCAAAACTAAAATTAAAATTAACACTAAAATTAAAATTAACATTAAAATTAATATTTGTATTAACATTAATATTAAAATTAAAAGTAACATTATCATTAAAATTAATATTTTTAAATATAGATTTTTGATATATTTATTTTTAGAGATAAGTTATTTTTTAGATTTGTTTTAAATGACACATTATTTTTTAGATTTATTTTAAAAAATAAATAACTCTATCTTTATTTAAAAAATTAAAAATAAATCTATCTCTGTTTTAAAAACAAATCGATGAATATGACTTGTTTTTTTAAAATAGAGATAGATTTATTTTTTAAAAGGAGAGATTTAACTTTTTTTAAAGAGAGAAATTTGTAAGAGAAACAGATGTATGTTCCTTGGCTCCAGTAGGTTTTCTGTAGAGTGAATCTCGTATATGAAGCTTGCCGTATATGAAGCTTGCTACAAATATATATATAAAATAAAATATAGACACACACGCACACACACACACACACACAAAAGTAGGCGATTGTTTCCATGGTGAGAAGTCGATTGCGAATCACCTTATACCGTGGCTCCTCTCACCCAAACAAACTCTTTCTATTCAGCTTCATGGAATTTTGGTCGAATCTGTTCGAGAGCTATTTTGAACATGAAGGAATTTTTATGCATGCCCTCCCATGCCCAGCAGTTTTCGTCCTCATTAGTATATATCTTCATGACCTATAAATCAACAGTGTGCAGTTGCTCAACTAGACGTTTGGTTATATTCCACTTGCCTTTTCTGAAGGATACAAATAATATTATATGCGCTACCCATGATTTCATACATATGCCATCATTCTCTGCCTACTTGGCTATTATGATTGATCCAAGAATTTTGCCATAGACTGTTTACTTTCGATCCTCGTAATCTTCTACTTCGCCTACTCCCTATGGCCTAGAATCACTTTGAAAGTAACAAACTAGTTATTATCAAATCTTCTTAGTCCAGAAATTATCTACAAACAGATATCTTCCTTTCATCCAATCAACACACAAATATTTTTCATTCAAGAACTACTAGAATAACTTACAATTTGCAACCTCCTGCAGTACCTTAATAGAACGGAGGCCTACTACACCTTTCTCTTTGCAAAGCTCCTCCCAACTAATAGCGTGAATTCCTTCTTTCGAGAAAAAATCCGCACACATTCTTTCAATCTTCTTTATTATGATGGAAGGAAGAAGGGCTACCTGCAATCAATACATGGCAAAGGCCGATGTGACATCCTTGGCTAAATCAATCCTCCATTCAAATGATGGTATCTGAGCTTGCCATCCTTTGAGTCACATTTGAGTGAATTTGATCAGATTCGACAATCAGAATCATTTGCATAATTAATCGAAAGAGGCAAGCCAAGGTATCGAAATGGAAGATGCCCTTATCTATACCAAGTGGGTCCAACCACCGATACTTATGGGGACACATCCTATTGAAAAATACTATGCACTTACTTTTGTTAAACTACCGATCCAACCACTTCCTTAATTCTTCAAGAAGTTTCATTAGAGTTGAATACTTCAAAAAGATTGATCCACAAATACTAGCATATCATCAGCATAAATAAGGTGGGAGACAACCGACTTGACCCTCTTAAACAACAACGTGAAACACCCCCAATGAGTGACATCATCCATAATGCATGAAAATAACTCTATTACGATCACAAATAAGTAGAAGGTAGGGGTCACCTTGTCGCAACCATGTGCTACTTGAAAACCTACCACATGGTTGGCCCTTAATCAACACATAGAAGGATGGGATAGATATGCATTCATATCCTTTCCACCCACAAAGAGTTAAACCCCATATAAATCATTATATGATAGTGGAATTCCATATTCACCATGTCGTATGCCTTTCTGAGATCCAGCTTCAAGAAGGCTTTCTCCCCTCCTTGCTTGTTGAAATTACGGACTAGCTCATGAGCGAGCAGACAATTTTTTTTTCTATGGATCGACCCTTTACAAATGATGTCCAATTAAGCGATATTAACCCCGGTATGTAATATTAATATTGTGTTACACATAAATTGTATAATCATCTTATAAAGAAAATTATGATAAGAAATAGGTGTGAAGTTCCCAAAGTGTTAGCTCCTTCAACTTTCATAATAAGAGCAATAAAAGTGTGAATTCATCTCTTGCATATACAACCATGCTAAAAAGGTCCATGACTACTTTGAGAACTTCAATCTTTAACTCCTGCAAGTGCTTTTTGTAAAAAGCGGCCACGAACCTATCTGGACCTGGTGCTTTATTTAGAAGCATAAAAATATATTCAGAATATGGAACCCAATTTAGCGTAAAGGGGTTCCATGTTGGAAGCACCCTTCATCATGAAGGTGCTCCATATTGGAGGAGCCTTCAGTATGAAGGGGCTCCACACTGGAAGGGCCATTCAACGTGAAGGGGCATCACGTTGGAAGCACCCGTCAGCATGAGAGCTTTCATGATGGAATTACATGTTGACCCAATATTTTAGTTGAGTTTTTGAATATGGCTAATCGATTAAGTTTAGCATTATGATAATCGTGCAATCACTATAGTAACTTGTAACTTCTACTTAAACTCAGATTTGTCCATATCCGATCTTATATGTTATCATATTTGATTATGTATATTGCTTTGTTCGTCTAACATGTATTTACAGAAAAGCAATAGACATATGCAATGAAGAAAAGATGATGAGCCAGAGGCGGCGTTATACCAGAAGATTTCGTCCAATCGCCTATGACTTATTCGGAGCTTTGCACTCGGGGGTTCCGTTGCCCGGTCAGCGGACGGGGGTCGAGGGGACAACGTCCCTCGTGGGGGTTCAGGGACGAAGCCCCTGAAAGGTATTCAGATTTCCAGATCTGGTTAACTTTGGACAACTGTCGTCAAGGAAAAATACGTCTTCAAGTCAGCGGATGCTTCAGAAGATTGACGTCATCTAGTGCTCTTGGTCGTTTATCTTTTATTCTGTATTTTATATTTTTTTAAAGGACCAAATGTACATCGGGGTTGCAGTTGGCACTAGGAAGCTCAAACCCATATTAAACCAGAACCTAGTCCACTCAAAACAGCCTGAACCAAACCAAACCTGGACCCAACATTCTGGAAACAGACCAACAGAGTTCGGATCGAACTCGTGTCGAACTCTGTCACCTTAAGACCCAGTTTGCAACGTTACTCCGTGAGGCCAGGATTCCAACGTTCAATTTTCTGAACGTTGGGCATCCGAACTCGGCCCGAACTCAGTTCAGAAAAATCCTATAAATAGAGATTGAATTCCATATTCTTATTAACTCATTCACTCACTTTCATATCTCTATCTTCCTGAGCTATAAACCTTCTTCATTTCCAAGATCAACTTTCAGCCTTCTAGTACCAACGCAGTTCTGATTTAGAAGTCTGATCGGGTTGTAAAAGCTTGGTTTGTCAAGTTCTCTAGTGTTTGAAGTCGGCGTGCCATTCGGATCAAACACACGTGTGAAGTCTTTCGAGCCTTCGGATCAAAGCTCGATGTTGTAATAAGTTTGTAAGCCTTCAGATCAAAGGATGTGATTCAATATTGGTGATTATAGTGGATACAACTCCGAGTAAGAGTTCTCGGGCCTGGACTAGTCCTCTCAGAAGGGAAACCAGGATAAAATTGCGATGTTTGCGTTTGCTCTTCTAAACTTTACTTATACTCTGCCTATACTATGTTTATTATCTGTTACAGCAGTTTATAAGTTAGCTTAGACTTAGATTTTTTAATTGGTGATTAATTTTTGCTGCATATATACGAACTTTATTCACCCCCCTCTAGAGTTGCCACACGATCTTACATTATCTTCCAGCGTGGCTTATTTAATGATAATTATTGTGTCGTATGCATGAGCATCAATGTAAGAGTACAAATTTCAAAGTGGTGCATCATTCAATGAAGAATGTTATGAGAAAATTTTCCATAGTGAAATAGTTATCATCATTTCATCATAAAGTGACCATTGTAATAGTCAACCACATAGCAAGCAATCTACGCTTCACACATGAACGTTTTCCACGCTGTTGGATGTTACATTGAATAAGATTAAGCGCCAAAATGAGATTTATCCATCAGACCGGCATGTCGTCGCATACCGCCAACATGTTGTCGGGCTACAGGTTCACCAGTCAACAAAGCTTACCGAACCTCTATTAGACACTTGGTTTTACTTTGAATGGCTGGATTGAAGGTTAGGGGTAATGGATTGATAAGGTAGAATTATCTAATAGCCATCCTCTCTTCCCTCTCTCTATATAGCCCTAATTTTTTCTCTTTTTTTTCTCTTCTTCTTTCTACCTCTTTATTTCTTATCCATTCCCTTTGCTTGGGCTGACCTAGGAGCTAGGTCTTGAGACCTAAGGGTGTGATTTCTGAATCCTCCTTAATTGGCGGTGGAGTAGAAGTTTAGGCTTAGTTCTTGAGCTAGGCAAGTACACCTTGCCATATGTGAATGCAATTGTGTTTTCTCTTGATTCGTATGAATAATGTTGCTTAGTTTTATTCAAAATATTTTCCCTTGAATTTTTATCCTTTACTTGTGGTATTTTATGGAGTTTGGTTATGGTTTAATCTATATCTAGTTTTTAGGTATATCGTGTGATACCGTAATGTATACTAGCTATCAGTTGAGATATCTAAGTTTTTTTTGTTGAACCTAATTATAAATGTTGTTGAAGACCAAACCCTAGCATTAGAACTTGCTGGATTTGGAATGGTGGAATCGGGACTTGGTTTCGGTCGTGTAAACCCAATTCCCGAGCCATTTCTGCACATTGTCAATGCCGGCAGCATACTGTAGCTGTTGTGACCAAGTAAAGTTGTAAAGTTTTACTAGTATACCACTGGTACACCGCCACTGGTGCACCAACGAGATACCGTTTGTATTGTTTCTTTATGTTTTTTTGGTTTTGTCTCGATTACTATGCTTGATGGCATATCGTCAGTACACCGCCACCAGTGCACCGTCACTACCGCTCTGATACACAGTATGTTAATTTTTATTATTCCTTTTTATTTTATAATTGTATTGATTGACCGCGAAAATACTCGTGCCTCGTGTACGATGGTATCTCTATTACACGTTGTATGTCTTTCACGTACCAGAGCACCATATCATATAGTATTATACTGTAATGTACCTTATTACACTGTGATGTACTGTATTGATGTCGTATCAGTTCTCGCTATGGCTCATCTCAACGCACTCCAGTATATAGTGATTATAGCGATGCGGGTTGCACATATGCTATCAATTCTCACAATTTCTAGCTTGTCTTATGCTATTGATTGTGAATGTTAAATTACTGTCAAGTCTTGTATTTCTAGAAGGAAAACCATGTATATGATGGATTCCACAGATTCTCACGGCCGGGAGTCCAGATGAATTTTTTTACGAATTAATGACTAGAATGATCATCTTGATTCATTGGGATAGAAGGTTTCTAGGTTACATGCAGTTCTGTTATCCCGACCACATACGGATTGTAGCTCTCCGTTATGAGGGGCACACTTCCAGCTCACCATCGATATTGCAACATTTTACTGATTATGGATTACTGTATTGCCTGGATAGACTGTAGCGTGTGTTATTGTCGAAACTTCAAATAAATGTGATAGTAATAAGGATTGTGAAAACTTTATTAGCTAATGATATCAAATCGTAGTTCATGATTGGTCGTGATTGGTGGATTATTTATATTTCTTCTCTAGTTACTGTGCATGTATTAGTATTAGTTTAGATTTTCTATATTTTTATTTGTCGCTCAGTCTATTTTCCTTACTTCTATTTATGCATTTTTTTCCTTTATATGCTTGCATTCTTGTTTTAGTTTACTATATGGATTCCCTTGTGGTACTTGCTATCAGGGGTTAACCCCACTACTTTTGTGTGGCCAAATCTCGTAGAGGAGCCTGAGGATCTTTCGTACATTTTGTTTGATGGAAAGCATCAGGAGGACCACCAATCGAGCACATGAATGGGTTTCTATTTCATTTCTCTACTGTATATTTTGTATATTCTTTTGAGGCATTTATCCATCGAGCGAATGTTAGCTCGTATTTTGGGACCCTGATTCTTGTTCGAGGGAAACACGATTATATATATTCCAGAATACAACTAGAGTTGATCATGTATGATTGGATACTTTTGTTAGTTCTCCATTTTATATTACTAGATTCATGATCATCTATATATCTATAATTTGGGATGCATTACTATTTTATGTCTGATGATCATAAATTTGGTATTTTTCTTGCTTGCTAGTGATTGAGACACATATGATTGTTTGACCTAGCATTGATGGATTGTAGAGTAAACCCCATATCTTATTACAGTTGTGACTGTATCATGGGGTACCGGAATACTCTGATATACGTAGCTAGCCTAGTATCGCTCCCGTTCACTAGTATTCTGGTTCTAGGACGTGACATTGCTTCTTGCTAATGATCAATTGAACCCTGTTATGCTGATTACTCTGTCAAGTTTGTCGCAATGACTGAAGAGAAAAAAGTTCCCCTGAAAGAAAATAACACAAGATATCAATAAAAGGACGAGAATGATCAAGAATAAAAGCAGTTAATAGTTAACGCATGATATAATAGGGATCAAATCATAATATCAAGGCGAACATGTTTTATTGAGACACCTATAAATTAAAATATCCCACATGTATGAAAACAGACTTACATTGGCCACAATTAAAACCTTATCACGCCCATGTACCGTAATACAGAGAATGGGGGTATGATACGACCAGTTATGCATTATGGAATACACTAATATCCCCCAATATAGTCATAAGCATCCCTAGACATGGGGCTATATACTAAAATACAAGTCATCTAAGGTCTCACAGAATATACTATGTCTCTATTAGTCAAATTAGAAGCAGGAATATAGAACATATAAGTTAAAGTAGTAAGGTGTCCCTGATACTCTATCAAAATAATCATGAAGCTGGCTATACAAATTAGAGAGCTAGCACAGTGTCCAATCATATATGATCATATCATCAATGCATTCTAAATATATATATAATCATGAGGTGGGAACAAACTCCCAGAATAACAGGCCAATAGGTTCTTGATGACTAAACGCCTAAAAGAATAAAAATGATAACATGGAAAGTAGAGAAGAAACCCATTATGGATCCTCGGTGGACATCCTACGGGTGAGCGCTATTAGAAGAAAAGTACGCTATATCCTCAGGCTATGCTACTAGATCTGGCCAAATAATACCAGAGGGGGTCAATTCCCTAATATCAAGTACCACAAGAAAGCACACATGAATGAACAAAAATATAACGACTATATACATACATAGTAACATGTGCCATATCATAGACCTGTATTCCATTATCAAGGTTGTAATCTACAACTACACCAAAAATGGACAAGGGGTGTAGTACTACGTCGAGATAAAGTGCAACTCCAGACTATGGTCAGGTGATAAGATACACAATAAAGTCCGTTTAATAGATCGACCAAACAATTCCTACGGGTTGCTATATTATATCTATGTTATCCCAGGAATGTAATATAAGGATCATCAAATTCTGCGATGCCAAAACGGGACTGGCCAGACTATATAACTATAAATAAATTAGTAACAGTCCACAGTGTACCCTCTTAGGCGGTCACTGGGTCAATAATAATCTCAGTAACGATTCCAACGCTCTATATGGTAGATACTGGGTTTGTAACAGTAATAATACCAGATACTGCACCACCTAGATGGATGATATACCATAATATTGGTAGCTGGCTAGCAAGATGTACGATCTAGGGATCATTTCCTTCCTAATAAACATACGTGTTTTAATTTGCATAATTAACCATACTATTTATATGGAATACTATGTTGTGGACACACGATCATCCATCCCAAATATCGTACCGTACTATGAGTATGTTGGGTGCGAAACTGTTTTAGTTCTCGAAGGTTCCAACCTAGATTTATCCTGAGCATAGACTTCAGCATTCAATCCACATATCTTCCTCCTAGGCTACGCTACGATCTCAAACCAACTACGAGGACACCAAGATAGAATATAATATAATATAACATGAATATGATATAACACCTCAGTATATATATAAGAATAACATGAAATAACATCACAGTACACCAGTGAACAGGAGCACCTCAGTGCGATAATATGACTAGTACCTCAAAGGGTAATATGGGCAGGGAGGTACGCTCTGCTCTCTCGCGACCCCTACTCACATCAAATAAAGGTGATAAATCCCTGAAGATGAAAAAGGCGAGCGATAGTGAGGAAAATAAGAAAGGAATGAGTGACACAATTCGACTTCGGTTCACACGTGAAAGTGCTTCGAAAGGTGTCTGCAGGTGCGCTGAGCCAGAGCCGACATGTTTGCCTGCTGGGCCTTCCTACTTCTGTAAGTCCCCTGATTTTAAATGAATTTTCCTAATTTTTTTGAAATTTTCTGGGATTTTTAACTAATTAAAATAAGGTATTTTGAAATTAAATAAAATTAAATATTTTTATTGAATATTAAAATATTATGAAAATAATATTTTTGGGTGTAAAATAAAATATTAGACATAGAGTAATTTTTTGGAATTTATTGGACCCCAGAACCATTTTTAAAGACCCAAAAACCCAATTTTTATTTAAACCAAGTCAAACCGGGTTGAACCGGGCTCAAACCGGGACCGAATTGGACCGGCCTAGACCCTAACGGGTTGGGTCTTACCCGACCCGACCCTGATCCGACCCGCTCACCCGCACGAACCCCCGAACCCCCCCCCCCCCCGCGATTTTCTGCCGCCCCGCTTCGCCCGACCACGTCCCCGCCCCGCCCGCGCTGCCCGGCCACGTCCCCGTCCCGCTCCGCCTCGCCCGACCCACGTCCCCCTCGGCTCCGCCTCGCTCGGCCTCGTCCCCGCCTACGCTGCCCTATTTAAACCCCCGGACCGTCTCGCTGCCAACCTGTCGTCCCCAGCCTGCCACCGCCCTCTCCCCTCGCCGCCGCCGCCGCCCTCTGCCACCGGCCCTCGCCTCCGCTGTCGTAGCCCCCGCCTCCTCCGGCCGCCACCACCACCAGCAGCAGCAGTAGCAGCCGCCTCCGGCCGCCAGAGCCCTCCCCCGGCGACGCCTCAGCCTCCCAGCACTCCGCCGCCTTCGGTGACGCCACCCCGCAGCCCCTCCGCCGTCCTCCGGCCGCCCAACGGCGAGAAACCCTAACCCTAGCCCCACCGCCGCCGTGTCGTGCCGCCTCGCGGAATCGCAATTTTTTGCCCTCTGTAGAGCCCTGTTCAGGTAGCCGTTTCTCTCTCCCCGCTGTCCCGTTTTTGTTCCGTCTGCTGTGACGCGAACCCTGCGTGACCCTCTTGATACCCGTGCAACTCGCTCTGTGTGTCGCATCCTTTGGCGATCGCAAATTGCGACCCAAAATCAGGAAAAATAATACCCTATTTTTCCCCGGAACTGAGTGCGCCCCGCCAAACGGGACGACTTGGTCGTGTGCGAACTTTACCGAAAGATATGCGCCGTTAATACGGACGTGTAGGATTTCGCGGAAGTTGATTTGGATGTGCGTGCACACCGGAATCAACGCGTATCCGTCGACAACGCCCTGTATCGACCCCGTTCTGGAACTCGTTGTAACTTCATGTACACACGTCGTATCGAAACGAAACTTGTGCCATCAGACTCGTAGCAATACACTAGTGCTGTGACCCAAGTTTGGTTTGATTCTGAGAACGTTGACAAAATTGCGTATCGTAGGCCCGCGGCTCCACTTGAAGGGCGATTTTGTGACCGACTCATCGGAATCCAATTCTGGAAATTCCGTTGGGTTCGTATCATCGTTCTGGACTTATTGACACTAAGTTTGACAAATTTGGTGAACTTTGTCTCTGACACGTTTTTCGATGCGAAGCGGGCCACATATGGACCCCGCTTTGACCAGAAACTGTCACTTTTGCTCCTGTGTCCAAATTGGACTCAAGGACAGGCAATTTTAGCTATTTGATATCTTCTGAACATGATGGTAATGTTTGTTTCAGCATCCGGAGACGTTCTTGGAGATTTTACGAATATCAGAGCCTCAGTTGGAAACCAAACACCAGGCAAGTGTACCTTGCCAACTTGCAGTGATTCCTGTTATAGTATTTGCTTGGGTTCTTTGTACATACATATATAATCTTGATATAAATGTTCAACCTAGGACCGTGTGACATTGCTTAGCGTCTTAATAACATTCGGGTGTTGACGCCGTACGCGGTGTCGGGTAACGTCACTAGAGATTGATATCGTGACACTTTATATATCTTCGTGCTTGTATAATCAAGTACGTCATACCTCAGAACACTTGACACTATTCATGTGACAGAATCTTCTGAGTTATTCATGGTAATTTTGTATAGGCTATAGGGCTTGTGACATAGATATTACATATGCTTAGCTATCATTATGACTCGCTGCATCAGTTAGAGGTCATGATCGTGCGTGACATGGACATGAGATATCGTGAACATGAGACGTGTGATTATATTGGGTGGGGAGAGACTTACCATATGAAAGGCTGATTATATTATATATATATAGTTATCTGGAGGTGCCTTAGACTCTGACACAGAGCTTTGGCACATATACTGGCCCTTCGAGAGAATGCTGCTATGGGTTCCCCGACACAGAGCCTATAGTAGTCTCAGCCTGAGTATGATTAATGCTCTCACTTGCATATCACATAGCTAGTTACATAGTTACCCTCTTGTATCATTTATTATTGTACTGCATTTATGTTGGCTTGAGTTATTCTTGTACCTTGCTATGTCCCCTGAGGACCTGGATCCGGATTGTGTCCCCAGGTATAGCCGAAGAGATCTATCCCGAGGTATACGGGACAGGAGCATACATTGGAGCAGTACCAGAACCAGAGGACGAGATCGTGCCAGAGGACTTCTCCTGAGTATTGGCTTTATATACTCAGTTATTTCTGTTTCTAGTTACTTTATTTCCTGTCTATTGCATTGATGTATCAAACGTATTATCGAGTTATTCCACGAGACACTTTTATTGAGACATGTTAGATTATATTTATTTTGATTTATTCTGGCATTTGATCTGTGATTATCTTCTGTGAATGAGATTAGAATAGACTGTGACTTGTATCGTAGACCTATTTATTGTTGTTACAGCTTAAGTACACCCTAATAGGTCCATTAAATTGGGTTTGCCCATTGGTGTGTGCTGCTGGCCATTGCCACGTGTCCAGTTTCTCGGTATTTTGGGACTGGGGCATGACAACTTCATTCTATTAGCTCCTGGCACGGTCGTCTCACTTTGTTCTCCTCAGTAACGCTCGCCTTTAGAGAAAAAAGAGTGTTCGCCCCTGCGGTCTTGAAGCCGTTTGCTGGTCGCCAAAGACGAGCCGGCTTGCCCTCGGCTACATCTCCTTTGGACCAAAATCCCGCTTAGAAGTGGATTCGAACCACTGACACAAAGATTTTTAGTAATCATAATAACATATAATACAAGTAGTATGTTCAGGAATAAGGACAATCAGGTCATGAATTAGTCGAAGATTCAATCATCAATGATTCCTTAGTTTGCTAGCCATCATGTGTATCGAGACACTACGCTAAACAACATAATACAATTTAGGGCCTATTGGCACATCAAATTCCATCGGATAATAACATAGGTTTATCAATTATAATCCCCTAATACTTGTGGCAGGGTAATAGGTATCACCTATCCAGGCAAACAACTATTAAGTACAAGGATTAGAATACAATAGAAAGTCACTAGGGCAAGGTTTGGGAAGGAATAAACACCCACATTACGAATCAGTATACTGAACCATGAGCAATTCTAAATAGGGGTTGGTCAATAGTATACCTAAGATACACCGGTAGTGAAGTAAACGACGATATTATAAAAAATCATCAATCCTAAATATAACCACACTGGGACAGAAAATATCAGAGCGTTATACCATTGGTATACCGATGATATGCCAAAAAATTATCAAAATAAGATAAAACCTCATAGAACACAAAATTACTGAGATTGTAGACTCTAAGATCCAGGCCCAAATGGAGAGAGCCATCACCCTAGGGTCACGAAAACTAGTGCCTATAAATGATATCATTGTCACGCCTCGATCCCGGAGGACCGAAAGTCACCACTGAGCATGATGCTGTATAATCCTAAGTTGCGCTTGCACAGGGCCATGACTTATACAATAACAAAATAAGCTATTCAGAGTCAGAAGCAGCGACACAATATTGTATAAAATCGAATGAACACAATGGTATAAGAAAATAATCTCTTTACTGATATCTTTGAAATGATTACAAGGCCATCAATATACATATTGTCGGCACCCTTTCCCGACATACATTGGTGCATTTCTCCTTGACGCACTTTGGCGCACAATGTTTGCTAGTCCGACCATTGTTTAGACCAGACCCTAGAGTTATGGAGAGAGTGAATTTGGTTGGGTTGGTGGCATGTGTGGCTTAGATGGGTTTGAGTGATCCAACGATCCATATCTCAAACCTAAACCTACATATTCCTATTTTTCTCTCTCTGCTAATTATATTTTTCTTTCCATTTTCTCTCTCCCTCTGTATGCAAGTACATCTTGCACAAGAAGAAGAACCATGGATTTACGCATGCTTTTAGTTCTTATGATTCCAGTTTATTTCTAGCTTATATTGTTGGGACCGAGCACACCTTCATCTTTAATATTTGTTGTTCTTTATTTTCTTGGTTGGAATTGTATGGACCTGAGTTTGGGTCTATGGGATCACTTTTATTTTTCTAGGATTTGATCTCCCTAAACTTTGTGCTTTACAAAAAAACTGATTAGCTCATAGTGTAGAGCACCATATTTTATGTAACTTTGCTTTTGACCGTGCTTGATTTCGAGTCTAGCGTAGTTCAGTGCTGAAACTTGATAGAATACGTATACCAAAATGGCTGACTGGAAAAGAAGAACAGTGCCCTTTGAAGAGTATGCAATATGACCTATTTAGCGTAGAAATATATGCTTCAGTTTGGGCGCATTGGTGTATTGTCCCAATTCTTCATGCGTACTAATCATACCGCACTCAGTCTCCTAGCAAAAGTGCGCCAGTCACGCTCTTTGAGTCAGTGGCGTACTTTCGAGAGAAAATTTTAGTTGGCACACTTTGTGTGTATTTAATCAAAGTTCTCCCTGAGAAATATAGAGAAATTGTGCCATAGTTAGTCAGTGCACTTTCCTTGCGTTTGGCAATCTGGCACTCTTTTCTATGTTTAGTCAGTGGCGCACTTTTCTTACATTGATCTGCTTGTGCACTTTTTCCCTCTTCATTTTCTTAGGGACGAAGCTTTGGCTGGTTTCTCAATTTCTGTGTCATTGATTTGTGGGCTCCTCGACTGAAGAGTTTCTCGACTGTCGAGCTTTGACCTTGGATTGTGTGTTTGTCTTTTAGCTTGTTGCTCGCGCACTTTCTTTGAAAGCACGTCTTATTTTCTTGCCTACACACTTTTGTCAAGTGCGTCGTGTTGGTTAACTTGACCAAGTGCGCCAAGCATGTTTCTGTGAGTTAGTGCGCCAAACTTGTTTCAGTGAGTTTGTGCGCCACCCCCAGACTTTATGAGACTTTATCTGCCAAACCTTCTTGCGTACAATTTATCCTTAGTGACCCCATACGCGCACATAGTATTTTTATTATGTGTTCTCTTATCCTTTTTGGTATGTTCTTATCATCCTCTATGTGGTTGATCCTGATATTGCTTGTGTTATGATTCTAAGGAAGAATGGACTTAGAAACTAGACCTTATGTTAGACATGACCATGTGCAAGATTGGCTTCATACATGACATGAATATGTGTTGGACTTGAAATTTTCTCGGTGAACCAGACTAAGTGAATAGTGACTAACTAGCTATGTGCATGACATAAGTTTTGTGTTATAATGTGATCAAGATTCTTATGACCCAAAAAAATTGGTAATTGGACTCGAATACTGTATCCGTGCTGATACGATTATTGCCTGATAAAGTTTCTGATTTAATGTTCGCTGATGCGACATATCATGTTACATGTTAAAGTGATTATATTTGGGATGCGCATCGGAAATGCCTCAAAATTCCTGAACACGTGATACTATAAATATACTATTATTTCCAGCACGGGCATGATATGCAAGTCAAATAGCAAAGAGTGGCTAGGATATTGATTTATTGAATGTTGCATACACGTTCGGGTAAATCCAGATTGAACTTTCATGGATTCATATCTAGCATGCCCGTACTTGTACGACATCTTAAGAAAAATTCTCATGTGGCCATACCTTGAGATTTTTGAACACAATATAGGGTTAATTAAGCAACTAAAAGTGGTAGTAACATGGAAAGAAAATGGTATCCCGAGATCATACCAACGAACCTTTCCACATCTAGTGTGTTGTTGGCTGGCCACCACAGATACTGTATATCATCTGACTTAGTGGAGTATAGTATCTGACCTATTATAATATGTCGTCCCACTGATCCACTATAGGAATATTTGAACCACTAATACCATATTTTTAGCACAGTGGCCCTACGGAGAACTAGTACAACTCGTGAAATACCTGTATATTCATATATTGGCTAGGTTAGCTCATGTTCGGCAATGGAGTGATCTGAGGATACCTATTATGCATTATTCTGAGATAACCTCAGATTCCACAAATATGAAGGCGTACAAGTGTTTGGCCAATTTTATTAATTGGACTTGGTTGTGATTGTATTATTTTGTTAGTAGCCTAGGGAAATAGACTATCATAGTGTGATGGATTCAACTATTGTCCTTGTTTGGTTGTAGGGTTGGACCTTTTGCTAGGATATGCCATGGAACTACGCTACGACCATAACTTTTATATATTATATATTTTATTTCTTTGGGTTTTGTTCTTCTCTTCATGCTTCCTTTGTGGTACTTGCTATTTGGGGTCTAACCCTACTAGTTTTGCATGGCAAGGTTTCAAGTCAGCACCCGAGGAACAAGCGTACTTTTCCCCGACTAGTGGTGCGTACCAGAAATATGGCCGTCGAGGATAACGAGTGGGTTCCTTTATTCACTGCTCGTCTTTTGTAAACTATATTCTTTTGGACGTTTAGCCAATCGACACCTGTTAGCCGGCAGATATGGAGACTAGTTCCTTATATGACTGTATATATTCAGACTGCAGCTGACTCACTGTCATATATACTTGAATCTTGTATCTGGCATATCATTATGTATCGTCAAATTTGTAAAGAATATTATGATGTGGCAATTTGGACGCCTTACTGCTCATTCTGAAGTATTCTATATTACTACTTCTTGTTTGAATGATTGATACATAAAAGATCTTGACTCTAGGATACTTGATTGTAGCATGCACCCCCTTGTCTGGTTACAGCCGTGATCGCCGAATGACGTTGTACGGGATAACTGGCCATGTCCGTCTCTGTATTTTGGTACTAGAGCGTGACAAGGTTTTAGTAGTGGCCCATGCAAGTCTGTGTTCTGCAGACTTGTTGGGTGTCATGGTCATAGGAGTCTCAATCAAACATGATTCTTCTTAAAATTCTGAATTCGTCCTCTTCAATACTCATCTTAAAAATTCTCTGATTGGTTACTTCCATGTTCCTTCTCGTCCTGTACTTGATATTTCTTGTGCTCTTCTTTAGGGTTTCCCCTCCTCCAGATATTAAAACAACAAGAGAGGCATAGTTGCTAGTGGAATGAAGTCCTGTAGAACCCCAACAAGGGATCCAAGTTGAGCCCCCGATAAATGTGACAGAGCAGCAGGCTCCAGGTGTTCCCGTACCTCCCATAGTATCGGCAACACTAGATACACCGACATTGCTAGAAATTATCTGGGGAATGTTGGCTGCCCAACAATATCAGATGGTGGTTCAGCAGCAGTAACATCAAGAACAACAGCGTCAACAATTTTAACAACAAGAACATAATGTCTTGTTGAACCAAGGGTTGCAGACGAGCCCGGAACGAGGCAGAAGAATAGATTCGGGGCATCTGTTAGGTTTTGCAAACTGAATTTCAGGTATTTTGATAGCACAGAGGACTCCATTACGACAGATTAGTAGCTCCATGATATTGAGACCATTTTGGTAGCAGTTAAAGTTTTGGTTTAGGAACATGTTGACCTGGTTCGCTTGCAGCTCTAGTATCTTGGAAGAGATTGGTGGGCCACGATGGAGATAGGAGTGAGGCATCCTATTTTGTGGGAAATTTCAGAACCCGATTCAGGATAAAGTACTTTAGAATTGTGGCTCAGTACGAGCTACATCAGAGATTTACTAACCTCAAGCAGGCTGGAAGGACATTAGATGGTTATGCGACTGAGTTTTGCCGACTGAGCAGGTTTGCTCCAACCATGGTGGAGACAGAGTTGGAGAGAGAAATAAGGTTCTAGCAGGGACTTCACTTAGAGATCTTACTTATGGTAGAGGCGCATAACTACCAGACCTTCAAGGCAGTATTAATAGCGGCCAAGGGGGTTAAGTTTACCTCTCAGAGGATGGCAGCAAGAAGAGTAGACCAAAAGAGGCCTCATGGACAGAGTAACGAGAGAGGAGCAGTACCACGAAAGTTAGCACCATCCTCTGGCATTCGCATCCATGATGTAACACAGAGGAGGCCAATGACCTCGACAGTGATAGGCAAACTCGATAGCAACAGCCGAGGCAGCAACAGCATCAACAGCAATATCGATGGGGAGGGCCGACGGGTTGTACATATTATGGCAAGGCAGGTCATACTCGAGATATTTGCCGGACAGCTAATAGACTATACTTGAGATATGGAAGCCCCGACCATAAGATTTTCATTTGTCCATTAATACAGAGGCCAGGAGGGCCAGCACAACAGTTTCCTGCATTGCCAGCTCCACGGATAGTACAACAAGGAGGACTAGCAGTAGCGGTACGACCTGTAGCTCAGCGTCCGTTGCCGACGCATGCTCAATTGTACCTGCACCAACAATAGCGAGATCAGCATAGACCATAACAACGACACCAGGGAAGGCAATAGATGGGAGCTGGACAAGGCCAAGGGCAGGCGTTCACCTTATCATTGGAATAAGCTATGGCATCAGGTGACGTGGTAGCAGGTAGCATTCTTGTTAAATATTTTTCTGCCATAACATTAATTAATCCAGGAGCATCACATTCATTTATATCTGCACAATATGCAACACGTATTGGATTGAAGATTGAGGCATTGCCAGAGAGGCTGAATATACTCACTGGAAATGGGATCGTAGGAGTTAGTAGAGTATGCTTAGCATGTCCAGTCATAGTATGTGTTCATTTATTACCTACGAAGTTGATCGAGTTCCCTATGGGCAACTTTGACGTTATCTTAAGCATTGACTAGTTGAGAGACAGTCATGCGACGAGAGACTGTCATGAGGGTAGAGTATTATTTAGAGTCCCTGGTCTAGAGGAGTTTGTCCTTAGCAGAATAGCTGGAGACCAGCATAAAAAGGGAATCGCAACAGTAGCGACGAAAGAGGACTCGATACCCAAAATAGTTAAAGAATTCATGGACGTCTTTTCCGATGAGCTTTCCTTACCCCCAGTTAGAGAAGTAGAGTTCTGTATAGAGTTGATGCCAAGAGCAGAACCAATATCCCAGAAGGTATATCCAATGTCACCATCAGAGCTTGATCGGTTATATCGACACGTGGAAGAACTGAAGGTGAAAAAGTTTATTCGGACCAGTGGATTACCGTGGGGAGCACCAACGGTATTAGTAAAAAAGAAGGATGGATCGACGCGGTTGTGCATGGATTACAGATGATTGAATACGGTAACAATGAAGAATAAGTATCCATTGCCAAGGATTGATGATTTGTTTGATCAATTAAGCGGAGCAAGAGTCTTATCCAATATAGATCTATGATCAGAATATTATCAGGTGCGAGTTCGGGAGCAGGATATACCGAAGACATCATTTAGGTCACGATATGGGCATTACGAATTCTTAGTTATACCATTCAGAATGAATAATGCTCCAGTGGTATTCATGGATTTTATGAACCATATTTTATGCCATATTTAGACCAATTTATGGTAGTATTTATCAATGAAATCATTTTGTATTCTCGTAATGAGGAGGAGCCTGACGAACATCTCAGGATAGTACTGCAGACCTTGAGAGAGCACCAGTTATATGCGAAGCTTAGTAAGTGTGAGTTTTGGCAAGATTATATATCCTTTTTTGGGCACATTATTTCTATAACAAGAGTGTCAGTTGATCCCAAGAAGGTAGATGCAGTAGAAAACTGGACAGTTGCAAAGACAGTGGCGGAGGTGCGTAGTTTTCTTTGCTTGGCAGGATACTACAGAAGATTTATGTCAGACTTTGCTAAGATCTTGACACCTATGACTTGGTTGACACACAAGAAAGTTAAATTTGTGTGGACAGCAGAGTTTCAGATAGCCCTTGAAGAGTTGAAGAAGAAGTTAATCTCTGCCCCAATCCTTACTCTCCCACCCGGCTCTGAAGGATTCACAGTGTATTGTGATGCATCTGGCAAGGGGCTTGGATGTGTTATGATTAAACAAGGGAGAGTGATAGCGTATGCTTCTCGGCAGCTCAAAGATCATGAGAAGAACTATCCAACTCATGATTTGGAGTTAGCAGGAGTGGTGTTTGCGCTTAAGCTATGTAGGCATTACTTATATGGCGATCGGGTGGAGATCTTTACAGATCTTAAGAGTTTAAAATATGTATTCATGCATAAGGACTTAAACATGAGACAGAGGAGGTGGCTGGAGTTATTGAAAGACTATGATGTGAAACTTTAATACCATCCGGACAAGGCAAATGTAGTAGCTGATACACTTAGTAGAAGATGTGAAGAATTCATATTGACCACTCAGAAGCATATTTTAGAAGACTTATGAGAGATAAAAATTAAGATAGTACTTTCACATGATATAGGAGTTCTGGCTAGCCTACATATCCAGTCAACTTTGGGGGATAGAATCAAGATAGCTCAGGCAGAGGACCTGAATATTCAAAAGCTACGGAAAGAATGTGAGTCCGGTCTTCGAAAGGAGTTGGCGATTCATTCGGATGGAATGTTGAGGTTTGGGAACCGTCTTTATGTGCCAAGTAGAGATATAAGATAAGAGGTGATGACTGAAGCACACAGTTTCCAATATTTTATTCATCCCGGAGGCACAAAGATGTACCAAGATATTAAGCAATATTTCTGATGGAACATGATAAAAAGAGAGAGAGCTCAGTTCGTTTCACGATGTCTTGTATGTCAGCAAGTGAAGGCAGAACAACAGAGACTGACATAATTATTGCAGCTATTTTCTATTCCAGAATGGAAGTGGAAACACATCACCATAGATTTTATAACCAGTTTACCTAGATCCCCGACTGATTGAGATACAGTTTGGGTGATAGTAAAAAATCATCAATCCTAAATAGAACCATACTGGGACAGAAACTATAAGAGCGTTGTACCATTGGTATACCGACGATATGCCAAAAATTTATCAAAATGAGAAAAAAACCTCATAGAACACAAAAATACTGAGATTATAGACTCTTAAGTGTCAGGCCCAAATGGAGAGATCATTCGCCCTAGTGTCACGAAAACCAGTGCCTATAAAAGACATCATTGTCACACCTCGATCCCGGAGGACCGAAAGTCACCACTGAGCTCGATGCTGTGTAAGCCTAAGTTATGCTTACACAAGGCCAGGACTTGTACAATAACAAAATAAGCTATTCAAGGCCAGAAGTAGCGGCATAATATTGTTAAAAATTGATTGAATACAATGGTATAAGAAAATAATATCTTTACTGATATCTTTAAAATGATTGCAAGGCTTTCAATATACATATTGTCAGCACCCTTTTTTGGCGCACATTGGTGCATTTCTCCTTGGCGCACTTTGGCGCACAATGTTTGCAAGCCCGACCATTGTTTAGACCGGATCAGAGAGTTATGGAGACAGTGAATTTGGTTGGGTTGGTGGCATGTGTGGCTTAGATGGGTTTGAGTGATACAATGGTCCAAATCTCAAACTTAAACCTATATATTCCCATTTTTCTCTCTCTGCTAATTATCTTTTTCTTTCCATTTTCTCTTCCCCCCATAGGCAAGTACATCTTGTACAAGAAGAAGAACCATTGATTTACGCATGCTTTTAGTTCTTATTATTCCAGTTTATTTTTAGCTTATATTGTTGGGACCGAGCACCCCTTCATCTTTAATATTTGTTGTTCTTGATTTTCTTGGTTGGAATTGCATGAACCTGAGTTTGGGTCTATGGGTTCACTTTTATTTTCCTAGGGTTTGTGTCACGTCCCGGTCCCATAAGGGCCGACCGTCCTCGCTTGGTCCCTACGGAACCGATCTTCCTCGCTTGGGCGCAATGTCGTGCAAGCCTAAGTTACGCTTGCACCAGGCATAGTACATGCACAAGACACAAGTCAGATGAAAATATACATTTATAAGCACAGAATATAAATGCAGAGAACAAAAATTGAACACATTTGATAGGAACACAAAATACTTTTTTTATTGAATACTTGAAGATGGATTACAAGGTACTTGCTTGTCAGAGTTACAAAATATGTCATAGATGGCTTACAACTCTTTTTACAAATCCAAAATGAGCCACAACGTTCCTACATTATATCCTTTTAGTCGGACAAAAATTAAAACAACTAGCAGAAGAGGAGTTTGCACACATGAGAGGAAAGCTAAGGAAGCAGCACGAGAACGATCCCGCTGGAAGGATGCGCTAACACTGATTCAAAATTCTCGCCAAGCTCTTGCTACCAGAACCTGGAGATTTTCCCACAAACGTGGGTCAGTACTACAATATGTACTGGTGAGCGACCGTGGCCAAACTCACCTAGAAATCTACACTAAGGAAGCATGTGAAGCTAGCATTATTAGGTGATCTTTCTATTTGTCTAGTCTCTTTTAACATGCTAGAAAACATAAATAATAGATAGACTACGCATATGATAAATCTTACCCACGGTCGAGCGGTTATCCCTGCAGCAGACACACAAGTTAGCAATAATTTGCATATATGTATATAACTCATGCATCTGTGTTGGCATCAAGTATCAGGTGTGCATAGAAGATAACTTATCATGCGACCTAACTACATGATGGTCCATGGGAAACCCATTCTATATAGACATGAACACCCCCTGATCGTGAGGAGTTCATTGCCTCAGGGTGTTCCTCTGATCCCCCTAGGGCGGACGATCCCCAGTGCCCCAAAAATGTAAAACCCCATATTTTTAAATATTATTAATTAATTATTGAATTTATTTATATTATTTTGTAGTTATTTAGATAATATATACGTAGTAATTTAAGTACCTTGATAATTAATCATTTAAAATTTTTGCACAAAACTATTTTGGGATCCGTGTGGGAGAGTGTTAGATTTTTAAGATTTTAATTGGGTACAAATATATTTTTATACCTTAAATATATATGTAAATAATATATAGTTATTAAATATGGTAATAATAATAATAATAAGAGTAGTAATAATAATAATAATAATAACAATAATAGTATAATAATGTTAGTGTTAGTAATAATAATGTTAATAATAATAATGATAATTATAGTATTATTAGTAATAATAAGAATAATAGAAAAGAAAAGAGAAAGAAAAGAATAGAAAAGAAAAAGAAAAAAGAAAAAAGAAAATCTAATTGAATTAACTAAACCCTAACCCATACCTAAACCCTACCCATTAGCTACCCACGACCCGGCCCGCAGCAAAATAGCAGCAGCTGCAAAATCCCCCCCCCCCGCGACCTATATATATATATATGTATATTATATAACTAAACCCTAACCCTAAGTTTCCTCCTTCGACCCTGAGCGCCGCCGCCGACCGCAGAGCCACCACCGCCGCCGCCGCAGAGCCACCGCCGCCGCGACAACAACTGAACAGCAACTTAGCCCTGTTCATGCCTCATTTTTCGTGCCATCGCTCGACCAAATTCAACCCGGCTTCACCGGTATGTTCCAGACCTATCCCTCTTCCAATACTGTGTATTAATTTTCTTCGAACAGTGCGTAACCCTAGGTGAAAACCGAGACCAAGTTGGAGAAAAACCATGTCCATTAATTTCAGAAAAACTGTTGCAACCACCCATGTTTAAAGACTCGTATCTTCCACCACAGAGATCCAAACTTAGAAATTCTTTTTGCTATATGAAGACCATATAACCGAGATTATTTCCTGTCAATTATAATATTTTATTAGGTGTTATATGCAGAAATAAATTAGGTTAAAAACCCATAAAAACTTGTTTTCGTAACACAAAAACTTGTGATACGGAGCGCGTCCCGACAAACGGGACCGTCCCATCGTATACCAATTACACCAAAAAGTGTGTATGGTATGTACAGACGTATGGGCATTCGCAGAAACTGATTTGGACGCGTTTCCGCGTCGGAATCAACCCGTATCCGCAAAAAGTCCATGTATCATAACTTTTGTAAAATACTGCACTATTTAGTGTACGCTCGTCAGAACGTGACGAAACTTGCGCCATTGGATTCGTGGTATCACGCTGATCTTGTGATCCAAGTTTTACGCGATTCTGAGATAGCTGACCAAGCCGCCTATTTGCGGGTCCTACGGTTGACTTTTTGGATGAATTTGTGTTTGGCTCACCGGAATCTAAAATTGGACATACCGTTGAGTTCGTATTGACGTTTAGAATCTGTTTGACCTATAATTTGTCCCTTTTAGAGACCTTTATCCCTGGCATGCTTTTCGGTGCAAAGTGGACCATTTGTGGACCTCGCTTTGACCCAAAATTACCGTTTTGCCCCTGTGTCCAAATTGGACGAAAGGGTAGTGTTTTCTAGCTATCTCGCTTATTCTGGGAATGTTGGTGATGTTTATTTCAGCATCCGAAGACGTTCATTCTGAGGCCGTAGTTTCTGATCTTGTGTGCTTGACTCCTGGACGTTACACTTTGCAGCTCTCTTGCCAGGCAAGATACCTTGCCAAATTGCTTACAGTACTTTGCATGCTTATTATATTTTAGATGTTCATTGCATGTGTATTTTTCTTTCAGTCATTTACATACTATATTTATGTTGACACACACTTGATACATAGTATCATGGAAGGGGAGGACAATCAGTAGGCGTATGGGCTATAACCACTCTGGTAAACCGTAGTATCTAGCACGCACTATGGTAGTGTGTCGCGCTGGTCTCTACCCCCACGGTATGTCGATTTCTGGAGTCGCGCTGGTCGCTATCCTCGCGGTATGTCAATTTCTGATGTCCCTGCCGTGTGTGTGAGTTGTGAGATTTAGATCGAGTAGCCTACCCTTGCCCATACGTCAAAAAGTTGTCCTCATTATGCATTTCATATAGATTGTCTTGTACATCGTACTTATATATTTTCTGTCTAAATTGCATGTTTACTGTATTTAATTGACATGCTTCTATGTATCTTGTTACGTCCCTCTGAGGACCTGGTCCCTTGCCAGGTATAGACGATCAGGAGTATCCGCAGGAGTACGGGCCTGGACCTGACGCATTATTTTCTACCGAGGAGGTCTTACCTTCTGAGCATCATTGATTATCTCTAGTGATAGATCTTCTTAGCTGATACACTTCTATCATCATCTTATTTTATTTTGGAGATTTTATACTTCTCTCTCATTCTAGTTTTGATATAGTCATTGGTAGTGGATTTGTCTCCACCCGACTATTAGTTTTGGATTATTCAGACTCATTATTCTAGTTTAGTTATTTCTTTTCTGTGACTTGTTGTGTGGATGAGATTAGTATATCTGTGACTTGTGACCATATATATACCGTATGTGAGTTTATATTCATATTACAACGTACGCGTGTATTATGGTATCCATATATTGGAGTTGCCATATACATACGGCTGGCATGCTTACGTGTTCCTAGTCCTACGTATTTTGGGACTGGGGCGTGACATATTTTTGTGGTGGCCCATGTAGGTCGAGAGCATATTATCTCGGTTACGTTACTGTACCGAGCAAGCCTGCATATAGGATTAGAATATAGGATCTCATCCACTTATTTAATTACCTCTCTTGATTCATTCCGTATTCTTATTTGATTACTTGCATTGCATCTTGCTTGATCCTTTCACAACGTCAACCTTATCTTTCCTGCGTGCTTGATAGGAGTTAGGAAGGTACCTTGTACTAGGTATATACACTCTAGTATTCAATAACACTATTATTTAAATCTTTGTAAGTTTGGTAGTATGCCTCATAACCTAGTATCACATAGTCCTCCTGACCAATTAATGAAGTATAAATGAATGACACCAACTATAGACTTGAATAAAAAGATAGTGTTTACCCAGACTGTAGAACTTAGAGGCTCATACACTCATTTGGTTGACTTTAGACTTAGACAAGAAATTTGTCACGCCCCAGTCCCAAAATGTCAGGAACTAGGCCACGTGTCCCTGGCCAGCTGACACGTCACTAAGGGCTTAACCCATTTTGAATGGACCCAAAGGAACATGCTACGCTGTCCTAAAATAAGTAATAAACAGGTAAATCTATCTCATCCACAATAAAATGACAGGGAAATAAGTGCTGAATATATATAAAAACTGAGTCTGATAATGTCAAAGTACACACTGGTGGGTACAAGCCCACTACAAAACTAATAATAGCACAGAAAAATCAGATAGACTAAGTAGCGTCTATCTGATGAAAACATCTCCATCTCAAGGTGGCAAGCTTTTAGGATCAGGCCTACTCTGAGGGTGTCTCCTCTAGCTCCTCCTCGGTAATCAGGGCCGTACACAGTGGGGTAGAAGGCTTCGTCTAGATCTGGCAGGGAACCAGGTCCTCAGTGGGACGTAACAAGATACAGAAAAATGACATGCCATATAAATACTGAATAAATAAATAAATACAGGGTGCTAACAATCTAAGTGAAATGCAAGTAAAGACCTTGTAGTACGCATGGGAAAGTGTAGGCTTGACATATGATGACTTAATTCACCAATCGTGTTGACTGGCTAGTATATGTATCATATGCCCCCGGACACACGGGTAGCTCTGCAATCGACCATCTCCGAGGAGCATGGTACGAAGGATAAAAGACTCATGGAGGGGTATCCCATACGTCCACTAGTTATCTTCCCCGCCCAATGTTCTAAATGCTAAGTCGTACTTTTCCTGAGTTTATACTAAGCCGTGATGCGGTTCACACGTACTAGTAGCTAATCAAATACGTAGCTCACATCCCAATATGTATTGCAACCTTGTTGCGTGTTCCCGTAACAGGGTCTAGGAGAATATTAGGATACTCTCACAATTGTTGGTGAATCTGTAAGACTAAGTTAATTATACTAATTGTCAACGTATCAGTTGACTGTACCTGAGGTAGTCTCAGGTACTCATAGTTATATGAGATTCAGAAACAAGAGCATATAACAATATTAAATTTAAACAGTAAACTTGGCAAGGTATACTTGCCTACTCCCTGATAGTGTTGATAACCTGATCTCACAGTCAGGTTTGAAGGTGTTTGTGACAGGGGGTCACTGGTTGTGCTGGAGTTGGGTTCTGTTAAAACATACAGGTTTGTGATTATCAGGGTATAATATAAAAGTATATACATACTTATGTATAATATATATATATAGGATACACACATATATATATAGTATATATATATATATATATCGATATAATATATAGTAGTAGTATATATTTAGTATATATATAAAGCAAGGAAAATGCAGGAATGTAAATATATATATATATTAGCAGGGTATATCCATTGACATATAATAATATAATATTATCATGGTGTATCCACTGATATATAATAATATAATATTATCAGGGTGTATCCACTGATATATAATAATATAATATTATCAGGGTATATCTACTGATATATAATAATATAACAAAAATAAATTGACATTGCGAGAAATATAAATGTACATATATAGGTAGGCTGTATTATCCAGCACAGGTAATATAAATATATATATAATATATGTACTGTATATCCAGTACTATGATAATAATTATATATAATATCATATACATATAAATATATGTATACATATATTTATATATATTACATATATATATTTAAATAAGTAAAACAGAATTAAAATGCATATATACATATTAATATTTATTAAATAATATATAACATATAAATAATATGTTATATATAACTATATACATATAGATATACATATATATGTATATATATACTTATATATACATTATATATATATAATAATAATATATTTATATAATATACATATACTGTATTTATACAGTATATATAATATTTATATATATATAGATATACATATATATATATACATATATATATATACATATATATATACATGTATACACACATATAGGTATTTATATATATATACATATATACTAGGGTTAGGGGGTATACCCACTGACAGGGGGTCCCACGTGTCGTCGACGGCGGGAGGACGGCGGCGGAGACGGCCGGAGGTGGCCGAAGGAGCAACAACAGCAGCAGTGGCTGCTAGCAGCAGCAGCAGCAGTAGCTGCTTGCGGGGGCTGCCGGCGGCGGAGGAGTGGCGGAGGCGGTGGTGCAGGCGGAGGGTTCGACGGAGGGAAGGGTGGTGAGCAGACTGGTGGTGGTGGCGGTGGTCCACGACGGTGGTGGTGGCGGCTAGAGGCGGTCGGAGGTGAGGGAGGGGCTGCTGTGCGGGTGTGGGGAAGGACGCTGCGGGGGTGAGGGCGGCTGGAGGGAGCGTCGTGAGGCGGTGAGGGGGTGGTGGTCCGGTGGAGGGGAGGGTGGTGAGTCGAATGGTGGAGGTGGTGGCGGTGCACGGTGGCCGAAGACGGTGGTGGGGGTGGTTCGGGTGGTGGTGGCTGTGGTTGAGGGTGTTGGGGAGATGGGGTTGCGGGGGCTGCTCACGGCGGAGGGGATGGCCGGGGACGGTGGGGCTTGGCCGGAAGGGAGAGGGGGTCAGGGCAGAGGCTTCGCCGGAGTTGGGTGGCCGGTGGTGGCGGAGGGAAGTGGCTGTGGGGGTTTGTAAGGGAGAGGGTTAGGGTTTATATAGGAGTTTGGCCAATGACATAATTGTAAATAAGGGAAAAGTCTAGGGCATTTAGGTAATTGATTTTTGGGATATTTTTTCCTGATTTTTCTGGATGTTTTGGGTGGGTCCCATGCCACCTATTGTCTAGCCAATGAGGTTATGCCACCTTACATGCACTTTTGCATAAAAACCCCTAACTTTCACAATTTGCATAAAAACCTATTTTTGGTATTTTGCGTAATTTCGCAATTTACCTGATTTAAAATACTGATTTTCCGAAATTCTGAATTATACAGAAATGAGGGAAACAGCTAGAAAAATGTCTTGGGAAGTGTGGGGGTGAGTCTAGGCAGAGGCAGGGCCTGATTTCTGAGTGATACAGATCCTCGTATTTATTAATTAATAAATACTGCGCACGATGTTCACTAATTAATTAGAGGCAGTTAGGGTTATAATTTCTCTATGGTGTCTAAACACTAATTGTAGTATAATTAGAGTAGAATATTATCGTATTTTTGTTTGGCAAAAACAGGTGCCTACTGGTCCTCAAATCCCTAGGGTACAGAGATGGGTAAAGAACAGAAATTTAAATAGAAAATAAATACGTACGTCTGTAACGATATTTGTGCGACTAAAACGAAGCACCAAACGAGGTTTCTGGGAGTTGTACAAAATACAGAAAAAGTAGTCTAACATGTCTAGAGCAGGTATGTGGACTATGTTTAACATCTAGCGTAATGCCCTAATTAATTGTATAATGAACAGGTGCCCAATTAATTATAATAAATAAAATTTTAAAAAGTTGTCAAAATTCTAATTAGTCAAAACTAATCCTAAATTACTGAAATCTGGTCGAGAGAGTTTACAAAATTAGTATGGCAACTGTAGAGGCACAACACCGATCTTCTTGGTGAACTTAAATTATTCTGTACCTTCCTCCATCATAATCAAGTGTACTTATATTTTTTTACTACCTCGACTTATGCTGCTATTATAGCCTAGTTTTGCAAGCTTATTCTTTTATTGAGCTTGTTCATGATATATGTATTATTGGGGGCCCACACTAATGCAATGTCTAAATCAGAATCAGTGTATTATGGTCCGATCAACCTTAGTGCGCTTGGTTCGCTCTTCGTATCACTACTTTATGTGGATTGAGATATAGTTGACACAACTTGTTAGACAAATATACTTGCCCTCTATACTAGTCAGAGCATATAATGTCAGGTACATAACTGTTCTGATGTGAACATGCGAATAGAAGTTACCAAAATAAGATTTTAATCCACAACTGCTTTGATAACTCCCTTTCAAATTCTCTAATCCCTTTGAATCCCGTACTTGTATTCTATCACCTCCTCCTTGAATTCTTTATTATTGTTTTCCGTCTTCCCCTATTTCGAAAAGACGAACGTTCGTGCTTAGTATAAGTTTGATACACGGATAGTACTGGATACCCCCCTAGGCCAAGCACTCATGATGAAAAATAAGGGAGCGCAGGCACAGGAAGTCATAGATACAGGTACGACCTTAGTTATATTTGTCATTGCATACTCATGACCCCCTATATGACACGAGATCTTAGGTGCATAGTAGACGTAGAATTATATATATGGTAGTTAGCAGATATGAGGATATATTGATATTCTACCCAGATGACATACACGCGATGCTAATAGATGACGCGAGTAGCAGTAGTAGTACTCTTTTCCTATCACCATCTCGCCCCTTGTGGTGGCTCATCTTCTCTTCTATATCCATTCCTTATCTCGTGCTTAACTCTTCCTATCATAGTCGTATCTTTTCGTGCCATTAGGAATTGTTTGATTTACTTCAACTTTACCCTTATTTTGTTAGTTAAACATAAATGTGTTCGTAATGATTGATAACTAAAGGATGAGTTAATAATGATAACCCTTATGTATATGCACTATAGTAATATCTGTATCCCCTTATTATTTTAAAACATGAATAGCATCCCTAGTCTAACAAAAATTAGTTGGATTGTTGAAATAGTTCATACTCCTAATAGTTTTTAGTCAAGACCTTAATTGTTGCCCTAAAACTTAGACTAAGCTTAGGAAAGAGTTGAAGACACTTGTTACGAACTGACAACTATGACAATTCGCTGGCGAAGTAGCGACAGCTGCAGCTAGACCATTATGGTAGAGTAGTCGAAGTATTTGCAGACATACTGGTCAGGTGGCATGGCAGTATTAGATTACGATACTTGACGGGTATAAAGAAAAATTATGGTTATGAGATTCCAGACAGGTATCCCAAGATTCTTGACCCAATAAATAAATTCGTCTTACAACCTAGACAATAGCCTCAAGAGACTTTGACTACTAGTAGAATTCTTGTAAGTTGGGTAGTATAGACGAGTCAGAGGAAAATAGAATAGGGTATGGACAATAAATGAGAAGTGTTAAGGTGACTGACCATGATTTTTAGGAAGCAATGCTAGATAGCAATGAAGTGTAATAGCTATAGTGATTCATTATGAATATGGGTGGTGCCAATTTCGAGGACAAAATTTTTATAAGTTGGATAGAATGTAAAATCTCATATTTTTAAATATTATTAATTAATTATTGAATTTATTTATATTATTTCTTAGTTATTTAGATAATATATACGTAGTGATTTAAGTACCTAGATAATTAATCATTTAGAAATTTTGCACAAAACTCTATTGGGATCCTTGTGGGAGAGTGTTAGATTTTTAAGATTTTAATTGGGTACAAATGTATTTTTATACCTTAAATATATACGTAAATAATATATAGTTATTAAATATGGTAATAATAATAATAATAATAATAATAATAATAATAATAATAATAATAATAATAATAATAATAATAGTGTAATAATATTAGTGTTAGTAATAATAATGTTAATAATAATAATGATAATTATAGTATTATTAGTAATAATAAGAATAATAGAAAAGAAAAGAGAAAGAAAAGAAATAGAAAAGAAAAAGGAAAAAGAAAAAGAAAAAGAAAATCTAATTGAATTAACTAAACCCTAACCCATACCTAAACCCTACCCATTAGCTACCCACCACCCGACCCGCAGCAAAACAGCAAAGTTGCAAAATCCCCCACGCACCCCCGCGCGCAGTATTCCCCCCCTCCCCCCCGCGACCTATATATATATATATATATGTATATTATATAACTAAACCCTAAACCCTAACCCTAAGTTTCCTCCTTCGACCCTGAGCGCCGCAGTCGACTGCAGAGACACCACCGCCGCCGCCGGAGCAGCCGCCAGCCGCCGCGACCAGCTTCCGCGATCGCGCCCCGCGCAAGCCCACGCGACCATGCCCCGCGCAAGCGCACGCGATAGCAACTGAACATCAACTTAGCCCGGTTCATGCCTCGTTTCTCGCACCATAGCTCGACCAAATTTGACCCCGTCTTCACCGGTATGTTCCCGACCTATCCATCTTCCAATACTGTGTATTAGTTTCCTTCAAACAGCGCGTAACCCTATGTGAAAACTGAGATCACATCCTTTAATTTCAGAAAAACTGTTGCAACCACCCATGTTTAAAGACTCGTATCTCCCACCAAAGAGATCCAAACTTAGAAATTCTTTTTGCCATGTGAAGAACATATAATCGAGATTATTTCCTGTCAATTACAATATTTTATTAAGTGTTATATGCAAAAATAAATTAGGTTAAAAACCCATAAAAACTTATTTTTGTAACACAAAAACTTGTGATATGGAGCGTGCCCCACCAAACAATTATACTAATTGTTGGTGAGTCTGTAAGACTAAGTTAATTATACTAATTGTCAACGTATCAGTTGACTATACCTGAGGTAGTCTCAGGTACTCATAGTTATATGAGATTCAGAAACAAGAGCATATAACAATATTGAATTTAAACAGTAAACTTGGCAAGGTATACTTGCCTACTCCCTGATAGTGTTGATAACCTGATCTCACAGTCAGGTTTGAAGGTGTTTGTGACAGGGGGTCACTGGTTGTGCTGGAGTTGGGTTCTGTTAAAACATACAGGTTTATGATGATCAGGGTATAATATAAAAGTATATACATACTTATGTATAATATATATATAGGATACACACATATATATATATATATATATATATATAGTATATATATATATATATCGATATAATATATAGTAGTAGTATATATTTAGTATATATATAAAGCAAGGAAAATGCAGGAATGTAAATATATATATATTAGCAGGGTATATCCACTGACATATAATAATATAATATTATCATGGTGTATCCACTGATATATAATAATATAATATTATCAGGGTGTATCTACTGATATATAATAATATAATATTATCAGGGTATATCTACTAATATATAATAATATAACAAAAATGAATTGACATTGCGAGAAATGTAAATGTACATATATAGGTAGGCTGTATTATCCAGCACAGGTAATATAAATATATATATATAATATATGTACTGTATATCCAGTACTATGATAATAATTATATATAATATCATATACATATAAATATATGTATACATATATTTATATATATTACATATATATATTTAAATAAGTAAAACAGAATTAAAATGCATATATACATATTAATATTTATTAAATAATATATAACATATAAATAATATGTTATATATAACTATATACATATAGATATACATATATATGTATATATACTTATATATACATTATATATATATAATAATAATATATTTATATAATATACATATACTGTATTTAATATACTATATTTATACAGTATATCTAATATTTATATATATATAGATATACATATATATATACATATATATATACATGTATACACACATATAGGTATTTATATATATATACATATATACTAGGGTTAGCGGGTATACCCACTGACAGGGGGTCCCACGTGTCGTCGACGGCGGGAGGACGGCGGCGGAGACGGCCGGAGGTGGCCGGAGGAGCAGCAACAGCAGCAGTGGCTGCTAGCAGCAGCAGCAGCAGTAGCTGCTTGCGGGGGCTGCCGGCGGCGGAGGAGTGGCGGAGGCGGTAGTGCAGGCGGAGGGTTCGACGGAGGGAAGGGTGGCGAGCAGACTGGTGGTGGTGGCGGTGGTCCACGACGGTGGTGGTGGCGGCTAGAGGCGGTAGAAGGTGAGGGAGGGGCTGCTTTGCGGGTGTGGGGAAGGACGCTGCGGGGGTGAGGGTGGCGGGAGGGAGCGTCGTGAGGCGGTGAGGGGGTGGTGGTCCGGTGGAGGGGAGGGTGGCGAGTTGAATGGTGGAGGTGGTGGCGGTGCACGGTGGCCGGAGACGGTGGTGGGGGTGGTTCGGGTGGTGGTGGCTGTGGTTGAGGGTGTTGGGGAGATGGGGTTGCGGGGGCTGCTCACGGAGGAGGGGATGGCCGGGGACGGTGGGGCTTGGCCGGAGGGGAGAGGGGGTCAGGGCGGAGGCTTCGTCGGAGTTGGGTGGCCGGTGGTGGCGGAGGGAAGTGGCTGTGGGGGTTTGTAAGGGAGAGGGTTAGGGTTTATATAGGAGTTTGGCCAATGGCATAATTGTAAATAAGGGGAAAGTCTAGGGCATTTAGGTAATTGATTTTTGGGATATTTTTCCCTGATTTTTCTAGATGTTTTGGGTGGGTCCCATGCCACCTATTGTCTAGCCAATGAGGTTATGCCACCTTACATGCACTTTTGCATAAAAACTCCTAACTTTCATAATTTGCATAAAAACCTATTTTTGGTATTTTGCGTAATTTTGTAATTTACCTGATTTAAAATACTGATTCCCCGAAATTCTGAATTGTACAAAAATGAGGGAAACAGCTGGGGAAATATCTTGGGAAGTGTGGGGGTGAGTCTAGGCAGAGGCAGGGCCTGATTTCTGAGTGATACAGATCCTCGTATTTATTAATTAATAAATACTGCGCACGATGTTCACTAATTAATTAGAGGCAGTTAGGGTCATAATTTCTCTATGGTGTCTAAACACTAATTGTAGTATAATTAGAGTAGAATATTATCGTATTTTTGTTTGGCAAAAACAGGTGCCTACTGGTCCTCAAATCCCTAGGGTACAGAGATGGGTAAAGAACAGAAATTTAAATAGAAAATAAATACGTACGTCTGTAACGGTATTTGTGCGATTAAAACGAAGCACCAAACGAGATTTCTGGGAGTTGTACAAAATACAGAAAAAGTAGTCTAACATGTCTAGAGCAGGTATGTGGACTATGTTTAACAGCTAGCGTAATGCCCTAATTAATTATATAATGAACAGGTGCCCAATTAATTATAATAAATAAATTTTTAAAAAGTTGTCAAAATTCTAATTAGTCAAAACTAATCCTAAATTACTGAAATCTGGTCGAGGGAGTTTACAATCTACCCTCCTTAGAATATTTCGTCCTCGAAATAAAAACAAACATGTAATGAGAATGAAAGATTGATTTAGGACATAAAATGATTACTTAAGATTGAGTTTGAAATATTGGACATACCCTGGTTTGGAAATAGGTGGGGATAACGCTGTCGAATATCCTCTTCCCGTTCCCAGGTTGATTCACCTGATGCATGATGCCTCCATGCAACACGAACTAAAGGGATAGTCTGGCCTCGCAACACCTTCTCGCTACGGTCTAAGATCTCTACAGGTTTCTCCTGGTACGATAGGCTTGGGCCGACGGTGATCTCTGAATGGTCCAGCACATGACTTGGGTCTGGAATGTATCTCCTCAGCTGAGATACGTGGAAGACGTTATGCACTCCTTCTAAGTTCTGAGGTAGAGCTAGTCTGTAAGCAACTTCTCCGACGCGATCCAGCACATTGAAGGGTCCAATGTACCTTGGACTCAGTTTTCCTCTTCCTCCAAATCTGATAGTACCTCGGGTGGGTGAGATCTTCAAGAACACATGCTCTCCCACTTGGAACTCTAGAGGTCGTCGATGTACGTTGGCCCAGTGCTTCTTTCTGTCTTGTGCAGCTCGTAGGTGTCCCTGGATCTTCTTTACTTTCTCCACCGTACGAATAATCAATTCTGGTCCCAAGATCTGTCTCTCGCCTACATCGCTCCAGCATACTGGGGAACGACATTTCCTGTCATACAAAGCTTCAAAGGGAGCCATTTGAATGCTCGCTTGATAGCTATTGTTGTAAGAAAATTCTACCAGGTATAGATGATCTTCCCATGATCCGCTGAAATCAAGCATGCAGGCTCTCAGCATATCTTCAAGTGTCTGGATGGTGCGTTCTGATTGGCCATCTGTCTGTGGGTGATACGAGGTACTGAACTTGAGGCGGGTACCAAGACTTTCTTGCATACTTCGCCAGAAGTAAGATGTAAACCTTGTATCTCTATCAGATACTATGCTGACCGGTACTCCATGCAGACGCACTATCTCCTTCATGTACATGTCCGCCAAGATTTCTGTAGATTGTCCGACTCTAAAAGGTAGGAAATTTGCAGCCTTTGTGAGTCTATCTACGATTACCCATACAGCATTACGACCACTGGGACTTCTTGGGAAGCCCGAAACAAAATCCATCGTAATGTGCTCCCATTTCCACTCGGGTATTGGGAGGGGTTGAAGTAGACCGGCAGATCTCTGATGTTCAGCTTTGACTTGCTGACACACCAGGCATTTAGCCACAAAGCGTGCTATCTCTCGCTTTATTCCATGCCACCAGTAATATTGTCGCAGATCCCTGTACATCTTTGTGCCTCCTGGATGTATAGAATATGTTGAGCTATGAGCTTCTGACATCAGCTCCTCACGAAGTTCTCCATTTTGAACATAAAGACGATCACCACATCTTAAGGTCCCATCTTCGTGTATGCGACATTCTGTCTGGATTCCAGCCTCTGTTCTTTGGCGAAGCCTCTGAAATCTTGCATCTGTTGGTAGAGCAGCTTTGATTCTTTCGACCAATGTTGATTGTAGCTAATAGTTTGATAATTGGCCGTCAATTCCTGGCATAATGACCTCTATTCCCAACTTTTCTAGATCTCTCAATAGACCTGGTTGGTTGATCATAAAGAATGTCGAGGGTCTTCTGCTTAGAGCATCAGCTACTACATTTGCCTTTCCTGGATGGTACTGCAAATCGATCTCGAAATCCGTCATCACTTCGAGCCATCGTCTTTATCTCAGATTTAGGTCCTTCTGGGTGTAGACGTATTTCAGGCTCTTGTGATCAGTGAATATCTTCACTCGTTCGCCGTATAGATAATGTCTCCATAGTTTCAGGGCGAAGATGACTGCGGCAAGCTCCAGGTCGTGAGTGGGGTAATTCTTCTCATGAGTCCTCAGTTGTCTTGAGGCATAAGCTACAACCTTCCCATGTTGCATTAAGACACAACCCAATCCTTTTCCGGATGCATCGCTATAGATTACGAAACCTCCGGATCCAGATGGTATAGTCAAGATGGGGGCAGTAGTCAGATGTTTCTTCAACTCATCAAAAGCTGTCTGGCATTCCTCAGACCAGATGAACTCCTGATCCTTGCGGGTCAACCGGGTTATTGGTTCCGCGATTCGTGCAAAGTTTTCTACGAACCTCCGGTAATATCCGGCAAGTCCTAGAAAGCTTATCACCTCTGAGATATTGGTAGGGGTTGGCCACGTCTCGATAGATGAGATCTTTGCTGGGTCCACCGAGATGCCTTCTCCTGTGATAACGTGTCCAAGAAAAGCGACACGATCAAGGAAGAACTCGCACTTGCTCATTTTAGCATAAAGGCTCTCTCGTCTCAGCGTCTCTAGCACCAATCTTAAGTGCTCTTCATGCTCCTCGTGGCTCTTTGAATACACCAGAATGTCGTCGATGAAGACTACCACGAACTGGTCCAGATATTGGTGGAAGACTCTGTTCATCAGGTTCATGAATACGACAGGTGCATTAGTTAGTCCAAAAGGCATCACCAGGAACTCGTAATGACCATAACGAGTTCTGAATGCTGTCTTTGGAATATCTTCTCTCCGTTCTTTGACCTGATGATAGCCTGATCTCAAGTCTATTTTTGAGAATACCACAGCTCCTGTCAGTTGGTCGAATAGGTCGTCAATTCGCGACAAGGGGTTTTTGTTTTTGATTGTCAAAGCATTGAGAGCTCTGTAATCAATACACATTCGATATGTCCCGTCCTTCTTTGGTACAAACAGCACTGGTGCTCCCCAGGGTGATGCACTAGGACGAACAAATCCTTTGATCTGTAATTCCTCCAGTTGCAGCTTCAGCTCGTCAAGTTCTTTCTTCGCCAGTCGGTACACATTTGAGGATACCGGTGCAGCTCCGGGTATCAGCTCAATAGTGAACTCTACTTCTCTGTCAGGCGGTAGGCCTGACAATTCCTCCGGGAATACGTCTTCGAATTCTGCAATGATTGCTGGGGGTTCTTTCTCTATCGCCATGTAAGCTCTAGGAGTCTGGCCTACTCCTTGCTCGATGGTACCTCGTACGTATTCGAACTCCGGGTGTCCTGGTGGTCTAAAGATGATACTACCTTTTCGGCAGTCTAGGATAGCATTATTCTGGATTAACCAGTCCATGCCTAAGACGACGTCGAAATTTGGCATAGGGAGTACCAAAAATCGCGCTTTTAGCTCTCTACTACAAACAACTATCGAACATGTTTCAATAATGTTGGTAACTGGAACAATACCTCCTCCAGTAAGAATTTTCCAGCACTTAGGTAGTGGGGAAGTGGCTAGTTTGTGCATGGCTACGAAATTACTAGATATGAATGACAGGGTTGCGCCAGAATCAAATAATGCAGTTGCAAGTAATGATGCAACTAAAATGGTACCTGTGATGGTTTCACCTTCGGGTTCTCCGGCAACTGCAGCGAAAGCAAAGGCCTGCCCGTGCCTTTGTCCTCCAGATTATTGTCTAGCTTTGTTGAATTGAGCCTCCTGAGTGGCCAGGGGTGCTCCTCTCTGATATCCCCCAGATGTTGAGGGTAGCATCTTCTGGGCTTGTGCTCCTGGCTTCTGTCCGTGCTGAGGTGCTGTATCTTTGCGTTGTGGGCAGTCTCTAGCCATATGCTGGCTTGCTCCACATACTAGGCATAATCCTAGCTTTTTTTTGCAGTCATTGATATAATGCCCCTTCTTGCCACAAAAGTGATAAGTCGGGAGCTCCTTCTTCTGGTAAGGCCCCGTTGTCTGCTGCGTCTGATGTTGTGGACGACGCATAGGTCCTCCTGCTCCTTGCTGGTTTTTGGCCGAGAAGATTGGATTCGGGCGTCTTGTTCCTCGGCCAATTGCTTCTTGCAACCTTGCTTCTGTAAGAACCTCCTCGTAGGAGATCCTTGACTGTGCCGTCGTATATCTCTGGAGCTCTAGGGTGAGACCGCGGTGGAATCTCTTGGCCTTCTCCAGCTCGTTCGGTATCAGATTGGCACCGAATCGACTCAGTCGGCAGAACTCTGCATCGTAGGTATCGACGAACATGTTTCCTTGTTCCAGGTGTAGGAACTGGAATATAGGGCATCTTGGACTGTTGCGGGGAAGTACTTGGCATTGAAGTGCTCCAAGAATTGTTCCCAAGTCTGGTCTTTGCCGACGCTACGCTCTATGGATTCCCACCAGTGATGGGCGTTGCCGAGGAGTTGGGCCCTCACAGCGGTCATCCATAGGTCGGGGGTAAGTTGCGATCCTTCTAGTAGCATCTCTGTGTTAGAGATCCAGTCGGAGATCTCCTCTGGGGTTTCGCTGCCTTTAAAGATTATTGGGCTCATCTGGCGGAAACCTCGGACTGTGCCTACTGGTGGACAGGTACTGGTGCCAGGGCAGTGGTTCTCTCCAAGGCCGTCATCAACGTCTGTCTCAAGGCCTCAGTCTGTTGCCACTGAGATTGTCTCAGGGCTTCAGTCTGCTGCCACTGAGTTTGCATCATAGCTTGGAGGAACTGGAATATTTGAGTTTGTCCCTTAAGTTGCGGCATCTGGGCAGGGAAGACGGGAGGTGGAGGCAAAGGTGTCTCCGCCTGCGGTGTTGATGTTTGCCCTTCATGTTGAGCTGGTGTTCCTGTCTGGGCAGGATCCTGGGGAAGATATGGAGTCGGTGGGTAGACCAACATCCTTCTAGGGGATTGGTCTCTTGGGGTGGACGGAGTTCCTTGGACATTGGCCGAGGGGTCTGTTGCTTGGTCAGCCCCATCAATCGCATGTTTCCCGGGTATGTCCATATTTTTGAAGAAAATAGAATAATTAGAAAAGCATGAAGGAAAAGATAATCAAGCAGGATGTGATAAAAAAAAATATTTTAAGGATAGTGTCAGTGTGGATGAGACCTAGTATTCCTATTCTATTGCAGGCTTGCTGGGCATGTCATCATACCACTAGCAATAAATGAGACCTACATGGGCCACCACTAAAACCATGTCACGCCCCAGTCCCAAAATGTCAGGAACTAGGCCACGTGTCCCTGGCCAGCTGACACGTCACTAAGGGCTTAACCCATTTTGAATGGACCCAAAGGAACGTGCTACGCTATCCTAAAATAAGTAATAAACAGGTAAATCTATCTCATCCACAATAAAATGACAGGAAAACAAGTGCTGAATATATATAAAAACTGAGTCTGATAATGTCAAAGTACACACTGGTGGGTACAAGCCCACTATAAAACTAATAATAGCACAGAAAAATCAGATAGACTAAGTAGCGTCTATCTGATAAAAATATCTCCATCTCCAGGTGGCAAGCTTCTAGGATCAGGCCTACTCTGAGGGTGTCTCCTCTAGCTCCTCCTCGGTAGCACATCTAGCCTCCTGATCAGGGCCATACACAGTGGGGTAGAAGGCTTCGTCTAGATCTGGCAGGGAACCAGGTCCTCAGTGGGACGTAACAAGATACAGAAAAATGACATGCCATGTAAATACTGAATAAATAAATAAATACAGGGTGCTGACCATCTAAGTAAAATGCAAGTAAAGACCTTGTAGTACGCATGGGAAAGTGTAGGCTTGACATATGCTGACTTAATTCACCAATCATGTTGACTGGCTAGTATATGTGTCATATGCCCCCGGACACACAGGTAGCTCTACAATCGACCATCTCCGAGGAGCATGGTACGAAGGATAAAAGACTCATGGAGGGGTGTCCCATACGTCCACTAGTTATCTTCCCCGCCCAATATTCTAATTGCTAAGTCGTACTTTTCCTGAGTTTATACTAAGCCGTGATGCGGTTCACACATACTGGTAGCTAATCAAATACGTAGCTCGCATCCCAATATGTATTGCAACCTTGTTGCGTGTTCCCGTGACAGGGTCTAGGAGAATATTAGGATACTCTCATAATTGTTGGTGAGTCTGTAAGACTAAGTTAATTATACTAATTGTCAACGTATCAGTTGACTGTACCTGAGGTAGTCTCAGGTACTCATAGTTATATGAGATTCAGAAACATGAGCATATAACAATATTGAATTTAAACAGTAAACTTGGCAAGGTATACTTGCCTACTCCCTGATAGTGTTGATAACCTGATCTCACAGTCATGTTTGAAGGTGTTTGTGACAGGGGGTCACTGGTTGTGCTGGAGTTGGGTTCTGTTAAAACATACATGTTTGTGATTATCAGGGTATAATATAAAAGTATATACATACTTATGTATAATATATATATAGGATACACACATATATATATAGTATATATATATATATATATCGATATAATATATAGTAGTAGTATATATTTAGTATATATATAAAGCAAGGAAAATGCAGGAATGTAAATATATATATATTAGCAGGGTATATCCACTGACATATAATAATATAATATTATCATGGTGTATCCACTGATATATAATAATATAATATTATCAGGGTGTATCTACTGATATATAATAATATAATATTATCAGGGTATATCTACTGATATATAATAATATAACAAAAATGAATTGACATTGCGAGAAATGTAAATGTACATATATAGGTGGCTGTATTATCCAGCACAGGTAATATAAATATATATATAATATATGTACTGTATATCCAGTACTATGATAATAATTTTATATATAATATCATATACATATAAATATATGTATACATATATTTATATATATTACATATATATATTTAAATAAGTAAAACAGAATTAAAATGCATATATACATATTAATATTTATTAAATAATATATAACATATAAATAATATGTTATATATAACTATATACATATAGATATACATATATATGTATATATACTTATATATACATTATATATATATAATAATATATTTATATAATATACATATACTGTATTTATACAGTATATATAATATTTATATAGATATAGATATACATATATATATATATACATATATATATATACATGTATACACACATATAGGTATTTATATATATATACATATATACTAGGGTTAGGGGGTATACCCACTGACAGGGGGGTCCCACATGTCGTCGACGGCCGGAGGTGGCCGGAGGAGCAGCAACAGCAGCAGTGGCTGCTAGCAGCAGCAGCAGCAGTAGCTGCTTGCGGGGGCTGCCGGCGGCGGAGGAGTGGCGGAGGCGGTGGTGCAGGCGGAGGGTTCTACGGAGGGAAGGGTGGCGAGCAGACTGGTGGTGGTGACGGTGGTCCACGATGGTGGTGGTGGCGGCTAGAAGCGGTCGGAGGTGAGGGAGGGGCTGCTGTGCGGGTGTGGGAAAGGACGCTGCGGGGGTGAGGGAGGCTGAAGGGAGCGTCGTGAGGCGGTGAGGGGGTGGTGGTCCGGTGGAGGGGAGGGTGGCGAGTCGAATGGTGGAGGTGGTGGCGGTGCACGGTGGCCGAAGACGGTGGTGGGGGTGGTTCGGGTGGTGGTGGCTGTGGTTGAGGGTGTTGGGGAGATGGGGTTGCGGGGGCTGCTCACGGCGGAGGGGATGGCCGAGGACGGTGGGGCTTGGCCGGAGGGGAGAGGGGGTCAGGGCGGAGGCTTCGCCGGAGTTGGGTGGCCGGTGGTGGCGGAAGGAAGTGGCTGTGGGGGTTTGTAAGGGAGAGGGTTAGGGTTTATATAGGAGTTTGGCCAATGGCATAATTGTAAATAAGGGGAAAGTCTAGGGCATTTAGGTAATTGATTTTTGGGATATTTTTCCTTGATTTTTCTGGATGTTTTGGGAAGTGTGGGGGTGAGTCTAGGCAGAGGCAGGGCCTGATTTCTGAGTGATACAGATCCTCGTATTTATTAATTAATAAATACTGCGCACGATGTTCACTAATTAATTAGAGGCAGTTAGGGTCATAATTTCTCTATGGTGTCTAAACACTAATTGTAGTATAATTAGAGTAAAATATTATCGTATTTTTGTTTGGCAAAAACAGGTGCCTACTGGTCCTCAAATTCCTAGGGTACAGAGATGGGTAAAGAGTAGAAATTTAAATAGGAAATAAATACGTACGTCTGTAACGATATTTGTGCGACTAAAACGAAGCACCAAACGAGGTTTCTGGGAGTTGTACAAAATACAGAAAAAGTAGTCTAACATGTCTAGAGCAGGTATGTGGACTATGTTTAACAGCTAGCGTAATGCCCTAATTAATTGTATAATGAACAGGTGACCAATTAATTATAATAAATAAAATTTTAAAAAGTTGTCAAAATTCTAATTAGTCAAAACTAATCCTAAATTACTGAAATCTGGTCGAGGGAGTTTACAAAATTAGTATGGCAACTGTAGAGGCACAACACCGATCTTCTTGGTGAACTTAAATTATTCTGTACCTTCCTCCATCATAATCAAGTGTACTTATATTTTTTTACTAGCTCGACTTATGCTGCTATTATAGCCTAGTTTTGCAAGCTTATTCTTTTATTGAGCTTGTTCATGATATATGTATTATTGGGGGCCCACACTAATGCAAGGTCTAAATCAGAATCAGTGCATTATGGTCCGATCAACCTTAGTGCGCTTGGTTCGCTCTTCGTATCACTACTTTATGTGGATTGAGATATAGTTGACACAACTTGTTAGACAAATATACTTGCCCTCTAGACTAGTCAGAGCATATAATGTCAGGTACATAACTGTTCTGATGTGAACATGCGAATAGAAGTTACCAAAATAAGATTTTAATCCATAACTGCTTTGACAACTCCCTTTCAAATTCTCTAATCCCTTTGAATCCCGTACTTGTATTCTATCACCTCCTCCTTGAATTCTTTATTGTTGTTTTCCGTCTTCCCCTATTTCGGAAAGACGAACGTTCGTGCTTAGTATAAGTTTGATACACGGATAGTACTGGATATACCCCCCTAGGCCAAGCACTCATGATGAAAAATAAGGGAGCGCAGGCACAGGAAGTCGTAGATACAGATACGACCTTAGTTATATTTGTCATTGCATACTCATGACCCCCTATATGACACGAGATCTTAGGTGCATAGTAGACGTAGAATTATATATATGGTAGTTAACAGATATGAGGATATATTGATATTCTACCCAGATGATATACACGCGATGCTAATAGATGACGCGAGTAGCAGTAGTAGTACTCTTTTCCTATTACCATCTCGCCCCTTGTGGTGGCTCATCTTCTCTTCTATATCCATTCCTTATCTCGTGGTTAACTCTTCCTATCATAGTCGTATCTTTTTGTGCCATTAGGAATTGTTTGATTTACTTCAACTTTACCCTTATTTTGTTAGTTAAACATAAATGTGTTCGTAATGATTGATAACTAAAGGATGAGTTAATAATGATAACCCTTATGTATATGCACTATAGCAATATCTGTATCCCCTTATTATTTTAAAACATGAATAGCATCCCTTAGTCTAACAAAAATTAGTTGGATTATTGAAATAGTTCATACTCCTAATAGTTTTTAGTCAAGACCTTAATTGTTGCCCTAAAACTTAGACTAAGCTTAGGAAAGAGTTGAAGGCACTTGTTACGAACTGACAACTATGACAATTCGCTGGCGAAGTAGCGACAGCTGCAGCTAGACCGTTATGGTAGAGTAGTCGAAGTATTTACAGACATACTGGTCAGGTGGCATGGCAGTATTAGACTACGATACTTGACGGGTATAAAGAAAAATTATGGTTATGAGATTCCAGACAGGTATCCCAAGATTCTTGACCCAATAAATAAATTCATCTTACAACCTAGACAATAGCCCCAAGAGACTTTGACTACTAGTAGAATTCTTGTAAGTTGGGTAGTATAGACGAGTTAGAGGAAAATAGAATAGGGTATGGACAATAAATGAGAAGTGTTAAGGTGACTGACCATGACTTTTAGGAAGCAATGCTAGATAGCAATGAAGTGTAATAGCTATAGTGATTCATTATGAATATGGGTGGTGCCAATTTCGAGGACGAAATTTTTGTAAGTTGGATAGAATGTAAAATCTCATATTTTTAAATATTATTAATTAATTATTGAATTTATTTATATTATTTCTTAGTTATTTAGATAATATATACGTAGTGATTTAAGTACCTAGATAATTAATCATTTAGAAATTTTGCACAAAACTATTTTGGGATCCTTGTTGGAGAGTGTTAGATTTTTAAGATTTTAATTGGGTACAAATGTATTTTTATACCTTAAATATATATGTAAATAATATATAGTTATTAAATATGGTGGTAATAATAATAATAATAATAATAATAATAATAATAATAATAATAATAGTGTAATAATATTAGTGTTAGTAATAATAATGTTAATAATAATAATGATAATTATAGTATTATTAGTAATAATAAGAATAATAGAAAAGAAAAGAGAAAGAAAAGAAATAGAAAAGAAAAAGGAAAAAGAAAAAGAAAAAGAAAATCTAATTGAATTAACTAAACCCTAACCCATACCTAAACCCTACCCATTAGCTACCCACCACCCGACCCGCAGCAAAACAGCAGCAGCTGCAAAATCCCCCACGCCCCCCGCGCGCAGTATTCCCCCCCCCCCCCGCGACATATATATATATATATATATATATATATATATATATATATATATATATATATATATATATATATAACTAAACCCTAAACCCTAACCCTAAGTTTCCTCCTTCGACCCTGAGCCCCGCAGTCGACTGCAGAGACACCACCGCCGCCGCCGGAGCAGCCGCCCGCCGCCGCAACCAGCTTCCGCGACCGCGCCCCGCGCAAGCGCACGCGACCATGCCCCGCGCAAGCGCACGCGACAACAACTGAACATCAACTTAGCCCTGTTCATGTCTCGTTTCCCGCACCATCGCTCGACAAAATTTGACCCCGTCTTCACCGGTATGTTTCCGACCTATCCATCTTCCAATACTGTGTATTAGTTTCCTTCAAACAGCGCGTAACCCTATGTGAAAACCGAGACCAAGTTGGAGAAAAACCACATCCTTTAATTTCAGAAAAACTGTTGCAACCACCCATGTTTAAAGACTCGTATCTCCCACCACAGAGATCCAAACTTAAAAATTCTTTTTGCCATGTGAAGAACATATAATCGAGATTATTTCCTGTCAATTACAATATTTTATTAAGTGTTATATGCAAAAATAAATTAGGTTAAAAACCTATAAAAACTTATTTTTGTAACACAAAAACTTGTGATATGGAGCGTGCCCCACCAAACGGGACTGCCCCGTCATATACCAATTGTACCAAAAGGCGCGTATGGTATGTACAGACGTATGAACTTTCGCAAAAACTGATTTGGACGCGTGTGCGCATAGAAATCAACCCGTATCCGTAAAAAGTCCCCATATCGTGACTTTTGTAAAATACTGCACAATTTAATGTACGCTCGTCAGAACGCGATGAAACTTACGCCATTGGATTCGTGGTATCACGCTGGTCCTGTGACCCAAGTTTTATGTGATTCTGAGATAGTTGACCAAGCTGCCTATTTGCGGGCCCCACGGTTGACTTTTTGGGTGAATTTGTGTTCGGCTCACCGGAATTCAAAATTGGACGTACCGTTGAGTTAGTATTAATGTTTAGAATTGTTTTGACCTATAATTTGTCCCTTTTAGAGACCTTTATCCCTGGCATGCTTTTCGGTGCAAAGTGGGCCACACGTGAACCCCGCTTTGACCCAAAATTACCTTTTTGCCCCTGTGTCCAAATTGGACGAAAGGGTAGTGTTTTCTAGCTATCTCGCTTATTCTGGGAACGTTGGTGATATTTATTTTAGCATCCGAAGATGTTCATTATTAGGCCGTTGTTTCTGATCCTGTGTGCTTGACTTATAGACGTTACACTTTGCAGCTCTCTTGCCAGGCAAGATACCTTGCCAAATTGCTTATAGTACTTTGCATGCTTATTATATTTTAGATGTTCATTACATGTGTATTTTTCTTTCAGTCATTTATATACTATATTTATGTTGACACACACTTGACACATAGTATTATGAGAGGGGAGGACAATCAGTAGGCGTATGGGCTATAACCACTCTGGTAAACCATAGTATCTAGCACGTACTACGGTAGTGTGTCGCGCTAGTCTCTACCCCCACGGTATGTCAATTTCTGGAGTCGTGCTGGTCGCTACCCTCGCGGTATGTCAATTTCTGATGTCCCTGCCATGTGTGTGAGTTGTGAGATTTAGATCGAGTAGCCTACCCTTGCCCATACGTCGAAAAGTTATCCTCATTATGCATTTCATATCGATTGTCTTGTACAGCGTACTTATATATTTTCTGTCTATATTGCATGTTTACTGTATTTAATTGGCATACTTCTATGTATCTTATTACGTTCCTCTGAGGACCTGGTCCCTTGCCAGGTATAAACGATCAGGAGTATCCACAGGAGTACGGGCCTGGACCTGACGCATTATTTTCTACCGAGGAGGTCTTACCTTCTGAGCATCATTGATTATCTCTAGTGATAGATCTTCTTAGCTGATACACTTCTATCATTATCTTATTTTATATTGGAGATTTTATACTTCTTTCTCATTCTAGTTTTGATATAGTCATTGGTAGTGGATTTGTCTCCACCCGACTATTAGTTTTGGATTATTTAGACTCATTATTCTAGTTTAGTTATTTCTTTTCTGTGACTTGTTGTGTGGATGAGATTAGTATATCTGTGACTTGTGACCATATATATAACACATGTGAGTTTACATTCATATTACAACGTACGTGTGTATTATGGTATCCATATATTGGAGTTGCCATATACATACGGCTGTCATGCTTACGTGTTCCTAGTCCTACGTATTTTGGGACTGGGGCCTGACAAAAAACCTTTCGTGGGATTACCCTTGTGCACAAATTGACTAAAGACCGATGCATGGTATGCAGATCTATCATATAAACTCTTACTATGCAGCAGTTAGACTATACATGAATATCTCTATCTCTTGACTCTATGGTTAGGTAACCCATGAGAGGTTTCTCTAAACATCTCTTATGCATCATATGAGTGACAGATACACATTTATTAAAACAAGCTTTTACAATAGTTATATATATATATATATATATATATATATATATATATATATATATATATATATATATATATATATATAAAGCATGCAATTCATCTCTTTAAGCTTATCTCATTTAGTGAGGCATCATTGTATAGGAACAAGTAACTTGTGCAGACTAGAGATCATTTTATTAAAGCGAATGGACTGAAGGATTCATCGAAGGGCCTAGGCCACTCACCGATTGAATCGAAGGAGAGGATGGGGAAGCCTTATACAACGGTCACTCATTGGTTATGCATCCTGAAATTGCAAAAATACTTGATTAACATCCTTTGATCTTTTTCCCTTATGATTCGAAATGAATGCATAAGCGATAAAGATGAATCATGAAAACCAAGTCATCGAAAGCAAGATAAAACATAAAGCAACACAAAATCAAGCAGCAAAACAACCAACGAAAACTCTTGGACTTATTTTAATAGAAGTCGTTCCATCAATTTGAAGGGTTCATTGTATTTCGTCCGTGTTGATTTGGCGGTAAGGTTTCCCCGAGACTCGATTCTCAACCGAGTCAAAGTAACAAGTGCTCCATAAGTATCTGTTAGGAGCGGGGCATTACATAATACCCCACTGCGAAGAAGTTTCATCCTCAAAACTTAAGAGATCAAGGAGTCAAAGATCAAGGCATCAAGAGGTCAAAGGAATCAGACTCACCAACATCGTGCCCGCTCGTATCGCGCTTAATATTCAACTGATAAATTCTAGGCCTTATCGTTTGATCAGTTTGTCCATTAGCTGGGGCGGGGTTCTAATTCTATCCACGTTCTGCATTGTCCACTTGGTTCTCTGGAACCCTTCTCTTGTTCTGACAATCTCTGAAGCTATGCCCCCCCTTACGACAGTTGAAGCACTCTCTATTTTTGGTGCTATGACCTCGTCAGCCACAAACGGTGCACTCTTGAGCAGGGCGCTGCTCACCTTCTATCTTCATCTCCCATCTTGGTATCTTTTGATAGGAGGGTTTCGAGTAGCTGGTGCCTTCTCGAAAATACTCCGTGGCGAATATTGCTCATTCTAAACCACTGCCTCAAAGGCTTTTATGTAGGAGGTACATTCACGGTTCATAACAACTTTTCTGAGGACGTTATTCAAACCCTTAATAAATCTGTGTGTACGTTCCCTCTCGTTAGGAATCAACGAGCTAGCGAACTTAGCAAGTTTGGAGAATTTTGACTCATAGTCCTCGACGGACTTGCTCCCTTGCTTAAGTTCGATAAACTCATCTTCCTTTCTCTGTCTAATGGCAGGTGGAAGGTATTGCTCCTGGAATGCTTCCTTGAATATTCCCTAAATGATTTTGCCGTCTTGGCGCCTGGTGGCAAGATCATGTTTCTTGATCTGCCACCAATCGTGTTCTCATAACCGCAACCGCATGACTGCACACACCACCCTCTTGTTCACATTTATGCCAGCAAATTCGAACAAGTCCTCCAACTTGGTGACCCAGTCCATCACCTTATCCGGCGCGGTCCTGCCTTCGAATTCATGAGGGTTCAACTTCAGAAACTCAGCACCTTTAAATATAGACTTTCTGACCGCCTATGGAGGCTCTTCAGCTTCTGCTAGGCCTGCTTCTCGAGGCACGGGTGCTGCTGCCACAGGTGTCGTGGCGGCTTCCGGTGCATTGGCGACCAAGGTTGTCACTATCTGAGTCAAAGAGTCTAACTGCTTATATTGTGCTATGGCTCGAGCATCAGCCCGTTGCTGCTGAGCCTCAAATCAATCATGTTGGGCATTGAATCATTCTTGTTAATTTTTAAACATGCCAATCAGCCTATCGATTTGGTCATCATTCACGCTTGCTGTGTGCGATGTCCCTTGGTTACCTGTTTTAGTTATCTTGCTGTAAAAGAGAGTAGCTTGTATTAGTCTCATAACGTATTATGGACTTATTGCATGGGACATTGGATTTTTATGCTCTTTAAGATAGGGACATTTTATACTTTTGATTTACTTCTATAGATTCACAACCATTTTCGAAATTCGGGACTTTTTAAATTGTTTGAAAACTTATATCATTTTTGAAAACGATATTTGAAGAGGCCAAGGATATAAAGACGTGCTTTTATACCACTTGTCATGCCCCGGTCCCGTAAGGGCCGATCGTCCTCACTTGGTCCTTACGGAACCGATCGTCCTCGCTTGGGCGCGATGTCGTGCAAGCCTAAGTTGCGCTTGCACCAGTCATAGTACCTGCACAAGACACAAGTCAGACGAAAATATACATATATAAGCATGGAATATAAATGCAGAGAACCAAAGTTGAACACATTTGATAGGAACACAAAATACTTCATTTATTGAATACTTGAAGATGGATTACAAGGTACTTGCTTGGCTGAGTTACAAAATATGCCATAGATTGCTAACAACTCTTTTTTACAAATCCAAAACTAGCCACAACGCCCATACATTATATCCTTTTAGTAGGACCAAAATCAAAACAACTTGCAGAAAAGGAGTTTGCACACAGAAGAGGAAAGCTAAGGAAGCAGCACGAGCACGGTCCCGCTGGAAGGATGCGCTAACACTAGTTCAAAATGCTCGCCAAGCTCTCGCTACCAGAACCTTGAGATTTTTCCACAAACATGGGTAAGTACTACAACATGTACTGGTGAGCGACCGTGGCCAAACTCACCTAAAAATCCACACTAAGTAAGCATATGAAGCTAGCATTATTAGGTAATCTTTCTAGTTGTCTAGTCTCTTTTAACATGCTAGAAAACATAAACAATAGATAGACTACGCATATGATAAATCTTATCCACGGTCGAGCGGTTATCCATGCAACAAACACACAAGTTAGCAACTATATATATATATATATATATATATATATATATATATATATATAACTCATGCATCTGTGTTGGTATCAAGTGTCAAGTGTGCATAGAAGATAACTTATCATGCGACATAACTACATGATTGTCCATGGGGACCCATTCTCTATAGACATGAACAACCCCCTGATCGCGAGCACTTCATTGCTCCAGGGTGTTCCTCTGATCCCCCTAGGTAGAACGATCTCCAGTGCCCCAAAAATCGTTCACAGGATTACCCTTGTGCACAAGTTATCTAAAGACCGATGCATGGTATGCAGCTCTATCATATAAACTCTTACTATGCAGTAGTTAGACTATACATGAACATCTCTATCTCTTTACTCTATTCTTTGGTAACCCATGCGAGGTTTCTCTAAACATCTCTTATGCAGCATATGAGTAAGGAACATATACACGTCTATTAGAATAAGCATTTGCAACAGTTCTCTCTCTCTCTCTCTCTCTCTCTCTCTCTCTATATATATATATATATATATATATATATATATATATATATATATATCTTTTTAAGCTTATCTCGTTTAGTGAGGCATCATTGTATAGGAATAAGTAACTTGTGCAGACTAGAGATCATTTTATTAAATCGTATAGACTGAAGGATTCATCGAAGGGCCTAAGCCACTCACCGATTGAATCGAATGAGAGGATGGGGGAAGCCTTATATAATGGTCACTTCTTGGTTTTGTGTCCTGAAATTGCAACAATACTCGGTTAGCATCCTTCGATCTCTTTTCCTTACGATTCGAAATGAATGCATAAGCGATAAAGGCGAATCATGAAAACCAAGTCATCGAAAGAAAGACAAAACACAAAGCAATACAAAACCAAGCAGCAAAACAACCAGCGAAAACTCTTGGACTTATTTCAATAGAAGCTGTTCCATCAATTTGAAGGGTTCATTACATTTGTCCGTATTGATTTGGCGGTAAGGTTTCTCCGAGAATCGATTCTCAACTGAGTCAAAGTAACACGTATTCCATAAGTATCCGTTAGGAGTGGGGCATTACATAATACCCCACTGGAAAAAAAATTGTCCTCGAAACTTAAGTGATCAAGTAGTCGAAGATCAAGGCATCAAGAGGTCAAAGGAATCAGACTCACCAACATCGTGCCCGTTCGTATCGCGCTCAATATTCTACTGATAAACTCTAGGCCTTCTCGTTTGATCAGTTTGTCCATTAGCTGGGGCTGGGGTGGGGTTCTGCTTCTGTCCACGTTCTGTATTGTCAACTTTGTTCTCTGTAACCCTTTTCTTGTTCTGACAATCTCTGAAGCTATGGCAACTCTTACCATAGTTGAAGCACTCTCTATTTTTGGTGTGACAATTTTCGATGCTATGGCCCCGTCGGCCACAGAAGGTGCACCCTTGAGCATGGCACTGCTCACCTTCTATCTTCTTCTCCCCATCTTGGTATCTTTTGACCGGAGGGTTTCGAGCAGCTGGTGCCTTCTCGGAAATACTTTGTGGTGAATATTGCTAATTCTAAACCACTGCCTCAAAGGTTTTTATGTATGAGGTACATTCATGGTTTATAACATCTTTCTTGAGGCTGTCATTCAAACACTTAATAAATTTGTGCGGGCCCTCTCGTCATGAATCAACGAGCTAGCGTACTTAGCAAGTTTGAAGAATTTTGACTCATAGTCCTCGACGGACTTGCTCCCTTACTTAAGTTCGGTGAACTCATCTTCCTTTCTCTGTCTGAGGGCAGGTGAAAGGTATTGCTCCTGGAATGCTTCCTTGAGCATTCGTCAAATAATTTTTTCATCTTGGCGCCTGATGGAAAGATCATGTTTCTTGATCTGCCAACAATCGTGTGCTCGTACCGCAACTTCATGACTACACACGCCACCCTCTTGTTCACAGGTATCCCAGCAAATTCGAACAAGTCCTCCAACTTGGCGACCCAGTCCATCACCTTATCCGGTGCGGACCTGCCTTCGAACTCAAGAGGGTTCAACTTCAGAAACTCAGCTCCTTTAAAGATAGACTTCCTGACCGCCTGCAAAGGCTCATCAGCTTTTGCTAGGCCTACTTCTCGAGGCGCAGGTGCGGCTGCCACAGTTGTCGTTGCGGTTCCCGATGTACTGCTAATGACGACCAAGGTTGTCACTATCTGGGTCAAAGAGTATAACTACTTCTGTTGTGCTATGGCTCGAGCATCTTCCTGTTGCTGCCGAGCCTCAAATCGATCCTGTTGGGTATTGAATCGTTCTTGTTAATTTTCAAACATGCCAATCAGCCTATCAATTTGGTCATCGTTCACGCTCGCTGCGTGCGATGTCCCTTGGTTACCTATTTTAGTTAAGTTGCTGCAAAAGAGAGTAGCTTGCATTAATCTCATAACATATTATGGACTTATTGCATGGGACGTTGGGTTTTCATGCTCTTTAAGATAGGGATATTTTATACTTTCGTTTACTTCTATATATTTGCAACCATTTTTGAAATTTGGGATATTTGAAACCATTTGAAAACTTATATCATTTTTGAAAACGATATTTGAAGAGGCCAAGGACGTAAAGACATGCTCTGATACCACCTGTCACGTCCCGGTCCATTAAGGGTCGATCGTCCTAGCTTGGTCCCTACGTAACTGATCGTCCTCGCTTGGGCGAGATGCCGTGTAAGCCTAAGTTGCGCTTGTACCAGGCATAGTACCTGCACAAGACATAAGTCAGACGAAAATATACATATATAAGCACGGAATATAAATGCAGAGAACCAAAGTTGAACACATTTGATAGGACCACAAAATACTTTCTTTATTGAATACTTGAAGATGGATTACAAGGTACTTGCTTGGCTAAGTTACAAAATATGCCATAGATGGCTTATAACTCTTTTTACAAACCCAAAACTAGCCACAACGTCCATATATTATATCCTTTTAGTAGGACCAAAATCAAAATAACTAGCAGAAGAGGAGTTTGCACACGTGAGAGGAAAGCTAAGGAAGCAGCACGAGCATGGTCCCGCTGAAAGGATACGCTAACACTGGTTTTAAATGCTCGCCAAGATACGCTACTAGAACCTGAAGATTTGTCCACAAACGTGGCTCAGTACTACAACATGTACTGGTGAGCGACCGTGGCCAAACTCACCTAGAAATCCACACTAAGTAAGCATGTGAAGCTAGCGTTATTAGGTGATCTTTCTACTTGTCTAGTCTCATTTAACATGCTAGAAAACATAAACAATAGATAGACTACGTATATGATAAATCTTACCCATGGTCGAGCGGTTATCCCTCAGCAGACACACAAGTTAGCAACAATTTGTATATATGTATATAACTCATGCATCTGTGTTGGCATCAAGTGTCAAGTATGAATATAAGATAACTTATCATGCGACCTAACTACATGATGATCCATGAGAAACCCATTCTCTATAGACATGAACAACCCCCTGATCGCGAGGACTTCATTGCTTCAGGGTGTTCCTCTGATCTCCCCTAGGGAGAACGATCCCCAGTGCCCCAGAAACCGTTCGTAGGATTACCCTTGTGCACAAGTTATCTAAAGACCGATGCATGGTATATAGCTCTATCATATAAACTCTTACTATGCAGCAGTTAGACTATACATGAACATCTCTATCTCTTTATTCTATTCTTTGGTAACCCATGCGAGGTTTCTCTAAACATCTCTTATATAGCATATGAGTAAGGAACATATACACGTAGATTAGAACAAGCATTTGCAACAGTTCTCTATATATATATCAAGCATGTGGTTCATCTCCTTAAGCTTATCTCGTTTAGTGAGGCATCATTGTATAGGAACAAGTAACTTGTGCAGACTAGAGATCATTTTATTAAAGCTTATGGACTGAAGGATTCATCGAAGGGCCTAAGCCACTCACCGATTGAATCGAACGAGAGGATAGGGAAGCCTTATGCAACGGTCACTCCTTGGTTATGCGTCCTAAAATTGCAATAATACTTGGTTAGCATCATTCGATCTCTTTCCCTTATGATTCGAAATGAATGCATAAGCGATAAAGGCGAATCATGAAAACCAAGTCATCAAAAGCAAGATAAAACACAAAGCAACACAAAATCAAGCAGCAAAACAACCAACAAAAACTCTTGGACTTATTTTAATAGAAGCCGTTCCATCAATTTGAAGGGTTTATTATATTTCGTCCGTGTTGATTTGGCGGTAAGGTTTCCCAGAGACTCGATTCTCAATCGAGTCAAAGTAACAAGTGTTCCATAAGTATCCGTTAGGAGCGGGACATTACAGTTTGATCTCCCTAAACTTTGTACTTTACAAAAAAACTAATTAGTTCATAGTGTAGAGCACCATAATTTATATAATTTTGCTTTTGTCCGTGCTTGATTTTGAGTCCAACTTAGTTCAGTGCTGAAACTTGATACAATACATATACCAAAATGGCTGACTGGAGAAGAAGAACATTGCCCTGTGAAGAGTATGCAAGATGACCCCTTTGGCGTAGAAATATGCATGTTTTACTTTGGGCACATTGGTGTGTTGTCCAAATTCTTCGTGCATACTAATCATACTGTATTCAGTCTCCCAACAAAAGTGTGACAATCACACTCTTTGAGTCAGTGGCACACTTTCGAAAGAAAAACTCAGTTGGCGCACTTTGCGCGTATTTAATCAAAGTTCTTCTTGGAAAACATAAAGAAAGTGCGCCATAGTCAGTCAACGCACTTTTTTTGCGTTTGGCAATCTGGTGCACTTTTTTTATGTTTAGTTAGTGGCGCACTTTTCTTATGTAGATCTGCTTGCGCACTTTCTTCCCTCTTCGCTTCCTTAGGGATGAAGCTTTGGTTGGTTTCTCAATTTTTGTGTTATTGATTTATGTGCTCCTCGATTGATGAGTTTTTCGACTGTCGAGCTTTGACATTGGATTATGTATTTTGTCTTTTAGCTTGTTGCTCGCGCACTTTCTTTGAAAGCACGCCTTTTTTGCTTGCCCGCGCACTTTTGTCAAGTGCGCCATGTTGGTTAACTTAACAAAGTACGCCAAGCTTGTTTCTATAAGTTTGTGCGCCAACCTTATTTCTGTGAGTTTGTGCGCCATCTCCATACTTTATGAGACTTTATGCACCAGACCTTCATGCGTACAATTTCATGCGCATGTTATCCTTAGTGATCCCATGCGCGCACGTAGTATTTTCATTATGTATTCTCTTATCTCTTTTGGTATGTTCTTATCATCCTCTATGTGGTTGATCTTGGTATTTCTTGTGTTATAATTCTAAGGAAGAATGGACATAGAAACCAGACCTCATGCTAGACATGACCATGTGTAAGATTGGCTTTATACATGGCATGAATATGTGTTGGACTTGAGATTTTCTCAGTGAACCAGACTAAGTGAATAGTGACTAACCATCTATGTGCATGACATAAGCTTCGTGTTATAATGTGATCAAGATTCTCGTGACCCAATAAAAATTGGTAATTGGACTCGAATACTGTATCTGTGCTGATACGATTATTGCCTAATAAAGTTCCTGATTTAATGTTTGCTGTGATGCGACATATCATGTTATGTGTTAAAGTGATTATATTTGGAATGTGCGTCGAGAATGCCTCCAAATTTCTGAACGCGTGATACTATAAATATACTATTTTTTCTAGCACGGGCATAATATGCGAGTCAAATACCAAAGCGTGGCTAGTATATTGATTTATTGAATATTGCATACATGCTCGGGTAAATTCAGATCAAACTTTCATGGATTTGTATCAAGTATGCTTGTACTTTTACGACATCTTAAGGAAAATTCTTATATGGCCATGTCTTGAGATTTTTAAACACAATATAGGGTTAATTAAGCAACTAAAAGTGGTAGTAACTTGGGGAGAAAACGGTATCCCGAGATCATGCCAACGAACCTTCACATATCTAGTGCGCTGTGGGCTGGCCACCACTATGCAACATCCTATACTGTATATCATTAGCCTTAGTGGAGTGCAGTATATGACCTATTATAATATGTCGACCCTCTATTCCACTATAGGAATATTGGAATCGCTAATACCATATTTTTAGCACAGTGGCTCTACGAGGAACTGGTACGACTCGTGAAATACCTGTATATTCATCTATTGGCTAGGTTAGATTATGTTCAGTAATGGCGTGATATGAGAATATCTATTATGCATTATTATGAGATAATCTCAGACTCCATAAATAGCAATCCATGCAAGTGTTTTCCCGATTTTATTAATTGGACTTGGTTATGATTGTATTATTTTGTTAGTAGCCTAGGAAAATGGACTATTATAGTGTGATGGATTCAAGCCTTGTCCTTATTTGGTTGTAGGGTTGGGCCTTGTGCTAGGATATGCCATGGACCTATGCTACGACGCATAATTATTATATATTATATATTTTATTGCTTTGGGTTTTGTTCTTCTCTTCGTGCTTACTTTGTGGTACTTGCTATTTGGGGTCTAACCCCACTGGTTTTGCATGGCCAAGTTTTGATTCAACACCCGAGGATCCAACGTACTTTTCCCCGACTAATGGCGTGTACCAGGAACATGGACGCCGAGGATAACGAGTGGGTTCCTTTATTCACTGCTCGTCTTTTATAAACTATATTTTTTGGGCGTTTAGCCAACCGCTACTTGTTAGCCGACAAATATGGATACTAGTTCCTTATATGATTGTATATATTCATATTGTAGCTGACTCACTGTCATGTATACTTGAATCTTGTATCTGGCACATAATTCTGTATTGCCAGATCTCTAAAGAACATTCTGATGTGGCGTTTGGGATGCCTTACTGCTCATTCTGAAGTGTTCTATATTACTGTTTTTTGTTTGAATGATTGAGACATAGAAGTTCTTAATCTTAGAAGACTTAATTGTAGTATGCACCACCTTCGCTTGAGGGAGTGCATGATGTATTCCATGTGTCACAACTACGACGATATGTGGCAAATAGCATTCATGTTCTCGATCACTCTGAGATCACCATTGTGTCGAGCTTATCATACCAAGAGCAACCCGTAGAGATTCTTGATCATCGAGAGAAGGTATTGAGGAATCAGTCTGTCCCTTTGGTTCGTGTGGTATAGAGATATCACTCGCCAGGAGAATCCACTTGGGAGCGCGATGATGACATACGCAAACGCTTTCCGTATTTATTCGAAGATCAAGGTATGATTTACTTATTTTCTACCGCATTGCATTATCATTTTCTTATCGTGCTTTAGCTTAATTTCGAGGACAAAATTCTTGTAAGTTGGGTAGAATGTAAAACCCCTCAAATTTGGAAATTAAATAAATAAACAATAAATAAATAATAGTAATAAAAAGAATAACAAAATAGTTTTTCTAAGAATTTTGTGGATTTTATGCAATTTTCTAGGATTTTATTAGATTGCAATAAGATATTATTACTATATAAAAAATATTAATATTATTATTTCCTAAATAATAAAATCTTAATCCTAAACCTAAGCCTAACTACCCCACGGTCCAGACCTCAGACCCGCGCCCTCTCTTCCCCTCTCTATATATATAAGTCCATATGCACATATATGGAGAAACCCTAACCCTATTTTCTTCCACCTTTAACTCAACCCTGACCCCTGCGACCAGATAACACAGGCGACCAGCCATGCGCTGCCTGACAACCGCCGACACCGGTCGTCCGACCGCCGCGACTTCGCTGACCCAGGCGAACCCGACAACACAGCAACTCGAGGTACTCCTCTTCTTCGTCAATGTTCAGAATTTTGATCTATAAAATTCTATGGATAGACCACTTAACCTAGTTTATGATTATGTAACCCTTGATAAGAAATCCTATTTAAATTGACATGAAAAATTTGATGGAAATCTCGAAAATCCACGATTTTAATGTATGTATCATGACAGTTTTCTTATATCGAACCCATATTTTGGAAGGCAAATAAATGCCAAAATATTAGGTAAGATAGAAAACCACTTAAACAACCATGATGATAACATAACCAGGATCAAAATGACCTATTGCTTGCATATATTTGATCAATAATTCTATGCTAAATTGTTCGTTAAAAATCACAAAAAATAACCTTCAAAAATTTAGAAAACTTGCGATACGGAGTGCGTCCCGACAAACCGGACCACCGCGTCATGTACCAATTACACCAAAAGGTACAAATTTTATTTCTTGACATACGAGATTTTACGAAAGTTGATTTGGACGCGTGTGCGCGTCGGAATCGACCCGTATCCGTAAAACTCTCCCGTATCGACATTTTTTCAAATTTTCTCATTAGTTGGTGCACGCTCGTTGGAATACGAAAAAACTTATGCCATTGGATTCGTGGCATCACGCTAGTCCCGTGACCCAAGTTTCACACGATTTCGAGATAGTTGACCGAGCCACCTATTCGAGGGCCCCACAGTTTGACTTGAAGGGCGAATTTGTGATCGGCTCACCAGAATTCAAAATTGGATATACCGTTGAGTTTGTATAGTCATTTAGGATTGGTTTGGCCTATAATTTATCTTATTTAGAGACCCTTACCCATGGAACGTATTTTGGTGCAAAGTGGACCACCTGTGGACCCCGCTTTGATTCGAAATTATATTTTTGCCCCTGTGTCCAAATTGGACGAAAGGGTAGAGTTTTCTTACTATCTCGGTAATTTTGGAGACGTTGGTGATATTTATTTCATCATCCAGAGATGTTCATTCAGATGCCATAGTTTCTGATTCTCTATGCTTGACGTCTGGATGCCTACACTATTCAGATTGCTTGCCAGGCAAGTATACCTTGCCATAGTACTGTTTAGTTATATTTATTTGCTGTATATTTATTTTCTGTTGTTTATTTCCATTTATTTTTTATATAAAATTATGCGTCCAAGAAAGACTTGGGTGCAATGATGGTTGCGTCGTCTTTTGTCTTTTATTTATATTATGCATATTGACCTAGATTTAAGAAGACCACCCCATGATTTGAGACATCATTATATTTTATTTGGCTGTGACACTTTTGTTATACGAGTTGTGAGTGTCATGTAGGACATGGACTTGCGTATTAGGCTGGCCACCTGTACGTAAAGGTCGTGTGACGGATAAGGAATAACTGATAATAAAAATGTCCTATTTTAGCGTACTTAGCAGTTACTAGAAGTGTTGCGTGTTATGGATGTGACACGTTAGTAGCATTGGGTGGGGAGAATAATGAGTAAGCGTATGTGACTCCTTTATACTATCCCTTATTCACCCGTATGCTCCGTTGGAGACACGAGGTTTATGACCCTATATTTACTTGGCGGCCTCTGACGTCTGTGACGTTATGCACGTGGCCCCTTGATCTCCAAGAGAACTATGCCCATCCTATTATTTTTAGCCAGATAGTCCATATGCGGAAAAGTTATTCTTAAATTGCATATCACATAGACTGGTTAGGCGACCATGTTGGATGTTTTACTTTCAGTACATTATTGGCATGTTTCTATATATCTTGTTACGTCCCTCTGAGGACATGGTCCCTTTCCATGTATAGACGAGCAAGATTATCCGCAGGAGTACAGACCCGGGCCTGACGCATCATTAACTATTGATGAGGTCTTACCTTCAGAGTACCAGTCATTACTTCATTACTGATGGATATCTTAGTTGTAGTTCTTTTATCTGACATTATTTCCTATTGGGGTTCTGATCTTCTCTATCATTTTAGTTAATTTAGTCGATTGGTAGTGGATTTGTCTCCACCCGACTATTATTCTTTTACTACTTAGTACTTGAGACTTCTTCAGTTATTTATTTTTATATTCCTTTACTTGTGCCTGTAGATGAGATATAGATGTCTGTGACTTGTGTTGACAATATATGTACCACTTGTGAATTATTTACTCATATACAGCGTACATATGTGTTATAATTTTTTTAATATATTGGAGTGTCATATACATACGGCTGGCATACTAGTATTCCTAGTCCTACGTATTTTGGGACTGGGGCGTAACACATCTTCTCCTGATTTTTGGCTCCTGAGGATGAGGATATGTTATCCCTTCGGAATCCAGCATGACACCCAATACCTACAGACAAACTGGTAGGGGTCAACACTTTGGGGAAAGCACTAGTTAGGAATAAAAGCAACACCCTCTGAAACCACCACTAAGTAATTATGTAAGAAAATATTGCATTATTAGTGATCTTTCTACTTTTACCTATGTTCATTTCATGTTGTACATGATCAGAGTCATATTACTTTCTTTGAAAACATCTTTGCAAACCATATTTCATAATCGATTCATTCAAGCATACAATATGGATAATTCATGCACTATATGAATTCACTTCTATCCTGATGTGCGCAATGTATTTCGTGAGCCATATTCATTCTCTTAAGAGGCAACTTCTTATGAGGCAACTTCTTTTCATGAACAATTAGCAACATTACATGTGAACATGATGGCAATATTTTATGTAAATAGAGACTATTCTTAGGAGCAACATGTAATAGGAAATATAATCAAACGATTATCACCTTATTTAGTGATTCTTACCCACGATCGACGGTTATCCCTGCAATAAACAAGCATTAGAAATAGTTTATAAGTTCTCTGTTCGTCTCTGCATCAAGTGTTAGTATGCAAGAAGGCTAATCTAGCATACGCCCTAACTACATGATGCTCCCCGAGCTTTACTCCTCAGGATTAGCAGCTGGAATTATGAGCCCAGTCAAACTAATAGACAAGACACTCCCCTAATCATGAGGACTACAAGTCTCATGGTGTGTCAAAAATCCTTCCTAGGCTAAGCGATCTCGGTGTCCCGGAACCGGTCGTGGGATTTATCCTTGTGCACAAATTGTCCAGACCAATGCATGAATGCAATTTCTATCAGATAAAATTCTACGATGCATAGTTTATGAACAAGCAAACTTTTTTTATCTTTTCTCTTCTTTTCGATCAGACAATAGAGCCAATAGCTCTTCTATTCTCTTAACTTTCTCTGTACGGTCAAGTCGTATCATCTATTTTATATCTATCGCTTTACAATAGTACAAGTGTTTTATACAGTTCTATTTTCTGCTGTACCATAAAGGAAGCATATGCCAATCTTTATTTAATAAAACATCACAATAGTTCTTCAATCTCATGTGACTAATCATGTAGTTTTACTCCTGATTAGCATACGATAGGAACATACAATATTATCTTTTACTCTTGTTTATTAACTTGGCAGCGATTTGATCGATAGCAGTGACAATGTATCTTTAGCATGCAATAGTCTTATCTTGACAAGAATGACAAGGGTTCTTTCGATGGTAGTGACAATCTATTTAGCATGAGGACTTTTTATAATTCGTTAGCAATCATGACAATGGTTCTTCTTTCTTTTATGCAAGCAGACAAGTTCTCTTATTTAAGTATACAGGGTCATATTTTATCATTTTTCTTAGCAACAAGCATTTATTCAATTATTTCTTTACTCTTCTATCCACTCATCATGATCTATTGTCTTTGTCCCATTAAGGGAGTTCTTCGTGAAGGCTTCCTTTCGAGCCAGCAAACCGATATCTCGAACTATATAGTGCCATCGTGGAGCGGGGCATTGCAATCATGAGGGGCCAATTTTGCTACATCCAAAAAAGGGATTTCATCTAAGTCGAGGAACAAGAGAAGGTCTGAACCAACTGATATTAAAGAATCAACATATGAGTTTGGGTTAGGGGTATACCGAAATTACGAGTGGCATGAGGAAGCATGGTATAGCTGGTAAGATAGGTTGACCCAGGCCTTTCAGACTTGAATCATTCTAGAGCGCTCCTGTCCAGAGCGAAGAAAAGGCGAGCAAAGTAAGGCGCTTTCGAAGATGCATGAGCGGGATTCTATTACTACGCAACAATAGAGCAGATGCGCGGCCCACTAAATATTTTAATGATCGGATAAAAAGTAAGCTATTTGACCAGTGTACCAGAGTTATACTGCTAGCGGTATACCGACGGTATATCGCCTATACTGAAACTGTGCAGACATAACTCGGGAATAGCTTTTTAGGGCCAAAAATATATTTCGATCTCTACCATTGCTATATTAATAAGTAATGATTCTAGGGGTATGTTTTCTATAATATATATGACAATGTTTGAGGGTACAATTTTAACCATAAAAATCAAGATTCAAATTACACGCTAGAATTATCATAGAAATCTAACCTAGAACCAAACCCTAGGTTAAACCAAAAGCAACACCCTTACATTGACATAAAATCATGATAAAGTAAAAAATGTAAATACATATATTCTGGATAAAACTAAGCACATAAAGAATATAAAATCAAAATCAAGAAAAAATATATAGTTCATTCATAATGGCAAGATGTACTTACCTAGCTCCAAGTCCCCATCATATTCTTCTACTCCTCCTCCTAGGAGGATTTAGAAATCACACTATTGATCTCAAGATCAAGCTCCTAGGCCATCCCAAAATAGAAGAATAAATGAGAAAATAAGAGAGAGAAATGAAGAAAAGAAAAAAGAAAAAAGAGAGAGATTATACAAAGAGAGAAGAGAGGGGAGACCCATTAGATGGGTGACACATCACCAATATATACCCCCACCCAGTCACAACTACTTAGTAGAAAACTAAGTGACCAATGGACAATAGTATCACATCCTGGTTCCGCAGAATCAAAAGTCGCTACTGGACATGATGTCGTACAAGCCTAAATTATACTTGTACAAGGTAAATATCAAGACGACTGATAGAACTTCTAAGATACAAACTCATAGTAGCAAAAATACTAAGCAAAAAAGTTGAATCAACATAAGATATACAAAATAAATTATCTTTATTGATAATATTACAATAGAATTACAACGGGTCAAGACCAAAAAATAACTCGATTATAATCACTCTCTCTATCTCAATACATTAAAATATTCTACAAGGCTTACAACTCAAGAACTATATAAATAGCGATGTTCCATACATTATGTCTTTTATATACACATGGCTAACATCTCCAGTAGTAATGCTTCACCAATCCAAATTCATATATCTCAATCACCAAATTATAAGTCATAGATCAAAATTACTAATCACAAGTTATAAAATCTCAATCACGGATCCACCCATCACAATTTTTTTCCAATTATAATCCAACTCATCCTCGATCCATGCATCTATTTTACTTTTATCATCAAATCAACTTAATATCAATCAACAATTTAGGACAATCCTCGCAGTCACCAATCACTTTAATCTTACATATCCATTCTATCCAAGTTATATATCGATTCAAAATTCTTCTAAGCCACCAATCTCATCACCCCGAATCAATGATCAATCATAAAAATTATAACATTCTCCAATTTGAGTCAAAATAATATCCATGCATGTCATGCTCAAGGTTTATCTAGCCAAGTCATCTGAAACTTTAATACTATCATTCAATCAACCAATAGCCCATAAGCTAGAATTCATCAAGACAACAAAATTTAATGATTCAATATGCAATATACTCGTCATCGTTCATCTAAATTATAATATCCCCGAGTCAACAGCTATCAATCTTCAATACACCTCAATATCATCAAATATATGAATACCCGATAAATTATCCATTCAAGAAACTTAATTTTTCTATAATCAATGTTATCTTCCAAACTGGATATAAAATTAACTCATCCATACTCAAGATCAAATTAGCTATAGGCTATCTCAAGTCATCGAGTAGTACAATTCCTAAATCCTTAGTCATTATCATTCTAAATAAACTTTCAATCGTACTACCGAGTCTTCATACTCAAATCAAAGTTCAATCCAATCGATTCAAACCATAATTTAAGATACAACTATATTAATTTCCTAAACCAAGCCATCCATTTCACAATCCCAAATTCTTATCGAATATTATTTTAATCTTCCAAAAGATTATTCTTAATAATCCGAACCAATCCAACAAGAGACATTCAAAATTGCATCAACTAGACATAATTCTAAATTGAGGCTTCGCACTACCCCATGTACTACTGATAGACTCATCGTACCCAAATTATCAATTCATGTAAACACCACTAGGGCTACCTAATACACCACTTAGGGATCTAGCTACTCTGGACACCAACAATTCTGTTCTTAACTCTGAGCCAACATTCCTTCCAAAAAATCCTTACCATGGTGATCCCAATAATCACAAACCTAACATCGACATCTCCGCCACTCGACAAATCCCTGAAATCAAGTTGCAACCAATCAACTTGAACACCTTAACTCATTCTATACTGACATCAACAATGCTCAATTCTTAATGTTATAACTCACTAATAGCATGTTACTCATCCAAAACCAACTGAACCAAATCTAACTTATCCTTATTCTAAATATCATGCCTCACAGCCAGCTCAAACCATTTATAGCTACTCTTCAAATATATCACTGTTCAATAAAATACCCATATGAGATCATAATATATCTTAGACTTTTTATATGGAACACCCAACAGATCATAGAAGAGAGTCAAAGACCTATTTCACGGTAACAACTCAGAGTTAAAGAGAATCAATTGAGGGTCCAATAATGTAAAGACGTGCTTTGATACCAAAATGTCATGTCACGATTCTGCTGTAGAAGCATAAAAAATATGCTACAGAATTATACGCAATATGCATGAAGCCCGCGTAAAGCAGAGTTTTAGTGTTGTGCAGCGTAAAGCATGACTTCAGAGCCATTGGCGTACAGCAGAGCTTCAACGCTGTTTAGCGTAAAATATATCTCCAAAATAACCCGCGTAATGCAATATTTCAGTCTGCTTCAGCATATAAAGAGTGCTACCTGGCCTTTATGGCGTAAAACTTATCTACTTTTAATGCAGCATGGAAGTGTACGAGGAACACTTCGTATTCCTCGAATGAACCTATCATAAAGTACAATGAACCTGACTCCTGACAAAGAGTACTGCACGACTATCAAGACAATGGCTGTAATAATGATTCGGCATAGAGCTCCAGACTGTCGTTTAGTATCAAAGCCTTGATTTAAGTCGTCGTCTACGCATTCAAGGAATACGCTGCCTAGTTTTACACAGGCAGCCAGGAGCTTTACGCTCAAGATGAGACAAAACTGACCGCCACGTCAAAAGCTGCTCTTCGTACAGAGCCCGAGGCATGTCTCTGCAATTAATGCACGAGATGGGGGCAGATCTCTGTATTTAATGCACAAGATTTTGTTCTATTTCCAATGACTGGGAGATCTATAATTAGGGATAATACGTCCACGTCACCATCCCTGCACATTACGCCATCAGGCCATTTTCAGCTATAGGAGTACGCCATATGCTATCTCCTTGAAATACGCCAACTCAGGCGATATTGGCAAAGGTACGTGAACAGGCTATCTGGTCCAGAATACGCTCAAGACCTCAGTCAAAGGAGGATAACTGGCTATCTCTACGCCGGCTACCTATCTACGCCTACTTGGCTTCTACGCCAACCTGACAGCTATTGGGTTTCTACGCCTATATGTCAGCTATTGGGCTTCTATGACTATTGGGCTTCTACGCCTACTTGACTTTTATGCCATCAGAACAGCTATTTGGTTTTTACGCCAACGAGACAATTATTTGGCTTCTACGCCAATCATCTCTACGCGAGGGACAGTTACCTACGTGGCTTGCATGCCACGATCTTCGCAACAGTTATACGCATTATCTCTTAATGGGACACGCGTCACACGCTTATTCAGAGGATCATTTATACGTGGGTAGCAGTTAGGATAACCGTCGCGTAAAAGGTACGGTTCTCTCCGCTGTTCAGTTTCTACGCCTATAAATAGAGACCTCCATCCATGGAGGTCAGAGGTCGGATTTTTATAAGGAGCAGATTTGATCTTTGAGAGACAAAGGTCAAAAAATTAAGATAAAAGAGTCCAGAGCACAGACAGAGAGTAGTGATCGACGATCTTAGCATCGAGCATCCACTCCCTCTTGCAATCTTTGAAGCTATTCCTTCTTCTACAATACTTTTTTATCATCGTGTGGTCCAAGAGACAACGTGATCGACTGCAGATCAGACTCCTATAGCAATATTTATCCAGATTTAAATTTTGTACTTGATATCCTCGTATAGGATTAATTGTACTTCTTGTTTGTAAACCTAAGAAAGGGTTTCGTATAAACCTATTTTTATTTCTTTCGTTTATTATCAAACACAAGATAGCGACTCTGCTGGGGACTACTTTCTTATCTGACGAGAAAGCAATTGCTCAATACGATGCAGCATCAGTAGGATCAATGAAGAAGACCTTGGTCATCCAGTTCGACCAGTCAGCCTACGAAGACATGCTTCGAGCAGGGGGTAGCTCTCATTCCCTCTCCGTCCAAGATAACAGGAAATTGCGTAAAGTGTGGATGCCCCGGACATCCCCTACCATTCCTGCCGACTCTCAGGTTTCTCCGACCAATAAGGTTGAAGCTTCGCAACCTGCGCGCCCCGCGTATAAAACTCTGTCTCCCGTCTGCGACGTGGCAGACAAAACTTCTGACAATGCCTCAGTGCTAATCCAGAAGTCTACTCCGTGCTCTGTGCGTAAAACTCTGTCTCCCGTCTGTGACGTGGCAGACAAAGCTTCTGGCTATGCCACAGTGCTAAGCCAGAAGTCTGCTTCGCGCCCTGCGCGTAAAATTCAGTCTTCCGTCTGTGATGCGGCAGGCAAAATTTCTGATAATGCCTCAGCGCCTATTCAGAAATTCCAAACGTGTTCCACGCGTAAAAATGCATCTTCCCTCTGTGGAAAAGTAAATGGTCCCTGCAAGGGAAAACAAATGGCAGATTTCCCGACCTCTCGGCCTTTACGCCATCAAGAGAAGAATCTGTCCGCTCTCCAGATTACGCGAGAAGCTGATGGCCGATTAAGGACTTCCTCAGTTTTACACCAGTCTGAGCAAAATTCCAAATTATACTAGAAGAAGCCCCTCGGCGTAAAGAAGACCCAGTTCGTGGATAGATACGCTCCTTATGGATCAGCTGCTACTCATATGGCTGAACTGCTGTATTCCTACGGCAGAGAAAGGGTTGGAGTTCCCAATATCCGCATTCCAACTGATGTAAACAGGAGGAACAAGCCTTCTTCTTTTTCTTCTGTTAATCCTCCCGACTTGCGTGAATTTCTGATCCAGAAGTGCAAAGATAAAGGATCTTCCAACATGTCTATTACGCCCCCTAGGGAGCACCGTTGTAATAGTCATAAAGTTGTAGTTAATTATTATTGTTCTAAGGCAAAACGGTCAGTTTTTGACCGGTTGAACTACTCCTTGTCTATACAGGAAGAAGAGCCTATATTCGCATCAGTGAACATGGCTTCACACGTTCCTAGAGGAAGGTCAAATTCAAGACGTCATCCTTCTAGAACTCCAAGCCAAAGGAGATTTGACAGACTCCTTGAGAACATTGAAGCTGGGGTGTTCCGAAATACCCGTTCGAGGTCACGACAACCGGCTTCGTATTCTTCTGATTTCGACACTGGGGGTTGCCAGTTTCCCGAATCAGATGCTGAAAGTATAGAGTCAATCTCTACAGAGACCTATACTAACTCTTCAATGTCATCCAGAGAAATGGGAGTCTATGCCATTGAAGATGAACGCGAAAAGGCTTCCCCATCAGAAAGTACTGAGCAACGCATCGCTGTGTTGGAGACATCTCTGAAAGAGATACAGTCCATGATGGAGAATATGCACCAGATGATGCTGATTCAACACACAGCTGCTATAGCTCAAGCATCGGTCCCTCCGACTCAAATACATGTGGGGGTGGACTTACCACCATCCAACGCGAATCAGGAGCCTACTCTAAATCAGGAGTCAGCAGCTCCTCCACTTCCTAATTCGGAGAATATATTGCCTCATATTGGAATTACAATACAACCGATCTCTCATCACTCTGCAGTCCCTCTACCAGCTGAAGATCCGATGCAGGCAGTGCGGGAATTGAAAGCCCAATTTGATGCCTTGAAGCATAAAGACCAGCTCAAGAAATTGGGAATCAACCAGCCTTACCCAGCTATCTGGGATGAGATCCCTTTTCCTCCTAAATACAAAGCACAGGCTATGGCTTTGTTTGAGGGAAAGACATCACCGAGCCAGTACATAAACTACTTCAGTATGATGATGGTGTTATTGCAAGAGAATGACGCCCTTCTCACTCGAGTGTTTAAAGGCTGTCTCTCGGGGGTGGCTTATCAGTGGTACCATAGTCTTGCGGACAACTGCATTACTTTCTTTAAAGATTTCAAGACTTTGTTCTTCGTGCGATTCTACGAAGGAGGGATGGACATGTCTATGTCCTCTCTCATCGAAGTAAAGCAGAAAGAGAAAGAGAACGTTCGCACTTTCATCGAACGTTTTCGTCAAGCCACTTTGTAAATGCCTTCCGGAGTTCCAGACTCGGCATTGGTGGACATTTGCAGGAAGAATCTTCTTCCGTTGATATCGGTGTTCACAGGACCATATCAGTTCCATGATTGGCCCTCGTTTATCATCTCAACGGTAGCCGCTGAAGATAACAGTCGGAAGGCACGTGATAATGGAATTATGATATATGCCTCTGATAGAGGCAAGAGGTCATCCTCCAACAGCGACCATTCTCGTGGTTTCAAAGGAAAAGAAGCTCTGGCGATCAATACGTCCAGGCAAAAGACTGCGGCAACCACACAGACGAAAACTGGGACTTCCAGGCCCATTAAAGTATACTCTTTTGACGACGACGATATTCCGAGCATATTCGAGTGTCTAGTCAAAAGCGACAAGATTACCCTTCCTGAGGTAAAGCGGCCTAATGAAGTCGGCAGTACCAATAACCCCAAGTACTGCATTTTCTATAGGTACATACATCACCCCACAAAGGCGTGTTATGTACTAAAGAGGAAAATCCAGGAGTTGATCGGCGCTAAGGCTATCACTCTGCGCAATAGCGAGAAGACGGTCACAGCCAACATGATCTCTCTCCAATTTGGCAATCTGCCTCCTCAAGAAGTTTCGGATGGAGTTGTACCTCTTTCCCAGACAATGATGAATATTGTTAATCTTCCTCCGGCCAAGGGTCAAAATCATGACCTGGTACCCCTAACTACCCAGCGTGGCGAGATAATGTGGGTTCATCCAGATCTGGTGTCAGAGATTGAGGAAGAGGCTCAAGCTGTTAAGGCTAACTCTAAAAAGAACTCGAAGCGTAGACCATGTCATATGGTTGCGATATCCTCGACATCAGAAGAAGAGGTTTTGGCTACCGGAACCCGGTCAGGCAAAGCATACCTCAAGGACTATAGAGAAAATCAAGAAGAAGCAACGACAGACACTTCAGTTGCTAAGCCTTCAGAACCTGAACCTGTCATACCAGAGGCAGGTCCTTCTAGACCAACTTCGGCGGATAAGGGCAAGCAAAAAGAATTGCGCTTTGATAAACCTTTGAAGAATATTCAAAACAAAGGTTTGGAGAAGCCATATAACTTTGACATCCTGGCCCAGTTGGCTAATACAGCCGCATCAAGGATAATCACATCCAAGACTTGAAGACGGTGTTTGAGTTGATGAACCAACATCAACTCAAAATGAACCCTATAAAGTCCTTTCTCGGTGTATCCAGTGGCAAATTCCTGGGATTTGTCATTACCTCTAAAGGTATTCAAGTCGATCCTGATAAAGTAAAGGCTATCCTAGAGATGCGACCTCCTCGTAATCTGAGAGAACTCAGGGGATTTCAAGGTCGTCTGGCTTGTATCCGGAGATTCATATCCAACCTCTCTGGAAGATGTCAACCTTTTTCTTGTCTCATGAAGAAAGGTGTATCCTTCGTATGGGACAAAGCCTGTCAGCAAGCGTTCAATGATATCAAACGCTACCTTACTAATCCTCCAGTTCTGGTGCCTCCCGTCATAGGAAGACCATTTTTGCTGTATGTTCGAGCAATGGATCATTCTCTGGGAGCTCTCCTCGCACAGAAGAATAATAAGGGTCATGAACAAGCTATCTACTATTTAAGCAGGATGATGGTCGGAGCTGAACACCGGTATAATCCAGTGAAAAAAGAATGCTTGGCCCTAATGTTCGCCATTCAGAAAATGCGACATTACGTCACAGGTCAGACTATTCATATCATCTCCAGGATCAATCCTCTTCGGGTATTGATGAACAAGCCAAGTGTTCTTAATTCCCGACTTGCGACTTGGACAATGTTATTAACACCATATGATATGGTGTACGTCCCCCAGAATCCCATCAAAGGCCAAGCATTGGCTGATTTCCTAGCTCCTCATCCGATTCCGGAAACCTCCAGATTATACGAGGACATTCTCGACGAAGTTGCAGAATGTAATTCTGTAATGAAAAGTGATACATGGCAGCTATTCTTCGATGGTGCCTCCAGGACTGGTCCCAGGGGGAACGTAGTTTCAGGAGTAGGAATTGTCCTGGTCACTCCTGATAAACTCGTCATCTATCGAGCATATTCTCTTAGCGAACCCTGCTCTAATAATGTGGCAGAGTATAATGCCCTACTCATTGGACTCCAAGTCGCTAAAGAATTGGACATCGAATATATGGAAGCTTTCGGTGATTCTCTGCTGATCGTCAATCAAGTCAGAGGAATATATGAAGTTCGTAATCCAGACCTCATTCCTTATCACCAAGCAACAATCGAGATAGCCTTATTTTTTAAAGGGTTCTTCCTAGAGCATGTACCTCGATCTCAAAATCTGGAAGCTTATGCCCTGGCCAATCTAGCTGCAGATTTAGCTATTCCTATAAGAAGGCAGAATTCGGTGATCCTTCTTAACAGAGATTTATTCTATGTGAAAAATAACTTTCACATAGAACGCAGCTACGCTGTGAACACAGATCTTCCCAAGAGAGACTGGAGAAGTCCCTTTATAGATTTTGTGGCATACGGAATCTTACTGGAGGATCCTAAAGAAGTAGTATCCATCAAAAGACGATCATTACGCTTATATTTTGATGCATCTTCACAATGTCTATATCGCCGAACCTACGATGGACTGCTATTACGATGTCTCTCCGATGATGAGGCACAGCGGATTATCCGTAAAGCTCACGACGGCGTATGCGGAGCACATCAACCCGGTCCTAAGCTACAGGATCGTATCAGGAGAATAGGCTATTACTGGCCTACTATGATAACAGATGCAATAAAATATACAAGATAATGCAAAGCCTGTCAGGTTCATGCAGATTTTATACATCAATCTTCTAAACATTTACATCCTACTGTTGCATCCTGGCCTTTTGAAGCATGGGGTATGGATAGCATTGGTCCTATTCACCCGTCTTCTTCCAGAGGTCATCGGTTCATATTGGCCATCACGGATTATTTCTCCAAATGGGCAGAGGCGATCCCTCTTGCTGAGGTAAAAATATCCAACGTGATCAGCTTCATCAAGCATCATGTCATTAATCGCTTTGGGATACCCCGAAGGATAATTCATGACAATGGGCCTCAATTCATCAGCCAAGCGTTTCATCGATTTTGCGATAAAAATCGGATACAAAACATGGCCTCTACGACATACAATCCTGCTGCTAATGGTTTGGCGGAAGCTTTCAACAAAACCATTATCAAACTTTTGAAAAAGTTCGTCTCTTCGAACAAAGAGATTGAAATGAGAAGCTAGGAGAGTGCCTCTAGGCATACCGCACAACGGTACGAGCACCGACGGATTGTACCCCATTCTCATTGGTTTACGGGAGTGAAGCAGTACTCCCCATTGAAATCCAAATTCCGTCACTCAGAATAGCAGTAGCTAATGAGTTGACTCAGGAAAAATAATGATCGACTACGGCTTCAAGAGTTAGAAGGATTAGACGAGAAATGCCTCCTAGCTCAACAACGCATTGCGTTCTACTAGGCACGTATTTCCAAAGCTTTTAATCAAAAAGTGAAGGAAAGGGTGTTCAAAGTTGGCGAGCTAGTTCTAGCTGTGAAAAGGCCAATGATCATTACTCACAAGAGTAAGGGTAAATTCTAGCCCAAATGGGAAGGCCCTTATGTGATCGAGACGACGTTCTCAAACGGCGCTTACAGATTAGCCAAGCCTAACGGAGACTTGTTAATGGCTCCTATCAACGGCAAATTCCTGAAGAGGTACTATGCTTAATCTCCTTTGCTCAATGGAGTATGGTGAAGATCTCATTCTGACAACACTACATCCAAAGAACTAGTTGGATCATATTCTATCATGTCCATAAAACCTCTGAATAGATATGTTTAACTAATTTGGAATTTCAAAACCTATCACGTCCATATTACCTCTGATAGTGTTTTGTACACAAATTTAATTGGATCATATTCTATCATGTCCATATAACCTCTGAATAGATAGGTCTAGCTGAAGATTACCGAAAGTATATCACGTCCATATTACCTCTGATATCACTTTCACCCTAACCTATCATTTATATTAAAAAAAATGATGGGTCCACCAAAGTCAGATAAAGTCTCTTTATTATCTCCAGAAAGAGCAAGTTACATATAAAAGCAAAAGGTACATCATTTGGGAGGAGCAGTTAAGTCGCGAATCTGTCGCGCCAGAGAGGCCATTCTCTCATTCCTGGAGCTCAAAACTGTAGCGCGAGCCCGCTCCAACCTTGCCTCCTCATTGTTCAAGGCAGACAGTTCAGACCGAGCATGTACAAAACTTGCGTGGATGACACCCACACGTGCCAGGTTCTGCTGAGCCACTTCCATTCAGCTCTTCAATACATCTCGAGCTGCCGATGAAGCGAGAGCCTTCTCCTCTGCCTGAGCGAGTTCATCTTTTAATTTGCGGACCCTCGCTGCCTCTCCTTCATATTCGGCCTCACACTTAGCCAGCTGGGGAATGACATACCCCAATACAGCATGCTCTTCATTCATCTCTTTCTGCTGTGCCTCGATGGACTTGCTCAGAGTTTCCATCTCCCCAACAAGCCTCGCAGTCATGGAGTCATACTCAGCCTGAATTAAGTCATCAATGCTGTCTTGGGATATTTGCAAATAATTGTTAATGGGTTGTTCTAAACCATTAACTATTTGCTCCAGCGCATCAGCTCTCCCAACGTCGTTGAAATTTCTGATCGGCGCTATCACAACCTGGAAAGACATCCTCAGAGCCTCGAAGCCTAGATTCTTCTCCAGCACCATTGATATCGGCATTTTTAAAGTGGTGTAGAAAATACCGGTATACTGCTTAACTATCATGGCGAAATCCGAATGGACGCTGGAAGTGACTGCAATATCGGTAAATCCCCTTCCAGGAACGACTGCAGAGGGTATCGTCACAGTCGTCGCTTCAGCAGATGGCGCGACAAAAGTAGAGGCACCAACAACGGTCAAAGTGGCTGGCGTACTTAACAAAGGAGGCATAGTCGTGATGACAGGCTCATCCTCCTCTGAAGATATCGGGACTGTATTGGGCGAGGCTGCACCCAAAAATGTTGCCTCTTCAAGGTCGAGCACCGCCGTTTCATCGGCGGGAGCCGCAACAAAGCCAAAGGTTGCGTCGACGCTGTCCTCCCCGTATATGTCTTCCCCTGAAAAGAAGATAAGAGAAAGTTAATATCAACCTGATGTTAATTTTTCTAAAAGAGGCGTAAAGACGATATTTACCCATGGCCGATGGTATATATGTCGCGTCTGCAGCCAGTACATCTAAATCATTTCTTAATTATGCTAAGCGAGCTGTCATACCTGGAGAAGAGGGTGCACCAAACGACGTCTGAGGGTAGTCATCCAAGTCTTCACCCAGATCCAATCGAGGTTCATCGGGTGGAATCTCGCTGGAGATACTTACAGATGAAGAAGGGGCTGGACCCATTATTGGGTTGGATAAAGAGATCTTTAATTTGCTCAGCCTAGATGGCGATCTCGTAGCACTACCTGAAGCGGTAGCAGCGACAGCAGTCTCGAGCAAAGAATCTTCGGCCTGCCAGCCAAAATTATGGAGGTTCCCTCTCTAATAGGCGAAGGATCTATAGTCAAAAAATTATCCACAACAGGGGAAACAACAGGTTCACTCCTAGGAGCCTCATGGCTGGAAGTCCTGACAGGACCACTAACAGTCTTCTTTTTCTTACGAGGGGAAGTCTCTTTCAGAATAGGAGCCCTTCGCTTACTGGGGATAACAAGAGGCTCTGCAGGCGGAGGTATTATGCCTCTCGGTACTGTCAACAAAACCTCATCTGGAGCGACAGAGTCTTCACCTTCGTCAGAGGAAACAGACGGGATCTCCTCTCTTCCAGTGGACTTATGAGGGGGCATCCTAAAACTTCCACGCATATCAAAATCGCGATGGAAGGTATTGATGGCCACATAAAATTGGGCATACGAATGGAGGATGCGCAACTCCATGGAGAGTGAAGTCGCGGGCACAGTAAAGGCTGCTCCAGTATAACCCATTATGAAGTACCGCCATCCTTTCGTTCCATCAATAAGTCCACATCTGGACTTGAAGCTGGTGATGGCATTTCCCACATGCAATTGGTCATACCCAAACTGCCTGGCGAACCGACTAGGAAGATATGGCTCCAAGAAGCAATGGTCTTCACTTCTGTATAACAAATAGGAAGGTCTAATACAGACCAACCAATAAAAAACTTCAGGAGAAAGAACGGTCTTTCCTTCACCTGAATCCTGAAGTCTTGTCCCCTGTTGATTGAGATGTACAGTAGGGACGATACAGAAGAGCTTCCAACTGTGAGCAAAATTTAATGCTCGCCGACAGTCTACGACGGTGGTCATGTTCCAAGTAGAATTCTTATAATTCAACAAGAAATTATTTCCCAAACTACTGGCAGAACCGGGAGACATCACCCTGGGGTTATAAAGAATTAACCATCCCATCAGATATAGGAACGGTAATTCTACCCTGGGAAAGCTTTTACGCCTTGTCTCGTCTGCAAGCAGTCCATCAGTAATGGCCCTCAGGCCAGCTTGTATCCGGCATACCATGGCAGGGAGCAGGCCCAATCTTGCCCCAAACACCAAATGCACGGCAGGCCATAAGGTGTTATGATGAATGCGATCCGAATATGCAATGCCAGGTACTACCAATCGGCGTAGCCATATGGAGAGGAAGCCAGCCAGTTGAGCTTCCCTTGACAGAGGCATGCGACAATGCCTCATATAATTGTAGGCTTTAGTACCTGCAGGATAACTCATAATCCCCTTATCGAGAACTTGATCTGAACCCCAGCGTCTTCAATAAGATCATCGACTATTTGAGCATTAAGCACGCTCAGAAAGTTCAAAGGCTTATCCCTGCTATCCACAACTTTGTCTGGCTTAGCATCTCTGGCCTGATGAAAGAAGAGATAGGACGCCCATTTGTTGGTATAAGCTAAATCAGAGGGCTCATTATAGAAGGTGGTGCATGCTAGATAATGGCTCATTAGCTCTTGGTACACTGCCACTACCCGAGGGTTTGTATCTCCCAGCTCCCTATTTGTGAGAACATACTCTTCATAAGGAGTATCCCTCATTGGCAGTCTTGAAATCTCTGCCATCTCGTGAAGGGCCAATCCCAACTCCCCTAGCGGAGTGGCAAAAGTTCCAGTGAGTGAGATATACCGCTCCATCAAAGCCAAAAACAGGTTAGGGTTGGGAGGTAACCCAATACTGGTATCACTCACAGCCGCGAACAGACCAATGCTCTCCAGCTCCGTCTGAAAATGCTTCAGGGCCCAGGCAGCTAAACGAGCCCATCGATGATTTCCAGGGGTAAGCCACCCGTTGGTCCGAGGATTAACCTTGGGGTATACTCCTCCATGTCCCATGAAGTCATTGCAAAAAGTTGACAGTTGGACTGGCTGGAGCAGTGAAGTGTCTTCACTCGGGACGCTGCCCGGCAGTAATCCCCTGAAGGGCACGACAGGGCCTGAAGGGTGGCTAACAAATAATCCTTGGTCTGATCCTTTCTGATAAAATATCTTCCCCGGCTGGCCGTGAAGATTAGGGGTCAGGGTCCATGACATCTTCCTGGGATGCGTGGCATGGAAGAATGCCGAGATAGGGTAATCTCTCGGCATCCTGGGCAGGTACATGACCATGCCTCCAGCAGTAAAAACCCAGTTTTCCTTCTTGGGCTTCGTCTGGGATTGTTTATCAATCATATCCCCGAATAGGAAAGCTGGTTTTATATATTTGGCCCCATCTAGACACGTCAGGGGCTCCCTGTTGATCATACTCAACAGCATTCATTCTTCTTGAGACGATATCAGAATTCTCCTTCCTTTAGGATACTGGGTCCCAGAAATAGGGAATGTCACATGGGACAAATCTTCCAGGTAATTGGAGTTCAGCACCCCAGCAGCAGAACCCATCACCTCAGCCAACATAGGTATATGCAAGTCCACTACAAAATGCAAGAAGAACAAGTCAGTTTCTACACTAGACATTACAGTCTTGCAGCTTACGCCAAAGATTAACAGTCTGTGCTTTTACACCAAGACTGTAAAAACTTGAGCTTTTACGCTGGAACCTATTTTCGAGGCATAAAATTCAAGATTGGCAGTATACACAAAAATCTGACAGTCTGTGTTTTTACGCCAGACTGCCAAAATTTGAGTTGTTACGCCAGAATTTTTATCCAGAGCGTAACACTCAAATTTTGTAGTATACGCCAAATTTCGACAGTCAAAGCTTTTATGCCAGACTGCGAAAATATGAAGTTTTTACGCTGACACATTAGGAATGTGGGCGTAAATGATAAAATATCTCTGTGCATCATCTTCCTCGAAGAGGCTCTCAACACAGAAGATGACCTAGCGCGTTCACGTACAACGTGTGCGAAGGGTTTTCTTCATTTTTTGTCGTCCCAAAAGCTTTACCTATGATGCCTGGTGCACAGCTTGACGGTAGGACACTTCGTTCAGAGCGAGGTTCGCTCAGCCCAATGGGAGTCGCTCGTGCTTGAGCAGAAGAGCGAGAAGAAGTGACTTTCTTTCCCTTAGCGGTGGAAGTTTATTTCGGTGCCATGGCTAAAAATTAGAGTTCTCAAGAGAAGAGACAAAGAAAAGCTCTCAAAGGAACAAAGGATTATTCAAAAGACAGATGAAGAGTTTCTTTTCTCAAAACCTTGGAGTATTTATAGAGTTCAGGTAACTCTTTAAATTCCTAACCAAATTCGATATTTAATATTCGGTTATGATTGGGGACCACGTCAGCCTATCATTTAGGGAAAACGGATAGTCAGCGAATTCGAAAAGTTTTTCGTGCAGAGCAGATCTACGGTTTTATGCTCAGAGGCTATAAGTCTACGGTTTTACGCCTGGATGCTTTTACGCTCGATAGCTTTTACGCTCGAGAGGCTACAAACCTACGACTTCACGCTCAGAGGCTACAAATCTATGATTTCACGCTCAGAAGCTTTTTACGCTCAGAGGCTACAAATCTACGACTTCACGCTTGAAAGTTTTTTTTAGAGGCTATAAATCTATGGTTTTATGCCCGGATGCTCTTATGCTCAGCAGCTTTTATGCTCGAGAGGCTATAAACCTATGATTTTATGCTCATCTATATTACGGATCTATAACTTTCCGCATTAAAATACGCAGGCCAGAGTATGCGTATATCTGAACAATTCTCAAGACGGCCAATTACAAGGGTTCACGCAGCATATGCTCCTTCTTGGCCTCAAAACATCCCAAGTACCCAAAACATACATAGTTCAGCATTGAAAATGACTCTTCTTCTTGGGTCGATTGGAAGTTCATCCAAAATCCAGTCAGAATCTTTTCTCCACAGTTCAAGCATGGCCAGTTTTGACAGCCATTTCTCGCCCTACTTCAATGGATTTTTTGGGAAATCATTCTTGAAGATTATGGTCTGAACAAGAATTCTTCTTATCAAAGAAGTGATAGTTCAGAATTCTACGCGACTCATCGTTCAAAACAGCATGACAGTTTGGATATTCGACTTAAATGCTAAGCAGCTTTCTACGCGTCTTCAGATACGCGTAAAAGACGGGACGAGATCAGATACTCTTTTATCAGATTCAGCGTAAAGTTATTCAGACGTGCTGAAGCTGCATATATTCAGACTTTCTCACAGCAAATATAGCAAAATCATCAGATGCATAAAAGAAGACAAATTTTATTAATCATGATTACATATGATGGAAATTCAGTTTACAAAGGATTTTCATCTTCATGATTACATATGATGGAAATCATTTTCCTATAAAGGGTTTCTCATTTTCATTTAGCATCACGCCAAGAATCTGTTCTGTCAGGTTCTCGTATTGGTGGAGATCTTTTTCGTCTTCTACGGCAGTTAATCGGCTTCCGCGGCCGATTAACAAGAAAATGATTAATGGCGGGAGGATACATAACTGGACTTGTATAAATTATTCAAGCCCACCCTCCATACGCCATGACAGATTGAGTTGGGATTCAGACCCAACTTAATACTGGAAGATAGGGCCAGACTGTCTACCCTCGTCCACCGTCATGATGGGAGAAAATACAGCTTGCAAGCTGTGTGGCCAAATGAGACCATTCCTCTCTTCTAGACGAATCGCCATATGAAATTGCTGATCATCCCGAGTAAAGGAAGCTATGATATCCTTCCATGATCCATCGTTGCAGAGGACATTTGCTCGAAGATGCCTTCTTTTATGGCTCCTTACATGCTGGAAGAACATAATCTTTTTCTTTCTCAAGTCGACCCGACGAAGCTCGGCAACCATCTCTGTGTGATAAAGGAAATGTGGGAAAATGGGTTAACTCACTCGCCTTTAAATAGGCAGAGGAGATCACATCAAATCCCAACAAAATCTGAAATTTTACCGAGAAATCAGCCTCGCGGAACGAGTCAAATTTGACCGTTTCATGCTTCATTCAAAGTGTTTCAAATTACGAGAAATTTGAAAACTTTGAAGGGGTCTTGTAGAAGCATGAAAAATACGCTGCAGAATTATACGCAATATGCATGAAGCCCGCATAAAGCAGAGTTTCAGTGTTGTGCAGCATAAAGCATGACTTCAGAGCCATTGGCGTACAGCAAAGCTTCAACGCTGTTCAGCGTAAAATATATCTCCAGAACAACCCGCGTAATACAGTATTTCAGACTGCTTCAGCGTATAAAGGGTGCTACCTCGCCTTTATGGCATAAAACTTATCTGCTTTTAATGCAGCATGGAAGTGTACGAGGAACGCTTCATATTTCTCGAATGAACCTGTCAGACAGTATAATAAACCTGACTCCTGACAAAGAGTACTGCACGACTATCAAGACGACGGCTGTAATGATGATTCGGCACAGAGCTCCAGACTGTCGTTTAGTATCAAAGCCTTGATTTAAGTCATCGTCTACGCATTCAAGGAATACGCTGCCTAGTTTTACATAGGCAGTCAGGAGCTTTTACGCTCAAGATGAGACAAAACTTACCGCCACGTCAAAAGCTGCTCTTCGTACAGAGCCCGAGGCATGTCTCTGCAATTAATGCGCGAGATGGGGGCAGATCTCTGCATTTAATGCACGAGATTTTATTCTATTTCTAATGACTGGGAGAGCTATAACTAGGGATAATACGCCCATGTCACCATCCCTGCACATTACGCCATCAGGCCATTTTCAGCTATAGGAGTACGCCGTATGCTATCTCCTTGAAATATGCCAACTCAGGCTATATTGGCAAAGGTACGTGAACAGGCTATCTGGTCCAGAATACGCTCAAGACCTCAGTCAAAGGAGGATAACTGGCTATCTCTATGCCAGCTACCTATCTACGCCTACTTGGCTTCTACGCCAACCTGACAGCTATTGGGTTTCTAGCCTATATGTCAGCTATTGGGATTCTATGCCTATTAGGCTTCTACGCATACTTGGCTTTTACGCCATCAGAACAACTATTTGGTTTTTACGCCAACGAGACAGTTATTTGGCTTCTACGCCAATCATCTCTACGCGAGGGACAGTTACCTACGTGGCTTGCATGCCGCGATCTTCACAGCAGTTATACGCATTATCTCTTAATGGGACACGCGTCACACGCTTATTCAGAGGATCATTTATACGTGGGTAGCAGTTATGATAACCGTCGCGTAAAAGGTGCGGTTCTCTCCGCTGTTCAGTTTCTACACCTATAAATAGAGACCTCCGTCCATGGAGGTCAGAGGTCGAATTTTTATATGGAGCGGATTTGATCTTTGAGAGACAAAGGTCAGAAAATCGAGAGAAAAGAGTCCAGAGCACAGACAGAGAGTAGTGATCGATGATCTTAGCATCGAGCATCCACTTCCTCTTGCAATCTTTGAAGCTATTCCTTCTTCTACAGCACTTCTTCATCATCGTGTGGTCCAAGGGACAAAGTGATCGACTGCAGATCAGACTCCTATAGCAATATTTATCCAAATTTAAATTTTGTACTTGATATCCTCTTATAGGATTAATTGTACTTCTTGTTTGTAAACCTAAGAAAGGGTTTCGTATAAACCTATTTTTATTTCTTTCGTTTATTATCAAACATCTGCAGTACCAAAAGTTGCCACTGAACGTAATATCATACAAGCGTAAATTATATTTGTACAAGACAGACACCAAAACGGCTGATAGAACATCTAATACACAAAGTCATAACAACAAAAATACTAAGTGAAAAAGTTCAATCGAGACAAGATATACAAAAGAAAATCTTTTTATTGATAATATTATAAATGAATTACAATGGTTTCGGGCCAAAGAATAACTCATTTACAATCACTATCTTTCTTCCTCTCTCAATATAATAAAATATGCCATAAGGCTTACAACTCAAGAATTATACAAATAATGGTGTTTTATACATTATGTTCTTTATATACACATGACTAACATCTCTAGCCATAATGCTTCAAGTTGCCAACCAAACTCTAATATCTTAGCATGTCCAGATAAACTCTGTACCTAAGAAGGCCTGGTAGGGGGTCAATACATTGGTGAATGCACTGGTTAGTAACCTCTAGTCAACTTAACTAAAATCAATACATTGAATTAAGTGAGTGCATGCAAATTTATCTGGTCTTTCAAATTTTTTCTGAAGATCAATTACATATTCATAAGCATACATGTGTCTATAAACATAAAAGTATTGCACTACAAAGTTGATCTTACCAAATACTTACCATCATTCTCTGCTTACAATGATATAATTTATAATAAACTAAAAATAGTGTGACAATGGTATCCCTGCAGAAGAAAATCGTTAGCCTTCATAAAATCTAAGTGTATCGTGCACTTGTCCCTATAAACATTCTGATATGCTTGCAAACAGATTGATATTAGCATGCATATTAACTATATGAAGATCACTGGCACCACAAGTTATTCTGGATCATAGCTTGGTTAGACGACGATCCTTTCGGCAAGGGTAGCGAGCCCCACTGAAGTTCTTGAATCACCCGTGCTAGTATATCAACACAACTATCTTTGGTCCTCCAAGGTCAACACAAACCTGCTATCTTGATGATTCGTTCGCCTATAAACCTTATGCACAAGTTGTCCATGACCATATAAATACATGAACATATAGAATCTAATAGATAAGTATTATACCAAATACTAGACTATTTATACAAATATCTACTCGATATATACCATATTCCTTGAGCTATCGCTCGCATTATCCTTCCCAGTCTAGGAATTCTATCTTAATGACTCAACGATCCCAAACATTTCCATATTTCCATTCCTTGAAACCACGGTGCGATAATCTTCCTGTCTATAGAAATAGTACAATATTTCATATGATACTCTAACCAAAGTACTATATTCTATATGATAAGATAAAATCAGTCTGTATCACCAGTTTACAATTTTAGGTTCTATAACAACAAGTTATAGAAATAATATTACTCTCTTTATCTATCTTGGTTCTTTTCTTCTATTAGTATGCAAAAAAACTCATAGTATAAAAACTAAACATTTATAATCTATTTCATTATTGTGAAGGTATATCACTCTCCGTTCCTAAATATACGTATTTGGAGCGTATTATTTTCTTACTTGCATGTTTAGTATATTGCATGAGACTAGACCCATTCTTTGGTTTATCTTGGTTCATGGTTTATTTGTTGGGTTGGTTTAATCATGGGTTCACCATGGTTTAAACCTTAAACCCTTCATGTATATATACCAAACCTCTCATTCTCTCTCTTTATTACTTTATTTTCTTTCTCTCTCTTAAGTTTTCTTCCTCCAAGTCTTAAACAGGTACATCTTGCATGAGAAATGAAGAAACTCTCCATATTATTGATTCATTATATTTTTTATGTGTTTCTAAACGCTTTTAATACTTGGAGTTTTTGCTTTTGATGGATGGATTTGAGTAGATCTACATTTAAAGTTTATATTTTTCATAGGTTCTATGTATTTTTTGGGGTTTTGATCTATTAAAAAATGGTATTTTAGAAAATCAGTTTTTCTATGTGATGGAGCACTTTATTTCGAGCATTTTGGCTTTTGGTTCACTTGATTTGGAGTTAAAATAAAATTTTAATGGAGAAAATAATTTTCATTTTTTTTGGAGTTTTTGCCATGGCTGAACTTACTATTTGGAGAAGACGAAGTTTTTATGCGGCCAGAGGGATATGAGGCCGAGAGTGCTATGTGGCCTGAAGCACCATGCGGGCTGAGCTCTTTGCCATATGCTAACCAACATGCGTCCGTCTTTGTTGGAAGCATGACTGATTGTTACACAAGTATTCTGGAACTTCTTGTGTTTTCACTCGCTTGAGCGAATGAAAAATTTGCTAATTCCAAGAAATATCATATGCGGCCCAGTGACCTATACGGCAAGCAGAGTATGCAACCATCTTCCTTGGATGCATGACTCTGAACCGTTGGCACATATTTATATGATTTGGTCCTTTCTCTCTGACACACTTTATTGTATGTCACATCAGTCATATCAATCACTTTATGTCACTTCACTGATACTTTATTTATTGTTTGTCACATCAACACTTGTCCTGAAGAGTAGAATTTAACCCTGACATATGCGGCCTGGACTTCATATGCGACCTAGACTTCTATGCGGCCTGGACTTCCTATGCGGCTTAGAGACCCATGCGGCCCAGTAATTTTTATTTGGATTATTTCTTATTTTATTATGGTTGTTTCTGGCAATTGCTTGTGTTATGATTCTAAGGAATAATTGGACTTAGTAACCAGACCTCGTGATAGACATGACCATGAGCTAAGATTGGCATGTACATGGAATGACTGAGTGATTGGGCTGAGATTTCAATATGAACTAGACTAAGTGATAAGTGACTAACAAACTATGTGCATAACATAAGCTTTGTGGTACAATGTGATCTTGATTCATGTGACCCAAAGTGTAATTGGTAATTGGAATCAAATATTATATCCGTACTGATACAAATAATTGCCTGAAAGTGTATATGATCGGATGTATGCTGAGGTATGACATACCGTGTTACGTGTTAAATAATTATATTTGGATTATGCATCGAGAATGCCTCCAAATTCCTAAACGCGTGATACTATAAATATACTTTTCCCCCAGCACGGGCATGTTATGCGAGTCAAGTACCAAAGCGTGACTAGGATAATGATTGATTGAATATTGCATACATGCTCGGGTGAATCCAGACCGAACTTTCATGGATTCTTATCTAGCGTGCCCATACTTTGTATGACATCTGAAAAACATTCTCTTAAAACCATGCCTTAAGATTTTGAACACAATATATGGCTAATTAAGTAACTAAAAGTGGTAGTAACATGTGGAGGGAACAGTATCCCGAGATCATGCCAATGAACCTTCCTACAGAGATTCATTCTAGTACGTTGTAGGCTGGCCACCACAGATAATGTATATCATCCGCCTTAATGGAGTGCGGTATCTGACCTATTATAAATAACGCTGAGCCATTGATTCCCTATATGAGCACTGAAACCGCTAATACCGTGATTTGACTCAATGGCCCTACGAGGAACTGGTGCATCAGTGAAGTGCCTTGTATTCCTTTATTTGGCTCGGTTAGCCCGTGTTCGAAAATGGCATGATATGAGGATACCTATTATACATTATTTTTGAGATAACCTTAGACTCTACAAATAGCAAGCCGTACAAGTGATTGGCCGATATAAAAAAATTGGACTTGGTTGCGATTGTATTCTTCTGTTAGTAGTCTAGGGTCATGGACTACTATAGTGTGACGGTTCAACCATTTTTCTTGTTTGGTTGTAGGGTTGGGCCTTTATGCTAAGATATGTCGTAGACCTAAACTACGACACAGAACCTAGGTATACATATATCTATTGTTTGGGTTTTGTTTCTCCATTTTGTGCTCCTTTGTGGGACTAGCTATTTTGGGTCTAACCCCACTGGTTTTGTATGGCCAGGTTTTTGAGCCAACACCCGAGGATCCAGCATACTTTCTCCCGACCCATGGCGCGTACCAGGAACATGGTTACAGAGGATAATGAGTGGGTTTTTTTCTTTCCTGCTCGTCATTGTATATTTTATTCTTTTGGACATTTAGCCACCGAAACCTGTTAGCCGGTGTAGCGACCCATTCTGTTCAAGCGGACAGTCGATTAAAACGGCAAAAGTGCAACGATCCGAACCGCTTTGCTCAGCAAGAATACTCGTTTAAGGCAAAAGTATTTCCAGATTTGGCCCTTCAGGAGTTCCGGCTTAGGCTTTCAGAGGCTCGCTCGGAGTATCGCTCGACCGAGGCGAATCATCGCTAAGGTGGGTGGCTATGATGAACTTGTCTTTGCTTAGCCAACATACTTAAAAATATGGACGATACATGCTAGTCGCTAGGTGAATCACCCCCTGCATGCTAATAAAGGATCCAACGCACCTAGCTAGGGGAGTAATCCCAACTTGTATTGCTTGTGTTAGAACATGAAAATAAAACTTTGCTTATATATGGACCCTCGCATGCTACCTTTGCCTTGTGCAACTAGATCCCGCCATGCCTCGAGTAGAACGATATATATATATATATATATATATATATATATATATATATATATATATATATATATATATATATATATATATATATATATATATATGTACTTTTTAGTGCACTGTTCACTTGTTTATACTACGCGAACCTAGATTATGTCGCTCGGTATGTCCCTTTACGATTTTACTCCTCGCTTTGCCCTTAGACCCGTGCCAATGCAATTTCTTATATTCACCCCAAGTGAAATGCTTGCCTGCTTATATGCTAACTTGTACTCGTTTGTCTCATTGCGATACTAGTCACATAATTCATGCCACGGCCTGGAATATAACACGAAATATTATTCACTCACCTGAGGTAGGAAGACTATCAAAATAGTCGTTCCGAGCCAAGTAATAGATAATGTGGAACGGCTTCACACTACCAAAAAAAGTCAAATTAGCGACGCCCAAAAACGTCGCCAAATGACAAAAAAACGTCGCTAAAAACGTTTAGCGACGTAATTAGCGACGTTTTAACGCAGTCGGAAGATACCAAGTCGCTGAACGAAAAAATGTCGCTAAACGTCGCTATGCCGACGTTTTTTAGCGACTTTATTGAGTCGCTAAATTTAGCGACGTTTAGCGACGCTGCGTCACTAAATAGCAACGTTTATTAAAGTCGCTAAACGTCGCTCATTAGCGACTTATATAGCGATGTAACAGCGACGTCTTTAATGACATGGCAGTACTGCCATGTCAGCAATTTGCGACGTACAGCGACATATTTAGCGACGTTTAGCGACGTCGTTAGCGACGGCTACTAACACGTCGCTAATTAGCGACTTATTTAGCGACTTATAAAAACGTCGTTAGACGTCGCTAAACGTCGCTAAATACGTCGCTAAATTTACAAAAAAAATAAAAAATAAAACTGAAATGTTCCAAACTATTATTCCTGAAATTTATAAATTTTTAATTAAAAATAGACCCGGAGCAACCCTCCGTTGAATTCTATGGGTTCGTCGACCCCTTCGGTGGAACACTCAACACCGGATTAACAATATTTAATATGAAGTATCAGAGTATCACAGTCATACAATTAATACACACAAATATTATAGACAGACAATAAAAGTATCACAGTCATAAAAGTATCACAGTATCACAGTCACACAAAATGGGCATAAACAGTATCACAAAATACATAATATATAAGTATCAGAGTATCACAGTAACACAAAATGCATAATATATAAGTATATGAAACATTATAGTATCAATCTCGAGGATTTCCAAAACGGGGCAGATACCAGTCCCTCAAATACTGCGCATAAACAGCGTTTATGTTATCAAGCTCCGCTATGGGTGCTGGGTGACTGGAACTCCCCGTCTGAGATACAGCCGCGATAGGTGCTGGGTGACTGGAACTCCCCGCAGGTGGTATCTCTTCCTTCTTAACAGTAGGAGGCATCACTTCCTCCTTAACAGTAGGAGGCATCACTTCCTCCTTAACAGTAGGAGGTGTCGCTCTCTTGGGTACCATCTGGTAAGATAGATGAAAACAAATAATTAGCTATTGGACCGGAACGGAAGAATTAGATGACTCACAAAGAATTAGCTGTTTGTTGCAGTATAATAATGATACCATAATATCTTATTTATATCCTACGTGTCATAAAATAAAATGACCGATTTATTGAACTAGTTTGAAAATATGATCCAATATTAAATTATATGATTGTAATTGAAATTGAAATTGAATTATGAACCATGTGTGTTGTGTTACAGACCTGTCTAGTTATTTAATTCCAACTTGTAGTTTTACAGTGTTGAGACAGACATTTTTAGTAGAGCATGAGCTCAGTTTTGCTTTAGTAAACAGTGAGCCTGAAGTTAACAAGTACTTGAAGGTACTATGTTTTTATTTTGAATGCAAGGAGCCTTATTTACCAATTGCATATACATTTTAAATTTTGATATATGTTACTGAGTTGAGAAACAACAGAAGTTGCAGAACCTATTAAGGACGGGTTCGAAGAAATTGAGTGTCCTTGCTATTAATGTAAGCTTACTAATCAGGTATTCAATTATCTCTCAGTTGCTTGTACATTATTCTTCGCGTGCATGTCTTATGAATTTTTACTATATATGTGACTATGTCTAGCATCAATGACATATGGACTTGCTCTTTTGATTAGATTTGATCTATATTCTAATGAAATTCAGTTGTTGCTAATTTTCTTTGGTCCCATTTGGAAAGCAACCATATTCGACAATATTTGATCACTTCTCATATTCGACAATATTTGATCACTTCTCATATTCGACAATATTTGATCACTTCTCATATTCGATAATATCTTTTGTTATTTGTTGAATATGTAGAAGTAACTCGATTTGGAAACTAGTCAAGGAAGATTTTCTGGTACTCTGTATACTATGTTGCAAATCATATCAAATTATCTATATATATGGAAGACATGAAATCACATAATGGAATGTACTAACCCTAACCCTAACCCTAAACCTAACCCTAACCCTAACCCTAACCCTAACCCTAAACCTAACCCTAAACCTAAACATAACCCTAATCTGCGTCTGTGTGTGTGTGTCTGCGTCTGTGTGTGTGTGTCGTGTGTGTGTGTCGTGTATGTGTCTGCGTCTGTGTGTGTGTCGTGTGTGTGTGTGTCTGCATGTGTGTGTGTGTCGTGTGTGTGTCTGCGTTTGTGTGTGTGTCGTGTGTGTGTGTGTCTGCGTCTGTGTGTGTGTCGTGTGTGTCGTGTCTGTCAAGTGTGTCTTGTGTCAGTGTCACATGAGAGAGAGAGAGAGAGAGAGAGATTACCTAGAGCTCGAGGAGGAGGAGGGGGATGTCGTGGAGACCCGGTCGCCGGAGAGGGGGGGCGCAGCCGTGGAGACCCGGTCGCCGGAGGGGGGGGGCGGGGGAATTCGAAACGATTTCGAAATTTTCGACAGATGGAGAAAAGAGAACTGAGCCCTAATTAACCAAAATTTAGCGACGTTTAGCGACGTCAAATAAAAACGTCGCTAAAATAAAAATTAGCGACGCCAAAGACGTCGCTAAATACGTCGCTAAATATTTTTGATAGATACGTTGCTAATTACGACGCTAAACGTCGCTAAAACAGATATATTAGCGACGTTTAGCGACCTTAATTGAACTTATAGCGACTATTCTTTTAAAATCTTAATAAAAGTCGCTAAACGTCGCTAAATGTCGCCATTTAGCGACGCCTAGCGACGATTTTTACCGAGTCGCTAATTTAGCGACGTTTTTACTAGGAGTCGCTAAAATACGTCGCTAATCCCGCTTATTCTAGTAGTGTCAGGACTATTGGGTCACCAAGGTAGTTCCCACACCGGAAGCTGCAAGGATGATAAGAAAACTTAAAAGTAAGTTGCAAGTAAAAGAATGAATAAACCGAACAGCACGAAATAACGACACTAATGTGAATGACACTAAAAGAATGGCTCGGAACGATTAAAGATGCAAGGAACCAATGAGTGCAGGAACGATCTGGGATGACTTGTAGCGAGGCTCATTACCTGCGCCTACAACCATTACCGTTTACTCAGAATAAAGAAAGAACAAAAAAAGAGACTTATTTAGTCGCGGACGCTTGTGCACAAGCTTGATTTCCTCGGACGGGGCACCGGGATACCGGGACCGATCCGAACTAGGGGAAATACGTTAGTCGCGCTAGTTGTTGCTAGCATGGATAAGTTCGGTCATTTGCCGGGGCACTGGGACCACCATCTTATTGGGACTATGTCCATAATGGCTATGTCAGCGACTTCTGTTCATATAGATCAATCATCCTCGCTTAGCGGCAATCCGCGTGCATGTCATTGCATTGCATCTAAGAATTTGAATCCAAGTATCCTACAAAAGATCAAATAATCTGAGAATTACTCCTGAATCTGAGTAACAAGTAACTTGTGTTTCATAATTTAAAGAAACTTATGCACCTGATTTAGAACCTCTTCGTAGCACACTTGTGTTTGCATATGCTATTTGTCCCTAGATTTCATTATATATACTCGTGCATGAATTAACTTGGTTTGCCTTGGACAGAGAAGGATGAATGGTAAGTTGGTAAGTCTCGTCGTGTTTTCTCTTATATCGCATAACGCACTGCCAAGTTAGGCTATGCATATTTGCCATGAAACTGATCCTAAGGCAAGAATAGAAAGATAACTTAATAGATGGTGCATGGAACCTATATAACGTATTTGGATTTGTCGAGCGGGCGAGTAGCCTCCCCACCAGTGCATTCATGTACTGGTAACCCACCAGATTGCTTGCAGGGTACGGAAGAACCTCGTTCGGTGCGGATGCCTCCTTCGTGCATGCTAAGGCGTGGAGTCCACTCTGAAGCCTTGGAGCGTTGCGTCCAGAACTGAAGCATATATATAAGACATAATGTTAGAACATCGCCTATGTATCATTCCACAAATGTAGCCACTTGGCACGCTTTTACTGTTTTAGAGAGAGAGGCTTGAGCGACTTGTAATCTCGGCCTAGCGCCACTTGTAACACTTGTTCAATATCAATAAATAGTTTGTTTACTTCTATACTTGTGTTATTCAATGCTTCCGCTATTGACGACTCTGTGAACTTATTACCAATCGCCTATACGTTTATAATTCCGCTCCACTCGGATAATCTGTGCGACTCTGTAGCTTATACCTCTCACCGCATGTTCAGACCTTGGCCTTGCATGGGCGCGGCTCACGCTCGTGCGATATCACGCCCAGATGAGTCAAACGATCGTCCCATGGGAGCGCTGGCGCGGTGATTCGGGCCTAGCAAGGACCGCCGATTGCTTGCGGGAGATCGGGGCGTGATAGCCGGTATGTCTGGACATTAGTCTTCTTATACGATTGTATTAAATCAGACTGCAGCTGATCACTGTCATATACTTTTGCTACTCTCCCAGCTTGTTATTTTGCACAACTGGTCTTCGAAATATTTTGAGAAAGCGTTTGGGATGCCTTATTGCTTTATCATATATGCTCTATGTTTACTGTTTCTTATTTGATTGATTGAGACATAGATGTTCGTGTGACCCTAAGTGACTTGATTGTAGCACACACCCCCTTGTCTTATTACAGCCATGATCATCGTACTATGTATAGTACCTTGTATGGGGTAGCTGGCCATGTCCGTCTCTATATTCTGGTACTGGGACGTAACAAGGTAAATGATAGAAGGATCAAAATCATCCACCTTGAAAAAAAACCTATATTCCTCGACCAAGCAGATCTCTAAACAAATCCTCTGCATAAACATAAGTCCAACCGGTCATTCAAGCCAACAAATCATCTCATTGTACTATGTAAAGTGGGGCATTACATAATGCACCACTCAGAAAAAAAATTATCCTCGAAACTTACAAGAACAAACTGCTCCAACTGCATCAACTGACCACTGAAGAAACTTCTACTTAATCTCTGATTCAAACTCCGGACCAGTGCCATGTTCTTCTTTTCTTTCTCTCAAATATCTCACAGAACAATACAAGCTTTTTTCATACAATTCTATCTTTGCAGCATACGATACAGGAATATGTAACCATTCTTACTTATGCAAGCATAACAACAGTTCTATCAATATTTGATAACTTAAGCATAAAATTATACTCTTTGATAGCATATGATATAGGGACATACTGACATCCTTTTTTATCTTTATTAACAAGTATGTCAAAGGTTCTTTTCAATCGTAGTGACAGTCTAACTTTTATCATGCAACCTTTTATCTTGAACGAGTATAGCAGAAGTTCTTTCATTATGCAAGCATGCAAAATCTCTTATTGAAGCATACAGAGTCATGTACTATCATTCTTAGTGATTACAAACTTATTCTTAGCAACAAGCATGCATTCAATCCTATGGATTCTTTATTAGTCGTAAAAGAATCAGAAAGTAAAGTCTTGCCCACTTACCATGATCAATCATCTTCTTGTCCCAATAAGGGAGCTTTTATTGAAGGCTTCCTTCTGAGCCAACAAACCGATATCAATATCCATTTAGTGCCACCGCTAGGAGCGGGGTACTACATTCCAGCCGATACACATCATAATGCTACCTTGAGAAAGATCAATCATAATCCAAGCCAAATCAAATCCAAGGACCATACTATCATCAATTACTACTCCAAGCACACAATTTTGAATCATAATTCAATTCATCAACAAAATTATATCCATTATATCCACTTGAATACAATCCACTAAGACAATCCCACAAAAAATCAAGCAACAAATTCAAATTTATTGTACATTATAAAATGATATCATTGTAAGATGAAAATGATGGTAAGTATTGGGTAAGATCAACTCTGTTACATGACAATTTTACGCTTATGAACACATATATGCTCATTATTTTTAATTGATCCTAAGACAAGATTAGAAAGACCACATATATTTGCCTGCACTTACTTAATTAACGTGTTGGTTTTAGTTGAGTTTGCTAGAGTCCACTCACCAGTACACGATAATATATTGACTCCCCACCTAGATCTTCTCAGGTGTGGAGTTTTCTTGGATATGCTGAGGTGTTGGAGCTCGGATTGGCAATTTGAAGCAGTTTATCTGAAGAAGATTTCTTCTGGTATATAGAGGACATAATGTATGGAACATCATTGTTTATATAGTTCTTCAGATACAACCCTTCTAGTATGCTTAATTTTGTGTGTGTGTGTGTGTGTGTGTGTGTGTGTGTGTGTGTGTGTATGTATGTATGTATGTAATCGAGTTTTTTTTAGCTTCGAGCCATTGTAATTTTGCTGCAATATTATCAATAAAGTGAATTATTTTTTTATATATTGTGTGCATTCAACTTTACTGCTTAGTTTTGCTACACTAACTTTGTTTCTGAGGTGTTCAATCGTGCCTTGTACAAGTATAATTTAGACTTGTACGACGTCTGCGGAGTCGAGACGTGACAAGTTATACCTAGTGATATAGATACATTTTTTCCTATCAATAATCACTTCTCTAACAAGATTTGTACGAGTAAAATTCAGATTTAAATATTCATCTTACATGTATTTAAATTGGACAATCTTTTCACGAGAACCGATGAGCGTTACATAAGATTTTTGACTGGCAGAGGTGGAATCGCGGATTCCACGACGTCCATAGTAAAAGGATATCAAATGCCAGCATTTTACAGATCCACGTGGCAAACACATACTAGCGGACATAGATGGCTTTTTCTTCATGCACCTGATTGTCCAATCAGAGATGCATGTCGAAGGCTAATACTGCACTCCCTCGACTTCTGGCAATTTTCGAACAATTAAGCTCCCACCTCCAACGGCTGCTGGCAATATTTTCTTTGACCCACAGTTTACTCTTCCAGTAATTTTTTGCCTAAAATGGTTTTGTAACGCATCGTAATGTTCGTTTCACCCACTCTATAAATATCGTCTATACCCCAAACCATCTTCGAAGAACTTTGAGAATTCAAAAATATATATATATATATACTTATTCCTAAACAATCTCTCTCCTCCCTTACCCAACTCATCCTAGATAGTCTCCCTAGAGATCCTCACCATCCCACCAAGGTAAAACCTTTGCATCAAGCTTGGGGTCCATACCAAGTAAGTGCAAAAGTAGGGAAGAGTTGGGTTGCATCCATTTTTTTTTTCTTAGTGTCAGGTACACTCTCACCACTAATCCAATCTTATTCCACTTCAAATCTCTTATATTTCTTATTCCGGATACTTGGGTGATTATTCCTGTGATCCTATCTGCTATAGAGAGAGAAAGTTGCCATTATTATTATTATTATTATTATATTTGAGTTCCTATAAATATAAATATATAGTGGGAGAGAGAGTGATAGAGAAAGAAGAAACAAAAAACAATTAATAATAAAAGAATAAGAGCACATACAAAAAAGCTAGAGAGAGAGTGTGAAAGAGGAGAGAGAGGGAAAAGGAGAGAGAGGCGTTGATCGAGTCCGCCAAAGATACGGAGGGGAGGAGAGAGAGGGAGAGACGATTCTCGTTTCTCTCTCTAGAATTCTACACACATACTCTCTCTCCTCGAGTATACTGCTGCTACACTGGCTTCGGTAATTCGCTCGAATTCTCTCTCCCTCTCTAGTTTCTCTCTCTCTCTTCGCCGAATTTTGCGGATCGGAATTAGGGTTACTTTTGGATTTGTTTCGGCATTTTGCAGATCTCGGCTCAAAGTTAGGATATTTGGAGGGTTTTAGTGAGAATTTTGGCAATAGAGAGAGAATTTTAGCAAAAAGTTGGGATTTTGGGAGGGTTTTAGTGAAAAGTTTGGCCGAGAGAGAATTCTAGCTCAGTGTGGATCGATTTTTTTTTTTTTTTTTTCCTAATGTGCTGAGGATAAAAAATTGTTCTTTTCTCTCTCGCTTTACTTCTGGATGTTTGATAACATAAATCAAAGTCGTAAGTTTTTGTCTTGTACTCGAGAGTATTAGGATTCTCTTAATGTAGTCTCTTCTTCTTCTTCTTCTTCTTCTTGTTGGAATTTGAATTGAACTAGAGAATTTGAAATTTTGTGGCTTTGTTAGTGGTTTCTTTTCTAAAAATATTTTTTCAACAAAGGAATTAGACTGAATTAGAATGTTTGATTTTTGATATTACTGTTGATTTAAAAAAAAAACTTAGAATGGAATTAGAATATTTGGATTTGGAAAGAAAGGGATCGAATTAAGTTATTCAACATTTATACTGAAGTGTGATCGAATTTTATATTAATAAGATCCATATATGGTTTTTTTTTTATATGTCCTTTACACCAGCTTAGAAACTAAGTTCTAAAGGAGGATTCGAACCGTGCCCATCTCCATAGGAACCTCCTATCGTAACCAACAGGCCACTGACCCTACGGACATATATGGGTTTCACTGGCAAATTTTTCAAAACAAGGATTTTTTTATTTTATTAGAGATTTGTAATTGTTGTTGGATTTTGACTGAAAATTGTATATGAGAAACCTCATTGTGTTCTATTTTTGTTTGATGACTTTCCAAACCAATTCTTTTGTTGATATGTACTGTTTGGAAATATGGCATGTTTTGTTGATCATAAATTATGTGAAAGTTATTCAAGTGGATATCTTTTATTACTGTAAATGTTCTGTTTGCTAACGATAACTTGTAGATGAACTTCTGCTCTGTGAACTCATTAATTTAGTTTGTTATGTTAATAGCTGATTGAACTATACTAAATAGAAATCCATCGAGTTCTTAATCTGTTAGTTTTCTTTGGTGTTCTTGGGAAACTGTCTTGTTTCTTGTGTAGTTGTTTCTCTTAGTCTGTGATTCTTATTACCCCTTGTTATCAATTTTGTGAAACCATCCTTGTTTTGGCTATGACATTTCTTCTCTAAAAAGAGGGGGGAAAAGTCATTTAATGATTTCTATTTAGCACATTTTGAATTAATCTAGGAGATTTATACTTGACTTCTTTAGTTTTTAAAGGCTTATGGTTTTTTGTTATGGATTCAGTTTTTGGACCATGAGTCATACGATAAATGAGATTGAAGAGAGGATACCGTCAAAGCATCAAGTCGATTCACCATCGATCGATGAAGATAGCTCTGGAGGGACAATGTCAAGCAGAGGAGGGAGCGGTTTGAAGAAGGGACCGTGGACGTCTGCGGAAGATGCAATTTTGGTTGACTATGTCAGTAAACATGGCGAGGGGAACTGGAATGCTGTGCAGAAGCACTCTGGACTGTATAGGTGTGGTAAAAGTTGCCGTCTTCGATGGGCTAATCATCTGAGGCCAAACTTGAAGAAAGGAGCTTTTACGCCTGAAGAAGAGCAACTGATCATTGATCTCCACTTTACCATGGGCAACAAATGGGCACGCATGGCTGCTAATGTAAGTCTACTTTAATCCCTTTTTACATATAAGAGAATGTGCACTTGCTTTTTTGATTGGTTGAGTTAAATACTAGCCATATGAATATATTCAGTTACAGATAACACTAGAAAAAGAAACTTCAGTTTCCCATAAACCTTTAAAGCCATGTATTTCATTAGTGATGGGAGATGAATCATTTATTTTTCCTTTGCTTGTTTATTTCCCTAGATTTTTCAGCAAGGACTACGACATTATATTTCTAAATTTTTAGATCTTTGATTCCTGCAAGTGAAAATCATTTAGTTTGGTATAGGAGATATTTGGAATATATCCAAACGCTTCATGCTACATGTTTTATCTTCGATTATGTTTGGACTTGGGGAATCCACCACGTATAGCCTTGAGCCTTATGCATAAAATTGTGACATTCAACGAAATCTTGAAATCTTTTTTATATCCATTAGATTATCTTTATGCATAAAAATGTATAGACATTTCTCCGATATTAAAAATAAACATTCATAATGTAAGGATAATATTTATGCTTTCACTGTTCAAATCTTAGTAGTGGATATATATCAAATTTAAAGCTATCTCCATAAACACTGAAACAAAACCAAAATTTCTTCATAGTATGAAACTTACCCAATTGACTGATAAATTATTTGAAAATAGTGATAAGTATCTAGGAAAAACTTTAATTAAACAAAAACCAATTTTTTTGTATAGTATGAGCCTTACCCAACTTGTAATTCCCCTTAGCCACTGTGTGTAAAATTTTGGACGAAATTGTCATGTTCCTTTCAGTATGAAGACTATGGGATCTGAAATTAGGTCAAGATATCTACTTGGACTGTTTGAATTGAGTGAAAGGGCAGAAGAGTCAATAATAAAGGTAAATAAAGAGATGTGACAAACTGTTTATCTATAAATAGAAAGTTAATAAAGTGAACACTTGAAATACATTTGGTAAAAAAGGAACAACTACATTTACGATATGTAATATGAACCTCACCCAAGTCAACTTGGCCGAGACTTAGCCTGAACTAACATGGTCTCAAAGTCTGCCTAATATGGCCGAGTCTTCTCTCATCAATTCTAGACACACTCAAACGAGACCTCATCTTGTAGAACATAAGTGCAAGTGTCCCCTTTCACCTGCTCTAAACCATTGCTAAGCACTAGGTAGCATTTGTGTAGCAAGCTCTTTTAGTATAAGTGGGTTAACTATTTTATTTTGAGTGTGAAAAAGAGATTCTGTAGGTACCCTTTGCTTCCTCTGGTTAAAAGATATCCTGAGGGATGAAGGTATGTTGACCTTGGGTAAGCGGAGATAGAATCAGGTAATACATGCACCTGTGACAAGTCTTACTTCCAGGCTCCTCTAAACCCTAGTCTATAATAGCGTTTCTTAAGGTCTTCTTTTCTTCTTACTGTTATTTTCCTTATCTTTGAATATATATATATATATATATATATATATATATATATATATATATATATATAAGATACTGTCGTGGGGAGTGCTTCTTGCGATAGGTTCCCTGTAGAAATACTTGAAGTCACTAGCGCTTCTTCCTATGTCTATTACATATGATCATGCATTGCAAGTATTTTATGATTATTTTTTAATGCAATATTAAGTTATAACAGTAAATCTAATATATTCGTTGCTAGCAACATGTATGAGATAAAAGGAAAGGCTGTTGCTATGTCAAATATATCTTCGATGAATAATTATTCTTAATATTTGAATTTAGAGGAGTGCTGTAATGGCCCTTAGAGAAATATATGATGTGCATATGACAGCTTATGAGCATTACTAAGAAGAGTAAGAGGTCTTATAACTGTTAGGCTGCTTTGAGTTCTTCTGGATAGTATGTATTTTCATCTGCAGCTCGATCAAACAACATAAAGCTGTAAAAGGCGGTAATCATTTTTTGTGTGGAACCGTGATTGTTATGGTTTTCTTTGGTTTCATCAATAGGATTTTCTCAAATATTTTGCCTTATGTCTTAGTGACTTTAGTAAACTATATTATTCAGTTCACCTTTTTCCTCAGTTACCAGGGCGTACGGACAATGAGATAAAAAACTATTGGAACACTCGAGTTAAAAGACGTCAGAGAGCTGGTTTGCCACTTTACCCCTCTGAAGTGCATGCCCGAGTCTCTAATGAGAATCAGAGCCAATGTATAGGTGACTTCGACAATGGTGACAGGCAGCAAAATGGAGTCTTGCTAGGCAATGTTTGTGGATTTCCTGAAGTTCAATTTGAAGATTATAAAGCCAACACAGGAGCTTTATCTTATGGATCACCATTCCTGGACGGTTCTTCTAGTAGCATGCTGGGACAGGGTCTTGGATCTCAAAGTTATGGCTTCGTCAATCCATTGCTTTGTAGCAAGCGGTTTCGAGGATTTGAGATCCTCTTACCCGAGTCTCATGGCAGGACTCGGTTTGAGAATTTTTCAAATGATCCTTCTGGAAATGTTACTCAGACTTTTGGTTCAAGCTATGCATATGATCCTGACCAGATTAGCAAGAACCCAGTACCTACTGGAGCTGCAATTTTTGGCAGCCATTGCCCAATTAGTGGCAACTACTCTTCTTCCAGGACCTTTCCAGGAACTGTGAAGGTGGAGCTCCCTTCACTCCAATATTGCGAGTCCCAGTATCAGGATATTGATGTTGATAGCTGGCTTGCATCTCCACCTTCACCTCCCGACACAGGTCACCCTTGTAGCTACTCTCCTGCGGAAACTGTGTCACTGCAATCCGAATGTAGTTCACAATGGAATAGGGGTCTCTTAGAAGATTTGCTTCATGAATCACTGAAGAAACAGAATGCTGACAAGAGCTCAATTTCTTCCGAAATGACACCCAGTGATTTGGTGGATAGTTTGGCACCTAATGTTTATGAGCCAGGATGGGATGGATGCAGTGACCCAACTTCCTCTTCCGCTGCATCTGTCTTCGATGAGTCCCCGACTCCAGTAAGTGGTGGTTCCTTGGACGAGTTTCCATCATCCAAAGGACATTCTGGTAAACCATAATCTCTTCTGTAAATCTACCAATAAATTGTGTCTACAATAGAAGACAATATTGAACCGAGCTAAGTCATATTTTACTTCTGCAGGCACCGAGATTATGCTGCCAAGTGCTGAACCTGTTTCAACCCCAGATGCAACGCAGAGGGAAAGTAAGCCAAGACCAGAATTCTTAAGGCCTGATGCTCTGCTGGCGTCCGGATGGCTTGTGCAGTATCCACCACCGGTAAAAGAAGTCAACGACATGAACGATGCCATAGCAGCACTTCTTGCTGATGATTTTAGCGGCGACAACAACAATCACGAGCCTGCTGCAACATCGACTTGCTTGCAAGAATTTGATGCCAACTCTTACCATTGGAATAATATGCCTCCTGCTTTGTCAAATGTCTGAGAATCCCTGAAGGCTCCTGCCATGGAATTTGATTTGTCCCGGATGTTGTTTTTCACCATTTTGGTCTTCAGTGCAAGAACCCCGGTGAGATAGAGATTTGTTATTGTCAGATGATCCATTGTTCTCTCAATTTAGTTCCTGTAAGTTTCGGCTGTGGACTTGTATGCAATATAAAGAGGATTGATCAAGAACTCTGGGATATTCCAAATGCAGCCTGTTCGTGTCACTCTTATTTTTGAATTTGTTTCACTTCATGCACAAACAAAATTAGACATGTATATCTGGTTGCCTTTTGCTAAATGATTACAAATATGCTTTTTCCTTTATCGTACTATTCTAGTTTGTTTTTTTTTCCTGTAAGTTTCTTTCACTTCACGGGCTCAGTTTGATAGGAGTCCCCACTCCCATCTATGTCGGTCGTCATTGGGGAATCAGACTCATCGTGTGCGTCGCACACTGGCATTTTCATCATCGTCCGCACTATTCTAGTTACATTACCTGTTTCTAGTTTAGCAGCTTGTTCAATTTATTTACTTTTAGTGATTTTTTTACTCTTTATTTACTTCACCGTTTGGCCCTTTCTTTATGCCGAGGAAAAGTGAACCGTTTTCCCATGGGCCGGGCCCTGCTTGGTTCGGCAAAGTGGAAAAAAAAAATCTGAAAATCGATCGACATTTTACGTGTCCTGTCCTATGTGCAGGACATCGACTCAAATGGGATTACGCACTGCGGTGAAGTAGAACGAAGTAAAAAAATCCTTCGTTTGGATGTTTTGAAGAAGTGGAGGTTAGAAGTGAAAAATCCTAAGTGTTTAGTTGTTTGTTGAAGTGCGTGAAAAAGTGCAACTTTTTGTTGAAACGACATGAATAGTAAATATTTTTCTTGTTAAAGTAAAGAGGACGTGGTCCTCCAACCAAATGCGCGAAGTGAGAGTAAGGATTTTTCACTTTCGTGCTTCACTTTGGAGAGAAAAACTCCGATGTCAAAACTTCGATTTCATGACCGACAAGATTTACTATTCACGTCAAATCACAGTAAAACTCTGTCTACAAATCTCCCAATCAAATACGTAAGGTGATCCAAAATTCAAATTTTTGTCACTTTCGTGTTCCAATTTCGCGAACCAAAATAGTCTTCTGGATCGGTTGTTGTTGTTGTTTCCATTCAGCTTGTTGAGATTAGTCACGTGCATGGTCACATTGAAACTCTCGTGTCCCATGCGCTGATAATATTTGTTCCTAGCTGATACTCTGAATTTGTCTGCTTCAAATCAGAATTTGTGATATTTTCTCCATCCATTTATTTGATGCTTGTAGCAGAGTGGACTAGCTACTGAAGTTTGGTCCGCTTCTTATTTGGACTAGTTTGGTTAAACTTGAAATAACAACATTCAATTTTAAATGGTAAACAACAAATGATGTTCTCACGAGCTTTTTAACAATTTATGTAAAAAATTAAATTAGTTTCTGTGTATAGTTTTGGTTGAAATGTCAAACCCCCGTTTAAAAAACAAGGGACCAACTAGCCTTTGCCCTTTGGACTAATTAAATTTCCTATTAGTGATGTTGCACGCAAAAAATATTTTTTTTCTGACATTATTGGATAATTAGATAAAAATTAAATTATATTAAAATACTTTAACTATAATTTTAATTAAAAGTATATTTTTATAATTTTGGATATATATTTAGATAATATTATGTAATTAGTTTAAATATATTAAAATAGTTTAAATTATATGCATCTAATTTTTTTAAAATTATATTAAAATTTTAGAATTTTTTACGTGAGGATGAAAGATATACACACTGTGTGGTAGCAAAGGTTCAAAAACTCGGTATCGATATCGGTATCGGTATCGGACAGTTTGTATGAGTATCTGTATCTGTAGTATCGGCAGTATCGACAGTATTGGATCGGAGTATCGAATTTTTTGGTATCGGCTGTATCGACAATATTTAAATAATTATTAATAAATTAGTAAAAAAAATAGAAAAATAATTTACATATTTATACATTATTTAAGTATTTTTTATTTTACTCTTATTATAATTGAATAAAATAATAGTCATCATGTATATGTCTGTAGAAGAATTTGTCTCTATTTATAGTTTTTTTTTTGGTCTACTATTTTGGTTCTTCATTATTGTTCTCTGTTGGATTTGATATGTCTCGAATCAATTTCTACTTTTTTTTAGCTTTTTGTAGAACATCTACTTTGTTAAAGTTCCTGTGATGATCTGATTTGATCTGATTTTTTTTTCGTATCGGGCCGTATCGACCAGTATCGGTCCCGTATCGGTCGATACAGACCGATACGAAATTTTATTACCAGTTTCGGCCGATTTCGATTTTTTTGGCCGGTATCGGATCGGCCAAGGCCAGATCCGATCCGATACGGCCGATACGTATCGGTATCGGCCGATACTTTAAACCTTGGTGGTAGCTAGATTTTTTTTTTGTAATAATCACGTTAAAAATAAACATACGTTTGGACGGCTCATTTTTTTTTGTAGAGATGTTTCTAAATACACATTACACACAAAATATCATCAAACAATGTAAAACAAAATTTCCAACAAATTTTTTTTTTTCGTAGGTAATTAAGTCACGTGATTGCACGTGACATAAATAGCTGGTCTTGTTCAGAACCCAGATAATTGGTCTGGTCCGGATGGGGGCGCTTCTGGTGGGGGAGGAGGTGTTGGTGGGTGGGGAGATGGGAGCTCTGGTGGCGGTCGAGATGAGAATGGCGGGGATGATTCGTTCTTTTTCTCATGGTAAAGTTCTTTTATTTTTTTTTATTTTTTTTTATTTTTATATTTTTTTTTTTGAGTTTTTTTTTTTTTTAAAGTTGTAGAATATGATTGTCTATGAATGTCATTTGGTGCTTGCTGTGGCTGAATTTTTTTGTGGGGTTTTAGCAAGATTGGTTATATTTGGTTCGATTTTGGCTTAGGAATGTCTTGTGTGTTGTGTCCGTCTGTCCATGTCTATATCAAAAATAGGATTTTGCTAATGTTAAGCTATTTAGTTATTAATGATAATGCTAGTTGTGACATGATTGTTTTATTAAAATTACTTGACATTAGTGTCAGTATTGGAAATGCTGGTAGAGTAAGAAAGCAGGGACACTCCAAATCCATGCTGTGTTGTGTTGTGTTGGATGCATCTGGCATGCAATGGACACTCCAAACTGTAACTAGGACACACCAAAATAGGTGTCAAATTCGTGTAGTTGTTTACCGAACGCGTTGTGTTGTATCCATATCTGTGCTATACACTAGCCGACTGATGTACCAAAATTTAGTGGTTTAATATTTTCCTTGAGGTTTGATTGTCTTGCTCAAAACAACAACAGCAGCTGCTATGAGAATATAGTCATGAAGCTGGGAATGGAATTTAGGCTTTCTTTTGGAATAATGATTTACACTTTTGGTTTTATAGTAATGGAAATGCCATTGAATGGTCGATCATCGAGCTAGCTATCTTTAGTTTTATCGTTTTCATTTGTCATGATCAATCAATCATTCATCACGGAAGTGAGATGATAATGTTTTCATAAAATTAATCGGGATAGACGTTCTCTCACAGATACTTTCTGATTTGGGAAACGATTTTCGCACTTTCGTTACCAACATTTAAGTCTTTATTTTTACTGGATTCTTAACAGAAACCTCTTCAATCGAAATTTCCCTGATGACTTTAGGTCCGGCCTTTTTTACTTATATTTAAAAAATAAAATTTTCCAAATAGAGAGGGCTTTATGTTCGATATTTTTGTTAGTGGATTCTAATCATTTTTTTTCTTAGTGGATTATAATCAGAATCCTCTTCAATCAAAATTTTTCCAACAAATCTGAAAAATGGTCACAAAAGACAATGACGCTGTCTAACTTTACAGAAAGATATCATCAAGGTTAAAGAAAGTATTCGAAACGAAACGCGAAAGATGTTCCTCCAAAGCAAAAGAATATGAGAGAACCGAGCAAAAGAAATGCACAAAATTAATTTGCCAAAATCACAATAAAATACGATGCAAATACAAACGATTTTGACGTAAAAAAATTTTGTAGAAAAAAATCACGGAAACGATCGGAATCCAACATTTTTAAAAGTCTTCACTAAAAAATTAGAATAATACACACTCTACAAACTTCTTTACGGATCCAACCGGATCACCTAACTACTCAAAATAATGAAAATGGATTACAAGATGTTACCAAAGAACGAGATGACGAGAACAAATCTCTGGAACGAACAACGCCAAATTCGGTATACCGGCACTATACCGCTAAAATGGCTGCTATTTTTTCAATTTTTGAAGTTCCGACACATGCTCAATTCGAGCCTCCTTTGCCGCTTTTGACTTCTCGAACTTCTCCATCACACGAATGACGCTAATTAGCACATTAGCTGTTGTCAATCTAGCTCCTTATGGTATATGGAAGTTGCTAATTTTGAAGAATGACTGGTGAATTTATGATGTGTGACACAAAGACGGCATGAGCTTGTTAGTCATCATCATTCCATTGATCGCCGGGTTCTTGATTGTGTATAGAACACAGTTGTTGACTTCCCTGATCATGTGACATTGATCAGATGAAAATGCATATTGCTCAAAATGGTTTAATTATACTTGACAGTATTTTGGAAATAGTAGCTGAACTCTTATGAAGGTTGTATATGAAGCTTTTAGTATACCTCCCCCCACGCCCCAGACAAATGTTAAATCTATAGTCCTACAAATACTCATACTTTGTCTTATGATGGAAAAGAGAGAGTGATCAACTTTGAGCAGTTACATGCATTCCATACATACAAACATGAATAAGTAGTTGCTAGGATTGCTTGATAGTGATAGTAGGTATTAATTAAACATGTACATGATGCTCTTGTTAAGTTTATGCAGGACCGGCCCAGATAGTTGGGTTGTCTTAGCTAGAACTAATTTTGGTTGTCATTCATCCCTAATAAAAAGATATATGTTTAAGTTGGAACTGGTCCTAAGAAAACAAAATGACCCGAAAGTTGTCCTACGGAGGAAGACTGTCCAAGTCTGAAGTCTTGTCGTTTGATACTTTTAGATATCAGACTGGCTGAGAACTGAGAAGCGAGTCTGTCATGCTGCTCTTAATACGTCATTATATTCATGTAGAACATTTGATGTCACATTAGAAAACATATGATATCATGGTATTTGTCACCACGTTAAACACAGACGCCCTGTTGAAATTTAGTACTGTTTTGTGAATGTGTTGTCGGTGCAGTTTTGTTAGGAACCGCTTTCTATGTGGTTAACAATGTAGTTTACATATCCATGTTTATGTAATTATGTTCATTCAAAACATTCGAAGACCGTATGCAAAACTATATCATAACACTGATTTCTCATTTCGGAGCTGTGTTATGCTCAGTTGAACACATGCGTCCTATGCTGAATTTTTGTTTTGTTCCATAATTGACACAGTTTGGTAAAATGGTTGTGTATGCCAAACAATAATCCCGATTGACCTGAAGTTTTTGTGTCGACTCGTAACTTATAAATGAAGTGTTAGAATAATTATCGTTTTCTTATTGAAAACTTTGTGAATAAAAAATAAAAATAGACTGATGTTACTGGCCTCTGGGAAAATCGTGCACGAAACACTGTCCTAAGAGTTGATTCGGGATCTATGTGCAGATGTTTTCCGAAGCTCCTAGTGGTAAAACCCCCCGTACTACCGGTATCTCGTCCCCGCACACGACTCGGAGAGAATGACCAGGACTTAGCTCTGCCCAGAGCTTGGAGACGAGTGTAACGACGAAGATTGGACATAATAGAATGTTGGCAGCAATTGTTTACAGAAAATATTTCTGATGATGTTTACAAAGAAAACCACTCATATATAAGAATCCATACAATATGTAACGGTCTGAATTAATTTTCTATTAATTCAGCCATTACACAGACACAGGAGAATGAATCTGGACACTTAAAGTATTAATGGTTCAAAAAATAAATAGTAACGGACAAATTTATTTTCAACGTTCAGAATATTAAACGAAAAAATGAAGAGGAGCAAAAAGAATTTTAGGGTCTCAGTCCGAAGCCGAAGAGGAAATCGAATCGGCATTCGGCGCCCGTAGATGTGGGCGCGTACCCGCACCCGTTACCCGCACCGCACCGAACCGGGCCGGGCGGCGGCGCGCGCGTGTGGCCCAAGGGGTTCCCCACACAACAACTTTAAGAAAGCAAAGAAGAGGAACTAATATATGTACACAAGAAGGGGTTGGCCCATCCGATGTGGGACTAAAAAAAAAAAAATTTTGAGCTTTTGCTCAAACAAGACTAACAACCCCCCCCCCCAAAGGTCAAGTTCCGAAACAGAGATAAGTATGAAGTAAATAGAGAGAGAGAGAGAGAGAGAGAGAGAGAGAGAGAGAGCATTTAGGCAGTAAAATACTATGCATAGATGAGATGGACTACAGTCTTGAATCTCACGTAGTGACTATTGCCTTAATCTGAAGAACTGCTTGATGGACTATGCCTTGAATCAGACTTCTTGAACCAGATTTAGAAAAATAGCACACATAGTGTAACACCCCGTTCCGTTCTAGCGGACTGCCGACTCAAACGGCAAAAGTGCAACTGTCCCGACCCGCTTTGCCTCAAAACAAGAAGCAAATAATATCCAGACTTGTCCCTACAGGAATCCCGGCTTAGGTTTTCAGAGGCTCGCTTGACGTATCGCTCTACCGAGGCGAATCATCGCTAAGGTGGGTGGCTACGGTGAACTTGTCTTTGCTTAGCCAGCACACATAAAATGTGGAATATTCATGCTAGTCGCTAGGAGATTCACCCCCTGCATGCTAATAAGAATCCAGCGTACCTAGCTAAGAAAATAATCCCAACTTGTATTGCTTATGCTAGAACATGAAAACTGAAATATTGCTTATATTCAGACCCTCGCATGCTAAGTCCCTTAACGGTTTCAACTCTCGGTTTACCTTCGGGCCCGAGCAAACGTGTTTACTTATGTTCCTTAGAAACGCATGCTTGTCTGCTTGAATGTTGCCTTATTTTCATCCAAACCCCGTGTCACGACCCGCACCCGGATATTCGGGCACGAGTACGTGGGTACGTCCAGCCTACGCCGCAGTGTCGGCGGTAGTACGCTGTCTAAGTCATATTCACAGTTAAAATAAATCTAGCTCATTCACAAATTATAAATAGGCAAGGATAATAACAGGAAAAAGGAATGCTAAGATTTTAAATAAATAAATGTGACAAAATAGATCCATAGTTTATTACAGAACCAGAAGTTAAATCGGGGACAAACCCGATTACTAAGCTGAAAGGACAATAATAACTAACTGCTAACTACTCCTCAGAAGTGATCTCCTGGGTGGGAACCGGCTCCTCAGAAGTATCATCTGTTCCCTCATAGGGGCCATAATAGGTGGGGGCATAAACCTCATCATCTCCTAAATCAACGGATCCAGTCAGGAAAGGAGCAAAGTACACAATGCACAACAAAGATTAAACTAAATATTTATGACAAGTAGAAAAGAACTGACAAGTATCATGTTGAGGATATGCATAAATAAGAAGTAACAATAACTAAGGGTTAATTGCTGTAAATCAGGAATATGAGTAAACAGGAAATATAATGAGACAGGAAAATGGAACTACAACAAGATAACAGGAACTATGTGTGTGTAAAATTATGTATTTAGAATACATAATTGGCATGTAGGGGTTTATAAGGCTAATAAGGCCGTCATAGACGACTAGCAGTCAGGAATAATCAGGAATAAGGCTGATGGTACAATCGCGTACCAACAGCTAGCAGTCACGACAGGGGGAAGGGTAAACTACATGCCTCCTAGTATTCTCCCACCCGACACGAAAAGCAAGACATGAACTCCAATTCCCAACACTAAGTGTAATCATACAATGGTACTAGTAGAGCAAGGAACTAATTATCACAATATAAAGATTAAACTTGAAGTGCAGGTACTTGCCTGATGTTTGGATCCAATTACAGTTTTATCCTCGGAAAATTTTCCAGAAATGTGTCCAGATGCTGAAATAAACATTACCATCATGCTCAGAAGATATCAAATAGCTAGAAATGCCTGTCCTTGAGTCCAATTTGGAGACAAGGGCAAAAACGACAATTTTGGGTCAAAACGGGGTCCGCATGTGGGCCCGCTTTGCACCGAAAAACGTGTCAAGGTCAAAGGTCTCCAAATTCACCAAACTTAGTGTCAACAGGTCAGGAACGATGATACGAACCCAACGGAACTTCCAGAATTGGATTCCGATGAGCCGATCACAAAATCGTCCGTCGAGCGGGCCTGTGGGGCCCACGACACGCGATTTCGTCAACGTTCTCAGAATCGAACCAAACTTGGGTCACAGGACCAGCATATCGCTACGAGTCCGATGGCGTAAGTTTCGTTTCGATCCGACGTGTATACAGAAAGTTAGGGCGTGAGTCAGAAAAGGCGGATACGGGACGGTGTCCGCGGATACGCATTGATCCCGGTATGCACGCACACCCGAATCGACTTCCGCGAAATTCCACACGTCCGTATCAACGATGCGCACGTATCTGTGAAGACCGTGCGAGACCAAGTCGTCCCGTTTGGCGGGGCGTACCCAGTTCCGGGGTGAATCGGGTCGTTTTTCCTGTTTTTGGATCACGGTGTGCGATCACCACAGGACGCGATGCCCCGAGCGGTTTGTCCGGACACCGTGTAATCCCCCTGATTTTCAAAAATTTATAAATTTGGATTTTTCTGAATTTTCTGGAATTTTTCTTGAAATTTTTCTGGAATTAAATTCATGTTCTTTAATTATTAAAGGATTTTTAAAATATTAATAACTAATATTAAAATACTATGAAAATAATATTTTATGGTGTAAAATAGAAAACTAGACATAGGGTAATTTTCTGGAAATTTATTGGACCCCGGATGGATTTTAAAAGCCCTAAATACTAATTAAATATTAAACCAATTTAAAACCCAAATAAACCGGGTTTATTTAACTAAACCAATAGTTGAACCAAACCGGACCGGTTTATTTTTAAACCAAAAGCCTAACGGGTCGGATCCGGGTCTAACCCGTGACCCGCAACCCGTTTCGACCGAAACCCATTTTCTTAGCGGATCGGGCCGGATCCGTCTGACCCGACCCGACCCGGCCGCCTGACCCGGCTACTACAGTCCCCCTCTTCCCCCGACTCTACCGCTTCCCCTCCGGCCGGCCAACCGCCGTCGCCTGGCCTCCCTGCGTCGCCTCCGCTCCCCCTCACCGGACGACCCCTCCGTTCCGGCTTCCCCTCACCGGACGACCCTCGACCTCCTCCCTCTCTCCTATAAAACCTAGCCCGCCCTAGCCTTCCGCCTCTCTCCTCCGCCTCGCCGTCGTCTTCTCCGGCTGCCCCGTCCTCGACGTCCCCAGCACCGCTTCCCTCTGACCCGCCGTCCCCGAGTCCTCGCCAACCTCCACAACCGGCCGCCCTCTTCTCTCTCCCTTCCTCCGCTACTGTCCCCATCCAGAGCCGCCCCGGCCGCCCATCTCACCAACTCCAGCAGCCGCCCGCACCGCCTCTCGCTGCCGTGCCCCGCCCTAGCCAGCGCCCTCCTCCGCTCAGGCCCTCTCCCACGTCGAACCTCGCCGCAGCTCCACCACACCCGAGCCCAACTACTCCCCGCTGCCCACTCCGTCCCAGTCAACCTCGCCGGAGACCCGAGCTGCTGCCGACGACCCTCGCCTCCGACCAAGGCCAGCCCGTCCGCCGCCAGCGCCGCCCAGGCTCCACCTCCTTCGGCCAGCCCCGGCGAGTTCCAGAACCCTAACCCTAGTCTCTGTGCGTGTCGGACACAGTGTCAGTTGGACACAGGACACAACTCGAGACACGAGGACACGAAGATCTCGGTTTTTCAGACCCTGTTCAGGTACTCATAACTCTTGACTCGTAGCTCTGTTTTCAATTCCGTCTGTTGCATCGCGTAGCCTATAAGACCCTCTCGGTGCCCGGACAAACCGCTCGGGGTATCGCGTCCTGTGGTGATCGCACACCGCGATCCAAAAATAGGAAACCCAACGCCCTGTTTCACCCCGGAACTGAGTACGCCCCGCCAAACGGGACGACTTGGTCGCGTGCGGTCTTCACAGATACGTGCGCGTCGTTGATACGGACGTGCGAGATTTCGCAGAAGCTGATTCGGATGTGCGTGCACACCGGAATCAGTGCGTATCCGCGGACATCGCCCCGTATCTGACTATTCTGATTCTCGCTGTAACTTAGTGTACACACGTCGGATCGAGACGAAACTTATGCCATCGGACTCGTAGCGATACGCTGGTCCTGTGAGCCAAGTTTGGTTCGATTCTAAGAACGTTGACGAAATCGCGTGTCGTGGGCCCCACAGGCCCCGCTCGACGGGCGATTTTGTGATCGGCTCATCGAAATTTAATTCTGAAAGTTCCATTGGGTTCATATCAGCGTTTCTGACCTATTGACACTGAGTTTGGTAAATTTAGAGACCTTTGACCCTGACACATTTTTCGGTGCAAGCGGGCCCACATGTGGACCCCGTTTTGACCCGAAACTGCCATTTCTGCCCTTGTCTCCAAATTGGACTCAAGGACAGGCGTTTCTAGCTGATTGATATTTTCTGGATCTGATAGTGATGTTTGTTTCAGCAACCGGAGTACTGCTTGAAAGTCCTGCTACTGACAGAGCTACAATTGGAGCTGGAAACTCAGGCAAGTGTACCTTGCCAACTTGCAGTATTTGTTACATACTTCTTGGCTTATATATATATTTTGCATGCTTGACCTAGGACCGTGTGACTTACTTAGCGTCCGATTATAGTCGGGTGCCAACACCGTTCGCGGGTTGAGTAAAGTCAAATAGAAATGGATACCGAAACCCTTTGTATTCTCGTACTTGCATTATCAAGTACGTATACCCAGGACACTTGACACTATACATGTTGACAGAATCTTCCTGAGATATTCAAGGTGATTCTGTGTAGGATACAGGATGGACATAGATATTATATTTTTTTAGATTATGACTTGTTGCATTTAGCTCTGATCTCACGTGACATGGACATAAGACGTTATGAACATGAGACGTGTGATTACATTGGGTGGGGAGAGACACACAGGCTACAGGCTGATCATATATATAAAACCCCTATTATTGCGGTGCTCAAGACTCTAAGCCCGAGCTTGGCCCACTACTAGTTATTTACTGCTACCGGCTCCCCGACACAGAGCTTGTAGCAGTCTCAACCTGAGTACTAGTGATGCTCTCAGTTGCATTTTCACTTAGATGGTTATGTAGTCACCCTGCTTATTTCATTTACTATTCCACTGCATTCTTTTGGCTTGTGCTTTCTTGTACCTTGCTATGTCCCCTGAGGACCTGGATCCGGATTATGTCCCCAGGTTTAGCAGAGGAGATCCACTCTGAGGTTTACAGGACAGGTGATTTAGCAGGAGCAGAAACAGGTTCAGGAGCAGGCACGAAAGCAGAACCAGGAACCAAGGACTAGGTGATTGCCATGGATATCTCTGGGTATATGTTCTTACATACTCAGTCAGTGATGTTATTTACTTTCTTGTTTAAAGAACAATTGTATCAGACTTGATTATCGGGTTGTTCCCCGAATACTCTATTTTGTGACTTGATGTTGATGACTTATTTCCTTTTGTTGATTTGCTTTATTCTTCTGTGGATGAGATTAGTTTTAACATGTTGTTTTAGTAGACCCGGACTGTTGTAATACAGCTTAAGCATGCCCCGATGGTTCCATTAAATTGGGTTTGTCCATCGGTGTGTGCTGCTGGCCATTGCCACGTGTCTAGTCCCTCGGTATTTTGGGACTGGGGCGTGACATGGTTTTTGTGGTGGCCCATGCAGGTCATCGACTAAAATGTTCGGTTTCAACTTAGGGACCGAACAGGCCTGCAATAAGAATAGGATAAAGTTTTAGATCTCATCCACTTGCTTGAAAAACGTTCTTGATATCTATATCGGATTCAAATAAAATTTTGACTTGCATCCTGCCTTGATTCTAGTGTGCTTCTTATAGTTTAATTCTGTTGCAGAATTATGGATTCACAAACCGGCGACGAGACTCATCCAGCAGCACCACAAGATGTTGTGGTTAACCACGAAGATGAAGTGATACTAGTGGATGAAGGTCAAACATCACAACAACTCAGTCCAGCAAGACAGAATGCCTCGAGAATCCCAGAAAATGACGTTCCACCATCAACGCAGCTTGCTCCTCCGATGCCTACTGTTCCACCAGGGCAGGCTATAGACGAACAACAACTGTTCCGAATGTTCTACGCGATGATGCAATCCCATCAGAAGGTTCAACAAGAAGATCAGCAAAACCAAGTAGAGAAGTTCATCGACAGATTTAGCTCAGAGTTAAGGAGATTAATCAGTTCAAATGCACCTACCTTAGACGTGAACGTTCTTGCTGCAACACGACCCATGGAGTGCAACACAAGGATCGAGTCCAGCCAGAAGCGGCCATATGCAACAGCACCAGACCAAGCACAACAAGAAAGAGTTGCAAAGCGACCACAGCTGAACCCACCACTTGTACTAGTCCTCCCTACTTGTCACTATTGTGGCAAGGTAGGCCATCTCGCTAAAGAATGCCGGCGTAGACTGGGACGATGTTTAGCTTGCGGATCTAAAAAGCATTCGGTAAGTGATTGCCCTGAACGTCGAGAGAAAGCAGTGATGATTCAACAACTAGCCGCATCAGCACCAGCTGGAGCACCACTGGAAGAAATTGCAAAGAAGTCTCAACTGCACCAACCACCAGAAGTATCTCCGCAAGTACTGCCTATCTGTCAAAACTGTCGCAAGATAGGCCACATTGAGAACGAGTGTAGACGTAAATTGGGATTATGCTTGATTTGTGCGTCCAACCAACACTTAGCCAAAGATTGTCCTCAGCATCGGAAGAGAGCACTGATGATAAACAGACAAGCGCTACCAGCACCAAGGCCAGCCTCTCCAGCATTAAAAATACTGCAAACGGAAGCTGAAGGAGTTCTACCACATGCCCCAGGAGAAAATCAGCCGAGGCCACCTTTGGCACCACAAGCAGCACTCTTCCAGCAAGTCCAACAGCAGTCGAGAAATTATCTACAATGACGTGGACAAGCTCCAGTGATGACCCTAGAGGAAGCACAGATTCATGGAGTAGCTATTACGGGTAAGTTTTTATAGTTTTCTTGTCACGACCCGCACCCGGAAGTTCGGGCACGAGTGCGTGGGTACGTCCAGCCTACGCCGCAGAGTCGGCGGTAGTACGCTGTCTAGGTCAATCCATCTAAACTAGTCTGACTCATTCACAATTAACATAGGCAAGATAATAATGAGAAATGAAACTTAAGATTGCAACTGAAAATAAATGTGACAACAGATTCAAATATTTAAGTACAGAAATTCAATATTCAAATCGGGGACAAACCCGATAAATAAGATAAGAAATAGAAATGAAAGGTAGCTACTACTAGCTACTCAGCAGCAGGGGTCTCCTGAGTGGGTTCTGGCTCCTCATAGGTATCATCTGTACCCTCATAAGGACCATAATAAGTAGGGGCAAGATCCTCATCATCGCCTAAATCAACAGATCCAGTCAGGAAAGGAGCAAAGTACACAGTGCACAACAATGTTAAACTAAATATTTATGACAATTAAACATTGAATATCATGTTAAGGAAATTGCATAAAGGAATGTTAATATCTCAGAGTCAACACTATAAACAGGAATATGAGAAAACAGAAGTAAACGAGCAGGAAAAGAAACTACACAGTCAGCAAGAATATAACATGACCAGAAGTTATCTGTATGAAACTTGTGTTTGTTTTTAGAATACTTAGTTGGCATGTAGGGGTTTATAAGGCTAATCCGGCCGTCATGAATGGCTATTAGTCACGAATAATCGAGATCCGGCTGATGGACAGTCGTGTACCAACAGCTATTATTCACGGCAAGGGGAAGGGTAAACTACATGCCTTTCAGTATTCTCCCACCCGACATAAAAAATAAGACATGAATTCCAATATTCAAGACATGAAATATAGTATTCTAATACTACGTGTAATCAGCAAGAGTACTAGTAGAGCAGGGAATTTAATTATCACAATATAAAGATTAACTTGAAGTGCAGGTACTTGCCTGTTGTTTGGATCTTGATTAGTTAGGTTCTTGGGGGAAAAGTCCAGAGATGAGTCCAAAAGCTGAAATAGACATTACCATCATGCTCAGAAGATGTCAAATAGCTAGAAACGCCTGTCCTTGGGTCCAATTTGGAGACAAGGACAAAAACGTCAGTTTCGGGTCAAAACGGGGTCCGCCGGTGGGCCCGCTTTGCACCGAAAAACGCGTCCGGGTCAAAGGTCTCCAAATTCACCAAACTTAGTGTCAACAGGTCAGGAACGCTGATACGAACCCAACGGAACTTCCAGATTTGGATTCCGATGAGCCGAACACAAAATCGCCCGTCGAGCGGGGCCTGTGGGGCCCACGACACGCGATTTCGTCAACGTTCTCAGAATCGAACCAAACTTGACCCACAGGACCAGCGTATCGCTACGAGTCCGATGGCGCAAGTTTCGTCTTGATCTGACGAGTGTGCACGAAGTTAGGATGAATTGCAGAAAAGCCGGATACGGGACGATGTCCGCGGATACGCGTTGATTCCGGTGTGCACGCACACCCGAATCAGCTTCCGCGAAGTCTCACACGTCCGTATCGACGGTGCGCACGTATCTGTGAAGACCGCACGCGACCAAGTTGTCCCGTTTGGCGGGGCGTACTCAGTTCCGGGGGTGAAACAGGGTCTGGTTTTTCCTGTTTTTGGATCGCGGTGTGCGATCACCACAGGACGCGATGCCCCGAACAGTTTATCCGGACACCGAGAGGGTCATACAGGCTTCACAACACAATTTGCGGAAATGAAAAAGGAGCTACGAGGCGAAAGTTACGCATACCTGAAGGGGACCTGAAAATTCAGGTTCGAGGCGTGTCCGTGTCGTGTCGACACGAAGTCCAAATTAGGGCTAGGGTTAGGGTTTTGGGTGGGATTCTGGTCGTGGACGGCGGAGGGCGGCCGGAGAGACGTCGGCGAGGGCGGGGGACGGCTCGCCGAGGGGCGGCGCGGCGTCCACGGGGCGGCGGTGGCTCGGGGCGGCCGGCAGCGGCGGCTGCGGCTGCTGCTCGTGCTGCTGCTGCTGGAGTCGGGCGGTGGCGCCGGAGGAGGAGCGGAGGAGAGGGGAGGGAGTGCTGGCGGAGCTAGGCGAGGCGGGCTGGGCACGGCGGGGGATGACGGCGGCGGTGAGCGGCGGAGCGGCGGGTTAGGGTTAGGGGAAGAGGGAAAGTGAGGCGGAGGAGATGGGGGAGCCGGGGTTTTAAAGGAGGGGCGAGGCGGTTAGGGGAGCCGGCCAAGGCGGAGCGGGGGCGACGTGGGCGCGGGGAGCGCGGCGGGCGGGGCGCGGGATGCGCGGCGCTGCGCGCGGCGGCCGGCGTGGGACGCGGGACGTGGGGGGGGACTGTTCACGCGGGCGGGTCGGGCTGCGGCGGGTCGGGTTCGGCTGAACCCGACCCGACCCAAAATGGGGCTGGGCTGGTCTGGTTAGCGGGTTCGGCCCACTGGGCCGGGCCGGGCCCAAAACCTAAAAAGAAAATAATAATAAATAAAAAAAATAATAATAATTAAATAGTTAATAAAAATAGTTTTTAGGCATTTAAAAAATAGGTCTGAGGCCCAGAAAAATCCAGGAAAATTATCCTAAGTCCAATTTTTCATTTTACACCCAAAAATATTATTTTCATAATATTTTAATATTATTTATTGCTAATTAAAAATCATTTATTAATTGAAAAGCTTGATTTTAATTAAAGAAAATTCCCAGAAAATTCCAGAAAATTGGGAAAAATCCAAGATTTAATAATTTGGAAATTCAGGGGGTTTACAACCTACCCAACTTACAAAAATTTTGTCCTCGAAATTTAAGAATAACAAGGCACGAAAAGAAAAGACCGGAAATTAAAATACCTCAGGGTTCAAAAAGATAGGGATATCGCTCTCTAATCTCGTCTTCTCGCTCCCAGGTGGATTCGCCGGGAGAATGATGCTTCCAAGCTACGCGAACCAGGGAGATAACCTGGTTCCGTAGGACTTTCTCCGAGCGATCCAGTATCTCCACGGGTTGCTCTTGGTAAGTCAAACTTGGGCCTACTTCGAGCTCTGAGTGATCCAAAATGTGGCTGGGGTCTGACACATACTTCCTCAGCTGCGACACGTGGAAGACGTTATGGACTCCTTCCAGAGAGGGTGGCAATGCCAGACGGTATGCCACTTCTCCGATTTTCTCCTGAATGCCAAAAGGTCCAATGAATCTTGGGCTGAGTTTTCCACTCCTTCCGAACCTAATGGTGCCACGTGTCGGGGAAATCTTTAAGAACACCAGCTCTCCAACCTTTAATAAAGTCATAATCAAGCCTTAGTTCCATAAGCAAAATATTTAATTTGACTTGAATTTCATAAATTTAATTACCTCAAATTCCAAGGGCCTTCGGTGGCTATTTGCCCAATGTCGTTGCCTGTCTTGAGCCACTCGAAGTCTGTCCCTTATTTGCTTTACCTTCTCAGCTGAATCGATCACCATCTCTGGTCCCAGCAGGGCTCTTTCTCCAACGTCGTCCCATGATAGCGGGGTACGACATCTTCGTCCATACAGAGCTTCAAATGGAGTCATCTAGATGCTGGCTTGATAACTGTTATTATAAGAGAACTCCACCAGATGTAGGTAGTCTTCCCAGGATCCTCCAAAATCCAGAACACATGTACGTAGCATATCTTCAAGTGTCTGGATTGTACGTTCCGATTGTCCATCGGTTTGGGGATGATAAGCTGTGCTGAATTTGAGTTGCGTCCCCAAGCTGGCTTGTAAGCTCTTCCAGAAGTGAGAGGTGAATCTTGAATCTCTGTCGGAGACAATACTTACTGGAACCCCATGTAACTTAACAATATGCCTGATATATAGATCTGCCAGCTTCTCTGTAGATAGCCCCACTTTGAAGGGTAAAAAATGTGCCGACTTGGTCAGTCTATCCACTATCACCCAGATTGCATCCTTTCCACTAGGTGTCCTCGGAAGTCCGAAAACAAAATCCATTGTGATATGTTCCCACTTCCACTCCGGAATGGGTAGGGGTTGAAGCAATCCTCCAGGTCTTTGCCTCTCTGCCTTGACTTGCTGGCACACTAAACAACGAGATACGAACCTGGCTACTTCTCTTTTTATGCCATGCCACCAAACATGCGTCCTCAGGTCCTTGTACATCTTGTTGGCTCCTGGATGTATAGAGTATTGCGATCTGTGCGCCTCTTGCATGATTTCTTCTCTTATGTCTCCTTGAGGTACACATAACCTATCGCCATGCCTCAGTGATCCATCTTCATGAATTCTGAATTCTTCTACTAGTCCAGCTTGCACTTGACCTCGAAGGCTTCGCAGGCCTTCGTCCTGAAATTGAGTCTCCTTGATCTTGTCCATTAAGGTAGACTGAATCTGCAAGTTCATCATTTGGCCTTCTTTTTCTGGGATAATTACTTCAATACCTAAACTTTCCAAGTCCTCCAGCAGGTGTCTGTCCATAGTCAAGTACATCGCCATAGGATACCTGCTTAGAGCATCAGCAACTACATTTGCCTTTCCAGGGTGATATTGAAGAGTGATATCAAAATCTTTCATTAGTTCCAGCCACCTTCTTTGCCTCATGTTTAGCTCTTTCTGAGTGAAGATATATTTTAGACTTTTATGGTCTGTAAAAATTTCCACCCTTTCTCCATAAAGATAATGCTTCCATAGTTTAAGAGCAAAAATGACAGTTGCCAATTCTAAATCATGAGTTGGATAATTCTTTTCATGGGGTCGAAGCTGTCTAGAGGCATAGGCTATTACCTTCTTGTTCTGCTCCAGTACACAACCTAGACCTTTTCCAGAAGCATCACTATAAATAGCGAAACCTCCGGTTCCGGAAGGTAAGGTCAGAATAGGGGGAGAAGTCAGTCTTTTCTTTAATTCCTCAAAAGCACGCTGACATTCATCAGTCCAGGTGAACTCTTCATCTTTTCTTGTTAATTTTGTCATGGGCTCCGCAATTCTAGCAAAGTCCTTCACAAACTTTCGATAGTAGCCAGCTAGTCCCAGGAAACTTCTAATCTCAGCTACAGAGTCTGGAGTGGGCCAGGATTCTACTGCAGCTATCTTCTTAGGATCTACTGCTATTCCATCCCCAGTCACAACATGTCCCAAGAATTCTACTTTGTCTAGGAAGAAAGCACATTTAGACAATTTTCCATAAAGTTTTTCCTTCCTCAAAGTCTCCAATGCTAACCTCAAATGTTCTTCATGTTCTTCGGGGGTCTTGGAGTAGATCAAAATATCATCAATGAAGACCACTACAAATTTGTCTAGATATGGCTGAAAAACTCTGTTCATTAGGTTCATAAAAACTGCTGGAGCATTCGTCAACCCGAACGGCATTACTAAGAATTCGTAGTGTCCGTTCCGGGTATTGAAAGCAGTTTTAGGGATGTCTTCTTTTCTCACCCTTACTTGGTGGTAACCCGATCTTAAATCAATCTTGGAAAAGACCCGAGCTCCACTCAACTGATCAAATAAGTCATCTATCCTGGGCAGGGGATACTTATTCTTAATTGTTAAGGCATTCAAGGCCCTATAGTCAATACACATTCGGGATGTTCCGTCCTTCTTGGGCACAAATAATACTGGAGCTCCCCAGGGTGAGACACTAGACCTAATGAAGCATTTGTCTTCTAGTTCTTTGATTTGCTCATTTAGTTCTATTATCTCCTTCTTGTTGATTCTGTAGGGATTTTGAGATACTGGTGCTGCTCCTGGCACTAAGTCAATGGAGAATTCAACTTCTCGGTCTGGGGGTAAGCCTGGGAGATCCTCAGGGAAGACATCAAGGTATTCAGAGATGATAGGTGGCAATTCTTCTGTTACTAGGGCTCCACAAGTTATGTTATTACCTATTTCCCTAGAACCTCTAGCAAATTCAAATTCTGGCTTGTCAGGTGGCCTGAAGATTACACTACCTCTGTGGCAGTCTATTGTGGCACGATGTTGACTTAACCAATCCATATCCAGTATAATGTCAAAACTGGGCACTGGCATTACAAGTAGTCTAGCATACAGTTCTCTTCCACATAATGTGATAGGACAATTGTTACAGGCATCACTAACCGGGATGATTCCTCCACCGGTAATGATCTTATAACAATTCCTAAGGGGTTTAGTGGTTAAGCTATGCTTCATAAGAAAATCTACTGACATGAATGAATGAGAAGCTCCAGAGTCAAATAAAGTAATAGCTGGTATTGAATTTATAAGCACAGAACCTGTGATTACGTCTGTTGTGGCCTCAGCTTCTTCCAGAGTCATTGCATAAGCACGGTCTTGCTGCGGTGCACCCCTCTGTTGCTGCTGTTGGTGCTGAGCAAAGCGTTGTTGTTGAGTTGGAAGCGGGGGTCCCCTCTGTTGTGCTGCTGGGGGCCTGGCCTGGACTGGAGCCTTTGGTGCAGCTGGGCGTCCTTGAGCAGCAGGACAGTCCCTTAATTGATGTGCTGGTGAGCCACAATAGAGACAGGCACCTAGCCTCTTTCTACAGTCTTGCCAAGTGTGGCCTGGTTTTTGGCAATAGTTGCAAGGGGGAGCTCGCTGGTTCTGTCCCTGAGCCTGGTGTTGGGGTGCTGGAGCTCGAGGGAGAGGACGCTGAGTTTGCTGCGGGGCCCTCTGTTGTTGTTGTTGCTGCTGTTGTTGAAAAGGGCGTTTGTTGGGTCCCGCATTTTCGGTATCTCTTTCTCGCTTCAGTTTGTGCCCCATATCTCTCTCTACGCCTTGTGCCACGCTCAGGATTTCTTCATAGGTGCGAGCTCGGCTGGTGGTGACAGCAAGGCGAATATTCGGAGACAGCCCCTTCTTGAATCTACGGGCTCTGTCCTCCGGGGTACGAACCATGTACTCCGCAAAGTGGCTTAACCTGCTAAATTCAGCAGTATATTCATCAACAGTCAGGGTACCTTGTTCCAGTCTCTCGAATTGGCTTTCGAGAGCTTTCCGAGCCACTTCGGGGTAGAATTTCTCCTTGAATAGCCTTTTAAAGTCTTCCCAGGTGATGTCGGGAGCAGATAGTTGGGGTTCGTCTCTGAACAAGGTTCGAGCAATGTCGAACAGTTGCAGGCTTGCGGACTCCACTTTGAGGTCATTAGGGACCCTGGCAGTCTTCAGGAGTCTCTCGACATTCTCTATCCACTCATCGGCATAGAGAATGCCCTCAGTTCCATAGAATTCCAGAGGCCTAAGGTTCTTGAAGTCTTTGGCACTCCCTGGCCTCTTGAGTGGCGACTCCTGGGACTTAATAGCTTCTGAGAGGCTGGTCCGCAGGAGTGCAGTCTGTTCTTTCTGGGATTCCACCAATCCCTGGAACACTCCTAGTAGCTGTGCCCCATCTAGAGTAATTGCCGGAACAGATGGAGGCGGAGGGAGGGCAAGAGTCTCGGGCACATTCTGCTCGGCTGGTTCTGATGTGCCTCCTACTGTGTTCCTGGTCTGGACCATTCTGAAAGATTAAGGGATAGGAAGATCAGAATAGAAATACTTGGAAATCAAAGGCGATAGGAAAAATTGAGCAGCAATGATATCAAGAATTGAAATAAGGACGCTATACTGTGAATGAGCTTTTCCTAGAATCCTCAATTTTATTCCATACCCTGTCCTAGGGTATTACCCTATTTTAGGATAGGACCTGCATGGGCCACCATAAAAACGTGTCACGACCCGCACCCGGAAGTTCGGGCACGAGTGCGTGGGTACGTCCAGCCTACGCCGCAGAGTCGGCGGTAGTACGCTGTCTAGGTCAATCCATCTAAACTAGTCTGACTCATTCACAATTAACATAGGCAAGATAATAATGAGAAATGAAACTTAAGATTGCAACTGAAAATAAATGTGACAACAGATTCAAATGTTTAAGTACAGAAATTCAATATTCAAATCGGGGACAAACCCGATAAATAAGATAAGAAATAGAAATGAAAGGTAGCTACTACTAGCTACTCAGCAGCAGGGGTCTCCTGAGTGGGTTCTGGCTCCTCATAGGTATCATCTGTACCCTCATAAGGACCATAATAAGTAGGGACAAGATCCTCATCATCGCCTAAATCAACAGATCCAGTCAGGAAAGGAGCAAAGTACACAGTGCACAACAATGTTAAACTAAATATTTATGACAATTAAATATTGAATATCATGTTAAGGAAATTGCATAAAGGAATGTTAATATCTCAGAGTCAACACTATAAACAGGAATATGAGAAAACAGAAGTAAACGAGCAGGAAAAGAAACTACACAGTCAGCAAGAATATAACATGACCAGAAGTTATCTGTATGAAACTTGTGTTTGTTTTTAGAATACTTAGTTGGCATGTAGGGGTTTATAAGGCTAATCCGGCCGTCATGAACGGCTATTAGTCACGAATAATCAAGATCCGGCTGATGGACAGTCGTGTACCAACAGCTATTATTCACGGCAAGGGGAAGGGTAAACTACATGCCTTTCAGTATTCTCCCACCCGACATGAAAAACAAGACATGAATTCCAATATTCAAGACATGAAATATAGTATTCTAACACTACGTGTAATCAGCAAGAGTACTAGTAGAGCAGGGAATTTAATTATCACAATATAAAGATTAACTTGAAGTGCAGGTACTTGCCTGTTGTTTGGATCTTGATTAGTTAGGTTCTTGGGGGAAAAGTCCAGAGATGAGTCCAAAAGCTAAAATAGACATTACCATCATGCTCAGAAGATGTCAAATAGCTAAAAATGTCTGTCCTTGGTCCAATTTGGAGACAAGGACAAAAACGGCAGTTTCGGGTCAAAACGGGGTCCGCTGGTGGGCCCGCTTTGCACCGAAAAATACGTCCGGGTCAAAGGTCTCCAAATTCACCAAACTTAGTGTCAACAGGTCAGGAACGCTGATACAAACCCAACGGAACTTCCAGATTTGGATTCCGATGAGCCGAACACAAAATCGCCCGTCGAGCGGGGCCTGTGGGGCCCACGACACGCGATTTCGTCAACGTTCTCAGAATCGAACCAAAGTTGACCCACAGGACCAGCGTATCGCTACGAGTCCGATGGCACAATTTTCGTCTTGATCTGACGAGTGTGCACGAAGTTAGGGTAAATTGCAGAAAAGCCGGATACGGGGCGATGTTCGCGGATACGTGTTGATTTCGGTGTGCACGCATACCCGAATCAGCTTCCGCGAAGTCTCACACGTCCGTATCGACGGTGCGCACGTATCTGTGAAGACCGCACGCGACCAAGTCGTCCCGTTTGGCGGGGCGTACTCAGTTCCGGGGGTGAAACAGGGTCTGGTTTTTCCTGTTTTTGGATCGCGGTGTGCGATCACCACAGGACGCGATGCCCCAAACAGTTTGTCCGGACACCGAGAGGGTCATACAGGCTTCACAACACAATTTGCGGAAATGAAAAAGGAGCTACGAGGCGAAAGTTACGCATACCTGAAGGGGACCTGAAAATTCAGGTTCGAGGCGTGTCCGTGTCGTGTCGACACGAAGTCCAAATTAGGGCTAGGGTTAGGGTTTTGGGGGGGATTCTGGTCGTGGACGGCGGAGGGCGGCCGGAGAGACGTCGGCGAGGGCGGGGGACGGCTCGCCGAGGGGCGGCACGGCATCCACGGGACGGCGGTGGCTCGGGGCGGCCGGCAGCGGCGGCTGCGGCTGCTGCTCGTGCTGCTGCTGTTGGAGTCGGGCGGTGGCGCCGGAGGAGGAGCGGAGGAGAGGGGAGGGAGTGCTGGCGGAGCTAGGCGAGGCGGGCTGGGCACGGCGGGGGATGACGGCGGCGGTGAGCGGCGGAGCGGCGGGTTAGGGTTAGGGGAAGAGGGAAAGTGAGGCGGAGGAGATGGGGGAGCCGGGATTTTAAAGGAGGGGCGAGGCGGTTAGGGGAGCCGGCCAAGGCGGAGCGGGGGCGACGTGGGCACGGGGAGCGCGGCGGGCGGGGCGCGGGACGCGCGGCGCTGCGCGCGGCGGCCGGCGTGGGACGCGGGACGTGGGGGGGGACTGTTCACGCGGGCGGGTCGGGCTGCGGCGGGTCGGGTTCGGCTGAACCCGACCCGACCCGAAAGGGGGCTGGGCTGGGCTGGTTAGCGGGTTCGGCCCACTGGGCCGGGCCGGGCCCAAAACCTAAAAAGAAAATAATAATAAATAAAAATAATAATAATAATTAAATAAATAATTAAATAGTTAATAAAAATAGTTTTTAGGCATTTAAAAAATAGGTCTGAGGCCCAGAAAAATCCAGGAAAATTACCCTAAGTCCAATTTTTCATTTTACACCCAAAAATATTATTTTCATAATATTTTAATATTATTTATTGCTAATTAAAAATCATTTATTAATTGAAAAGCTTGATTTTAATTAAAGAAAATTCCCAGAAAATTCCAAAAAATTGGGAAAAATCCAAGATTTAATAATTTGGAAATTCAGGGGGTTTACATTTCTGCTTCTAGAATGCTTTAGTTCGTGCCTGCTGGTTCGTGACCCTAGACTTCACTTGAAAATTTAAATTGCTAATAATAGATAACCTAGTCATTTTGAACTTGATAAATAACCTAGAATGTTAATCTAATATGTTTTAAACCAGTGATAACCTAGTAATTATTTTGAACTTGCCAATAAGGTAGAATGTCTATAAATATTAACCTGATAAGTTTTTAAAAAGGATAAAACTGGTTTTCTAAAAGGTAATCTTCTAAATTTCCTTCAATTGGAAAATTTCATAACTTTTAATGCTTAGGAAAGTAATTTCCTAGGTGTTACGCTAAAACCTTGATTCTTCTTGATTTGGATGTGCTTCGAATAAATTTTGCAACCGTGTCATCTCTGTTGACTGGTTATTCTTTGATTGCGAGGACGCAATCCTCTTAAGGGGGGTAGATTGTAATCCCCCTGATTTTCAAAATTTATAAATTTGGATTTTTCTGAATTTTCTGGAATTTTTCTTGGATTTTTCTGGAATTAAATTCATGTTCTTTAATTATTAAAGGATTTTTAAAATGTTAATAAATAATATTAAAATACTATGAAAATAATATTTTATGGTGTAAAATAGAAAACTAGACATAGGGTAATTTTCTAGAAATTTATTGGACCCCGGATGGATTTTAAAAGCCCTAAATACTAATTAAATATTAAACCAATTTAAAACCCAAATAAACCGGGTTTATTTAACTAAACCAATAGTTGAACCAAACCGGACCGGTTTATTTTTAAACCAAAAGCCTAACGGGTCGGATCCGGGTCTAACCCGTGACCCGCAACCCGTTTCGACCCAAACCCATTTTCTTAGCGGATCGGGCCGGATCCGTCTGACCCGACCCGACCCGGCCGCCCGACCCGGCTACTACAGTCCCCCTCTTCCCCCGACTCTACCGCTTCCCCTCCGGCCGGCCAACCGCCGTCGCCTGGCCTCCCTGCGTCGCCTCCGCTCCCCCTCACCGGACGACCCCTCCGTTCCGGCTTCCCCTCACCGGACGACCCTCGACCTCCTCCCTCTCTCCTATAAAACCTAGCCCGCCCTAGCCTTCCGCCTCTCTCCTCTGCCTCGCCGTCGTCTTCTCCGGCTGCCCCGTCCTCGACGTCCCCAGCACCGCTTCCCTCTAACCCGCCGTCCCCGAGTCCTAGCCAACCTCCACAACCGGCCGCCCTCTCCTCTCTCCCTTCCTCCGCTACTGTCCCCATCCAGAGCCGCCCCGGTCGCCCATCTCACCAACTCCAGCAGCCGCCCGCACCGCCTCTCGCTGCCGTGCCCCGCCCTAGCCAGCGCCCTCCTCCGCTCAGGCCCTCGCCCACGTCGAACCTCGCCGCAGCTCCACCACACCCGAGCCCAACTACTCCCCGCTGCCCACTCCGTCCCAGTCAACCTCGCCGGAGACCCGAGCTGCTGCCGACGACCCTCGCCTCCGACCAAGGCCAGCCCGTCCGCCGCCAGCGCCGCCCAGGCTCCACCACCTTCGGCCAGCCCCGGCGAGTTCCAGAACCCTAACCCTAGTCTCTGTGCGTGTCGGATACAGTGTCAGTTGGACACAGGACACAACTCGAGACACGAGGACACGAAGATCTCGGTTTTTCAGATCCTGTTCAGGTACTCATAACTCTTGACTCGTAGCTCTGTTTTCAATTCCGTCTGTTGCATCGCGTAGCCTATAAGACCCTCTCGGTGCCCGGATAAACCGCTCGGGGCATCGCGTCCTGTGGTGATCGCACACCGCGATCCAAAAACAGGAAACCAACGCCCTGTTTCACCCCGGAACTGAGTACGCCCCGCCAAACGGGATGACTTGGTCGCGTGCGGTCTTCACAGATACGTGCGCGTCGTTGATACGGACGTGCGGGATTTCGCAGAAGCTGATTCGGATGTGCGTGCACACCGGAATCAGTGCGTATCCGCGGACATCGCCCCGTATCCGACTATTCTGATTCTTGCTGTAACTTAGTGTACACACGTCGGATCGAGACGAAACTTGCGCCATCGGACTCGTAGCGATACGCTGGTCCTGTGAGCCAAGTTTGGTTCGATTCTGAGAACGTTGACGAAATCGCGTGTCGTGGGCCCCACAGGCCCCGCTCTACGGGCGATTTTGTGACCGGCTCATCGGAATTCAATTCTGAAAGTTCCGTTGGGTTCGTATCAGCGTTTTTGACCTGTTGACACTGAGTTTGGTAAATTTGGAGACCTTTGACCCTGACACATTTTTCGGTGCAAGCGGGCCCACATGTGGACTCCGTTTTGACCCGAAACTGCCGTTTCTGCCCTTGTCTCCAAATTGGACTCAAGGACAGGCATTTCTAGCTGATTGATATTTTTTGGATCTGATAGTGATGTTTGTTTCAGCAACCGGAGTACTGCTTGCAAGTCCTGCTACTGACAGAGCTACAATTGGAGCTGAAAACTCAGGCAAGTGTACCTTGCCAACTTGCAGTATTTGCTACATACTCCTTGGCTTATATATATATTTTGCATGCTTGACCTAGGACCGTGTGACTTACTTAACGTCCGATTATAGTCGGGTGCCAACACCGTTCGCGGGTTGAGTAAAGTCAAATAGAAATGGATACCGAAACCCTTTGTATTCTCGTACTTGCATTATCAAGTACGTATACCCAGGACACTTGACACTATACATGTTGACAGAATCTTCCTGAGATATTCAAGGTGATTCTGTGTAGGATACAGGATGGACATAGACATTATATTTTTTTAGATTATGACTTGTTGCATTTAGCTCTGATCTCACGTGACATGGACATAAGACGTTATGAACATGAGACGTGTGATTACATTGGGTGGGGAGAGACACACAGGCTACAGGCTGATCATATATATAAAACCCCTATTATTGCGGTGCTCAAGACTCTAAGCCCGAGCTTGGCCCACTACTAGTTATTTACTGCTACCGGCTCCCCGACACAGAGCTTGTAGCAGTCTCAGCCTGAGTACTAGTGATGCTCTCAGTTGCATTTTCACTTAGATGGTTATGTAGTCACCCTGCTTATTTCATTTACTATTCCACTGCATTCTTTTGGCTTGTGCTTTCTTGTACCTTGCTATGTCCCCTGAGGACCTGGATCCGGATTATGTCCCCAGGTTTAGCAGAGGAGATCCACTCTGAGGTTTACAGGACAGGTGATTTAGCAGGAGCAGAAACAGGTTCAGGAGCAGGCACGAAAGCAGAACCAGGAACCAAGGACTAGGTGATTGCCATGGATATCTCTGAGTATATGTTCTTACATACTCAGTCAATGATGTTATTTACTTTCTTGTTTAAAGAACAATTGTATCAGACTTGATTATCGGGTTGTTCCCCGAATACTCTATTTTGTGACTTGATGTTGATGACTTATTTTCTTTTGTTGATTTGCTTTATTCTTCTGTGGATGAGATTAGTTTTAACATGTTATTTTAGTAGACCCGGACTATTGTAATACAGCTTAAGCATGCCTCGATGGTTCCATTAAATTGGGTTTGTCCATCGGTGTGTGCTGCTGGCCATTGCCACGTGTCTAGTCCCTCGGTATTTTGGGACTGGGGCGTGACACACCGAGAGGGTCATACAGGCTTCGCAACGCAATTTACGGAATTAAAAACGGGGCAGCGAGGAGAAAATTACACGTACCTGAACAGGGTCCAAAAACCCGAAGAATTCCGTGTCCGACACGTGTCCAACAAAATTGGGAATTAGGGCTAGGGTTAGGGTTTGGAGCTCCGGCGAGGGGAGGGCGGCGCCGCTGCGGGGGAGGCCGACCGGGGGCTGGGCCGTTCCGGCGAGGGCGGCACGGCGGACAGCGGAGGAGGCGGTCGAGGCTAGGGCGGAGCTTCTGCTGCGGCTGGGGGGAAAAGGAAGGAGGAGAAGCTGCGGCGGCGGCGAGGTGGCACGGGCGATGGAGCTGGCGGAAAGCGGCGGGTGGCGGCTAACCGGAGTGGAGGGCGGCCGGCGGCTGAGGCGACTTGGGGCGAGGAACCGTCGAGGGGGGGTTTTATAGGAGAGAGGGGCGTCAAGGGGGCGGGGAAGGCGGAGGAGAGGGGCCGAGGGAGGCGCTGGGACGTGGGCGAGCCGGACGGAGCGGCAGCGGCGCGGCCGCAAGAAGCGGAGCGGTGGACGCGGGGGCACCGGAGCGGGTCACGCGGGCAGAGGAGGAGAGGAAGAACGGGTCTGCGGGCGACGGGTCGGGTTCGGGTGGACCCGACCCGACCCGTTAAGGTATTGGGCCGGAGGGGACTGGGCCGGGGGTTGGGCCGGGCTGAGCGGGCTGGGTTTGGGCCGGAAAATAAAAAAAAAAAAATAATAAATAAACAATTATTTAATAATAAATAATAAATAAATAATTAATTAATTAATTAATTAATAATTATTTTCAGGTGTTTTAAATTAGGTCTGAGGCCCGATAAATTCCAGAAAAATTACCCTAAGTCCAGTTTTTCATTTTACACCCAAAAACATTATTTTCATAATGTTTTATTATTATTTATTATCAATTAAAAGTCATGTAATAATTCAAAACCCTTAATTTAATTACAGAAAATTCCCAGAAAATTCCAAAAAATTACGAAAAATCCAATTTTAATATTTTTGAAAAATCAGGGGCTTACAATCTACCCAACTTATAAAAATTTCGTCCTCGAAATTAAAAATATGGTAGGGTTCTTTCTATCCAATCTTACTTGATTACAGTCTAAAGTATTCCTCTCAAGTGAACATTGCGGTCTCTACCCAACTTAGAATTTACCCATCTATCCTCTAAGGCTATACAACTAGTAAATCTATTAATCATGGTATTGAATCCTTAAGTCTTTAACACCAAACACATCACCTATGGTATTTTCCTAATCATAAAGGGTCATCATCAATGCGACCGGTCTATGGGGTATATCTAGTACTATCTATATATCAAACTTATACCAAGCACGAGATTTCGTCTTTCCGAAATAAGGGAAGACGAAGATCAATAATAAAGGGTTCAAGGGTGAGGTGATAGAACAGAAGTATCGGGATCAAGGCGTTTAAAGGATTCAAATGGGAATTGTCAAGCAGTTGTGGACTGAATTTCTATTCTGGTAATCATTTGTTCGCATGCTCGTATTAGTACAGTTATGTAACTGATACGATATGCTCGGACATATCTAGAGGGCAAGTATATTTGTCTACTAATCACTACATATCTCAATCCACGTAAAGTATTATTTCGAAGGGCGAATCAAGCGCACTATGGTTGATCAGACCGTAATACACTGATTCTGAAATATATTATTGTGGGCCTTCCCAATAATACACTTGTCATGAACAAGCTCGATAAAGAGTAAGCTTGCAAAACTAGGCTATAGAATAGCAGCATAAGTCGAGTACATCAAAATTAAGTGCGCTAGATGATGATGAAAGGAGGTACAGATTATTTAAGTTCACAAACAACACACAATAAGCACAATAGCAAAAGACTCTAAAATCTCTATAGTTATCAAATTTAAAAGCATACCAGGTTATTAGCAAGTTCAAAATTACTAGGTTGGGGTTGAGGTCACGAACCAATAGGCACGAGCTAAACTAGAAACGGCAGCTACAAATCACTTACGCGCATTAGCTACTCCAAGAGTCTGCGCGTCCTCCAAAGTCATCGCGTAAGCTTGTCCGCGTCCTTGAGGTGGTGTCCTCTATTGTTGCTGGGCTTGCTGGGAGAGTGCTGCTGGCGGTACCAAGGGTGGTCTCGGTCCGGGTGCTGGTAGAGCTTGTTGGTTTATCACAGCATCTCGTGGTGATCTTGTAGGAACTTCGTCGCTTGCTGATAGATCCATTACTCTGAATCAAAAATAAACGATAAGAGGCGCACAGGAATCAAGGCAGGATGCAAGTCAAGAAAGTAATTCGAATTCGATATGGATATCAAGAACGTTTCAAGCAAGTGGATGAGATCCTAAACTTATCCTATCTTATTGCAGGCCTGTTCGGTCCCTAAGTTGAAACCGAACAACTTAGTCGTTGACCTGCATGGGCCACCATAAAAATGTGTCACGACCCGCACCCGGATATTCGGGCACGAGTACGTGGGTACGTCCAGCCTACGCCGCAGTGTCGGCGGTAGTACGCTGTCTAGGTCATATTCACAGTTAAAATAAATCTAGCTCATTCACAAATTATAAATAGGCAATGATAATAACAGGAAAAAGGAATGCTAAGATTTCAAATAAATAAATGTGACAAAATAGATCCATAGTTTATTACAGAACCAGAAGTTAAATCGGGGACAAACCCGATTACTAAGCTGAAAGGACAATAATAACTAACTGCTAACTACTCCTCAGAAGTGATCTCCTGGGTGGGAACCGGCTCCTCAGAAGTATCATCTGTTCCCTCATAGGGGCCATAATAGGTGGGGGCATAAACCTCATCATCTCCTAAATCAACGGATCCAGTCAGGAAAGGAGCAAAGTACACAATGCACAACAAAGATTAAACTAAATATTTATGACAAGTAGAAAAGAACTGACAAGTATCATGTTGAGGATATGCATAAATAAGAAGTAACAATAACTAAGGGTTAATTGCTGTAAATCAGGAATATGAGTAAACAGGAAATATAATGAGACAGGAAAATGAAACTACAACAAGATAACAGGAACTATGTGTGTGTGAAATTATGTATTTAGAATACATAGTTGGCATATAGGGGTTTATAAGGCTAATAAGGCCGTCATAGACGATTAGCAGTCAGGAATAATCAGGAATAAGGCTGATGGTACAGTCGCGTACCAACAGCTAGCAGTCACGACAGGGGGAAGGGTAAACTACATGCCTCCTAGTATTCTCCCACCCGACACAAAAAGTATGACATGAACTCCAATTCCCAACACTAAGTGTAATCATACAATGGTACTAGTAGAGCAAGGAACTAATTATCATAATATAAAGATTAAACTTGAAGTGCAGGTACTTGCCTGATGTTTGGATCCAATTACAGTTTTATCCTCGAGAAATTTTCCAGAAATGTGTCCAGATGCTGAAATAAACATTACCATCATGCTCAGAAGATATCAAATAGCTAGAAATGCCCGTCCTTGAGTCTAATTTGGAGACAAGGATAAAAACGGCAATTTTGGGTCAAAACGGGGTCCGCATGTGGGCCCACTTTGCACCGAAAAATGTGTCAGGGTCAAAGGTCTCCAAATTTACCAAACTTAGTGTCAACAGGTCAGGAACGATGATACGAACCCAACGGAACTTCCAGAATTGGATTCCGATGAGCCGATCACAAAATCGCCCGTCGAGCGGGCCTGTGGGGCCCACGACACGCAATTTCGTCAACATTCTCAGAATCGAACCAAACTTGGGTCACAGGACCAGCGTATCGCTACGAGTCCGATGGCGTAAGTTTCGTTTTGATCCGACGTGTATAGAGAAAGTTAGGACGTGATTCAGAAAAGGTGGATACGGGGCGGTGTCCGCGGATACGCGTTGATCCCGGTGTGCACGCACACCCGAATCGACTTTCGCGAAATCCCACACGTCCATATCAACGATGCGCACGTATCTGTGAAGATCGTGCGCGACCAAGTCGTCCCGTTTGGCGGGGCGTACCCAGTTCCGGGGTGAATCGGGTCATTGTTTTTCCTGTTTTTGGATCGCGGTGTGCGATCACCACAGGACGCGATGCCCCGAGCGGTTTGTCCGGGCACCGAGAGGGTCATACAGGCTTCGCAACGCAATTTACAGAATTGAAAACGGGGCAGCGAGGAGAAAATTACACGTACCTGAACAGGGTCAAAAACCCGAAGAATCCCGTGTCCGACACGTGTCCGACACGTGTCCAACAAAATTGGGAATTAGGGCTAGGGTTAGGGTTTGGAGCTCCGGCGAGGGGAGGGCGGCGCCGCTGCGGGGAAGGCCGACCGGGGGCTGGGCGGCACCGGCGAGGGCGGCACGGCGGACAGCGGAGGAGGCGGTCGAGGCTAGGGCGGAGCTTCTGCTGCGGCTGGGGGGAAAAGGAAGGAGGAGGAAGGAGGAGAAGCTGCGGCGGCGGCGAGGTGGCATGGGCGGTGGAGCTGGCGGGAAGCGGCGGGTGGCGGCTGACCGGAGTGGAGGGCGGCCGGCGTCTGAGGCGACTTGGGGCGAGGAACCGTCGAGGGGGGGGGGTTTATAGGAGAGAGGGGCATCGAGGGGGCGGGGAAGGCGGAGGAGAGGGGCCGAGGGAGGCGTTGGGACGTGGGCGAGCCGGACGGAGCGGCAGGGGCACGGCCGCCGGAAGCGGAGCGGTGGACGCGGGGGCGCCGGAGCGGGTCACGCGGGCAGAGGAGGGGAGGAAGAACGGGTCTGCGGGCGACGGGTCGGGTTCGGGTGGACCCGACCCGACCCGTTAAGGTATTAGGCCGGAGGGGACTGGGCCGGGGGTTGGGCCGGGCTGAGCGGGCTGGGTTTGGGCCAAAAAATAAAAACAAATAAATAATAAATAAACAATTATTTAATAATAAATAATAAATGAATAAATAAATAATTAATTAATTAATAATTATTTTCAGGTGTTTTAAATTAGGTCCGAGGCCCGATAAATTCCAGAAAAAATACCCTAAGTCCAGTTTTTCATTTTACACCCAAAAACATTATTTTCATAATGTTTTAATGTTATTTATTATCAATTAAAAGTCATGTAATAATTCAAAACCCTTAATTTAATTACAAAAAATTCCCAGAAAATTCCAGAAAATTGCGAAAAATCCAATTTTAATATTTTTTGAAAAATCAGGGGCTTACACCCCGGGAGACTACTAAGTAGTCATCCCGTGCATGATTGAACCTGCAATTATCCGGGACCGTTAGGTCACCCAAGGCAGCCCCGAACCAGGGGAATGCATCAAGGCAAAGTCATTCAGTGTTCGGATCTCTGCAAGTCTCCCTCGAGCGGGCTTACATCAGCCCAGGAGACTGTGCATATCCAATGGCTAAATGAATCAATGTACAAGTATCCCGTGTACTCGTGTTCCCGTGCACTCATGTTCTCGTGTTCTTGTGCACTCGTGTTCTCGTGTTCTCGTGTATCTCGTGATAATTGGAAGACCCCAATTTGCATGTCGCGGACTAGTTCCACGGACGGTCACCGGGGCACTGGGGCCGATCCGGTCCGGATGGAGCTCGTGTGTAGTCATCGTGTTCAGGAGAGGATAGCTTGCAACGCATCGTGTTCGTGTGCCTCGTGTACTCTCGTAGCATGCTATCCTTGTCCTTGACTACGTCCATAATGGCTATGCCAGCGACCGTGTTCATATAGATAAGTCATCCTCGCTTAGCGGCTATCCGTGTGCGAGTCATTGCATCGCATCAAGAAACAACTGAACACCTGAACGATCATGTTATAATGACCCTCGTGTTTGCATATGTTATGCCTCCTGAATGTTATACTTGCCCGTGCATGAATTTATAATGTTTCCCTTGGACAGGGAAGGCTAAAGGGTAAGTCTCGCCGTGTTTCCTCTCATGTTGCACGGCGTACTGCCACACGAGCTAGGCTATTCAAATATTGCATAAAACTGATCCTAAGGCAACTAGAAAGACAACTTAATAGTTGGTGCACGGAACCTGTATTACGTGTTTGGATTTGTCGAGCGGGCAAGTAGCTTCCCCACCAGTGCATTCAATGTACTGATAATCCACCAGTTTGTATGCAGGGTGCGGGAGAACCTCGTTCGGTGCGGATGCCCCTTCATGGGTGCTAAGGTGTGGAGATCACTCCGAAGCAACGGTGCGTCCGGAACTGAAGCACATATACAAGACATAATATTGTGAACATTGCCTGAACATCGCCTGAACATCGCCTGATTGTCACCACCCCATTTTCAGATCTGGGTATTTTTTTTTTTAATTTAGTTAATTGTGTATTATTTATATTTAATTATATTTATATTTAATTAGTGATTGTATTATTTTTTATTATATTTTTATTGTATGTTTTAGGATTTTGGCTAGCCTGGACCCATGTCAGACCCTAGTGGACCCATGTCCGACCCAGCCCACACCCCTGTGAGACTTATTTTGGGGCTTAGAATATTTATTTTATTTTTAGGAGTTAGTTGGAGAGATTTGGAACTAGTTTGAGTGCTTTTGGAACCCGGAACCCGAAACCAAGTCAATAGGGGCGTTTTGGGAATTTAGAAACTTGTAAACCCTTATATGTGTTGTGGCCGGCCCCCTCCTCACTCCCAGACCCGTGTGGACAGCAGCTCCCCTTCCCCCCACTCTTCTTCTTCACTTCTTCTTCTTCTCCACTCATTTTTCTTCTTCCTTTCTCCTTCCTACTTCAAGTAAGTTCACTTTTCTTCCTTCTTTCTTCCATTCCTTCTTCTTTATGTAACCCTAACCCTAGATCTTTCCCTAACCTAGGTGGGTAGAGCCTAGATTTGGTGTTGGAGCTTGGATTTGAGGCTTGGAAGCTTGGATTGGAGGATTTGGAGCATTTTGGGGATTTTTGCTTGGGATTCCAACTCCCAAGAGGTAAACCCTAAATTTCCTCTTGTAATTACTCTTTTATAGTGTAATTAATATTTTAGAATCTTCCTAGACCCTTAGGCTACCCGTAGGAGGAAGTTTGAACTAGTTTGGTTAGGTTTAGAGACTTTAACACTAGATTTTGTGTCAATTTCGGGTGGAATCCGAATTTGGCCCAATTTTGGGTGATGCCCTAGGTTAGATGGACCTAGGTAGACGTTGTCGGGTGTCTTGAGGGTGAGTGCGTGTCTCCGTTCGGACACGGGAAGCCGCGTCGCGGAGAAACGGACGTTTCGGGCGAAATTGGGGCTTTTCGTTGTCGCCGATTCTAAGTGCGTGTGCGTTTCCGCCACGGGCCTAGAATCGACGCGGGAGCGCATTTTCTAGGATCTAGACATCGTTTAGGATGCGTGGGTAAATTTTGGGCCGATTCCGAGTTCGTTTGGTGTGCGTTTCAGGAGGTTTTTCGAGCCGCGCACCACGTGTTCGTCGAAATGACCGAACGGCCATTTCGACTTGGTTTCCTCGTTTCGGGATTGTGCGCGCGTTGGGTTAGCATCGGGGAGTGTGTGCTAGAGTTTTTGAGTTATATTTTATATATTTTAGGGCGTTGGTGAGTGTCGGGGTCGTTGGGCGTGCGTTGGTGGGGCGTTGTGGGCGTTGTGTGCGTTGTGCATTGTGTGTTGTGTTATGTGTATATATGTATATTTATATATATATTTATATGTATATGTGTCCCTATATATGTATATTTATAGATATGTGTTAGTGAGTGCTTGTGTGAGTGTGTGTAGGTGAGTGCTTGTGTGAGTGTGAGTTGGTGCTAGTGTGTGTGTGTGAGTGTGAGTGAGTGTTTAGATATAGATATATATGCATATGAGTTTGAGTTTGTGTGTATATATGTATATATATATATTTATATATATATGTATGAGTGTTTATGTGTGTGGTTGTGTGTTTGTGAGAGTGTGTGTGTGAGGGTGTGTGAGTGTGAGTGTGTGTGAGGGTTTATAATTATGTTTGAGTGTGTGAGTGTGTATGTGTATATATATATAAATATATGAGTGTAGATATATATGTGTGTATATATATATAGATATATGGGTGTTTATATATATATAGATATATGTATATAATTATATGTGTGTGTGTGTGTGTTGATATGTGCTTGTATGTGTGTGTATGTATTTATATGTTAGTAGATGTGTTAGTGTGTATATATATATATATATATATATAAGTGTGTGTATATATATAGTTGTATATATATATATATATATAGATGTATATATGTATTTATGTGTGGGCGTGTGGCAGAGCGAGAGGGGCAGCGAGCAGCAGGGGAGGCAGCGCAGCGCTGCCAGCGTGCACAGCCGCTGCTGTGCTGTGCACAGCAGCAGAAAACAGTAGCTGCAGCAGCAGCAAAATCAGCAGCAGCAGTAGCATAGCACAGCAGCAACAGCAACATTATGCAGCAGCAGCAGCAGCAGCAAAGGCATAGCAGCAGCAGCAGCGTCTTAGGCGAGCAGCAGCAGCAGCTAGCAAGAGCAGTGTGCGAGAGAGAGGGGTATGTATATATATATAGATAGATAGATTGTTAGATAGGTAGATTAATGGATTGATAGTTGGATAGGTAAATGGATAGATAATTAGATAGGTAGATAGCTAGTTAGATAAATAGGTAAATAGATAGATACATAGATATAAATAGATAGATAGATATATGGATAGATAGATACATGGATAGCTAGATTGATAAATAGATATATATGTAGATAGTAGATAAATAGATAGATAGACATAGATAGTTAGATAGATAATTACCTAGTTATTTAAATAGATAGATAGGTATTGGATAGATTTAGATAAATAGTTAGATAGCTAGATATATATAACTAGATTGATAGATAGACACATAGATAGATAGGTAATAGAAAGATAGATAGATATATAGTTATATAGCTAGCTAGATAGATAGATAGATACATAAATAGGTAGATAGATGGATATCTATATAGATAGTTATATAGTTAGATAGGTAAATACCTAGGTATAGATATATATATACCTATAGCTATATAAATATATCTATAGATATCTAGAGAGAGAGATAGATAGATTTATATATAGATATCTATATATAGCTAGGTAGATAGTTTAGATATCTAGATATAGATATATTTATATATTTATGAGGAGGGTAAGGTAAGGTATGTGTAAGATAAGGTAAGGTATTGGGTATAGATATATAGGTATATGCCTATATGTATTAGATATCTATATTTTAGCCTAGATTATAGCTAGATATATATATGTTTATGCATAGTTAGTTAGCTAGAGGGGTAGTCGGGTTGAGTTTAGAGCGGTATCTCAATACCTTGAGATACCGAGGTATCTCAATACCTTAAGATAACCAAGGTATTGGGTTTCGAGCGGGGTTTTTGAGCAATGGCCTAGGAATAGTATTGAAGTGATTTTTATATGCTTATGTGCATATATTTACGCGTGCTAGCATAGGTTTTAGAGGGTATAGGCGGGGTATATAGCGTAGGTTGAGGTATCGGATACCGAGGGTATCCCGGTATCTCAAGGAGGCGAGTTTGTGAGTTTTCTAGCTTAATGAGCTCGGTTTGACCTAGAATTTCAGGAGCACCCTAGTTTGACCCAGACTTGACCGTAGTTGACTCGATTGACCGCCAAAGTCAACTTTTGACCTAGTTTTGACCCAAAGTTGACTTTTTGGACCCAGAGTTGACTTTTTGACCCAGATTTCACCGGTTTGACCCGTTTGACCTAGAACGACCCTAGAAGCCTATTTTTAATTATCTTATATCTGTTTAACTCATTAGAACCCTGTTTAACCTTGCTTTTTGCATTAGGTTCTTGCGACACCGGTTCGGATCGCCAGTTGCTCAGGACGTCAGGCGAGTACATTCTCTGATAGTTTTCATTATCTGATGATTATTATGATTCAGCTTCTAGTATAGTATCATATGATTATTCTGGCATAACACGGAACACTGACTGGTATTTCTGGATTCATTTACTTGCGACACGTACATTTCATGTTTCTGGCCTCTATTCTGGATTCACTACAGGCATCACTACAGGCATCATTCATGTTCAGGCTGGACTCATCTTGATTTGCGTGTCGGGTCTTGGATCCACTTGTATTAGTCGGGGCAGGGAAATACTCGAGTAGACATGTAAACATTCCTATCTGGCATCATCAGGAATCACTCCCTCTGGTCTAATCTGGAATGATAGCAGCCGCGCACCCAGTGCGCGATGAGCCGTACTTACCCCTAGCCGTTTATATGTCGAAACAAGTATTTCAAAGACACCGAGTTCATTCTTTATAGTCTGGACTCTCATACATTTCTTGACTTGTCTCACTTACATGTTTCTGGACTAGACTCACTACACGTTCATGTGCACGGACTTGATCTTAGCTTAGATTCTTGTATCTTACAGTTACTACTATCTTGTTTCTGATATTCCTGCATCTTTACCTTTATGCACCAGTGATACATGTTTATTTCCTGTTTCATACTTACTTCTTTCTTCTTGCTACTTGCTATAACTGTTTTATAGTTTTTATCATTTAAATGGAACTGCTGTTAGAGATGTACTTGCTCCAGTCCTGACTGGACATATTTTTCAGAGTATCCGGAGGATTGGTGTCCGACGTTTTATGGACCTGAGCCTGTCGATGGTGCAGACAGGGACCCTCTAGTTTAGGAGTAATTTCCGAGTTGGTAGCCGGGATCACTAGGATCTTGTTGTTGTTTTTATTAGTTTTTAGTACCGGATTTGTCTCCGGTTTTGGATTGAGACCTTGTTTGTATATTATTTTGGATATTGTTGTATTATTATTTGATGTTGTGGTTGTTGTAGTAGTTGTTGTTGGTTAGACTTTATAGTTGTTAGATCTCTGTGTTATCTTATCGTGCTTAGATTCGTGATTGAGTATATTATGATTATCATTTGTTATTTGCTCCTCCGTTTGGAGTTGAGATCTTGACAGATTTATATTGTTTGTGTGGTTGCCCTCCTTTTGGAGAGGTCATGCCCGATTTTTGTGTGAGATTATTATTTAGTTAGTTGACCTAGACAGCGTTCTACCGCCGATGTTGCGGCGTAGGCTGGACGTACCCACGACTCATGCCCGATTTTCCTGGTGCGGGTCGTGACACGTTTTTGGTGGCGGCCCCATGCAGGTCTCGATTCGCAATTAGTGCGATGTCGTGGTGGTACAACAACTTAGTTGTACTGCTGCGAGCCTGCTATAGGATCTAGGATCTAGGATGAGAGTGTACTCAATCACGACTAGGAACAATTCTAATCTAATTATTCTGAAATTGCTTTCTTTTGAAATATTACTGTCCTTCTTTGATGATATCGTATCTTGCACCGTATTGACTTCTTTTGATCTGTGTTCAGGATGCCTCCGAAGACACGATCCCATCGTACCGTTCCAGCAGTTGCCTCGGAGAGGTCTGCTACCTCTCGTCCAGCTCGTATTCAGGCAGCTGCTACCGCTCCACTCACCACTCCTGCGGTTAAGGGAGTATCTGCTTCTCTCGGGGATCCTCCTTCACCTGTCGATCCGAGGACTACCCCAGTCGTTCCGGTGGTTCCTCCACCACTTTCTGCTCCAGTAGATGCCGCGCAGTTGTTTGCGTTCTTCAGGGAGATGATGGACGCGCAGCACCGTCAGGTGGATGTGATGAGGCTGGGCATTGAGAACGCCCACCAGGCGGCCATGACGGCAGTGGATAGGGTGGCACAGAATCAGCCACAGGCAGATCAGATTCAGTGCCCGAGGCAGGGCAGTATCATTGACTTTCAGAGGATGCGGCCCAAGGAGTTCTGTGGTACAGAAGGGATCCTATACGCAGATGACTGGATAGAGCAGATCGAGGGCATCTTCAGGCTGGCGCAGATTCCAGACAGCATACAGATAGAGGCAGCGGGCAGTCAGATGTTCGACCTCGCCTTGACGTGGTATCGCACAGATACGAGGATCACAGCGCCAGGGCTTACTTGGGAGGCATTCAAGAGGCTTTTTAAGGAGAAGTTTTTCCCAGATGTGGCGCTCAGTACTTTGGAGAGCCAGTTCGAGACACTCGTCCAAGGGAGCATGACAGTGGACGAGTACGCAGCGGAGTTCTGCCGTCTGGGCAGATTCGTGGATGGCTTGAGTGAGGCAGCCAAGGCGAGAAAGTTTCGCAAGGGCTTGGTTATGGCGGTCAAGTCTTTGACCAGGAGCGACCGCGAGGCGACTTTTGAGCAGATAGTAGGAGACGCTCAGAGAGCAGAGGATGACTTGGAGCTCAAGTCCAAGAGAGGCAGGGATGATTCAGACAGTGCGAGTGGCAGTGCGGGACCAGCTAAGCGTCCCTATGTGCAGAAGGCAGCACAGCAGGGTCAGGATCAGAGGGTGCCCACTTGTGCCTACTGCAGGAAGGCAGGACACACTTGGGATGTTTGTATGAGGAGGCTGAAGGTGTGTTTGTTCTGTGGATCCGCTGCTCACCAGATGCGAGATTGCCCCACTGCACCTCCATTGGGTGGAGCACAGGATCAGAGAGTTGGAGCTAGGCCATCTGTGGCACAGCATCATGCCCCGCACCAGCAGAGGGATACACCCCAGCAGGGCAGGGCTTATGCGTTGACGGTCGAGGAGGCCGATGCTACGGATGTCGGGTTAGCAGGTCTGTCTCTTGTTTCTTCTTTCTGTCCTTTCCATTCCTTGTGGTGTGCTTCATTAGTACCTGTTAGACTTTTTGTGCTGTGGTAGATAGTGTAGTGACCCCGATTGAGACTGTAATAACATGACCAGTAGGACCCTGATCTTGTATGTTGTTTAGGTAGAATTTCTTGACTGTGATTGTTGGGGGTTTGACCTAGAGGAGTGTGATTGACTTTAAATTTCGAGGACGAAATTTTCTAAGGAGGATAGGCTTGTCACCACCCCATTTTCAGATCCGGGTATTTTTTTATTATTTTTAATTTAGTTAATTGTGTATTATTTATATTTAATTATATTTATATTTAATTGGTGATTGTATTATTTTTTATTATATTTTTATTGTATGTTTTAGGATTTTGGCTAGCCTGGACCCATGTCAGACCCTAGTGGACCCATGTTCGACCCAGCCCACACCCCTGTGAGACTTATTTTGGGGCTTAGAATATTTATTTTATTTTTAGGAGTTAGTTGGAGAGATTTGGAACTAGTTTGAGTGCTTTTGGAACCCGGAACCCGAAACCAAGTCAATAGGGGCGTTTTGGGAATTTAGAAACTTGTAAACCCTTATATGTGTTGTGGCCGGCCCCCTCCTCACTCCCAGACCCGTGTGGACAGCAGCTCCCCTTCCCCCCACTCTTCTTCTTCACTTCTTCTTCTTCTCCACTCATTTTTCTTCTTCCTTTCTCCTTCCTACTTCAAGTAAGTTCACTTTTCTTCCTTCTTTCTTCCATTCCTTCTTCTTTATATAACCCTAACCCTAGATCTTTCCCTAACCTAGGTGGGTAGAGCCTAGATTTGGTGTTGGAGCTTGGATTTGAGGCTTGGAAGCTTGGATTGGAGGATTTGGAGCATTTTGGAAATTTTTGCTTGGGATTCCAACTCCCAAGAGGTAAACCCTAAATTTCCCCTTGTAATTACTCTTTTATAGTGTAATTAATATTTTAGAACCTTCCTAGACCCTTAGGCTACCCGTAGGAGGAAGTTGGAACTAGTTTGGTTAGGTTTAGAGACTTTAACACTAGGTTTTGTGTCAATTTCGGGTGGAATCCGAATTTGGCCCAATTTTGGGTGATGCCCTAGGTTAGATGGACCTAGGTAGACGTTTTCGGGTGTCTTGAGGGTGAGTGCGTGTCTCCGTTCGGACACGGGAAGCCGCGTCACGGAGAAACGGGCGTTTCGGGCAAAATTGGGGCTTTTCGTCGTCGCCGATTCTAAGTGCGTGTGCGTTTCCGCCACGGGCCTAGAATCGACGCGGAAGCACATTTTCTAGGATTTAGACATCGTTTAGGACGTGTGGGTAAATTTTGGGCCGATTCCGAGTTCGTTTGGTGTGCGTTTCAGGAGGTTTTCCGAGCCGCGCACCACGTGTTCGTCGAAATGACCGAACGGCCATTTCGACTTGGTTTTCTCGTTTCGGGCTTGTGCGCGCGTTGGGTTAGCATCGGGGAGTGTGTGCTAGAGTTTTTGAGTTATATTTTATATATTTTAGGGCGTTGGTGAGTGTCGGGGTCGTTGGGCGTGCGTTGGTGGGGCGTTGTGTGCGTTGTGCATTGTGTGTTGTGTTATGTGTATATAAGTATATTTATATATATATTTATATGTATATGTTTCCCTATATATGTATATTTATAGATATGTGTTAGTGAGTGCTTGTGTGAGTGTGTGTAGGTGAGTGCTTGTGTGAGTGTGAGTTGGTGCTAGTGTGTGTGTGTGAGTGTGAGTGAGTGTTTAGATATAGATATATATGCATATGAGTTTGAGTTTGTGTGTATATATGTATATATATATATATATATTTATATATATATGTATGAGTGTTTATGTGTGTGGTTGTGTGTTTGTGAGAGTGTGTGTGTGAGGGTGTATGAGTGTGAGTGTGTGTGAGGGTTTATAATTATGTTTGAGTGTGTGAGTGTGTATGTGTATATATATATAAATATATGAGTGTAGATATATATGTGTGTATATATATATAGATATATGGGTGTTTATATATATATAGATATATGTATATAATTATATGTGTGTGTGTGTTGATATGTGCTTGTATGTGTGTGTGTGTATTTATATGTTAGTAGATGTGTTAGTGTGTATATATATATATATAAGTGTGTGTATATATATAGTTGTATATATATATATATATATATATATATATATATAGATGTATATATGTATTTATGTGTGGGCGTGTGGCAGAGCGAGAGGGGCAGCGAGCAGCAGGGGAGGCAGCGCAGCGCTGCCAGCGTGCACAGCCGCTGCTGTGCTGTGCACAGCAGCAGAAAACAGTAGCTGCAGCAGCAGCAAAATCAGCAGCAGCAGTAGCATAGCACAGCAGCAACAGCAACATTATGCAGCAGCAGCAGCAGCAGCAAAGGCATAGCAGCAGCAGCAGCGTCTTAGGCGAGCAGCAGCAGCAGCTAGCAAGAGCAGTGTGCGAGAGAGAGGGGATATGTATATATATATAGATAGATAGATTGTTAGATAGGTAGATTAATGGATTGATAGTTGGATAGGTAAATGGATAGATAATTAGATAGGTAGATAGCTAGTTAGATAAATAGGTAAATAGATAGATACATAGATATAAATAGATAGATAGATATATGGATAGATAGATACATGGATAGCTAGATTGATAAATAGATATATATGTAGATAGTAGATAAATAGATAGATAGACATAGATAGTTAGATAGATAATTACCTAGTTATTTAAATAGATAGATAGGTATTGGATAGATTTAGATAAATAGTTAGATAGCTAGATATATATAACTAGATTGATAGATAGACACATAGATAGATAGGTAATAGAAAGATAGATAGATATATAGTTATATAGCTAGCTAGATAGATAGATAGATACATAAATAGGTAGATAGATGGATATCTATATAGATAGTTATATAGTTAGATAGGTAAATACCTAGGTATAGATATATATATACCTATAGCTATATAAATATATCTATAGATATCTAGAGAGAGAGATAGATAGATTTATATATAGATATCTATATATAGCTAGGTAGATAGTTTAGATATCTAGATATAGATATATTTATATATTTATGAGGAGGGTAAGGTAAGGTATGTGTAAGATAAGGTAAGGTATTGGGTATAGATATATAGGTATATGCCTATATGTATTAGATATCTATATTTTAGCCTAGATTATAGCTAGATATATATATATGTTTATGCATAGTTAGTTAGCTAGAGGGGTAGTCGGGTTGAGTTTAGAGCGGTATCTCAATACCTTGAGATACCGAGGTATCTCAATACCTTAAGATAACCAAGGTATTGGATTTCGAGCGGGGTTTTTGAGCAATGGCCTAGGAATAGTATTGAAGTAATTTTTATATGCTTATGTGTATATATTTACGCGTGCTAGCATAGGTTTTAGAGGGTATAGGCGGGGTATATAGCGTAGGTTGAGGTATCGGATACCGAGGGTATCCCGGTATCTCAAGGAGGCGAGTTTGTGAGTTTTCTAGCTTAATGAGCTCGATTTGACCTAGAATTTTAGGAGCACCCTAGTTTGACCCAGACTTGACCGTAGTTGACTCGGTTGACCACCAAAGTCAACTTTTGACCTAGTTTTGACCCAAAGTTGACTTTTTGGACCCAGAGTTGACTTTTTGACCCAGATTTCACCGGTTTGACCCGTTTGACCTAGAATGACCCTAGAAGCCTATTTTTAATTATCTTATATCTGTTTAACTCATTAGAACCCTGTTTAACCTTGCTTTTCGCATTAGGTTCTTGCGACACCGGTTCGGATCGCCAGTTGCTCAGGACGTCAGGCGAGTACATTCTCTGATAGTTTTCATTATCTGATGATTATTATGATTCAGCTTCTAGTATAGTATCATATAATTATTCTGGCACAACACGGGACACTGACTGGTATTTCTGGATTCATTTACTTGCGACACGTACATTTCATGTTTCTGGCCTCTATTCTGGAATCACTACAGGCATCACTACAGGCATCATTCATGTTCAGGCTGGACTCATCTTGATTTGTGTGTCGGGTCTTGGATCCACTTGTATTAGTCGGGGCGGGGAAATACTCGAGTAGACATGTAAACATTCCTATCTGGCATCATCAGGAATCACTCCCTCTGGTCTAATCTGGAATGATAGCAGCCGCGCACCCAGTGCATGGTGAGCCGTACTTACCCCTAGCCGTTTACATGTCGAAACAAGTATTTCAAAGACACCGAGTTCATTCTTTATAGTCTGGACTCTCATGCATTTCTTGACTTGTCTCACTTACATGTTTCTGGACTAGACTCACTACACGTTCATGTGCACGGACTTGATCTTAGCTTAGATTCTTGTATCTTATAGTTACTACTATCTTGTTTCTGATATTCCTGCATCTTTATCTTTATGCACCAGTGATACATGTTTATTTCCTGTTTCATACTTACTTCTTTCTTCTCGCTACTTGCTATAACTGTTTTATAGTTTTTATCATTTAAATGGAACTGCTGTTAGAGATGTACTTGCTCCAGTCCTGACTGGACATATTTTTCAGAGTATCCGGAGGATTGGTGTCCGACGTTTTATGGACCTGAGCCTGTCGATGGTGCAGACAGGGACCCTCTAGTTTAGGGGTGATTTCCGAGTTGGTAGCCGGGATTACTAGGATCTTGTTGTTGTTTTTATTAGTTTTTAGTACCGGATTTGTCTCCGGTTTTGGATTGAGACCTTGTTTGTATATTATTTTGGATATTGTTGTATTATTATTTGATGTTATGGTTGTTGTAGTAGTTGTTGTTGGTTAGACTTTATAGTTGTTAGATCTCTGTGTTATCTTATCGTGCTTAGATTCGTGATTGAGTATATTGTGATTATCATTTGTTATTTGCTCCTCCGTTTGGAGTTGAGATCTTGACAGGTTTATATTGTTTGTGTGGTTGCCCTCCTTTTGGAGAGGTCATGCCCGATTTTTGTGTGAGATTATTATTTAGTTAGTTGACCTAGACAGCGTTCTACCGCCGATGCTGCGGCGTAGGCTGGACGTACCCACGACTCATGCCCGATTTTCAGGGTGCGGGTCGTGACACTGATCATCGCCTGTACAATCATTCCACAATTGTAGCCACTTGGCACGCTTTTACTGTTTCGGAGAGAGAGGCTTGAACGACTTGTAATCCCGGCTATACGTCGCCCGTAACACCTGTTTATATCAATAAAGAGTTGCTTTACTTCAACTTGTGTTTCAATGCTTCCGCTATATTGTCGACTCAGTGAACTTGTTACCAAATCGCTATGCGTTTATGACTCCGCTGCATTCGGACAAATCTGTGCGACTCTGTGGCTTAGAACTCTTACCATCAGCCAATGAACCACGGCCTTGCATGGGCGTGGATCACGCTCGTGCGGCATCACGCCCGGATGGGTCGAAGCGATCGTCCCGCGGGAGCGCTGGTGAGGGTGATTCCCGCCTAGCGGGGACGGCCGATTAGCCTGCGGGAGATCGGGGCGTGACATAATGGTATCAGAGCCTGGCTTCTACGCCTTTGGACTTTGATTCGATATCTTAGTTTCGAAAGCTCGTTCGTGGGTTATGTGCGCGCTCTCTCTCAATGCCTCGATGGGATGTTCCAACAATAAGTCTATATACTTTTAAAATGCGTTTTGAATGATATGATATGCTTGCTTATATGTTATTATGCTGCGAGTGGCCTTTGTGCCAACCTGTGCGAACCCTTGAGAGTATCGCAGTAGCTTGTCCGATTTTACTAACTCTAAGTTTGGTTGAATGCATCTATTCGAGGGACGCCTTGAACTAGTGCACCATCCAAGACTTAAGGAAAAAAGTGAAACTCGAGTGCTAAGACTTTGCTATCACTAAGCTGGTTGACGTGCTCACGCTAGAAGTGTACTTCGAAAGTGCGCACGATCCAGACTAAGCGATATGCTGATTTCAAATGCTTGTGCAAGTGAATATCCAAATGAAATAAGTACAACGACTTGTATAGGTTTGCCTCAGCCTTGTATCGTTAAATCAAAACTGATTGAAACGTACTGCTTGTCCTTAGTAAGTCTCGAGGACGAGACTTTTTCTAAGTTGGGTAGGATGTAACCCCCCGTTCCGTTCTAGCGGACTGCCGACTCAAACGACAAAAGTGCAACTGTCCCGACCCACTTTGCCTCAAAACAAGAAGCAAATAATATCCAGACTTGTCCCTACAGGAATCCCGGTTAGGCTTTCAGAGGCTCGCTTGACGTATCGCTCTACCGAGACGAATCATCGCTAAGGTGGGTGGCTACGGTGAACTTGTCTTTGCTTAGCCAGCACACATAAAATGTGGAATATTCATGCTAGTCGCTAGGTGATTCACCCCCTGCATGCTAATAAGAATCCAACGCACCTAGCTAAGGGAATAATCCCAACTTGTATTGCTTATGCTAGAACATGGAAACTGAAATACTGCTTATATTCAGACCCTCGTATGCTAAGTCCCTTAACGGTTTCAACTCTCGGTTTACCTTCGGGCCCGAGCAAACGTGTTTACTTATGTTCCTTAGAAACGTATGCTTGTCTGCTTGAATGTTGCCTTGTTTTCATCTAAACCCCGGGAGACTACTAAGTAGTCATCCCGTGCATGATTGAACCTGCAAGTATCCGGGACCGTTAGGTCACCCAAGGCAGCCCCGAACCAGGAGAATGCATCAAGGCAAAGTCATTCAGTGTTCGGATCTCTGCAAGTCTCCCTCGAGCGGGCTTACATCAGCCCAGGAGACTGCGCATATCCAATGGCTAAATGAATCAATGTACAAGTATCCCGTGTACTCGTGTTCACGTGCACTCATGTTCTCGTGTTCTTGTGCACTCGTGTTCTCGTGTATCTTGTGATAATTGGAAGACCCCAATTTGTATGTCGCGGACTAGTTCCACGGACGGTCACCAGGGCACTGGGGCCGATCCGGTCCGGATGGAGCTCGTGTGTAGTCATCGTATTCAGGAGAGGATAGCTTACAATGTATCATGTTCGTGTGCCTCGTGTACTCTCGTAGCATGCTATCCTTGTCTTTGACTACGTCCATAATGGCTATGCCAGCGACCGTGTTCATATATATAAGTCATCCTCGCTTAGCGGCTATCCGTGTGCGAGTCATTGTATCGCATCAAGAAACAACTGAACACCTGAACGATCATGTTATAATGACCCTCGTGTTTGCATATGCTATGCCTCCTGAATGTTATACTTGCACGTGCATGAATTTATAATGTTTGCCTTGGACAGGGAAGGCTAAAGGGTAAGTCTCGCCGTGTTTCCTCTCATGTTGCACGGCGTACTGCCACACGAGCTAGGCTATTCAAATATTGCATGAAACTGATCCTAAGGCAACTAGAAAGACAACTTAATAGTTGGTGCACGGAACCCGTATTACGTGTTTGGATTTGTCGAGCGGGCGAGTAGCTTCCCCACCAGTGCATTCAATGTACTGATAATCCACCAGTTTGTATGCAGGGTGCGGGAGAACCTCGTTCGGTGCGGATGCCCCTTCGTGCGTGCTAAGGTGTGGAGATCACTCCGAAGCAACGGTGCGTCCGGAACTGAAGCACATATACAAGACATAATATTGTGAACATTGCCTGAACATCGCCTGATCATCGCCTGTACAATCATTCCACAATTGTAGCCACTTGGCACGCTTTTACTGTTTCGGAGAGAGAGGCTTGAGCGACTTGTAATCCCGGCTATACGCCGCCCGTAACACCTGTTTATATCAATAAAGAGTTGCTTTACTTTAACTTGTGTTTCAATGCTTCCGCTATATTGTCGACTCAGTGAACTTGTTACCAAATCGCTATGCGTTTATGACTCCGCTGCACTCGGACAAATCTCTGTGACTCTGTGGCTTAGAACTCTTACTGCCAGCCAATGAACCACGGCCTTGCACGGGCGTGGATCATGCTCGTGCGGCATCACGCCCGGATGGGTCGAAGCGATCGTCCCGCGGGAGCGCTGGCGAGGGTGATTCCCGCCTAGCGGGGACGACCGATTAGCCTGCAGGAGATCGGGGCATGACATAATGGTATCAGAGCCTGGCTTCTACGCCTTTGGACTTCGATTCGATATCTCAGTTTCGAAAGCTCGTTCGTGGGTTATGTGCGCGCTCTCTCTCAATGCCTCGATGGGATATTCCAACAATAAGTCTATATACTTTCAAAATGCATTTTGAATGATATGATATGCTTGCTTGTATGTTGTTGTGCTGCGAGTAGCCTTTGTGCCAACCTGTGCGAACCCTTGAGAGTATCGCAGTAGCTTGTCCGATTTCACTAACTCTAAGTTTGGTTGAATGCATCTATTCGAGGGACGCCTTAAACTAGTGCACCATCCAAGACTTAAGGAAAAAAGTGAAACTCGAGTGCTAAGACTTCGCTATCACTAAGCTGGTTGACGTGCTCACGCTAGAAGTGTACTTCGAAAGTGCGCACGATCCAGACTAAGCGATATGCTAATTTCAAATGCTTGTGCAAGTGAATATCCAAATGAAACAAGTACAACGACTTGTATAGGTTTGCCTCAGCCTTGTATCGTTAAATCAAAACTGATTGAAACGTACTGTTTGTCCTTAGTAAGTCTCGAGGACGAGACTTTTTCTAAGTTGAGTAGGATGTAACACCCCGTTCCGTTCTAGCGGACTGCCGACTCAAACGGCAAAAGTGCAACTGTCCCGACCCGCTTTGTCTCAAAACAAGAAGCAAATAATATCCAAACATGTCCCTACTGGAATCCCGGCTTAGGCTTTCAGAGGCTCGCTTGACGTATCGCTCTACCGAGGCGAATCATCGCTAAGGTGGGTGGCTACGGTGAACTTGTCTTTGCTTAGCCAGCACACATAAAATGTGGAATATTCATGCTAGTCGCTAGGTGATTCACCCCCTGCATGCTAATAAGAATCCAACGCACCTAGCTAAGGGAATAATCCCAACTTGTATTGCTTATGCTAGAACATGGAAACTGAAATACTGCTTATATTCAGACCCTCGCATGCTAAGTCCCTTAACGGTTTCAACTCTCGGTTTACCTTCGGGCCCGAGCAAACGTGTTTACTTATGTTCCTTAGAAACGCATGCTTGTCTGCTTGAATATTGCCTTGTTTTCATCCAAACCCTGGGAGACTACTAAGTAGTCATCCCGTGCATGATTGAACCTACAAGTATCCGGGACCGTTAGGTCACCCAAGGCAGCCCCGAACCAGGAGAATACATCAAGGCAAAGTCATTCAGTGTTCGGATCTCTGCAAGTCTCCCTCGAGCGGGCTTACATCAGCCCAGGAGACTGTGCATATCCAATGGCTAAATGAATCAATGTACAAGTATCCCGTGTACTCGTGTACTCGTGTTCCCGTGCACTCGTGTTCTCGTGTTCTTGTGCACTAGTGTTCTAATGTATCTCGTGATAATTGGAAGACCCCAATTTGAATGTCGCGGACTAGTTCCACAGACGGTCACCGGGGCACTGGGGCCGATCCGATCCGGATGAAGCTCGTATGTAGTCATCGTATTCAGGAGAGGATAGCTTACAACGCATCGTGTTCGTGTGCCTCGTATACTCTCGTAGCATGCTATCCTTGTCCTTGACTACGTCCATAATGGCTATGCCAGCGACCGTGTTCATATAGATAAGTCATCCTCGCTTAGCGGCTATCCGTGTACGAGTCATTGCATAGCATCAAGAAACAACTAAACACCTGAACTATCATGTTATAATGACCCTCGTGTTTGCATATGCTATGCCTCCTGAATGTTATACTTGTCCGTGCATGAATTTATAATGTTTGCCTTGGACAGGGAAGGCTAAAGGGTAAGTCTCGCCGTGTTTCCTCTCATGTTGCATGGCGTACTGCCACACGAGCTAGGCTATTCAAATATTGCATGAAACTGATCCTAAGGCAACTAGAAAGACAACTTTATAGTTGGTGCACGGAATCTGTATTACGTGTTTGGATTTGTCGAGCGGGCGAGTAGCTTCCCCACCAGTGCATTCAATGTACTGATAATCCACCAGTTTGTATGCAGGGTGCGGGAGAACCTCGTTCGGTGCGGATGCCCCTTCGTGCGTGCTAAGGTGTGGAGATCACTCCGAAGCAACGGTGCGTCCAGAACTGAAGCACATATACAAGACATAATGTTGTGAATATTGCCTGAACATCGCCTGATCATCGCCTGTACAATCATTCTACAATTATAGCCACTTGGCACGCTTTTACTGTTTCGGAGAGAGAGGCTTGAGCGACTTGTAATCCCGGCTATACGCCGCCCGTAACACCTGTTTATATCAATAAAGAGTTGCTTTACTTCAACTTGTGTTTCAATGCTTCCGCTATATTGTCGACTTAGTGAACTTGTTACCAAATTGCTATTCGTTTATGACTCCGCTGCACTCGGACAAATCTGTGCGACTCTGTGGCTTAGAACTCTTACCGCCAGCCAATGAACCACGGCCTTGCACGGGCGTGGATCACGCTCGTGCGGCATCACGCCCGGATGGGTCGAAGCGATCATCCCGCGGGAGCGCTGGCGATGGTGATTTCCGCCTAGCGGGGGCGGTCGATTAGCCTGCGGGAGATTGGGGCGTGATACATAGTACGCTAGAGGTCATTGGTCTATCGGGTGGCGCTTTTAAATGGCCATGCGCACTTTTTCACATTCATGAGAGTTGTCTGGGATCGCCCTGTCCCATAGTCGCGGCCTTCACGACCTCTCATATAGGTAAGTCCTTAATGGTTGGTGATATGAATCAACCCAACATTACAGCTTGGACCTATTAAGAGTTTAACCTCATCCTAACCATATCACACAGGAACACTGTCACCATAGGGATGGAGAGTCATTGTACACATGTACAGCCGCTTGGGCTTTATTTTAATGAGACTTTAATCTCGAGTCAGTGTTCCATAAAGTTACCTAAGTTTAGCTTGTTTCTACCCATTGAACCGGCTTCTTGGGATCTCCAGTCAGACTCGGTTGGGTTGCCACTACTGGTGACTAACTTATGGACTTAACCCCATCCCCCTCGATGATTCTAGGATCAAAGTCCTAGACAGACCCTTCGTCAAGTGATCTGCAAGGTTCTTTTCTGACTTTATATAGTCAAGAACCACATATTTGCCTAGTCGGTTTTTTATTGACTTGAAGCGCAGCCGCAGGTGCCTGTTCATCTTAGCAGTCACAGAATCATGCTTTAGTAGTTCAATAACAAATTTATTATCACAGTTTATAGAAATTGCAGGAACAGGACTAAGAGAAACAGATATATGCATAATAAAATTTTTAAGCCATTCAACTTCTGTGCAAGTTGTATCTAAAGCTATCATTTCGGAGTCCATTGTACTCCTAGCTATGATAGTTTGCTTACAAGAGCCCCAGAAGATTGCAGCTCCTCCTAGAGTAAATACATATCCAGTAGTATATTTTATATCATGTAAGTCAGTTACCCAGTTTGTATCTGAATAACCTTCTATGATATCAGGGTGCCTAGTAAAATAAAGTTTGTAATCTAGGGTGCCCTTGAGATATCTAAATACCCTATCCAAGGCAGTCCAATGTGACTGATTTGGGTTACTGGTATATCTACTTAGTCTCCCAATAGCAAATGCAATATCAGGTCTTGTCCTGTTTGTTATATACATAAGGGAGCCTATCATCTGTGAATATTTATGTTGTTCCAAAGGTGATCCTTCATTCTTTTTTAGTACAATACTGCTGTCATAAGGAGTAAGGACAGGTTTCTTATCAAATAACTCAAACCTTTTTAGCATTTTTTTCAATTGAATGAGCTAAAGATAGAGTATAACCCTCTTTGCCTTTGGTCACTTGCATTCCTAAAATTAAGTTGGCTTCTCCTAGGTCTTTTATATCAAACTGGCTAGATAAATAGTTCTTTGTAATATTTATCAATTCCAGTGATGAACCTAGGATAAGGATGTCATCTACATACAAGCATAAAATGACACAACTTTTACATGTACCTTTAGAGTATATACATTTGTCATACTCATTTGACAAAAAACCATATTCACAAATTACTTTGTCAAATTTATTGTGTCATTGTTTGGGAGCTTGTTTCAAGCCATAGAGGGATTTTACTAGTCTGCAGACTTTCTTTTCTTGACCTTTAGCAATGAAACCTTCAGGTTGGTCCATATAAAGTTTTTCATCTAGATCTCCATTCAAAAATGATGTCTTTACATCCATTTGATGGATTAGCATATCATGAATGGATGCTAAGGCCAAGAGAGTTCTAATGGATGTGATCCTAGCTACAGGAGAGTAGGTATCAAAATAATCTAACCCTTTCTTCTGGGTAAAACTCTTAGCAACTAATCTAGCTTTGTATTTCTCTATAGTACCATCGGCTCTGAGTTTCTTCTCGAAAATCCACTTACAACCTATTGGTTTATTGCCTAAAGGTAGATCTGTTAGAAACCAAGTGTTATTCTCTATGATGGAGTTGTATTCACTGTTAATGGCTTCTTTCCAGAAGGGAGCATCAGGAGACGGCATTGCTTCTTCATAAGTTGAGGGATCACCCTCTATCAAAAAGGTGAAGAATCCTTCTCCTAAATTTTTTTTCAATCCTATTCCTTTTACTCCGTCTAGGTTCTAAGTCTTGTTCAGATTGAGAGCTCGGTATTTGGACATGAGAACTAGTAGAGGGTATGGAGGAAGAGATGGAACTTCTATCCTTAAAAGGAAATATGTTTTCAAAGTAAACTGCATCTCTTGCTTCTATAATGGTATTGTTAGAGATTTCATTTACTTCTGAGTAAGTCACTAGAAATCTATTGGCATAGCTGTCTAAGGCATATACTATGAAAACAGCGTCTACAGTCTTGGGACCAATCTTTCTCTTTTTAGGTTCGGGAATTCCGACTTTAGCAAGGCATCCCAAACTCTAAGATAATTAATCCTAGGAGCTCTACCTTTCCACAGCATAGGGAGTCTTATCTTTTGTCTTACTAGGAATCCTATTAAGAATGTAACAGGCAATTAAAAGGACTTCTTCCCACAAGTTATCAGGAGCACCAGAGCTGAGAAGCATGGCATTCACCATATCTAACAGAGTGCGGTTCTTGCGTTCAGCAACTCCGTTAGACTGAGGTGAATATGGAGCAGTTACCTCATGAATTATTCTATGTTCTTCACAGAAGTTAATTATTTCGTTTGAGGTATATTCTTCACCATGATCAGATCTAAGGATTTTAATCTTCCTTTCTAATTGATTCTCAGCTTCAGATTTGTAGACCTTAAATTTATCTAGAACTTCATCTTTGGTTTTGAGAAGGTAGATATAACAATACTTTGAATAATCATCTATAAACGTAATAAAGTATTTTCTACCGCCTCTGGTCAAAATCCTATTTGAGTCACATACATCACTATGGATAAGTTCTAGAAGGTCAGAATTTCTTTCTATATATTTGAATGATAATTTAGTGTGTTTGGCTTGAACACAAATCTCACATTTGTGTTTGTCATCTATTGGAGTCTTGGGAATAAGATCTAAAGTCATCATTCTTTTAATAGAACCTAGGTTCACATGACCTAGTCTGCCATGCCAAACATTTGAAGATTCTATATTAGAGACAATGAGAGAACAATCAGAAATTTTATTCATTGTGCTTAAAATGAAAAGACAGTCTTTTACAAAGCCTTTTCCTATAAAGGAGTCATGCTTAGAAAATACTACTTTATTTGCCTCCATTACAATTTTGTATCCTGAGGCTATAAGAAGGGATCCACTAACTAGGTTTTTCCTGACAGACGGCACATGAAGAACATCATGAAGAGTTAAGATTTTTCCTGATGTCATCTTTAGGTCAACTTTTCCTCTTCCAATAATTTGTGCCGTTGAGCCATCTCCTAGGATCACACCTCCTCCACTTGATTCCTGATAGTTTGAAAAACAGGAGCGATCAAACGAAACATGAACATTAGCTCCAGAATCCAACCACCAATCATCAAAATGGTAAGAGAGGTTAATAAAGGGTTGAAAGCTTACAGACCTGAAGGAACTCGAAGAACCTTTGTGAAGCATGTTCGCTTCTGGTCTAACTGAGCCCTTTCCTTTGTAGGAGGTCTGGACAGCTTCCTTCTTCCTATGGTAGCAGTTGGTGGCCATATGGTTTGTTTTACCACACACAAAACAAAATCTCTTTTGATCCTGAGTCTGACTGAAGTTTCTAGGTTTATGGTTTTGGTGATGATGGTTTTGATGATTAGGCTGAAAGTTTTTCTTCTTCTTGAAGATATTCTTTTTGGATTTATAATAAAAATTAGATTTGGGTTTTTTGTGGCCTTCTACAAGGTTTACCTTAGCTTTAGATTCAGTCTTAGGCTTAGACCTCAATCTAATTTGTTCTTTGGTTCTAATTTTCTTTAGGACTTGATTGTAGGTAAGATCTCCTTGTGTATGGATAAGTTTCTTAGTAATATCAGACCAAGAGGGAGGTAACTTGTCTATTAGGCATGCTATTTTATGCTCATTAGAGAAAGATGTGCCTTTGGCTTGAATATGCCTAAGATATTCTTGGAATTCATGGAGCTGGTCATTCATTGGCTTGTTATCTACCATGAAATACCTATTAAAGGTTGAAGAATTAGATCTTTCTATTCCGGCATCATCACAGCCGTATTCATCTTCCAAGGCTTTCCAAAGTTCTTTAGCGCTCTTATATTCAAAAAATATATCATACAAGGATTCATATAATGCGCTTAGAATTCTATGAAAGCAGTGGAAGTCTATCTCTTTAGAGGTTTTTGGTTTCGAGGAGGTGGACACTCCTATGTCAGACTCAGTATCATCAGAATTATTTGTGATGGGTGTGGACCCATCAATGGCTGAAATAAGTCCTAAGGTCGTGAGCCAAAATTTTATTTGGCTCTGCCATCTTTTAAAGTATGAGCCATCAAACTTAACAGGTTTTGCAGTAGAGGATTTCTCCTTACCAGTCATGTTTGCAGTCTGAAAAAAATATAAATTTATTTAATAACGATGTCTAAGATAATAGTTTAGGTGGTCTTTGCTAATCAATCTTAAAATCTTTAGTTTTTTAAGTGTTGATCAACTCAGGTTAGCTGTAGGGGCCGGTTCCCAGCTAGCGGCAGTCCGAAGACTCTTAAGTACCGTGTCGCTTAGGGCTATTTACACCCGGTTGATAGAATGACCCTTTCGGCTTGTGCCCGAGTTTGCCTTTACTTTGAAACTTTAGATTTGAATATTTTATTTGCAATTTTCTTTTTATTAAACTATTTTCTTTTGGTCCTAGATTGCTTTGAAAATACTAAGTGATTATTTATGTTACAGTTGAAAGGAATTTTGTGATAAAATTATTGCAATTGACAAAATTATTAAATGTGCTAACAATTTTTAAAACACTTTAAGCAAATTTGCAATTTGACAGTATAGTAAGCAACTTGATAAGTAAACAAATAAATCAATTGAGAAAATGAAGCAAATTGCTAACAACTGTTTTGAGTTAACGATTATGGTCAAATAGTAAATATTAAATATGATTATTTGCTATGGTAAATATTAAGCAAATTGAATTTTCTAGAATAAAAATTAAACTACTGCAACTTAACAATATTGGCTACTGTAAGAATAATTTTCTACAAGTTAAAGCTTGCTATAGTCAAAAATTTTCAAATGATAAATTATCAACTATGCTACAGTAACTATTAAGTTTTAATTTATTAATCAACTTTGTTCCAGAAAAATTTTATGTTACTATGCCAATAATATGTTGCTAGAATATTATGAATTAAGCAATGCTCAAACAAAAAATTTCGGTTATGTAGCAAGAATAGGCAACAAATACTAACCCAACTGATGAGAAATATATATATAATAAATGGTTAATTTTTTTTCTTTAGCAGAGAAGAATAATGGTATATTAGCAATATTTTTGAAGCTTTCTAGCAAGATTTAGATGAACAATTCTAACATAAAACTCAACTCTTAGATTGTTAGAATAATGGTCGTTTTCTTATTGAAAACTTTGTGAATAAAAAAATAAAAATAGACTGATGTTACCGGCCTCTGGAAAAGTCGTGCACGAAGCACTGCCCTAAGAGTTGATTCGGGATCTGTGTGCAGATATTTTTCGAAGCTCCTAGTGGTAAAACCCTCGCACTACCGGTATCTCGTCGTCGCACACGACTCAGAGAGAATGACCAGGACTTAGCTCTTCCCAGAGCTTGGAAACGAGTGTAACGACAAAGATTGGACAGAATATAATGTTGGCAGCAATTGTTTGCAAAAAATATTTCTGATGATGTTTACAAAGAAAACCACTCATATATAAGAATCCATACAATATGTAACGGCCTGAATTAATTTTCTATTAATTCAGCCGTTACACAGACACAGGAGAATGAATCTGGACACTTAAAGTATTAACGGTTCAAAAAATAAATAGTAACGGACAAATTTATTTCCAACATTCAGAATATTAAACGAAAAAATGAAGAGGAGCAAAAAAAATTTTAGGGTCTCAGTCCGAACCCGAAGAGGAAATCGAATCGGCATTCTGCGCCCCCAGATGTGGGTGCGTACCCGCACCTGTTACGCGCACCGAACCGAACCGGGCCGGACGGCGGCGGCGGCGCGCGCGTGTGGCCCAAGGGGTTCCCCACACAACAACTTAAGAAAGCAAAGAAGAGGAACTAATATATGTACACAAGGAGGGGTTGGCCCATGTAAACCCCCTCGGCCAGATTCTAGTATTTTAGTAATATTTTTCACAATTTAGGATTTGTTGCAATATTTTAATTTATTTTGCTTACATATCCTATTGACTTGTGCACCTGTCCATCACCTAATTATTTGGAGCTTTACCTTGACTATTATCCCCGAACGAAGTTCACGTACCTCTCCTAGACATGCCAGTCTACTACCCTGCACTTTGTGCAACTCCCAGATACGTTACTTTGAGCCTCGTATGAGACGCACAAATATCGTTACAACGCCCGTATTTAATTCCTATTTTAATTCTCAAACCTGTACCCATCCCTATTCCAATAGAGATTTGAGGCCCAACATGCAACCGTTTTGCCCAGACAAAAATACGTTATTTTTTTACACTGAGTATACTACATTTAGTGTATTGACACTGTAGAAAAATTATGGCCCTACCTGCCTCTAAATAATTAGAGAACACCGTGCGCAGTATTTATTAATTAAATAAATACGATGGCCCGTATCACCCCAAAACCAGGCCCAGTTCCTGCCCAGACTCACCCCTACCCCCTCGGGACCCTCGCACAGCAATTTTCCTCAATACTGTGAATTTTAGTATTTTCAGGAATCGGGTGTTTTTCTCAGACAATTTCGTAATTGCGCAATTTTCCAAAATATGACCTTTGCGCAATTTATGAAATTATAGGGACTTTTCTGCAAAATTACCATGCGAGGTGTCACCCCCTGATTGGCCGGTGAACATGCACCGTCCATTCCAAAAGGAGTCCAGATTCGATGTATTTACATAAGTAAATATCCTAATTGTTAAATTACAATTATACCCTTAACTATTAATTTCTATAAAAGAAAAATAAAAATAAAAATAAAAACAAAACCCTAACCCTAACTCTACCCAGCTGCCGCCGGCTACCCCCCCCCCCCCCCCCTCCCCCCCTCGCCGGAGCGGCGAGCCGACCCCCTCCCTCCGGCGAGCCTTTTCCCCCTCGCGGCGAGCCATCCTCCCCGCCGCCGCCGAGCTCCAGCCGACCCCTCGACCCACTCCTCCTCCACTTCCCCCTTCCCCGACCCCACCCTGTCGGCTGCCACCACCACCCCCATCACCGCCACCACCTCCTTCTCTTCCTCCCTCAGCCCCCTTCTCCCCCGTCCGCCCTCTTCCCTCCACCGCCACCCCATCTCAGCCCCGACCCTCTCTCCACTCCTCTTCCTTCCTCCTCATTTTCCCTTCTCCGGCCTCCGCCGGTGGACAGCCTCGACCCGACTGCTGACCCTGAACGCCGGTCGACTCCCCTCCGACACAACGCCGAGCAGACCCACCGCTGGCCCTCGCCCCGACTCGCTGGACCCATCCGCCTCTGCAAACCGCCGAGTCTTCCATCAACCACAGTGACTCGCCGGATCCCCTCGACTCATCCCTGACGGCCTGTGTTGAGTTTTCCCTGACTGCCCGGCTGACTTCCTCCTCTCCTCTCGCTGTCCTTCTTCGACGAAGCCCAGACCCGGACACAGCAGGATCCAACGCGGACACAGGAGCTCTCGACCGGACACGAAGCAGACACGGACACGAGAAAAATGTAGTTTCTGGAGCCCTGTTCAGGTATCGTTTTCTCCCTCCTCGTATTTCCGTTTTTAATTCCGTCAGTTATGACACGTAGGCTATGTGACCCTCTCGGTGCCCGTGCAACCCGCTCGGTGCATCGCGTCCTGTGGCGATCGCGGCACGCGATCCAAAAACAGGAAAAATAATGACCCGATTCACCCCGGAACTGAGTACGTCCCGCCAAACGGGACGACTTGGTCGCACGTGGTCTTTACCAAAACGTGCGCGCCGTCGATACGGACGTGCGAGATTTCGCAGAAGTTGATTTGGATGTGCGTGCACACCGGAATCAACGCGTATCCGTCGACACCGCCCCGTATCCGTCAGTTCTGTAACACGCTGTAACTTTGTGTACACGCGTCGGATCGAAACGAAACTTACGCCATCGGACTCGTAGCAATACGCTGGTCCTGTGATCCAAGTTTGGTTCGATTCTGAGAACGTTGACAAAATCCCGTATCGTGGGCCCCACAAGCTCCACTTGACGGGCGATTTTGTGACCGGCTCATCGGAATCCAATTCTGGAAGTTCCGTTGGATTCGTATCATCGTTCCTGACTTGTTGACACTAAGTTTAACAAATTTGGAGACCTTTGACCCTGACACATTTTTTGGTGCAAAGCGGCCCACATGTGGACCCCGCTTTGACCAGAAACTGTCATTTTCGCCCATGTGTCCAAATTGGACTTAAGGACAGACATTTTTAGCTATTTGATATTTTCTGAGACTGTTAGTGATGTTTATTTCAGTATCCGGAGACATTATTCTGAGGCCATAGTTTCTGACACTTGGTATTTGGCATCTGGACATTATATTTGCAGCTCTCCTGCCAGGCAAGTATACATTGCCTTGTTGTATTGTTTAAATTCAGTTATTGTTAGTTACGTGTTTATCTATTTTAAATATAAATGTGCACGTCCGAGAAAACTCGGGTGCAGTCAACGGATGCGTTGACGTTAGGACTTGTGTCTGACCTAGTGTCTAGTAGACCCACCTAAAAGTTGTGAAGTTATTGACATAACTTCTCAAGCCTTGACACGTATCATTACACGTCACAGAGTGAGTTTATGTAGGGACGCGTGCCTCATGCGCGACTGGCCATCAGTGTGAGCAATACGTGTAACGGTATTTAGCTTTGTTAATTATTTTACTGAGACTTGCATCATAGTAGGAGGTGTCCAAGTCGTTTTCACAACTTGTACATCTATATTAGGCGGGAAAGACATCTAGTAGGCGTATGGGACACCCCCCTCCTTGAGTTTTTATCCTTCGTTCCATGCTCCTCGGAGATGGACGATTGCAGAGCTACCCGTGTGTCCGGGGGCATATGACACATATACTAGTCGGTCATGACGATTGGTGAATTACGTCAGCATATGTCAAGCCTACACATTCCCATGCGTACTACCAGGTCTTTAAATTGCATTCACTTAGATGGTTAGCACACCCCAGTTATTTATTCAGTATTTACATACATGGCATGTTGTTTTTCTGTATCTTGTTATGTTCCTCTGAGGACCTGGTCCCCTGCCAGGTGTATATGTTCTTGAGTATTCGCAGGAGCACAGATCCGGACAGGCTACTTATATTCCGAGGAGATCTTCTCTTCGAGCCTCGTCATTGTCAGATGTTGTTCTTATATGGTGTGTATCTGGTTCCTTTTTATATTCTATTTCGGCAGTAGATTTGTTTCCATTTGACTGTCATTCTTAGATATCTGTATTGAGATCTAGTTACATGGTTATTGGTTATTCATATTTGATTTTTGTGGATGAGATTTAGATATTACCCTGTGACTTGTGATCAGTTTTACCACTTATGAATCAATTTTTATTATACAGCGTACGCTCGTATATATGGTTTCCATATATTGGAGTTGCCATATATACAGGCGGCTGGCATGCTTACGTGTCATAGTCCTATGTATTTTGGGACTGGGGCATGACATGTTTTTAGTGGTGGCCCATGCAGGTCAGAGCATATTGTCTCGGTTACGTTACTGTACCACCGAGCAAGCCTGCACCTAGGATTAGAATATAGAATCTCATCCAAATTGACTATGACTTATCTTCCTTCCAGTCTGTCCTACTTACATAATTGCATCCTGCTTGATTCAAGTGCTTCCCTGATAATTCTTTTAGTATAGCCCCTGCTAGAATATAGAAATCCCTGTTGATAGGATGATGATTAGGGTAGTATTCCTATTAAGTTCACCACTAGGGCTTTGTCATATCTTTAAGTTCAGACTACTTATGAACCCTAGTCTTCCGTATTACCTAATGAACCCTAGCACCACCTACCTATAGATTAACTTACCCTTATCCCTTGACATATTTATGTATGACTTGAGTATAGTATAAACACTACTAGGATTAGTTAGAGATTGACCATAGTATTGACCTTAGTCTTAAGAAACTAATAGAAATTCAAGGTTGGATACTAGGACAGAAACCTCATCCTATGTAGGATAACTAGAGTTTTACGCCAGAGACCCTTTTACCCTTGTTGGCGTAAAACCAATTGACCGTTGTTGGCATAGAAGCCAATTGACCGTAGTTAGCGTAAAGGCCAAATGACTTTCCTGATAAGCGTAAAAGCCAAATTATGTAGAAGCTTGTCCCCTTTACGCCGCCCTTAGTCTTCCTTATCCTGCGTATGACGCATCATGCCAGCCACGTAGGTAACTGCCCTGCGCAAACCTGATAATTCATAGATAAACCAGCGTAGAGTAACCTGATTAGGCGTAACATAAGAATAGGATGTTAGCATATTTGTTACAGCCTTAGCTTTTCCCAGTTGACCAAATATCGTGCATTAAATGCAGAGATACGCCTCGAGCCCTGTGCAAAAAGGAACAGCTTTTGATAGGACATCTGATTTTGTCTCATCTCAAGCGTAGATGACTTATATCCAATACGTCCCTAAACGACAACCTAGATCTCCGTGTAAATCCATCATCACAACCCATCCACTCGATCGTTGTGCAAGTACTTTTGTCAGAGGACAGGATTCATTAACTTGACTGACAAACTCATGAGTTTCTTGTACAACTTTACGCAGCGATCTTTTACGCACAGATTTCTACGCAGACCTTACGCAGATAGTTTCGGATTTCTACCTTACGCCAAATTATTCTATCTCTGCATTACGCAGACAACTTCGAATCCCTACTTTACGCGGACTTTCTTGAATCTCTGTTTTATGCGGACAGCCTATAGTACTTACTAGGATTGTAGAACTTAGAAGGTCATACCTCTTTTTGGTCAACTAGCATCTTAGAGAAGGAGTTAGATTAATAATTGTAGATTTTGTAGAATCTTGTCTTTTTGTGAATATGAATTATTTTGTATTTCTCACATCATAATCTAGCGTACTTATATTTACCATACTACCTTGACTTATGCCGCTATTATAGCCTAGTTTCGCAAGCTTATTCTTTATCAAGATTGTTCTTGAGAGATGTATTATTGGAGTACTACACTAATACATTTCAGAATCAGTGTATTACGGTCTGATCAACCAAAGTGCACTTGGTTCGCCCTTCGCATTACTACTTTACATGGATTGAGATATATAGTGATTAGTAGATAGATGTACTTGCCCGTTAGATATGCCTGAGCATATCGTATCAGTAGCATAACTGTGCTGATCCGAATATGTGAATAGGGATTACCAAAATAGCATCTCAAATCCACAACTGCTTTGACAATTCTCGTTGAATTCTTTAAACGCCTTGATCCCCACACTTCTAATCTATTACCTCTCCCTTGAACTCTTGATTACTGTTTTCCGTCTTCCCTTATTTCGGAAAGACGAAACCTCGTGCTTAATCTAAATACGGAGTATTTTGTTTTGTAGCCTTTTCAGTTTGTTCTTGGGTAATTACCAAACCCTATTATTAGATTAGATTGCAGTTTAATACGGTGCTATCTTTAGAATTACCTACCTACCTACCTACCTATCTACCTACGTTCCTGGTACGTGCATCCCTATGACAGCATGAAATTTTTATTTTTGCCTCGTAACTTGGGTCAAGTTCAGAACCCAAGTATTACGATAAAGAAAGTATCATTCTGCTGTCAGAGATCTAAATGATTTCACCTGAATGAGAAATTGACTGACTCCTGAATGAATAGCAGCACCTATGACTAGGTTGACTTGTAAGGATCCAGAATTCCTATGGACCGACTCACCAAGTCAGCACATTTCTTACCTTTAGAGTTGGCCAGTCTGTAGAAGCTTTAGCTAACTTATATATAAGGCAAATCGTAAGATTGCACGACATACCAGTCAGCATTGTACCAGACAAGGATTCACGTGACCAGAGAAGGTGGTCAACACCGTAGAGACAGTTAAGTAAATACAAGGACACTTGCGAGTAGTGCAAGACAGACAGAAGCAGTAGACAGACCATCATCATCATCCCTTGGAATTCAAAGAGGATGATCATATCTTTTTGAGGATATCACCATTAGGCCGAGACCTGTCGTATCAAGAGCAACCCGTGGGAACCCTTGACCATCGAGAAAAAGTATTGAGGAACCAGTCTATTCCCTTGGTCCGCGTGGCAAGGAAGCATGACGCACCAGGAAAATAAACTTGGAATCGCGAGTACGACATGCGTAAACATTTTCGAACCTATTCTTAACCCAAGATATAAATTTCTTTGTTAAATTATATCTTATGCCGTCTTTGACTTCTACCATGGCTTAGTTTTAATTTCGAGGACAAAATTTTTATAAGTTGGGTAGATTGTAAACCCCCTCGACCAGATTCCAGTATTTTAGGAATATTTTTCACAATTTAGGATTTGTTGCAATATTTTAATTTATTTTGCTTACATATCCTATTGACTTGTGCACCTGTCCATCACCTAATTATTTGGAGCTTTACCTTGACTATTATCCCCGAACGAAGTTCACGTACCTCTCCTAGACAAGCCAGTCTACTACCCTGCACTTTGTGAAACTCCCAGATACGTTATTTTGAGCCTCGTATGAGACGCACAAATATCGTTACAACGCCCGTATTTAATTCCTATTTTAATTCTCAAACCTGTACCCATCCCTGTTCCAATAGAGATTTGAGGCCCAACATGCAACCGTTTTGCCCAGACAAAAATACGTTATTTTTCTACACTGAGTATACTACATTTAGTGTATTGACACCGTAGAAAAATTATGGCCCTACCTGCCTCTAAATAATTAGAGAACACCGTGCGCAGTATTTATTAATTAAATAAATACGATGGCCCGTATCACCCAAAACCAGGCCCAGTTCCTGCCCAGACTCACCCCTACCCCCTCGGGACCCTCGCACAGCAATTTCCCTCAATACTATGAATTTTAGTATTTTCAGGAATCGGGTGTTTTTCTCAGACAATTTCGTAATTGCGCAATTTTCCAAAATATGACCTTTGCGCAATTTATGAAATTATAGGGACTTTTCTGCAAAATTACCATGCGAGGTGTCACCCCCTGATTGGCCGGTGAACATGCATCGTCCATTCCAAAAGGAGTCCAGATTCGATGTATTTACATAAGTAAATATCCTAATTGTTAAATTACAATTATACCCTTAACTATTAATTTCTATAAACGAAAAATAAAAACAAAACCCTAACCCTAACTCTACCCAGCTGCCGCCGGCTACCCCCCCCCCCCCCCCCTCGCCAGAGCGGCGAGCCGACCCCCTCCCTCCGGCGAGCCTTTTCCCCCTCGCGGCGAGCCATCCTCCCCGCCGCCGCCGAGCTCCAGCCGACCCCTCGACCCACTCCTCCTCCACTTCCCCCTTCCCCGACCCCACCCTGTCGGCTGCCACCACCACCCCCATCACCGCCACCACCTCCTTCTCTTCCTCCCTCAGCCCCCTTCTCCCCCGTCCGCCCTCTTCCCTCCACCGCCACCCCATCTCAGCCCCGACCCTCTCTCCACTCCTCTTCCTTCCTCCTCATTTTCCCTTCTCCGGCCTCCGCCGGTGGACAGCCTCGACCCGACTGCTGACCCTGAACGCCGGTCGACTCCCCTCCGACACAACGCCGAGCAGACCCACCGCTGGCCCTCGCCCCGACTCGCTGGACCCATCCGCCTCTGCAAACCGTCGAGTCTTCCATCAACCACAGTGACTCGCCGGATCCCCTCGACTCATCCCTGACGGCCTGTGTTGAGTTTTTCCCGACTGCCCGGCCGACTTCCTCCTCTCCTCTCGCTGTCCTTCTTCGACGAAGCCCTGACCCGGACACAGCAGGATCCAACGCGGACACAGGAGCTCTCGACCGGACACGAAGCAGACACGGACACGAGAAAAATGCAGTTTCTGGAGCCCTGTTCAGGTATCGTTTTCTCCCTCCTCGTATTTCCGTTTTCAATTCCGTCAGTTATGACACGTAGGCTATGTGACCCTCTCGGTGTCTGTGCAACCCGCTCGGTGCATCGCGTCCTGTGGCGATCGCGGCACGCGATCCAAAAACAGGAAAAACAATGACCCGATTCACCCCGGAACTGAGTACGTCCCGCCAAACGGGACGACTTGGTCGCACGTGGTCTTTACCAAAACGTGCGCGCCGTCGATACGGACGTGCGGGATTTCGCAGAAGTTGATTTGGATGTGCGTGCACACCGAAATCAACGCGTATCCGTCGACACCGTCCCATATCCGTCAGTTCTGGAATACGCTGTAACTTTGTGTACACGCGTCGGATCAAAACGAAACTTGCACCATCGGACTCGTAGCAATACGCTGGTCCTGTGATCCAAGTTTGGTTCGATTCTGAGAACGTTGACAAAATCCCGTATCGTGGGCCCCACAGGCTCCACTTGACGGGCGATTTTGTGACCGGCTCATCGGAATCCAATTCTGGAAGTTCTATTGGGTTCGTATCATCGTTCCTGACTTGTTGACACTAAGTTTGGCAAATTTGGAGACCTTTGACCCTGATACGTTTTTGGTGCAAAGCGGCCCACATGTGGACCCCGCTTTGACCAGAAACTGTCATTTTCGCCCCTGTGTCCAAATTGGACTTAAGGACAGGCATTTCTAGCTATTTGATATTTTCTGAGACTGTTAGTGATGTTTATTTCAGTATCCGGAGATATTATTCTGAGGCCATAGTTTCTGACACTTGGTATTTGACATCTGGACATTATATTTGCAGCTCTCCTGCCAGGCAAGTATACCTTGCCTTGTTGTACTGTTTAAATTCAGTTATTGTTAGTTACGTATTTATCTATTTTAAATATAAATGTGCGTGTCCGAGAAAACTCGGGTGCAGTCAACGGATGCGTTGACGTTAGGACTTGTGTCTGACCTAGTGTCTAGTAGACCCACCTAAAAGTTGTGAAGTTATTGACATAACTTCCCAGGCCTTGACACGTATCATTACACATCACAGAGTGAGTTTATATAGGGATGCGTGCCTCATGCGCGACTGGCCATCAGTGTGAGCAACACGTGTAACGGTATTTAGCTTTGTTAATTATTTTACTGAGACTTGCATCATAGTAGGAGGTGTCCAAGTCGTTTTCACGACTTGTACATCTATATTGGGCGGGAAAGACATCTAGTAAGCGTATGGGACACCCCCCTCCTTGAGTTTTTATCCTTCGTTCCATGCTCCTCGGAGATGGACGATTGCAGAGCTACCCGTGTGTCCAGGGGCATATGACACATATACTAGCCGGTCATGACGATTGGTGAATTACGTCAGCATATGTCAAGCCTACACATTCCCATGCGTACTACCAGGTCTTTAAATTGCATTCACTTAGATAGTTAGCACACCCCAGTTATTTATTCAGTATTTACATACATGGCATGTTGTTTTTCTGTATCTTGTTATGTCCCTCTGAGGACCTGGTCCCCTGCCAGGTGTATATGTTCTTGAGTATTCGCAGGAGCACAGATCCGGACAGACTACTTATATTCCGAGGAGATCTTCTCTTCAAGCCTCGTCATTGTCAGATGTTGTTCTTATATGGTGTGTATCTGGTTCCTTTTTATATTCTATTTCGGCAGTAGATTTGTTTCCATTTGACTGTCATTCTTAGATATCTGTATTGAGATCTAGTTACATGGTTATTGGTTATTCATATTTGATTTTTGTGGATGAGATTTAGATATTACCCTGTGACTTGTGATCAGTTTTACCACTTATGAATCATTGTTCATTATACAGCGTACGCTCGTATATATGGTTTCCATATATTGGAGTTGCCATATATACAGACGGCTGGCATGCTTACGTGTCCTAGTCCTACGTATTTTGGGACTGGGGCGTGACAGCCCATCCGATGTGGGACTAAAGAAAAGAAGGAAATTGAGCTTTTGCTCAAGCAAGGCTAACAATCCCCCCCCCCAAAAGGTCAAGTTCCGAAACAGAGATAAGTGTGAAGTAAATAGAGAGAGAGAGAGCATCTGGGCAGTAAAATACTATGCATAGATGAAAAAATGAAAAGGAGCAAAAAGAATTTTAGAGTCCCAGCCCGAACCCGAAGAGGAAATCAAATCGGCATTCGGCGCCCGCAGATGTGGGCGCATACCCGCACTCGTTACGCGCGCCGAACCGAACCGGACCGGGCGGCGGCGGCGCGCGCGTGTGGCCCAAGGGTTTCCCCACACAACAACTTTAAGAAAGCAAAGAAGAGGAACTAATATATGTACACAAGGAGGGGTTGGCCCATCCGATGTGGGACTAAAGAAAAGAAGAAAATTAAGCTTTTGCTCAAGCAAGGCTAACAATCCCCCCCCCCCTCCCCAAAAGGTCAAGTTCCAAAACAGAGATAAGTGTGAAGTAAATAGAGAGAGAGAGAGAGAGAGAGAGAGAGAGAGAGAGAGAGCATCTGGACAGTAAAATACTATGCATAGATGAAAAAATAAAGAGGAGCAAAAAGAATTTTAGGGTCCCAGCCCGAACCAGAGATGTGGGCGCCCGCAGATGTGGGCGCGTACCCGCACCCGTTACGCACGCCGAATCGAACCGGACCGGGCGGCGGCGGCGCACGCGTGTGGCCCAAGGGGTTTCCCACACAACAACTTTAAGAAAGCAAAGAAGATGAACTAATATATGTACACAAGGAGGGGTTGGCCCATCCGATGTGGGACTAAAGAAAAGAAGGAAATTGAGCTTTTGCTCAAGCAAGACTAACATGAAGGATGTCCAATTGGTAGAATTCTAGAATATTGTCCAGAAATAGAGTTATTCACCTCCAAAGTCGAGACATGAAATCTGTTTTGTGCAATCAAATTGCGAGACAATTTAGAGTGTCCAAGCCAAGCTATAAATCCTATCAACCCGAAACTTTGGAAAGTCCTGTTAAAATGACCTACTACCAGTATCATGTTTAAATTCAGTTTTATTCTTGAAAATCATTTGATAAGTACAAGGATATCAACAAGTTTATATTGGTAATAATGTCATCACATAAAGGATCTCTTCAGAGGTACGCCAGACTATCATGTTGTCATATAGGCTCTTTTTGGAGGTACGCCAAGCTAACATTCTTTCATGACATAGAGGCTCTGTTCAGAGGTATGTTAGGCTATTATGTCTTCATAGAGGCTCCTTACTAGGTATGTCGAGCTCATATTGTACATGTTTACACGCATTCATATTGTACATGTCCACTTTTCTTTTTGACCCCTCCCTTTGCTTTGAGCACTTATTGGTCTAGCCTGACAGACCTGGGTTTCTTTTTCTCCTTAGGTGTTGGTGCTAATGATGGACCTGCTTTATCTCTATAAGAAATGAGGCTAAAGACCAGAAATAGAATACTAATGTTTGTTCAATCTTTTAAATACACTACTATGTAGAATCTAGATGTATAATAATTTATTTTGTGACTAGATTTATGTTTGTGTAATATTATGTATGAAAGGTAGTTATTATATGACTTATGTAATCCCTTCACTTATGTTTAGAAATATAGTTAGATTGTGGATGAGATGTATTGTTTACATGCTATTATTTGACTTTTTCTTTGTTCCTATCCTAGAGCTTTATATGAGACAATCACGAATAGGATATTGGTGTATTCGTAGGTAGCGTAGTCTGGAATGTTGTTATGTATTCGACTCGTCGTATTCTTGAAGCGGGACATGACAACTTGTAGTTAACCCCTTGTATTGTACAGTCAACCGTATATAGGTGTTGGGGTGCTCCGTAGTCGTAGCTAACCATGTCATACCTCACTCTCTGAATTTTGGATATGGAGTGTGATAGAGACTCATTCTGACTTAAACATGCAAAAGTTTCATTCAATTCTTACCAATATCCCTACTAGAAAATTAAGAACATAAATCGAGTATCCCAGACAAGATGACCAATAAAAACATCCACACCATATGAAATAATAATAATGAATAGTATTTACTATTAAATAAATGAATAATTAATAATAACTAGTAATATTAATGAAAATAGTAAAAGCAATTTTTTTGGAAATTTAACCAAATCGCAAAGTGACACAATTTATGGATACGGACATACGTACGATATGCCACGAGTAATCATAAATTAAAATTACAAATTAATTATTAATTATTATTTTAATGATAATTGGAAATAATAATTTATTAAGCCAACGTTGACACAATAATCAAATATTTGTTATGACGATAGTGAGCTCAATTAATGTAATCGACCCAATTATCGTAATCGTTACAAATATAAGAATCATTTAAAATATCATATATGATATGATACGCAACACGATATGTTACTCAAAATTAATTATTAATTTTTTTTTTTTAAAATGGGTGGTTTATTACATCTCTCATTTGTCCGAAAGAGAACTCAAGAGCGGTTAAGACTTGAAGCTCAACGTCAATAGTCTTGATTATCGGCAACTGATTGTTGATGCCTTGAATCTCATTCAGATGTTGCACCATCAAGGCTCCTTCTGTTAGTTTGGCGAGTTGGCGAATAAGAAATATTTTTTTGCCAAACATCTTTCATTCACACAACGAGTGCAACTTCTTCTTCTTCTGTAGGTTATTTTTGACGAACCCTCCACGAAAACATGATGAAACATTGAATCATCCAACCATCGGAGGATGAATCCAATGGTCTTTCGATCGGCCTTCTTTCAGTCACCAGTAGACGTATTTTTTGGCTTTACACTCTCATCCTCCAAAAGGAGCATGCAAATCTATGCAATAAAGCATATCCTCCACTCTTGACTTCCAAATCATTCACATTTTTCCCGTGAGGGTAATCATACGTGAATTAATCTTCTCCATAGCCATGTAGTACCATCGTCCTCCCGAATAGAGAGGTAGAGAGCTATGATACTACTTTGTTGGAATTCAAAAATGCGCACAACGAAAATATAAAGGTCAACCAAAACCCACAAAGAAAATTTGAATTTTACCTGCTACGTGAGATTAAGCTACCTGCTGCGCTAGATTATGAAAATATCAAAAACACACAATATGTGGTGGCGATGGCCATGAGGACAAGTCCTAACATTCTATTAATCAAAATGTTAAATACAATGTATACGTTGACTAGTTTGCCCCCAGCGTCAACCTCTTACAACTCCTCAAGAAGAAGATACAATAGAGATTGCAAAGCTCCAATCCTAACTAGACTCGCTCACCTAGCAATGATGACTGCCCACATATAACTCTCAGCAGCTGACGATCTCAACCTGATGGAGCAGAAAGATCTCAGATAAAAAAGTATTCTTGTATCTTGAAGTGCAAGACCTACAAGAGCAGGGTTTGCTTAACTTCCTATCTATAGTATTTAAGAAACCATCATTCAAATTAGGAAGCCTGACTTAACCACAAAATTAGTCCCAAAATGAGTCTGGACCATAAATTTTTATCAAAATATTCGAATATCGAAACAGCTTCCACCATGCACGAAATCCACCGAATTTTTTGTTTCTGTAGTTCTGAAAAAAAATACACCTAGCTACTGGATACCCGCACCAACAAGTTCACCGGATTCCGCTAGATATCCGACGGTGCTCCGGCCAGGCACCAACGCTGTCCAGACTGATCCATCTGCCTCTTCATTAGACTAAATTTCCAACACAAATCACTACATAAAAATGGTGGTTGCGAGAAAGCCTTAGGGTCTGTTTGGTTACATTTTATTTTTATTTTTTTTAAAGCAGTTTTTTGAGTTTATATGTCAAGTCAGACCAAAAAAATGTGTTTGGCTCTCCAAACTCTCAAACTGCTTTCAGATTTCTTTAGGATTATTTACCTAACTATTCCTAAGTTTTGGACTTATTATACGGAGTATTACTATTTTTAAACTAATTACACTGACCATCCCTATATTTTATGTTTATTACACGAGGTACTCCTACTTTAAGATAAAAATGAAAAATTATAATACTAACTTAGGCCTCCTGTCAATGGATAGTCGAAAATTCGAATCGGAATCCATCCCGTATCCGAATTTTTACATATTATTCGAAATTTCGGATATCGAATTCGGATATCCGAATATTTTTCGGATATTATCTTTTTTCGGATACGAATTCGGATATTAAGGTATTCGAATCCGTTAATATCCGATCCGATTTTAAATTGTAAATTTCGGATATCGGATTCGAATATCCGAAATTTTATATATACTTTAGTATGACGTATATATAATATATAATATATAATATATATTAATTATAGGAGAAGATGAAAGTGTTTTATTCTTAAGCGTATTTTTTATGATTCTATTCCATCTTTCTAGGCGAGTGACTTTCCATCTTCTACCTAATGTTTGTATCTATTTAACTAGTCTTTATTACACTCAATATTCTTTGTATTATTTAAGTAGTCTTTATTATTTTTCATTCTATTAATTTAACTAGTCTTTATTACACTCATATTATTTAAGTAGTCTTTATTATTCTTCATTCTCCAAGACCAAGCCATCTAACTTCTCATTTTCTTCAACTAACTTATGAGTATAAAACTAGAAAGATGGAATATTCGGATAATATAATTAGTTGAAGAAGACTGCAAATTTCGGATATTCGGATAATAACTATATTTTGAATATTTTGAATTTCGGATATTCGGATAATAACAAGACACGGGGTTGATTTAGATTTTTTAACTTATCGAATTGAATCAAATTTTATTCGATATCCGTTAAACTAGACAAATACGGATTCGAAGTGTCAAAAGAAATATCCGTTCGGATGTCGGATCGAATTCGGATATTACAAAAAAAAAAATTCGTATACGGATTCAGATATTGTCCTATTCATACCAATAAGCATCTGTTGACACCCCTACACTAACTACCCATATTTTTAATTTCTTTTCTAAAGGGAGGAGTAATCAGTGTAATTAGTTTAAAAGTAGGGATATCCCGTGTAATAAGTTTAAAATTTAAGAATATTTGATATAAATACTCAAACTTTTTTTTTCCAGAAAATATGCGTTTAAATACAATTTTCTGAGTGGAGCCAAAAACCACTTTTCTGAGTAAAATTTGCACTCGTCCCCCACCCCTCCCCCTCCCCCCCCCCCCCCCCCCCCCCCCCCACTCTCTCTCTCTCTCTCTCTCTCTCCACACTTTTCTAAGCAATAATGCTAGGTTTACTACCAAATGCTTACAGCCTTCTTACAACCCCTCTCACCCACTACTATGTGGGTCCCACATCTCCCCCAATAAACGACCGTCACGTAGCATTTTGGTAATATGACAACCATCCGGACAGCCACCGGGTTCCACCTCTCCCTCCACCTCCAATTGACAGCCGTCACGTGGCCGCCACGTGGCGGTTGTAAGTGTTGGTTGTGCTTGAGCAAAAGCTCAACTTTCCTTTTTCCTTTAGTCCCACATCGGTTGGACCACCCCCTCCTTGTATGTATATATTAGTTCTTCTTCATTGCTTTCTTAAAGATGTTGTGTGGGAAACCCCTTGGGCCACATGCGCGTGCCGCCGCCGCCGCTCGGTTCGGTTCGGCGCGTAACAGGTGCGGGTACGTGCCCACACCTGCGGGCGCCGATCGAATATTGATCCAATTTACTCTTCGGGTTCGGACTGGGATCCAAAAAATCTTTTTGCTCCTCTTTATTTTTTGAACCAATTTGACTCATTCAAATTTTGAACGTTGAGGCTCTATGTCCAGGTTCATTGAACACTTCTGACAGCTTCTATAACAGCTCATTTGACAGCTTTCCTCCACGTTTTTTTTCTTTTGTAATTGCTCCTTAATGACCTGTTTATGAGACATTTACTGTCCTGTCCAGTGGCTGTGTCTTGGGACTGCCTATATATTGTGGTCTCCTCCTTCTTCATTTTTTTTACAGAAAATCCTCCTACGTGAAACCTCTCTCTCTCAAACCATATTATGTTCTCTAAATCCTTGCTCTGGGTAGAGCTAAGTTCTGTCTCTCTCTCTCCGAGTTGTGTGCAACGAAGAGTGTAACCTCCGATTTTCAATTTCCAAAATAATTAGATTTTAATTTATTTTAAAATATCAAGTTTTATAAAATATTTCTCCTTGAAACTTTTATTTGATTTTTGAACGATGTTTGATTGTAGGAGGTAATTTAAAAATCTTTATAAAAATCATTTTTCCTAAATGACGATGTATTACGAAATAAATAAATAATAATAATATATATATTCCTCTAGTTTCAAATGTTTATTGGCTTGAAATCATAAAATTATTTATTGGATAAAATTAATTAAAAGACTAGTTGTTTCTTCAAAATAATTTTTATATTTAATGGGATAGTAAATAAATAAATTACATAGCTTTCCTAAAATATTTTCTGAAATTATAATCTTTATTTTTATTTTTACAAGTTGCCATTTCCCATCAACTAGCCTTCACACCCTCATTTTTCCCCACGTGAGAAACCCGTTTAATTAATTCTGGGCCATTCATTATTGGGCCAACCCGCAACCCTTTATCCCACACCATCTCTCCCTATTTAAGTTCTCATTCTCACAATTCCCAAGAAACCCTAATCTCCAGATTATTAGCTAGCCCCCACAAATCCCCACAAGCCAAAGCCACCACCATTTTTGTGTGCTCGTGTCCGTGTGTCCAGCATCACCGTGTCAGCCGTGATGGCCTCGAGTCCGACCCCGGGTGTCCCAACGTATCCATTCACTTCCTGTGTCCGGTTACAATATTACAAATCAGATTTTTTTCGTGTCCGACACACCCGGACACATCCACATCCACCACTGTACACAGCATCACCCCGTGTCCGACACTCCCGGACACGTCCGTCCCTTTACAGTACGCCACCGCCGTGTCCAGCCCCGGACACGACCCCGACCCATAGAACCAACCCTAACCCTAGATCTGTCGGAGATCCGCCGCCCTCGAGTCCGATTGCCGCCGGCGACTGGGCCCCTCGGCGTCGAGCGCCTGTCGTCGAGCTCGCCGTGGCCGACCAGACGCAGCCGCCTCGAAGCCGCCGCCTCCTCGAAGCCGCCGCCCCTCGAACAGAGCGCCTGCCCCCTCGATCCAGACGCCGCCTCGAGTCGGGCACCCGCCGCCGAGTCGAGTCTCCACCACCATTTACAACCCGCCGGCTGCCGCTGCTCGTGCTCCTCCCTCCATCTCCTCCTACCTCGACTCCGGCCCGGAGCTGCCGCTGGCCTGCTCACAGTCCGGCCAAGCTCAGCAGTTCCCCCACCACTGCTCCTCCTCCACCTTCGGCTCACCAGTCTCCGGCGTAGCCGCAACTTCTCGACCACCTAACACCACCACCGCCAACAGAGATCCGGCCATCCCCCGGTCAGGCGGCCGGCCGACCCCAAACTCTGTAAGCTTTCTTTCCTCTTCCCTCTTTCCCTTTTTCCCTTTCCCTTCGATTCAGAAACTGAACCATTGGAATTTGATTAGGTTAGTTAATTATTTAATTAGTTTAGTTAACTATGATTAGTTAGTTAATTAATTAATTAGATTAATTAGTTAATTAATAATCAGTTAGTAATATAATAGATTAATTAGTTAATAAGTAATAGTTAGTTAATTATTAATCATTAGTAAATTTTTAACTAGTTTAGTTATTTAATCAGTGAGTAATTAATCAGTGAATTAATTTAACCAATTAGTTAAATTATATTAGTTAGTGAGTTAATTTCATTAGTAACATAATTTTATTAGTTTAGTTAATTAGAATTTAAATTAGTTTTATTGTTTATGAAATTAGTTATTTTTATGAGTAAATTTAGCTATGTATTATATATATAAGGATTTGGTTATATTAATATGAAAAGGTTTTGATTATGCAAAAGTAATAATTTCTGGGTTATATTTGTTAATTAAAAATATAGTTTCAATAAATAGAAATGAGTTCAAAATTTGTTTATTGGACTAGTAACCGATTTTTACTATAGATATAAAAATATATTGGCTTTTACATAAATTCTAGTTTTTATAAATAAACTTTTATTTGAAATTATTGTTCAAAATAATTTCGAAACGATTTATATATATAAATACACATTCTAGTGTATGTAATTATTTTGGTATCTATGTATATATATATTTTTAGTATATGTATATAATTGTTTTGGTGTATATACTTGTATACATATATATATATATATATATGTATGTATATTTTGGTATAATTATACATATATTTAATTGGTATAATTTTATGTAGTATAAGTGTAATAAAACGTATTTTTAATATATGAATAAATTGGCATCTGTGTATATATATACATATAGTATAAATTTGAATTGGTAATTTAATATTAGTATATTCTAATAATGATGGTGACAATATATATATATATATATGTATATTCTAAAAATGTACCTTGTCCACATATGATATGTACATACTTTAGTAAATATACAACTATAGCTAGTAATTTATATTGGTATATATTTTAGATATATACATATATTAGGTTAAATTCTTTTTGTATGTATACAAGTATTAATTATTTTAAAGTAGATATATTTACATATATCTACTATTGTAATTGATGGAAATTATTATATGGTTAATTGGTAAACCTACTAGGTGATCCTAGGTGACCAGTAGCATACCTAGAAAAATCCCGAACTCAGTATTTTTAGACTGTGTTAGCGTAGCATCTGATGCAAATGTGGTTTTGCTTGTGATATGTTTATAGGACTGTTGGTTTACCCAAGGGATACTCTGGAACAGGACATCAATAATTACCAGCTAAGGACCCAAGGCGAGTACATTCTCTGATTAGTTTCTAATTTATGATATCTCCTATGTTCACTGTATCTAGTGTAAATATCCATGTTCCTGACACGTTGGTTACACGGATTGGTATATACGGATCTCGTCATGAGATGTTATTCCTTATTCATGGTGTAGCTTGTACAAGACTTGTTTTCTTGATATCTTGTGCATGTACAGACACTGATTCTCGGGGAAATTTGCTACCTTCCTAGGGAATCCCGTGCCATAGCGTACCATGATTGGATCTACTATACCAGTCGAGAGTTTGGGGAGTACTTTAGTGTAGATATGTGATCATACCCAACTTTATATGCACCATAGCTCACCCCACATCTCACGTCGGGTGCGGCCTGACCATTTATATTGAACCATAGCTGTTACGTGTGATTAGCCTGACCTCTACATGCATCATAGCTAACCAACGGTTAGCCTGACTTTATATGAACCATAGTTAATCACATGTAACCAGCCTGATCAAGTTCCCAAGCCGATCACATGTTAAAGCTAGTATTCAACACACTTAGTCATAGGAATCTTGCTCATTGACATATTGTTTCTTTTCCTGCATTTACTTACAGTATTTCTTTCATTGTACATTCTCGTACCTATACATGCATCTGGTATGTTTCCATCTAGAACTGCTACATAGTTTATGTCATTTATATAGAACTGCTATTTAGAGATGTACTTTGCTCCTTCCTGACTGGAAATATTTTTCCAGACTGTGACCTTAGTAGACTGGCTCTGACATACTTGGGGATTGGAAGTAATGATTGCAGGTATGATTATTGTGTCATTAGACTTGTGTTGTATTCTTTATTCTTCAAATTCCTATCGTGCTGTAGTTGTGATTGAGTATGTTGTTAATATTTTTATAGTATTATCCGAGTCTCCTTATGGAGTTGGATACTAGCGTGAGATTGTTTAGATAGTACTCGACCTAGACAGCGTTCTACCGCCGATGCTGCGGCGTAGGCTGGACCGTACCCACGCACTCGTGCCCCTAAACTGGAGTGCGGGTCGTGACAAAGAGAACCCGGTAGTCAGAGAATTTTACCACTAGGAGCTTTCGAGAAACGTCTGCACATAGACCTCGGATCAACTCTTAGGGCAGTGCTACGTGCACGACTTCCCTGGAGGCCGGTAACAATTTTTTAGTTTCTTTGTTCTCTTATCAATCTCTGAAAAATTATATATATATATATATATATATATATATATATATATATATATTAACAACAATCTAAGAGTTGACCAAGTTTTTTTTTTTATGTTAACGCAAATAATTTTCTTCTTACTGTGAAATTTTTAGTTTCTCACTTGCTGTCAAGTATGCAGACTACCTATACATATTTCTTTTACCCAAAAATAAATATGATAGCATAAGCAAATTCCATCGAATACAATTGTATACTTGAAAGCACTGTTCATTTCTATTAGAACAATTTTTGGTACTGTTCATTGTTTGACTAATTAGAAGAAAATTAATATTGTTGAACTTAAATTTTATGGGTACTGTTTATTGTTTAATTTTTGATTAACTTATATTGATCAAGAATTAATATTGTTAACAAACGATTAAGTTATTAACAGTATTTGCTACATACCAAATTGTGTATTGTCCAATTTTGCTACATACTATTTTGCTTGTATACCAATTTTGTTATAGTACTGCCATTCTAATTTGTTACATAACAATTTGGCATAATTATCAATTTTCTTATTAGCAATATTTGTTACATACCAATTTGTATTATCCAATTTTGCTATATACCAATTTGGTAATTCAATTACTGTAGTATTTTTTTTATTCAATCAATAAATTAGTATATTGTTAATTTTAATACCTTTAAAGAAATCAAGTCAAATAAATAGTCTAGTGAAATTGTAAATTCCTTTTGAATCTAAATTTTTTAAAAGTAGAGATTAATTTGGGTACAAACCGAAAGGGTCCTTCTGTCAACACGGGTGTAAATAGCCCTAAGCGACTAGGTATTTAAGTGTCTTCGGATCACCGCTAGCTGGGAACCGGCCCCTACAGCTAACCCAAGTTAATCTACACATGATAGACTAAAGATTTTAAGATTGATTAGCAAAATCACTTGAACTATTATTCTAAATCATTGGACATTGTTATTGAGTAATTACATATCTTTCAGTTTCAGATTTTTCTCATTAGCAATCATGACTGGCAAGGATGAGACTTTCACTGCTAAACCTATAAAGTTCAACGGGACATTCTTTAAGAGATGGCAAAGTTAAATAAAATTTTGGCTCACTATCTTAGGATTGATCTCAGCCATTGATGGTTCCATACCAATCACAAATGACTCTAATGACACTGAGTCTGACATAAGTGTTTCCAAGTCCTCTGGCCCCACTAGACCCGAGACCCCTAAGAAAATAGACTATCATTGCTTGTATAGAATTCTAAGCGCTTTGTTTGAATCACTATATGACATATTCTTTGAATACAAAAGTGCTAAAGGACTATGGGATGCCCTGGAAGATGAATATAGCTGTGATGATGCTGGAATTGAAAGATACAATTCCTCCTCATTCAACAGATACTTTATGGTAGATAATAAACCTATAAATGATCAAATACATGAATTTCAAGAATACCTTAGGCATATTCAAGCCAAAGGCACTTTCTTCTCTACTGAATATAAAATAGCCTGCTTAATAGACAAGCTTCCTCCTTCTTGGTCTGATGTCAAGAAAGACCTTATTCATACTCAAGGTGACTTTACCTTTGCTCAAGTCCTAAAGAAAATTAGAACAGAAGAACAAATTAGACTAAGGTCTAACCTTAAGTCTGAGTCTAAAGCTAAGGTAAACCTAGTAGAATCCCAAGGCAAACCCAAGCCTCATCATCACCATAAACCCAAAAGGAACCTCTTCAAGAAGAAGCAGAACCCTCAGCCTCACCACCAAAACCATCATCACCATAAACCAAGAAACTTTGGTTAAACTCAAGATCAGAAGAGATTTTGTTTTGTGTGTGGTAAAATAAACCATATAGCCACCAATTGTTTCCATAGGAAGAAGGAAGCAGTCCAGACTTCTTACAAAGGGAAACGTCCAGCCAAACCAGAAGCAAATATGCTTCTCAACGACTCTTCTAGTTCCTTCAGGTATGTAAGCTATCAACCCTTAGTCAATATTTTTTACCATTCTGATGATTGGTGGTTGAATTTTGGAGATAATGTTCATGTTTCCTTTGATCGCTCATATTTTTCAAACTATCAGGATTCAGGTGGAGGAGGTGTAACTCTAGGAGATGGCTCAGCGGCACAGATTATAGGAAGAGAAAGAATAGATGTGAAGATGACATCAGAAAAACTCTGACTCTTCATGATATGTTACATGTGCTGTCTATCAGACAAAATTTAGTTAGTGGGTCTCTTCTTGTAGCTTCAGGGTACAAGATTGTTATGGAAGCAAATAAAGTAGTATTTTCTAAGAATGGATCTTTTATTGGAAAATGATTTGTAAGAGATGGTCTTTTTATTTTGAGTACCGTGAATAAAATTTTAGATCCTTCCTTTGTTGTTTCCAATGTAGAATCTTCAAATATGTGGCACAGTAGATTAGGTCATGTGAATCTATGTTCCCTAAGAAGGATGATGAACTTAGATCTTATTCCTAAGACTCCAATAAATGATAAACATAAGTGTAAGATCTGTGTTCAAGCCAAACACACTAGGCAACCTTTCAAATCTGTATAAAGAAACTCTGACCTTCTAGAGCTAGTTCATAGTGATGTGTGTGACTCAAATAGGGTTTTGACTCGAGGCGGTAGAAAATACTTTGTTACCTTTATAGTTGATCATTCAAAGTATTGTTATACATATCTTCTCAAAACCAAAGATAAAGTTCTAGACAGATTTAAGGTATATAAATCTGAAGCCGAGAACCAGTTAGAGAGAAAGATTAAGATTCTTAGATCAGATCGTGGTGGAGAGTATACATCAAATGATATGATCAATTTCTGTGAAGAACACGGAATAATCCATGAGATAACTGCTCCATATTTACCACAGTCCAACGGAGTTGCTGAAAGGAAGAATCGCACTCTGTTAGACATGATGAATGCCATGCTCCTCAGCTCAGGTGCTCCCGATAATTTGTGGAGAGAAGCATTATAATCGGCCTGTTACATCCTTAATAGGATTCCTAGTAAGTCTAAGGATAAGACTCCCTATGAATTATGGAAGGTAGAGCTCGTAGGATCCATTATCTCAAAGTTTGGGGATGTCTGGCTAAAGTAGAAATTTCTGAATCTAAAAAGAGAAAGATTGGACCTAAGACTGTAGATGTTGTATTCATAGGATATGCCCCAGATAGCGATGCCAATAGATTTCTTGTTACTCACTCAGAAGTAAATGAAATCTCTAACAATACTATTATAGAAGCAAGAGATGCAGTTTACTTTAAGAATATATATCCTTTCAAAGATAGGATTTCCTCCTCTCCCTCCAACTCCTCTCTTGCTCCGTCCACTAGCTCTCATGTTCAAATATTTAGTTCACAACCCGAACAAAATATAGAACCTAGAAGGAGTAAAAGAGAAATAATTAAAAAGAACTTAGGAGAATGTTTCTTCATTTTTTGATAGAGGATGATCCCTCAACTTATGAAGAAGCAATATCTTCTCCTGATGCCTCTTTCTGGAAAGAAATCATTAACAGTGAGTATAACTCTATCATAGAGAACAACACTTGGTTTCTAGCAGACCTACCTTTAGGTAGTAAATCCATAGGTTGTAAATGGATATTCAAAAAGAAACTTAGAGCCGATGGTACCATAGAGAAATACGAGGCTAGATTAGTAGCCAAAGGTTTTACCCAGAAAAATGGACTAAATTATTTTGATACATACTTTTCTGTAGCTAGGATCACCTATATTAGAACCCTTCTAGCCTTAGCATCCATTCATAATATGTTAATCCATTAAATGGATGTAAAGACATCATTTCTAAATGGAGAACTAGAAGAAGAAATCTACATGAAGCAACCTGAAGGTTTCATTACTAAAGGCCAAGAAAAGAAAGTTTGCAGATTAGTTAATTCTCTTTATGGCCTAAAGCAAGCTCCCACGCAATGGCACAACAAATTTGATATAGTCATCTCAGAATATGGTTTCGTATCAAATGAGTATGACAAATGTATATACTCCAAAATTTTAGATGAAAGTTGTGTCATCTTATGTTTGTATGTAGATGGCATCCTTATTTTTGGATCATCACTAGAATTGATAACTAATACCAAGGACTATTTATCCAGCCAATTTGATATGAAAGATCTAGGTGAAGCCAACTTGATTCTAGGCATGCAACTGTCCAAATACAAGGAGGGCTATACTCTATCGTTAGCACACTCTATCGAGAAAATGCTAAGAAAATTTGATTATTTTGATAAGAAACATTACTTCTTATGACAGTAGTGTTGTTCTCAAGAAGAATGAGGGTTCTCTCATGGAGCAACACAGATATTCTCAGATGATAGGTTCTCTCATGTATATATCAAACAGGACTAGACCTGATATTGCATTTGCTATTGGGAGACTAAGTAAATATACTAGTAACCCAAATCAGTTACATTGGATAGCATTAGAAAGAGTATTTAGATATCTTAGGGGTACTCTAAATTATATGCTGCACTATACTAGACACCCTGATATCATAGAAGGTTATTCAGATACAAACTGGATAAATGACTCACATGATATAAAATTTACTACTGGATATGTTTTCACTCTAGAAGGAGCTGCAATCTCCTGGGGCTCATGCAAACAAACTATCATAGCTAGGAGTACAATGTACTCCGAAATGATAGCCTTGGACACTACATGCACAGAAGCCGAATGGCTAAGAAACCTTATTATGCATATACTTGTTTTTATTAGTCCTGTTCCTGCAATTTCTATAAACTGTGATAATAAATCTGTTATGGAACTAGTAAAGCATGATTCTGTGAATGCTAAGATAAACAGGCACCTGCAGCTGCGCTTCAAGTCTATAAAGAGCCTATGGGGAAAATATGTGATTCTTGACTATATAAAGTCAGAAAAGAACCTTGCAGACCACTTGACGAAGGGTCTGTCTAGGACTTTGATCCTAGAATCATCGAGGGGGATGGGATTAAGCCCATAAGTAAAGTCACCAGCAGTGGCAACCCAACCGAGTCTGACTGGAGATCCCAAAAAGCCGGTTCAATGGGTAGGAACGAGCTGGACTTAGGTGACTTTTATAGAACACTGATCCGAGATTAAAATCTCATTCTATAATGCCCAAGTGGTTGTACATGCGTACAATAATTTCCCATCTCTATGGTGACAGTGTTCTTGAGTGATATGGTTAGGATGAGTTTTTAAAACTCTTAATAGGTCCAAGCTGATATGCGGGGTTAAAACCTATCACCAACCCTTAAGGACTTACCTATATGAGAGGTCGTGAAGGCTGTGACTATGGGACAGGGCGATCCCAGACAACTCTCATGAATTTGGGATTAGTGCGCATGACCAACCAAAAGTGTCACCTGTTAGACCCAGAACCTCTAGCGTAGTATGTGTGATATCTTTTTTAATCCGGTAAAAGAAGTCTGATTCAAGGCATAGTCCATCAAGCACTTCTTCAGACAAAGACAATAGTCACTAAGTGTGATTCAAGGCTGTAGTCTATCTCATCTATGCATAGTATATACCTGCCCAGAAACTCTTTCTTTTAATTTCTTTGTCATTTCTATTTTGGAACTTGACCTTTTTTTTTGGGGGGGGGGATTGTTAGTTGTGCTTGAGCAAAAGCTCAACTTCCCTTTTTCCTTTAGTCCCACATCGGTTGGACCACCCCTCCTTGTATGTATATATTAGTTCTTCTTCATTGCTTTCTTAAAGATGTTGTGTGGGGAACTCTTGGGCCACACGTGCGTCGCCGTCGCCCGGCTCGGCTCGGTTCTGTTCGGCGGGCGTAACGGGTGCGGGTACGTGCCCACACCTGCGGACGACGAATGCCGATCCAATTTACTTTTCGGGTTCTGGCTGGGATCCAAAAAATCTTTTTGCTCCTCTTTATTTTTTGAACCAATTTGACTTATTCAAATTTTGAACGTTGAGGCTCTATGTCCAGGTTCATTGAACACTTGTGACAGCTTCTGTAACAGCACATTTGACAGCTTTTCTTCACGTTTCTTTCCTTTTGTAATTGATCATTAATGACCTGTTTATGGGCCATTTATTGTCCTCTTCAGTGGCTGTGTCTTGGGACTGCCTATATATTGTGGTCTCCCCCTTCTTCATTTTTTACAGAAAATCCTCCTACGTGAAACCTCTCTCTCTCAAACCATATTATGTTCTCTAAATCCTTGCTCTAGGCAGAGCTAAGTTTGGTCTCTCTCTCCGAGTTGTGTGCAACGAAGAGAACCCGGTAGTCAGGGGGTTTTACCACTAGGAGCTTCCGAGAAACGTCTGCACATAGACCTCGGATCAACTCTTAGGGCAGTACTGCGTGCACGACTTCCCCGGAGGCCGGTAACAATTTTTTAGTTTTTTTGTTCTCTTATCAATTTTTGGAAAATAATATATATATATATATATATATATATATATATATATATATATATATATATATATATATATTATAAATATTAACAACAGTAAGAGGGTTGTAGTCATTTGGTTGTAGTCCTAGCATAGCCCATTTTCTAAGAGGGAGAAAACCAGTGCTGCTGCTGCTGCTGCTGCTTCTTCTCCGGTGGAACAACAAAGGGCTCGACCACTTTTGCTTCTTCTCCATCTTTCTTCTGGTTCTTCTCCATCTTCTTACACCCCAGAACTCGTGCGCCCCCGCTCCCCTGCTGCGAGCTCCTACTCGCGTGCAAGCCTCTTCAACCCTTCGAAGAAAGCCATCATCTTCCTCCCTCTATTGCCTCGTTGGTCGACAATCATCTTCCTCCCTTCTAAGAGCACCCCCCCCCCCCCCCTCCCCTATTCCTCTTCTTCCCGCTGCTCGGATGCAGCTTCTTCGCGCTAGTCGCCTTTAAGGTCTGGGGAACGCATCCGGAGTCCTAGCGGGCGTTCCCGGCCTGCGGGAGGCGGTGTTTCCCGAGGGTGATTGATTGTGGAAGGGTTCCTAGAGGAGTATTTGGGGGCGGTGATTATGGAGCGAAGTCGGAAGCCGGTGTGGCAGTGGTGGTGGTGCACGAGAATATTGCGGTGGAGTGGTTGGCCGGAGACAGAGGGAGGAGGTCTACTTGGGAAGCGACTGTTGGGCGGATGTGGGCGTGGCGGGGCGGCTCGGCTGGATCCGTGTCAGATCCGGATGGAATACTATGGAAATGGAATGGATGGACACATAATTTTATTTTAAATTTTATTATTTTTAATTATTTATCAAACAAAATTGTAACAAGAAAAACTATTTTTCTGATGAAAATAAGCACACGCAGGTTTAGAATTTGTTTATCCAAAAAATAATTTTATAACATTTTCTAAAATTGTTTTCATATATTTTTTTTTTCTAAAAACCTACCTCTAATCTTTTCAACATTCTTTTCCCTCGTCTGAAATGAAAACTATACAAAGTCAAAAGTTTAGTGGAACTTGAATCTCCTTAATTTCTCGCGTAACGTCAAACAAATAGGATAAGCTGCATAAGACTTTGACACACAAATTTTGCTCAAAGAATTGCAAAAATTTTATGTATTCATAAAAAAAAAAATACAAAAATCACAAAAAAAAGAGAGAATTAAATAACAATTTTATACCCTCAATTTTGATAGATATTAATTTAATATCTTAAATTTTAAAAATAACCAAATTAATCCTCCTCCTCCCAATCCACCGGTTGTCCCCATCCCGTCGCACCAATCCTGCGGCTGCATCACCCCTGCGCCCCCACCCCATTCTCGCGTCGCTCCCCCAACCCCGCCTCCCACACCTCGCGTGTTGCGAAAAGAGACGGGGGGGGGGGAGGGCGGGACGGGAAGGGGGCCGGAGGGTGCGAGAAAAGTACAAACGCGACGCAGGGAGGGGGTCACGGGGGTGTTATAGCCGTCGGAGGATTACGATGGGGGTAGGGGTGGCGGGGGTGTTGACAGTCTCGCTGGGGGGAGGATAATTTTGTTATTTTTAAAATTTAGAGTATCAAATTGATATATATAATTTTTTTTAATATATATATCTATTAAAGTTGAGAGTATCAAATTAAATAATTTGAATGTTTGTGATGTTGTAATTTAGCAACAACAAAAAATCTGCAGAAAAATGTGGATGTGACGTAATCCTTTATTCTCTTGGTCTAAACTTGCTGGCACCGCCATGTTGGGCAAGAAAAAATGGAGCTTTGGAATATTTGTGAAAGGAATACACCTTACGTTTTCCACTCAGGGAGCCGACCAAAAAGGAGTAACAAGGACATGTTTTGCTAGTTGAAGAATCACCACCCCCTCCTTCTAATATTTTATACACAAAGATAGAGTAGCCTATGTGTCATGAAATAGATGTAGAATAAACAAACATATTTGTTGCTTTAGTTGATATGATCATGGGAATAGTACCACTTTATCTTCCAAAGGCACTTAAAAAAAAATTTATATTACTCAGAACAGTTCAAATTTTTTTTCATTGATAATTATAAATTTATTATTTTTAAAAATTACTCATCGGACTATTCGTTTCAAATTAATTTTTTTATAATCAGAACTGTCAAAATTTTGACAGTCCGGAGAAGAGGGCTACACGAGGTGACACGAGGGCTGGGCTGCGTGGAGGCTGGAAGGGGGGGACGAGACGGAGGAGCGGGAGGAGGAGGAGGCGGCAGTGGGAGGCGGGGGAGGAGGCGGAGGCGCGCGCGCGCGGGGCGTCGGCTCACGCGCTATCCTCCGCTGTTATTGCTGCTGCCGCTTCTGCTATTGTTGCCGCCGCCGTCGCCATCGTCGGCGCGAGGCGTAGCCGCAGCCCCCCGCCTCCCGCCCCCCGCGAGAGCATGCCTTCGCCGCGCGTAGCCCCCCGTACGTTTCTTCTTCTTCTTCTTCTTCTTCTTCTTCGTAACGGAGCCGACGGGAATGTGCTTGAGGTGCGGCTCGACGGCGGCGACGCAGTCGATGGCGAGGTCAACGACGCAGAGAGGCGAAAATTTGCGAGAGGAGGAAGGATGAGAGGCCGAAGGGGGGTGGGGAAGGAGCAGGAGGAGGGAGGTGAAGAGGGTGGGCAGTCCTAGTACGTTTTGGGCTAGCCCGAGTAAAAAAAAATTCTAACTAGACTAGCGCCAATACTAGGCTAGTCCCGAGTCATTTTTGTAGTGTCTTTATCAAGAGCCTAAAAAATTAGGGCTAATTAGAGTTTAGATCTGGATTTTATACCAGCTTATAGTTTAAGCATGATATGTTCGATTAGAGAGTTTAGATCCTAAATTTTTATTTTTTGTTTCATTTTTTTCATTTTACTCTCCCTGGCCTATATAGAAATGTTTTATTGTCAAGCATGGAAGAAAATGTATAATTGAAAAATAAATCAAGTAATAAAAATTCAAAATCTAAACTCTCAAATTTGACAAATAAGGGTCAAACTCTAAGTTGGTGTAAAATCCAGTGTTTAAGCTCTAATTAGCCCAAAAAAATTACTAGAATGTAATACTTTTGACAGTTCTAGGAATATCAAAATTATGCCATTCATATACATTTGACAGTTCTAAAAAAAAATAGAACTAAAATTTTGACAATTTTGTGTATATTTAGAACTGTCAAAATTTTAACGGACTGTAAAAAAATCAAGGCCTGCAAAAAAATTTGACAGTCATTGATATGTACATGACTGTCAAAAATGTGTTGTCCTCTAATAATTTTTGCAGTGCCCTTAACATTTTAAAATTCACTTGAGACTTTCATGAATTTTGGAAAAGTTAATTCAAAAGTTTAACTTATTATCTAACTGCTATATAGTATTGAAATAATATATTGAAATATATTTAATATATCGTTGTCTAATTCTAAAATTATAAGAATTCTGGAATTATACGTCAAATTAAACACATTTCAAACGGATTAAAAAGAAATTATCGTTTTCTTTGAAGTTATTGAATTTGTAGAGTTGGAGACACAACAATCTGTTGAATAACTTGTTATTTTTGCGTGATTGACACAAACTTTGTAGACAGACCCACATAAGAAAGCGAAAGCGAAAGCGAAAGCAAAAGCAAAGGCAAAAGCAAGACGAGTGCATCGGATAAGGTTTTAGATAGCAGATTTTTTGTAAATATCTTAAATGACATACAACACAGGTGTGTATAAAATTTCGTACGTATCGTCAGACATCTTCAAAAAAAAAAAAAAAAAAAACCCGCTTAAATGCTTGAGTTCAAATAATTGTCGTTTTATATCTTTGACAAAGCAATTAAGCAACAATAAGAAGGTTTTAGGGTCTAAGATTATCTTCCTTTGATTAAAAGGAGAAAACTAGCATAGCATTAATCAAACCAGTGTTTTAAAAATCAGACCGGACCGACATGTTCAACCGGGTGATCCGTGAACCGGTAGCTTTTTCAGGTCGGATCAGTGTTGAACTCCTAATTTTTTTTCAAAAACTGATTGTAAATAAATATTATTATAAAAATCTGCGTCGAGAAGGAATTGAACTTAGATCACTTAGGTTAATTCAGTGATTAAACCATTGGTTGAACCAACTAGTTGAACCGATTTGACCCAATTCAGTGTCTTATTTGAGTCGACCTCCTATCCGTATTTTAAAACATTGATTCAAACTTCGCGAGGATTGAGACCAAATGGAAGCGGTCTTGCAGTTCCAGGAGTGACATTTTGAGCTTTTACAATACCATAGTTGTAAGCAGAGCTGCTGATGTTTTTTTTATGAGAAACTAAACAAGCAGTTACTATCAATTATTCAACTAAACAAGCAGTTAAGTACTTGCTATCAATATCATATAGGCTAATATGCAACTAAATATCCTGAAGTTAATAGCATTATTCAAAACTTTACAAATTACTATTTGTACTTTAAAACTTGGCAACTCAACAATTTATAATAAAATTCGAGTTTATAACTAAGTTAATACCATCAACTATCAATTAGTTTTTTTTGTAAGCAAATATTATGAAGTATCACTTATTTTGCTGGTTAATATCATATAAATTGTTGTTTATTTTACTAAGTTGGTAAGGCAAATCTCACTTGGACAAAATACTAATTCTAACACTCCCCTCAACGTGTAACATATATATTATGCATCCCAAATTTGGTACATACAAAAAAGAAAAAAAATAGAAAAAGGAAGAAGAAGAAGGAAGAAGAAGAAGGAAAGTTGGTCAAGGGGTTTGGTGAACAGTTTAACAGTGTAGTCATTTGATCGAGTGAAAGATGTGTAGACATGTTGTCCACAACCACCGCATGAGCAAAGTGATAATTAATCTCAATGTACTCGGCTGCGGGCCCACCTCCCGAAAAAACTGAGTCCCCCTCCAATAGGAAGTCAACACGTGGCAAGCGGACCAAAATCGCGGTTTAAATAGTGTAGTCCTAATAACTTAGTTGTTATCGTGCATATATAACAACAAGGTGTACTAAACACCCAAATCAACCATTATAGTTCTAAGCTGAGATGGTGTCTGTGTCACGGAGAGTGGGGGCTCGGACACGACACGACACGACACACACACTGAGATGGTGTTGTGTGTGGATTTGGATTGGGGGCTGTGTGTGGAACTCGAACACGGACACACGGACAAACGGACACACACACTGAGATGGTGTTGTGGGTTGAACTCGGACACGGACACACACACACACACACACACACACACACACACACACACACTGAGATGATGTTGTGTGTGGAACTCAGACACAAAAATACGGACACACGGACACACACACAGACTGAGATGGTGTTGTATATGAAATTGGATTGGGGGTTGTGTGTGGAACTCGGACACGGACTGAGATGGTGTTGTGGGTGAAACTCAGACACAGACATGGACATACGGACACACACACACACACACACACTGAGGTGGTATTCTCTACACTATCCAACATGACACAGACAGTGGTATTCTCTACACTATCCGACATGACACAGACACAGGTACATCCTACCCTATCTGACATGACACAGACACAGACACGTACACGCACATAGACACATACACAATTTTTCGGGTACGGGTCGTGACACATGCTACCTGAAAGAACCAATGGAACCTTGGGTGGCCCGTTGGCGACCATCGTCGCGTATGAGACCCCCATCGGAATCCCCAGCTAACCAAACCCTCGGAACCCCAACGCCATCGCAGGCGCAGCCTAGGGCACGAGAAAAAAAGAATATATATATATATATATATATATATATATATATATATATATATATATATATATATATATATGGTAAATAGGATATGAGTCATAGTGCTCATTTTCTTAAATATGAGTCATGCACATATGGACCAATAGGAAATAGAGTATACTAGTGCACATGGGTGAACATGGGATATAGAAATCTATTCCTATTGGTCCACATGTACTCCACATATGCATGGCTCATTTTAAAAAATGAGCACTATGGCTCATATCTCGTTTACCCATATATATATATATATATATATATATATATATATATATATATATATACACACACACACACACGTTGTAATCACTTCCACCATCTACATGTTTTTTGAAAACTATCAAACTAACAAAGTAGCAAAACATAATGAAGTCCATTACAGAAAAATACGGCTCCTCGTAATCAATCCGAGGGAGTTGAAAGAAGACTTGCACCACCAGGTGTGGTAGACTTGCACCACGAGGTGTGCTTTATATCACACTATTTCATTCATCTCATTATGCTTTCTTATGATATCTAACATGTTTTACATTGGCTGATGATTGAATTACATACCCAGACATTTTTCTCTTTGCTAAGGAATCTAATTCGGCCTATATTTCTCTTTTTATTTTCTCTAATCAATTCTACGTTGGCATTGTCAACAGAACACGGTTTAATATCGTTGCATTTTATAATTCTAGTGGCCACTGAATATGCAAAAATATCATCAATGATTGTCATATTCATGTTCTATAACTCGTTTAAGCTAGCATAGAGATTTTCTGATTCTCAGATATGAGATTTTATGCACTCATCTCTTCCAGGACACTTCAATAATCCAGAATGATCTCATGAGTTAGACAGTTTGAGATAGCTATATGATTTGGGGGTGCCAAGCTTTCTCTTCTTTCGGGGGAGTGAATCCTTTGTAATGAGTAGTCTAACGCGCTTTAGGCCAAGGGCAAATAATTGGCTAGCCGTTGGTGTACCGTGTCACACTTTGGGTACGACATGTTGTCCTTCAGAGGCAGCACCACACCGTTCTTCAGGGCCGACATTTCCTTCAAGGAAAGTTTTTGTGTGTGTATAGGATTCATATCCTTGAAGGCACATTTGTAGAAGGTCATTACTTTTACTAGATCAGATAACGTATTTGACATATTTTGTATTCCCATATAAAGATCTAGGATCCTACGTACTTTATTATCACATTGAGTGGTACGGGGATCGAGATAAGTCATAGTGGGCACAAACCACATAAATTCTCTTCATTCTTCAGGAACATTAACATTCTTATCTCTCCCTAACGGCGAAATGACTGCCTAAAGAAATCACATGTCAAATTGCGGTAAAGAAATCACATGTCAAGGGCTCTAAATAGTGAATAATCGATGGCGAATCATAACCAACAAAGATTCTCATCTTTCTATGAGGGCATGTTTTGATACGTTGTAGTGGCATAACATGCAAATAAGTTGCACACAAAAAGCGTAATGACTAAATGTTAGGCAAATAGGTTGCACACAAAAAAGCGTAACCAACATAGCTTTTCATCATTTACGACTGATAGATTAAATGATCTTTTTAGAGGAAAAAAAAACTTCTCTTCATATGTCAAGAAGAAGAAAACATAAAAGATTAGATCATAGCATTTTTACATCATACTTACTTGTATCGTTCGAGGGAGTCGTGAACTCTCATGAGTAGAGCTTGGTGATGATTGTGTTGTAGTCATTAATGACTATAAGAGATAAGAGAGAGGAAGAGATGAATTCTCAAGTGGCTAGACCTATTAAGACTTGTTCATAGACATTTATTTATAATAACGTGATGACTTAACAACTTAATACAATAATATTTTTGTAAGATTACAACAAAAAATATCTATATTTATTGGTTGACCAGTATTAAAGAATTACTTACAACTAATTCAACCATAAATACTTTTTAAATGTTAAATATTTTAATAATCATTTTTTTACAAATAGCTCCCTTCTGGCAAGTAGCCTCCGTTAAGGGGTTGTTTGGTTCCATGGATTTGGCGCTGGATTTGATAATTCCATGGATTTGGAGTCAAATTCATAGAATCCTATATTTGGTTGGTTATTGGATTTGGATTTGAAAAATGGATAATGATTGCTTTAATCCAGGATTTGGAGGCTATCACACAGCCTCCACTCCAATTCGAATTTGGGAGGGAGAAAGATGGATTTGTTTTTTTAATAATTTTTATTGTTCTATTAAATATTTAACACTTATTAACAACTAATAATTAACTAAAAATTAATTAATATTCAATTAACATTTCAAATATGAAAATTTTATTCTTAATTAATATAAATGGTTATTTAGTAATAGGGTCTCACATAATAGTTTAAATTAGGGTTTTGGTCTCCAAAGTGTCCGACATTAGACTTTGGGTCTCGAAATTACTGTTCACGTAGGCTAGTGAACAGTAATTTTGAGATCCAAAGTCTAATACTGGACACTATGGAGATCCAAACCATAATTTCCATATATATATATATATATGAGACACTATTACTAAATAACCCTTAATATAAATAATCAACATAAATATGTTGTTCCGATTTTTAATTAATATAATTTATTAATTAATATAATAAAAAATATTTAAATATATAATACTAATAGGAATTATAAATTTAATTATATAGCAAATTAGTATGTACTATTATATTATTATATAATTAGAATAGTTAATTAAAACTTAAATAATTTATTAATATTTAACTTAATTAATTAGTTTTCAAGTTATAATTAACTAATATATAATTTTGTTCAAATTAGTCATAACTACTTAGTAATTATGATTACTAGTTAATCATACTATTTTATTGATTAGATAATTCGATAATTAATATTTAATAATTATTAGTTAACCATAATAATAATGATTATTAGTAAACCATACTATTAGCTAATTAATAAGTTTATAAAATTATGGTATTTAATTAGTTAACTGTAAGCCCCCTGATTTTCAGAATTGTTAATCTGGATTTTTCTGCAATTTTTTGGGATTTTTTCGGTAATTAAAACCTAGGCCTTTGGCAATTGGATGATTTTTAATTGCAGTTAATTCATATCTAAATATTATGAAAATAATATTTTATGGTGCAAAATGGAAAACCGGACACAAGGTAATTTTCTGCGGATTTATTGGACTCCGGAAACCCGTTTAAAGCCTTGAAAACCGAAGTACATTTAAACCGAATTAAACCCGTGCCAACGCCCGACATCCCCATGAGCACCGAAGCCAAGCCCAAGAAGCGTTGACCCAGCCCAAATCCTAGGTCAAACCCTAGTCCAATTTGTGTATGTATAAATACCTAATTACCTAGTTTTCTCCATAAAGAAAAATAAAATCCCAAAATCCTAAATAACCCAAATCCCCAAATCCTAATAAATCCCTAATTACCCTAACCCTAACCCTAACCGACGCCGGCCGACCCCTCCGGCGAGTCTCCGGCGCCGCCCTAGCCTAGCCGCTCGTCCTCAGCCTCCTCCCCGTCGTCTCCTCCTCCCGCTGCTCATCCCCGACCCCAGCCTCTCCGCTGCGCTCCGTCGCAACGCCGCCTCCCTCCCTGAACCCTAGCCGCCCCTCTCCTCCTCCGCCCGCGACGTCGGCCACGACCCCACGCCGCCACCCGCCTCGCCGCTGTCAGCCACCCTCGGCCCCGGCGAGTGTCACACCCCAGTCCCAAAAATACGTAGGACTATGACACGTAAGCATGCCAGCCGCATGGATATGGCAACTCCAATATATGGAAACCAAATCCATACGTACGCTGTAATATGAATATAAAATCTACAAGTGGTATAAAATGTAATACAAGTCACAGGGTAAAATCTAAATCTCATCCACCAAAATCATATAGAAATAAATAACCAGTATCTATGAAACTAGATCTCAATAAGAAGTATCTAAGGATGATAGTTTGATGGAAACAAATCCACTACCAACTCGAATATAAGAGCAAATACAATATGAGTACAACACCACAACACAATATAAGAATACCAACTATCCATCACAGCTCGAAGAGAAGACATCCTCGGATCACATGTAACCATCCAAATCTGCGCTCCTGCAAATACTCAAGAAAAGATACACCTGGCAGCGGACCAGGTCCTCAGAGGGACGTAACAAGATACAGAAAATACGAGCCAATTTGAATACAGTAAACATGCATCATATTTGAAAATAGATAAGTACGCTGTACAGGACAATCTATATGAATGCAAATGAGGACAACTTTTTTACGTATGGGCAAGGGTAGGCTACTCGATCTAATCCTCACAACCTCACGCTCGTCAGTGGACATCATCAGCCGACATACCTCTGGGGTAGCGACCCTCGGAATCTATCAATCGACATACCTCTGGGGTAGCGACCATCGGACATGACCCACCATAGTGCGTGCTAGTGACTACGGTGTTACCAGAGTGGTTAAAAGCCCATACGCCTAATGATTGTCATCTATGATACTAAGTGCCATGTGTGTGTCAACATATCTAATACATAGTAATGACTGAAAGAAAACTACACATGCAAGAATAAACAGAAATGCAATAAATATAAAGAAATATAAATAGCATGCAAAAGTACTGTAACAATTTGGCAAGGTATCTTGCCTGGGGTCCTGCTGCTGGTATGAATCAGAGTCCAAGTCACAGTCCAAATAGCCTATGTATTACAAATTTATCACGTCAAAAGATAATTTATTTTAATTTATTTAATTCTAGAATAATTACTCTAAAATCTTATTTTAATCTTATTATTCTTATTTTTATGTTAATTCCTAAATTTTGTCCAAAGAAACTGAATTTTATCAACTCGAGTCTCATGGCACGCAAATCGAGGCGATCTGTTGACCAAAAAGTCAACCGACACAAACTCAACTTTCATGTATGATTTCCTGTACATTTCAGCGTCAAAAATATGCTAGAATTTACGGCTCGTCCGAATTCAAATTTGTTTGGGAATTATGGCACATACAAATTTTGTATTGTGCACCGATGGTTAAATTCTAACCTAGAAGTTCTACAGAATTAACAGTATGTAAATAATTCGAATTAAATTCTGGGAAAAATTTATGTCGATGATCTCGACATTAGCTTTCCGAAACTTTAAACGGTTCATGATTCTGACTCCTGGTTCTCCCGGAATCACGAAAACATCAAAACACGTCTATTTTCGGATATGCTGTGCTCTACGAATTTTACAGAATTTAATACTCATAATTTAGAAAAACAATTTATATAATCAGAAATCTAACCTCATTATCGTTCTAATAAAAAAAAAACTGGAGCGTGTTTGGAGTCTGGAGCTAGGAGATATCGTCTTTTTAATTCGTCATAACTAGTAGAAATTGAGGCTGAATTTATGACGAATTTTGACTATTTTTTGGACGAAAAAGAGAGGAATTTGGGGAAAAAAAAAATGAAGGATGAGGTATTTATAATGGTGGACACTACTTAATTAAATAGGACTAGGATTGGTTAATTTGGATAGAATTATGATGAATTTAAATAAGGATAGGATATGCATGAAGTTGATTTCCTAGTAGGTTAAGGATTTGAATTAATTTAAAATAGAGTTTGAATTTATCTCAATAATTTATAATCTTAAATATAATTAAAGATAATACAAATAATTTATAAAATCTTATTAATATCTATTAACACTAAATTAGCATCTATCTAATATTAAGACTATATATATCCAAATAAATCCTAAATAATTTTAAAATCTAAATAAATTTCTTAAAATTCTAAATAAATTACAAAAAAAATATAATTAAATATTTTAAACTAAAATAAATATTTGGTAGGAACGACATGCAAGTATGGTCGTATAGTAAATCATAGAAGTCCTAGAAATTTATGTTTTCTAAGTTTTAATTACCAAAAATTCTAGAAAAATCTCCAAAAATCTAAAATAACCTAAAATAATTCTAAATGAATATTTATATAAGTAAATATACTAAAGAAAAAATTATTTTCTAATTAACTAAGAGAATACTCTAAATAAATTCAACATCTATAATAAATATAATAATATAAAATATACACAAATACCTATTTTGGGTGAGGGAGTTTTCAGCGAGCTCCTCCTTCTTCCCCGCACGGACCAGCACCCCATCGCCCACGCTGCCACCCTCTCTTCTCCGCCCGCCCGAAGCCCTAGCCGCCTGGAGTAGCCTCCGCCCAGCCCGCGGAGCTCGACCCCGGCCATCCTCCAGCGCCCCGCACCCCTCGGCCCCTCTCCTCCTCCAGCGCCTCCCTGAACTCCGGCCAGCAATTGAGCCGACAAGCAGCAGCAACCGCAGCGGAACCGCAGCGCCGCCCTGAGCCTGTAACGCCCCGCTCCGCGCCGGCGTTATGTATCAAGGTGAGTGGGCAGAACTTCGTTCTCTGATTCTTGCACGCCCTAAATAAATAACCTGAGTTTTTGCTTGCAATGTTTTCTTAAGAGAATGATAGAACCTGCCTTGCATGTTAATGAACGAACTCACCTAGCTGTCTTGAAATAAAGTCTGCTTAACGAGAATCCTGATCGCTGGCTTAGAGTGCATGAACATGTTCACTATCGTCTATGCTTCGAGAGAACCATACTGTGCCTGAATATGTTCAAGTGATAAGGCGGATTGCCCCGCAACAGAGAGTGTTTATAGATGGTTCGTCTCGTCTGCATACTGAGAGTTTTGATAGTGTTCCATGCATTCGCACGCGGTCGGACAATGGCTTTTGGTGCAGAGCTGAACTGCATGTGTCCCGACTGCTACAGAGATAGTGGAAAGCAACCATGAGTCACAGCTGCCATTAGCATCAGATAAAAGAGTCATTGGTATGCTGGACTAACCGCTGCCGATCCTGAGATACTCGGGGACCGCCATTCATATAGCTAAGTCATTGTGTTGGCTTGGATAGAGGACTGCCCCTAAGAATGTGCATTGTGTGTCTAGCTTTGCATCTGACCCTCGAGTCGCACGAGACACGCTGCGCACACCCTGGAACATGAACGGTTTGCTTGTCTGCTTAGTATATGAAACTCTGTTTCCAAACATGTTTCTAAACAAGTAAATCGACTCTGCTAGAACTGCATGAAACGAACCTAGGTAAAACTAGAAAGATCACTAGTAATGTAATGTTTTATAACATGATTACTTAGTGCCTGTTTGAGTGAATGCTTGTTTCTGTTCAGTTGATTTATCTCACCAGTACTTATAAAAGTGCTGACCCCCCAACAGTTTACTTGCTTGTGCAGGTACTGGATCGTCCGAGGGAGCGATAGGCGTGCCACAGTCCCGAAGACCCGGAATCCTGGTTTCGATTGTTGCCCCGAGAATGCTATCGTATAAGGGGGCATAATGTATGGAACGAACGTGTGCCTTTGCTAAAGGAACCCAAGTTGCCTCGATTGTCCCGAACACTCAGTTGGCTAATGCATTGCATTGCAACAAGTCCCTTTCCGCTGCTTACTCGATTGATGCGATGATAGCCAACTATCAACTTAAACGATTGGCCTTGCACGGGCGTAACCCCAGGCCCGTGCGGCATCACGTCCCCCGAAAGCTCGAACGGGCCATTCGCTTGGCCCCCTTCCTCCCTCGCACCCGCGGGACGGGCGCGGTGATTCGCGTCCGCACGCGCCGAGGCACGGTGATTCGTGCCCGGTTCGTAAATTCCCGGCCGCACGGGGCGGGGCAGGGCGGAGCGGCGGCCCGGGCGGGTCCGGGGCGTGACAGAGCCGACCGCAGCCGCCTGCGCCTCCGCCGACGAGCCCCGGCCGCCTCTGCCGTGCCCTCCGGCCAGCCCTCGGCGCAGCCTCCGCCCCGGCGAGCTCCTCCGACGGAAAGATCGAAACCCTAACCCTAGAATTGAACAGAGACACAGGACACGTGTCGGACACGAAGACTCGGTTTTCTGGAGCCTTGTTCAGGTACGCGTATCTCACTCCTCGCTACCCCGATTTCTATTCCGTCAGTTGCTACGCGTAGACAGTATAACCCTCCCGGTGCCCGTGTAACCCGCTCGGTGCATCGCGTCCTGTGGTGATCGCAACCGCAATCCAAAAACAGGAAAAACAACGCCCTGTTTCACCCCGAAACTGAGTACGCCCCGCCAAACGGGACGACTTGGTCACACGCGGTCTTTACCAAAACGTGCGCGACGTTGATACGGACGTGTGGGATTTCGCAGAAGTCGATTCGGATGTGCGTGCACACCGGAATCAACGCGTATCCGCCGACACCGCCCCGTATCCGTCAGTTCTGGAACACGCTGTAACTTTGTGTACACACGTCGGATCGAGATGAAACTTGCGCCATCGGACTCATAGAAATATGCTGGTCCTGTGACCCAAGTTTGGTCCGATTCTGAGAACGTTGGCAAAATCGCGTATCGTGGGCCCCATAGGCTCCACTTGACGGGCGATTTTGTGATCGGCTCATCGGAATCCAATTCTGGAAGTTCCGTTGGGTTTGTATCATCGTTCCTGACTAGTAGACACTGAGTTTGAGAAATTTGGAGACCTTTGACCCTGACACACTTTTCGGTGCAAAGTGGCCCACATGTGGACCCCGCTTTGGCCCGGAAATGTCATTTTTGCCCTTGTGTCCAAATTGGACTCAAGGATAGGCGTTTCTAGCTATTTGATATTTTCTGAATCTAATGGTGATGTTTATTTCAGCAACCGGAGTAGTACCTGCAGATCACACTGAGACCAGAGCTACAGTTGGAGACAGGACCCCAGGCAAGTGTACCTTGCCAAACTCTGCAGTATTGTTATATATTTTCCTAGCTTCGTTATATTGCTGTGCATGCTTAACCTAGGACCGTGTGACGTACTTAGCGTCCGATTATTAGTCGGGTGCCAACACTGTACGCGGTGTTGTGTATTGTCATCTAGAGATGGACATTCGTGACCCCTTTTTATTCTCGTACTTGTCTTATCAAGTACATAGACCCAGGACACTTGACACTATTCATGAGACAGGATCTTCCTGAGGTATTCATGGTGATTCTGTATAGGATACAGGTTTCACGACTTAGACATTATATGCTTAGAGTTTATTATGACTTGCTGCATTAGATATGATCTTGCGTGACATGGACATGGGGCCACATGGACATGAGACGTATGGTTACATTGGGTGGGGAGAGACACACAAGCTACAGGTTGATTTTATATATTATGACAGCGTCTCAGTCTTTCTCTGAGCTAGACGACTGCTGGCGTCTCAGTCTTTCGCTGAGCTAAACGACCACATGATATCACTGCTACCGGCTCCCCGACACAGAGCTTGTAGTGGCTTCAGCCTGAGTTCTAGTGCTGCTCTCATATTGCATATCACTTAGATGGTTACATATTTACCCTATTGCTTTATTTATTGCTGCACTGTATATTTATTTATTGGCATGAGCTCTTTGTACCTTGCTATGTCCCCTGAGGACCTGGATCCGGATTATGTCCCCAAATATTGCAGACGAGATCTATCTCGAGGTATACGGGACCGGAGCATTAGCGTTAGCAGGAGCAGGTGCCTACATTGGAGCAGTACCAGGATCAGAGGACGAGATCGTACCAGAGGACTTCTCTTGAGTATTGTCTTGAGATACTCATTTATTTCTGTTCTAGTTATTTTATTCCAGTCTATTTCATTGATGTATCAGACTTGTTCTCGGATTGTTCTCCGAGACACTTTTATTGAGATTTGTCAGTTTATAGTTACTTGCTTTATTCTGGCATTTGATCTGTGATTATCTGTTGTGGATGAGATTAGTATAGACTGTGACATATATCATTGGACCTACTTATTGTTATATTACAGCTTAAGCATGCCCTGATGGATCCATTAAAGTGGGTTTGTCCATCGGTGTGTGCTGCTGGCCATTATCACGCGTCTGGTCCCTCGGTATTTTGGGACTGGGGCGTGACATTAACCATAATATTTTGTACAATATCAATTTTTTATACTATTAGTGAACCATAATATTTTGCGTCTGAATACATCTTACTATTCAAACAAAAAAATTGGATAATGTCCGCTTCCAATGTCAAATTTAAAGTTTGTCAAACAACTTTGGTCTAAAATTCTGAAAGTACAAATTCAAGATTTGGACCAAGATCCAAATCTGAAATCAATTCTGCTATTTGTCACCCAAAGATGATATGACAAATTTGAACCAAAAAATTAATCATCCAAAAAATATAATATTAATATTAATATTAATATTAATATTAATGTTAATGTTAATGCACATGTTAGAATTTGTGCTGTCACACAATGGAAGCACTTAAATTTTTTGAATGATGAATAGCCTTTTATATATATATATATATATATATATATATATATATATATATTTGGATATTCAAAATCTAAAATTCAAATCCACTTTATAGTGATCTTAGAGGTCCTTAAATAGTTGATCACTTTCCTAACTTTGAATGCTTCCCCAAACAATGGGACCCATGATGTGCTGTAATGATAAATCCATGCTGAAAGTATAGGATCCTACTTCGCACGTTTCACTTTCCTAATTCATTCCATACACATACATCTCTCTCTCTCTCTCTCTCTCTCTCTCTCTCTCTCCCTACTCAATCCCAACACCACCACCATTCTGAGATCAGGCCAAGGCACTGAGTGACCTTCCCAAGAGATTTCGTCTCACAGAGTGAGTTCTCCTCTGATTTTGTTGTTGTTGTTGAGAAATTCTAGTAAAACATGCAAATCTTGGTCTATTTGGTAAAACCGTGTTGGTATCTGCATCAAAATGAGAACTTTTCCTGCCTAGTTCATGATTCATCTATGCCCATGTGTTTGTGCTGAATGATGTCTACATGATGGATGCTAAAGTATGTGTTCTTCTTCTATATCAGTGGCGATCAGCTTAAAAAACATGTTTTGTTTGAGAATATTATATTAGGAATTGAAAATTAATTGTGAGCTTATGATAAACTTTTTGATGCACCACGCTTAAGTTTTTTCTCTTGTTTGTGTGATCCATTGAGGTTTATTGTTTCATGCTAATTGTTAAGGGGAGGAAACGTTTTCCACACTATTTTACGTGTACCAGCATGAGTTGTGCCAATAGACACTGATTGGCTATGCTGCACGGACACGGACACGACACTGCACGTTAAGGACATATTTTAGTGTGTCCGGGTGGCCGACACCACACATAACACATATTTGGTAGTTGGTAAGAGCCTTTTGGAGGAATTTTCGATAGGTAAGATCATTATTATTAATGCGGGTCTTGAGTCCCTTGGTAGTTGGTAGAGCCTTTTGGAATACGAGCCTTTCTCCACTGTATTTAGCATGCTTGTGCACGAGTAAGAATTTTAACCTGCAGCTAACTGTGAGTTGCTGCTTCATTTATTTGTTTATTTTGAATTAGATGCTTTTGTTGTTTTCAGTTAGACGAGAGTGAACCTATTTCAGATCATCCTCTTGCTAGATTATGTTACAGAGATTAAGACCTGATGAACTAGGAGGCGCTTCAGGTTGAGTACTATATTGTGCTTCTTCCTTGTAATAAACTTGAGATTTTTCTTTGTCAGTAGGATATATAAATAATGGTGAATCGTCCATTGGATGGATTTGAAGATTTATCTCCAAGGAAGTGTAAGTAGGATAGTGCACAGATCAAATAGACTTGGGCCATGTTTAGTTTACGGATTTAAGGAATCGGGAAAGGAAAGTTGTTTCGTTCCTTTGTTTGGTAGCCACAAATTTGGGAACTATTTTTCTGACAGAGAGGAAAATAGTGGAGAAGATGGTTCCTCTCAGAACCCATGGGATTAATTTTCCTTTCTCCTCTCCCAACATTTATTACAAATATTTAGGACGACAATAACCTACTTAAATGTGTTATTGCCTCTTTTACACATTACTTTTAGATTTCCATGATGTTATTTTTATTTTAATGCAAGGATATTATTCGAACATTGATAAAATTTTTCCTTCCTTTCCTGCACCAACCAAATAGTGGAAGGAAAATCAAATGGTCTTTCTTGAATTCTTTTCTTATTTTACCAAACAGAGGAAAGAAAACCTGACACGAATTCTAATTTCTCATCCCCATGGGAAAGACAAGGAAACTTTCGAGAACCAAACGAGGTATGTAGTAATTGGACATTGGGCTCTCTCTACACAACTCAACTCTAAGAAGATAATAAAAGAGAGTTCCTTTTCATATCTGAACCTACGTTTCATGTGTGCTACGTGTTTGTGTTCTCTCAGTTAAATATCACATTACCTTCAAACTGATGCTGTGAGAGCTAAGCTTCGAGATAGATTAGATTCATATGCCATTTTTTGGAAGTTGAGATATTATCTGGGTGTTCAATCAATTAGCATTCATATGTTTATACGATTTTCTCGTGCTTAGAAACACTCATTTGATAATAGTAAAATGCCACCACCAAGGGGGTGGTCTAGTGTCCACTAGTAAGGGAGGGAGGAGTGAGTATGGGTTCGAATTTCAGTCTGGACAATAATTAAATGGGAGAGGGTCTTGATGCTAGTAGCCGAGGACATTGATGGTTACTAATGACGGGCCTTATCTAAAAAAAAAGAAAAAAAAAGATAATAGTAAAATGCATACTAAGAAGGCCCGTACAAATAATGTCTTCATAAGCTAGTTATCATCAATGAACAGGGAAACAACTTGATTTTACTCGCGAATTTCTAACTAATTGATGCAAATAGGTGCGCCTGCCAGGATTAGACCATTCTGGAAATTTCTAATTTTTGGGTAAATAAGTCGGCAGTCTCTAAATATTAGTAAGAGGTCCCGTTTAGTAGAAAAGATTTCAACGAGAACCTTATCCTAATTGCCGAAGTCATCCTGGATCATCTTTTCAAGCATTTTCATAAAAGATAATGAATGCCGGCAGTAGCATATGCGCGAATGACATATGAGGAAGTGGCAAAGTTGGTTGTTTTATTTCTTCATGATTGTACGGATTTCTGACATCCGTATTTCATTCCTATCATCACAGTGGAGAGAATAGGCAAGGTAAGGTGATGCAGAACTAGTAAGGAAGTACTGAAGCAATTAGAACTTTGTTGCAATGTTAATCACCCAGTACATTAACCACGGACAGAATTAAGTCCTTCGAGATATTATCTTGCTTTTTAACATTTCCAATGATGAAGAAAGGCATGAAAGAGTATAGTAGAATGTCAGTCAACAGGACATCAGCCTAGTCAAAGTCATTATGTAAGTGTAAGTCTCAAAGTACCAAAAGTGGAGCTCTGGCACTAATCGTGATGGACGTGATGTAATGAAGAGCTACAAAGTCTAGCGGTGACTGAAGGTATACTAATCAGCAAGAGGATTCATGAAAAAGGTTAATATTTCTGTTGGAATAATTTAAATGCTTAACCCTTCACCCACACTACAACTTTGAAGTTTTGGTATACTATTAGGGACTTTAACATGGTATAAAAACAGCATACAAATCTCCTCTGTTATGCATTTTAAGTAAGTTTTATGAAAAAATAATAGCACTGCGTGAATCCAGCTCTCTACCCATAAAATTGGCATTCTGAGATGTCGTGGAATAATAATATAAATATTTAACACCCAACCCTCACCACAACTCTAGAGCTTTTGCAATTTCGAATCAACTTTGTTTAATATCTGTTTTGCCTTTGTTGGAGTAATCTGAAATAAATAAGGAAAAAGTAAATTCTGAAGTCAGTGCCCTCGGAGAAGAGAAAAAGAAGACACATGAAATATGCCTAAGATAGAGATGAAAGTCTGTTAGGTTACGAGCAAGTGAAGTAAAAGTGGTGAAAGTGTTGGAGTCCGTTTGGATAGGCTTTCTGAAATTTTGTTCTGAAAACAGTTTTCTGAAAGTAAATTATAAAGTTGTTTTCTGATTATAGAAATTTTGGCTTTGCGTTTGGTTAAAATTGAATATTTTGTTTGGTAAAATATTTTAGAAAGTAATTTTTATAATTGTATCAACACTGTTCGTGTACAACTGTGCCCCTCACAAAACTGTCCGTGTCTAATTGTGTCCGAGTTTCCTCCCAAAAAATTGTGTACAGAGGCATATTTCGTGTCCAATCCACACAATCAATTCTTTCCATGTCGTGTCCAGTCCAAATTTTCGACACTGTTACTACAACAATGGCAGCAAGCACAGCCAGAGGCCTAGGCCTAGGCCTCGGCTTCTCCACACCAAGCTTCCTACCGAACCCGACGATCAAGAAGAAGAAGAAGCTGCGTCTTCTGCCACTAACGAGAGCAACGCCGCCGTCGGCGGAGACATTGACGAGCATGCTCTCCCACGGCCTCTTCGCGACGTTCTGGGACATGTTCGTGCTCGCGTTTCTTGACAGGTTGTTGCGTCCGTCTTACCGGAAGGACTAGTTCCGCCTCTCCACTCTTGTGCCGGTGGACGCGATGACCTTCCCCAAAGACTTCGTCGGCTCTCCCTCACCGCCGGATTCGGCAGACATCAACTAGGACCACCGCCCTCGCCATCGGTTCTGGTGTCGTCTTCTTATTCGGAGCCCTGGGAGGAGGAGGGTTCCGCCCTCGCCATAGGTTCCGCCTCGCCATCGGCTCCGCCCTCAACATTCATGGCGGAGGATACTACGTTGGAGGGGACGAGGTCACGAAGTCGTCGACGTCAGAGAGGGCAAGGCCCTCCCGTTCCTGGTGCGGGACGTCGAAGCTGCGACGCGGCCAATGATTGCGAGGAGGGCATCGACGCGGAGCGGGAGATGTTGGGGGAGCTCCATGGCAAGGAGGGCGTCATTTCTGGCACTTCTCTAGGGTTAGAGTTTCGGTGACGAGGGGATAGGGGTTCAGAGCTGGGGAAGGGGTTCTTCATTTCTGGAGAGAGGGAGAGAGAGAGAGAGTTGGGGAAGGGGGGGGGAGTGGGACCCATGCTGCTGTGATAAATTTTTTGCGAAATGACTTCCTCAAAGCATGTTTCAACTACGTTGGAAAAGCTGAGTTTAAACGGTTGATCTCTCAAAAAGAATTCCGAAACTTGTTTGTGATCTGTGTTGACTCCAAACACAATTTAACCCCACTTTGACTTTTAAACTCAGAAAACTGAGTTTAAAAGGCCATCCAAACAGGCCCTTACTTTTTTGCTACACTTTCACCACTTTTGTTGTTTGGTTACAAGAAAGTGAAGTTTGATTTTCACGTTTGGATGTGACATAAAGATAAAGTGAGTGTTGCCCGCTTAAAAACACGGATCTCATGTCCTCACTTTCAAGCTTGATGTGGGATGAAAGTGGAATTAAATAAATTTTCTATTCAATTTTCATTATGTGAAAAGTGGACAAAGCTACACTTTTAAGTCATTCCACTTGCACACTACCAAATAGATAAAGTGGTAGAACTAACACTTCCATGAGAACAAATACTTTGTTACCAAACATGATAATTCAAAAACTCACTTAAAAAAAAGTGGACTTTTATGTAGTCACTTTTTGCACTTCAGTCCACTTGCTTGCAACCAAACACACCCTATGTTCGGGTTTGTCTATCAATTCACCATAATCTATCAGTAAAGTTTTGTGGATCAAGAATCAAGTTGTTTGAAGTATCTTTGCACATGCATCAGGTTGTTCCAAATGGGTGACCTTTAAGCCAATTTAGAAACTATTGACCCTCCAATAAATTTTGAGGTGACCACCAAGGGGATGGTCCAGTGGTAACACTGGTAAGGGAGGGACGGAGTGGGCGTGGGTTTGAATCGTGCAAAATAAAAATGAGAATGGAAGGGGTTCCTGGTGCTAGTAGTTCAGATGGGGACGGTCATTAATGACCGGCTTATCTAAAGAAGAAGAAGTGTTCAGACCATCTAAATTTTGTTCTACATAGCATGTAGATCACGAGGGATGATTAGTGACTATATTGTCTTCAATATACCCTTCTTTTTAAAAGTTATGTTTTCACTGATGTCATCTTACCAAATTTTATGGGGGTGAAATTTTATGATGGACTTCTATATTTCTTGCCTGCTGTACTAGAGCATGTAGTTCATCAGTTTGTATACTCTTAGATATCATTCTGATTTAAATATTCTGTTTTACTATAGCGATGCCATCTCACCAAATTGTACATCTAGATATTTTATGGTCTAATTATGTATAGCAATCCTACCGATACTTGAGGAGGCCTTTGATATTACTATACTATTTCTTGCCTTCAGATTGAGAAAAGAAGAAAAGAAGAAGAAAGGATGGCTATTGAAGCAAAGGAGGTTGTAATGCACATTGGAAAAGGCCTGCTATTTTCCATTAAAACCTGTTACAGAACTGCTCGTCGTCATCCTTTAGCTTCAATTATGGTTTTTCTGTTGCTTATACTATATAGAACATTTCCTTCTCTATTTGCTTTTCTCGTTACTTCCTCCCCTGTGATTTTCTGCACTGCTCTTCTTCTTGGAACTCTTCTAAGTTACGGCACACCAAATATCCCTCACATTGAAGAAGAGAAAAATAATACACAGGAAATATCTTCCCTGCAAGTTGGGAGTGCAGTGGATGATCTTGTTACGAAGAAAGATGAGACATTTACAGTTGAAACTCATTTGGAAACTAGTAGACAGGTGGATGAGAGGACTGTAGAAGAGGCAGCTCTGGGTGAAGCAAGTACTAGTGCTGGTAATGAGGCTGTGAGGGATGTGCCTTTCACCATGATTCATGACTTGGGTTATCATGAGGACGAAACTTCGTTACCTGCGTTCTTTGCTGTCAATGAAGACACGAAAGAAAGAAACAGTGAGAAAGCAGTAGCTGAAGAAAGAGAAGTTTGTGATCCTGGGCTTGCCGAGAAAGGAGAATTTCCTTTAGAAAAACACCCTGAAGGTGGACCGAGTGAAGATGTTGGTGATCTTGGACTTACTGTGCAGATTGCTAATCCAGCACCTGAAAATCTTTTTGATTCTTCTTTGGGTTCTCCTTGGCAGCCGATTGATATCCATGGAGAAGCTTCTGATTCTGATTCAGACAGTTCAGGCAGTTCCTCTCCTGATGCTTCTATGGCTGATATCATTCCAATGCTTGATGAACTTCATCCACTGTTGAACTCTGGACATCCTCAAGCTACTACGAGAGCCACTGGCTTCTCAGATTCTGCTTCCAGTGGGTCCTCTCAGGATGATGAATCAGATGACGGTGGTGCAGAGGAAGAAATTGAGAGCAAAGAGGACAAAGGTAAAGAAGCATTACAGGAGGAGAAACATGACAGTGATGAAGAAGTTGTACCATGGACTGCAGATGATCAGAAGAATGTCATGGATCTTGGGGTTTCTGAACTGGAAAGAAATTGGAGGTTGGAGAGTTTGATTGCAAAACGGAGAGCCAGGAAACTTCAGAGGTTTGTAACTGAGAAGAACCTTATTGATCTTGATAGTTTCTATGCCACTCCAATGCCATCCATATCTGCACCACGAAGCAATCCATTTGATCATTCCAATGACTCCTTTCCTGGTTCGGCTCCTTCTGTTCTGCAACCAAGACATAACCCTTTTGATCTTCCTTATGATCAAGTAGAAAAACCTACCAACCTCTCGAGGGAGTATTTGAGCCATCATGATTTTGTCTCATCTCCACAAGGGGATATGTTTTCTGGAACAAATGAGAACTCCACTATGGGACCTTCGTATTCAAGTGATCTCCATGAAGAAAGTGACAATTCTAAGTTAAAGACATATTCTGTTACAGAGAGGATGGATTCCGAGGAGACTGAATATACTGCCTTTCAGACACAATTAAGTGAAGAGACTGATATGAAGTTCAGTTCTTTTTCTGAGTCAAACAAGGTTTCATCTGTTACAGGCCAGGAGGATTACAACGAACAGCTGCTTGAACTACAAGTGCATCAGGAGAGTCATCTGTTACCTCCTGCCAATATTGGTAATGAGCATTTTAAACAAAAGAGTAAATCCTTTGAGGAAGTTGATTCAGTTGACGGGGAAAATGAAAAGAGCAAAGCGAGTGTTGGTGATGATCATGCCATTAACTTGAATACTTCCATAGTCGTTGAAGAAACATGTCAACCTGCTGATTCTTTTAGTGTCGTTGAAGAAGAAATTGGAGAAGCAGCAGCTAATTTGCCTCTTTCAGATGCTGTGAAGCATGAAGCCATTGAACATAAATATGAGGACTCTAACTCCTCATCATTGGAAGATAATGAGAAGAGTTCAGGAATGGGCACTAATGAAGAATCGGCTAGTCTGGAGCAGACATTGAATGATTTTTTGCAATCAGATAGGGTCATTGACATACCAGGTGCGCACCCTCTTTATAATTCTAGCCCATCTCTCTCTAACACTTCGATACTGGTTGAAACTTTGCTTTATGAAGGTTAGACAAGTTCCAATTTATCTCTTCACCATCATCATTGAGTATATTCTATCAATGTGACACTTCATAAAGATTTGTTTCGTGCAGGCAAGGAGGACAGAATCTCTAGTTCTTTATCATCTGATGGGCAAGTATATTTCTCGGAAATGGTGTCACAACCAAAGTCACTCGAGAAGGATCCATCTTTCAAAGACAGAGATTACGTAGAGGTTAATGGAAGCGTAGGGGAAGAGTTGGCATCTCGTCCACTCTGTATAGCATCATCAAGTGTATCTTCTCTAAATGAAGCTGAATCAGCATTGAGGGAAATAACAGAAATCAAGGAGAATGATTCTATGCAGACTGAAGTGTCAAAAGTTAGTGAAGATGTTCCAGAGTCGGCAGCAGGGGGGGCCATGCTTTCCTCCAGCTTTTCATCTGTTGATTCTGAGTCGGATGACGTTCATCCAATTGATGTGGATAAGAGCACTCGATCTGAAGGAGATAACATTATGGATGTACCTCCACCAAGAGAAGAATCTGTGATTCATCCATCATCTGAAGCTGCTCTTGAAGACTCACAGGTCACCATTTTGGACCTGCCTTCAATTCCTGCATACGACTTTAAATTTGAAGATGTGGGTGAGATGACGACTAAGCCTGCTGTGGTTCGTTTATATGATGCTGAACAACAGCCATCTTCTGATCCAAAATCTGCTGAGGACATTGGTGGTAATGATGATACACAATATCTAGTTCCAGGGGCAGAGAATAATGATGTTTCAGTGGTGTCTTCCGTAATTCCAACTCATGACTGTGGTGCAACTGGAATTCCCTCACTTGAGCCAACAGAGAACAGGGAGTTCTCAACTTCATCAAAGACGACATCTGAGCTAAATACGGAATGCAGTAATGATTTAATTCACTCGGAAGAAGACCCAACTCCATCGAAGACAACATCTGAGCTAGAGATGGAATCGAATAATGATTTAAGTCATTCAGAAGGAGAAGGTACTGGTGAAATCCAAAGAAAAGGAGAATATCTGGAAATTACAAATAATTCGAGCGAGGACTCTGATGATGAGATTTATGCTGGGGATACAGAAATCAAAGAGATTGATGAAGGCTTACTGTCTGAATTGGATGCAGTTGGTGACTTTCGAGTAGACAGAGAAATTAAATCAGATCAAGGAAGTCCTGATGTGGATTCGCAATTGAAAAGCCACTTTGACAGTCTCGAGGGTTATTCTGCTGAAATGCAAGATTTTCCTTCTCAGGTGCAAGCTTCTGAAGCCAGGCCTATGTCGGACGCCATTACATCTCCTGACATAGCTTCTGAAGATACTATGAGCATCTCAAAGGAGGTAGACCCAGTCATGGACCAACCAGCATTGCTCAAATCTGAAGCCGAGTCTTCTGTTGTGCCATCTCATGAGGACCCTGAAATGACAGTGTATAATCCTAAGCTGCATGTTCTTGAAGCATGCTCCCTTGAAGAACTCGATTCATTTTTCAAGCAACAAAATGAAAGAGCTGTTGGACCTTCTTCTTCAGGCATAAGCTTTGACACTTCTGGAACACCAACCCCTGAAGTTGGGGCAAGCAAATTGGATATTACTGATAAAGACTCGGATATAAAAGAGAGTGATCCACAACTTCATTTTCTAGAAGCGAAGTCTATTGAGGATATCAGTTTGGCACTAAAGCAACTCAGTGAAGTTGAACCATCGGATCAGGATCTACCAGTTGCAGCTAACTTAGGCCCTACGGAAACTGATGTAGACCTGGAGTTTCTCGAAGCAAAGTCTCTTGAAGACATCGATTTGGCCTTCAAACAACTCTCGGAAGGTGGTGTTAAGAACCCGACTCCTGAAGTGATGGAACACAAAGATGGGTTAACTGAAGGCGAAGCGAGCCAGAGGCACTTACAGAGTGAAGTCTTTGAAGTTCAATCAGCAGCTGCAGCTGCAGCTGCAGCTGCAGCAGCAAGTGAAAGACATCTAGAACCCGAACTTAATGAAGTACAACATGCTGAACAGGTGGATTCTAAGGGACTTGTTGACAATATAATGAAGAAAAATGATGAGAAACCAGATGGGACTACAACTGTTGGTGCTGTTTTCGATTCCACTACTCCGATCACTGAGGAAGAGCCGAAAGAAAGTTAAGTCTGTTAAATCTGGCTCAGGCTCAAGTTCATGTTCAAGTTCAAGCTCAAGTGATTCCGAAGGATAGTTTAGGTTTGAGGTGGTTATTTGGTTGGCTCATCTATTAGTTCATTGGAGTGATAGCTTTCTTCTTTTGTCTCACTAACTGGTTTGGGTTTGGATGTGAGGTGTCTGATTTTTGTTAATTATTGTTATTATTATTATTATTTTGGGGCATTTTATGATTGAGTTTTTAGTTTGCCAGATTGTTTATAGGGTGGTATTTTGTTTATTTATTGAAGGTTGTAATATTTGATATGCCTTCTTTGTACATCTTTTGGTTTTGTTAAATGAGTTATTGATAGAACACAGCTTTGTTATTGAGTGTAAAATTATTTGTTGTAATGATTCTGGGAATATTGAAGGTTTTCATATTTGTGAATGCACAGTAAAGTTTTTCCTTGTGACTTCTATATAGTAGTGTGTTATATATGTATCTTGTTATATTTTACTGTTTCTGGAAAATGATTGCTGATTTGAGGATAAATTGATCTTCTATCGATTATCCAATTATATTGTCATTTAATCCTATAATACTTTGTATTAAATTACATACTCATGATCTCCTGAAGAGACTAAAATTGTCAATTGTTATCTGTTGGGAGTTGTTCCTCATTCAATTGTGGTAACTCACCATCTTGAAAATTGGAGAACCCATTGGAACAATGGAAGTCAAATTTTGGTATTGTCAAATGTATGTGTTGGAATTGAGAAAGAGTGTATTGGAACTCTTGAAGCATTATTCACTCACCATCAATTCTCATGCTCTATCCCACTATAAATAGAGGACTTGGCTGCCATTTGAGAATGAGAGTGTGATAAATAGAACACAAGAATTCCACTTCATAGTAAGAGAAATCTGTATGGAAGAAAGCTGAAAATTGAGTAATCTTTCTGCGGCAGTAATTTTGTTACCCTTGATCGGATGGTCAGATCAAACCCGATCGAGATGAAATTTTATAGTGTTGTTCCTGACTCGTTGAAGTTCAGATCCAACGGTGGGATTGCAGTTCCGACGGTCAGAAGTCGAGATATTATTTTCAGAATAGGTCCCATGAGTTTGTTCTGATTTTTGTGTATTCCAACTTTGGTTGATGATTGTATGCCTCTAGTTTAGTCCAGAGAAGACCTCTTTTAACCCCATTATTATTGGTGATAGTGGAAGTATCTGGACCTCTCGGTCCCGTGGTTTTTCCCTTTCGATTTGAAGGATTTTTCACGTAAATATCGTGTGTCATTTACATTGCTTATTTTTACTAGCTTGTCTATTTTTATCACACAAGGAGGGAAAGAAGAGATCCATTTTTTCGCTGCTTGTTAAACCCTTTCCCAACAAGTGGTATCAGAGCCACAGTTGGTGGCATAGCTTGTGTGATTAAAAATGGATGAATATGCTAGCGTGTCGGGTATGATTAAATTGACATGCTCAAATTATTGTTTGTGGAAAATGAAAATGGAGGATATCTTGTATTGCAAAGATTTGTATGAGCCTATTACTGAAAAGCAGAAGCCGAAAAAATATAATGATAGTTAGTGGCAGGTTTTGCACCGGAAGTCCATCGGGATGATCTGGCAATACATTGATCATAGTGTCATTCAAGACATCATTGACGAGAAAGATGCTCTAGCTCTTTGGAAGAAGCTCGATTCAACATTTGCTCGGCAAACTGGTGTGAACAAAGCCTCGCTCATGAGAAGATTGGTAAAGCCGCAATACCGAGATGGTCGAAGAGTGGTTGAGCACCTTAATGACTTTCAAGGCCTCACGAACCAGCTCAAAGGAGTCGGCATCATCTTGGATGATGAGGTATTAGCCTTATTGCTTATGAGTTCTCTTCCCGACAGTTGAAAAACTTTTATTCATGTCATTAAGTAATTTCACGCCTAAGCTTTCCATGAAGATTGTGAAAAATAGTATTTTGAACGAGGAAGCTTGACAAAAGGATCTTAGCTCGTCGTCTCATTCAGATGCTCATATTGTCGAGAGTCGTGGAAGGAATAAAGCCCGTGACTCACAACCTCGAGACCGATCTAAAGACAGGGGGAGATCAAGCTCGAGGCCGAGAAAGACTCTGATTTGCTACCATTGCCATAAAGAAGGTCACAAGAAGAGTGAGTGCCGGAAGTTCAAGCGTGACCAGGTTAAGGAGAAGAACGACATAGTCGCCAAATTAGAGCCGAAAGAAGAATGCAATACATCAGCTATTGCAGCCACCGAGGAAGTGTTTCTCATCGGTGATGATGGTTGTTTAAATCTTGCTTGTGAAGAATGTTCGTGGGTTATTGACTCTGGTGCCTCATTCCATCTTACCTCACATCAGAATTACTTCTCGAGTTACACAAATGGTGACTTCGGTCACGTGAGGATGGGAAACGACGGTTACTCAAAAATTGCCGGTATTGGTGATGTATATTTGGAAACTAATACCGGGTGTAGGTTAATCCTACGAGATGTGAGACATGTCCCAGATATTCGGCTCAATCTGATATCTGCTGGGAAGCTCGATGATGAAGGCTACTCGAGCCATTTTGGTGGAGGAAAATGGAAGCTTACCAACGGATCGTTGATCGTGGCTCGAGGTACAAAACAGAGGACCCTGTATGTGATGCAAGCAAAGTTGAAAAGTGGAGAGGTTAATGCGATCGATGAAGACAACTCTGAGCTATGGCACAAGCGGCTCGGATACATGAAAGAAAAGGTTTGAAGATACTCGCACGAAAGGAGTTGCTCCCTAGTATGAAAGATACTTCTCTCAAACCTTGTGTTGATTGCTTAGCTAGTAAGCAACATCGAGTATCATTTCATCGATCCTCTTCCTCGAGAAGGAAACATATTCTCGATATTGTACATACTGATGTTTACTCGATGTCCGATAGATCACTTGGCGGTGCACAATATTTTGTCACCTTTATTGATGACCATTCCAGGAAAGTGTGGGCATTTCTCCTGAAGACTAAAGACCAAGTATTCAAGACATTCAAGAATTTTCATGCCAAGATCGAACGAGAAACTGGCAGGAAGCTTAAAGCTATTCGAGCAGACAATGAAGGAGAATATAGGGGACAATTCGAGGAATACTGTCGAACACATGGTATCAGGCACGAGAAGACCGTGCCAAAGACACTTCAACAAAATGGTGTGGTAGAGAGAATGAATAGAACCATCTCAGAGTGCATCCGAAGTATGCTATCTCACGCAAAGTTGTAAACTCCTTCACCCAAGATAGGTATTTTGTGTATATTTTATATTATTATATTTATTATAGATGTTGAATTTATTTAGAGTATTCTCTTAGTTAATTAGAAAATAATTTTTTTAGTATATTTACTTATATAAATATTTATTTAGAATTATTTTTAGGCTATTTTAGATTATTGAGATTTTTTCATAATTTTTAGTTAATTAAAAACTAGTAACACAAATTTTCTAGGACTTTGAAGAATTTATTTTATGTTCAAACTTAATTAAAAATATTCCATAATTTTATTTTAGGTTCTAAATAGTCAAATATATTTTCTAGAATTTTCTGGAAATTTTCTGAATAGTTTTAGTATTTATTGGGAGTTATTTAGACTAATAACTAATTTTTAGGACTTGTAGAATTTATTGTAAAAGCCCAGGAATATAGAATGGACCCACGTTATTTTCTAGAGTTTATAATATTATTATATATTTTCTGAAATTATTTCAGAATTTTTAGAATAATGTTAGTATTTATTTTTAGTTAAATGGATAAAACTAATGTTTAGAGCTTCTCCTAATTATAGTAGTAAACTTATGAATATAAAATTGTCCCAAATATTTTTCTAGGGTTTATAGGTTCAAAATATATTTTATGTAATTTTTCCAGATTTTTATGATTATTTTTAATATTTATTTGGAGTTATTTAGATTTAAAATAACTTAAATAATATTTTGATAAAGGCAAATCAAAAACAAATATATAACAAAGATCATCCAATCAGATTTTGACACTTGTCAGCCTATAAATATCCATTCAGCCGCAGGTACATCCCTATATATATATATATATATATATATATATATATATTATAACCCTAATTATCCCATTATCTTAGAGAGAGAGATTTTGGAGAATTGTCATCTAGGGTTCCTTCATCTTCCACAAGCCATTGCGCATAGCTCCGGACTCCAAACGAGGCATAGTTTCTTGCGTTAGAAAGATATTGAGGTTAGATTTCTGATTATATAATTTATTTTATGAAATTATGAGTATTAAATTCTAAAAAATTCGTAGAGCACAGCATGTCCAAAAATAGACGTGTTTCAATATTTTCGCGATTCCGAGAGAACCAGGAATCAGAATCATGAACCGTTTAAAGTTTTAGAAAGCTAATGTCGAGATCATTGACATATTTTTTTAACAGAATTTAATTCGAAGTATTTATATACTGTTAATTCTGTAGAACTTCTAGGTTAGAATTTAACCATCGGTGCACAATACAAAATTTGTATGTGCCATAATTCCCAAACGAATTTGAATTCGGATGAGCCGTAAATTCCAGCATATTTTTGACGCTAAAATCTACAGGAAATCATGCATGAAAGTTGAGTTTGTGTCGGTTGACTTTTTGGTCAACAGATCGTCTCGATTTGCGTGCCATGAGTCTCGAGTTGATAAAATTCAGTTTCTTTGGACAAAATTTAGGAATTAACATAAAAAAATAGAATAATAAGATTAAAATAGAATTTTAGAGTAATTATTTCAGAATTAAATAAATTAAAATAAATTATCTTTTGACGTGATAAATTTGTAATACATAGGCTATTTGGACTGTGACTTGGACTCTGATTCATACCAGCAGCAGGACCCCAGGCAAGATACCTTGCCAAATTGCTTACAGTATTTAACATGCTTAATATATTTCTGTATATTTATTTCAATTATGTTTATTTATTGTATGTGTAGTTCCTTTCAGTCATTACTATATATTAGATATGTTGACACACACTTGACACTTAGTATCATAGAGGACAATCAGTAGGCGTATGGGCTTTTAACCACTCTGGTAAACCATAGTCTCTAGCACGCACTATGGTGGTCGTGTCCGATGGTCGCTACCCGAGAGGTATGTCGATTGATGGAGTCCGAGGGTCGCTACCCCAGAGGTATGTCGGCTGATGATGTCCACTGACGAGCGTGAGGTTGTGAGGATTAGATCGAGTAGCCTACCCTTGCCCATACGTCGAAAAGTTGTCCTCATTTGCATTCATATAGATTGTCCTGTACAGCGTACTTATCTATTTTCAAATATGATGCATGTTTACTGTATTCAAATTGGCTCGTATTTTCTATATCTTGTTACGTCCCTCTGAGGACCTGGTCCTCTGCCAGGTGTATCTGTTCTTGAGTAATTGCAGGAGCGCAGATTTGGATGATTACTTGTGTTGCGAGGATGTCTTCTCTTCGAGCCCATGGTCGTTAGCTGGTATTCCTATTTGTATTTGTTGTGTTGTACTTTTTCATTCGAGTTGGTAGTGGATTTGTTTCCATCCAACTATCATCCTTAGATACTTATGTTGAGATCTAGTTATATAGATACTGGTTATTCATTTATATTAATTTTCTGTGGATGAGATTTAGATTGTACCCTATGACTTGTGACATATGTTTATACCACTTGTGGATTGATTTTCATATTACAGCGTACGTGTGGATTTTAGTTTCCATATATTGGAGTTGCCATATCCATGCGGCTGGCATGCTTACGTGTTCCTAGTCCTACGTATTTTGGGACTGGGACGTGACATATTTTTGTGGTGGCCCATGCAGGTCGAGAGCATATTGTCTCGGTTACGTTACTGTACCGAACAAGCTTGCACCTAGGACTAGAGTATAGGATCTCATCCACAATTGACTATGACTCATCTTTCTTCTAATCTATTCTATTTGAATAATTGCATCCTGCTTGATTCATGTACTCTCATAATAGTTCTTTTAGTATAGTCTCTCCTAGAATATAGAAGTTCTTGTTGTTAGATGATAAGTAGGGTAACCTTCCTATTAAGAGTACAACTAGAGTGCTGACACACCACTAAGTTTAGGATGTCTAGTGAACCTAGAATTCCTTATCTCTAGAATTGGTTTACCATTACCCCCTGATGTGTTATGAGGACTTGAGAGTAGTATAGACACTACTAGATTTAGTTAGAAGTTTACCATTATGGTTGCCCCTAGCATTGAGAAACCAATAGAAAACCAAAGTGAATATTAGGACTGAACCTAACCCACGCCGTTAGATGAGTATTGGAGAACCATAAATTTAGATTCTTGTCTTGAGATAAGCAGACAGTACCTTAGAAAGCCAAGAGCAATGCATAGAATATTTTCCTAATCATACCTCAAACACAGAGACTAGCATACCCCTTTCCCTTGGAAAACCATGATGCTATCTAGAGCCCCTCTATTTTCATATATTGTTCCCCTGTGACCTTAACGTTCGCTAATTGTGCGACGACCAAAAATTACGTTCTTCTTTTCTTTATCTTTCAACTCGTGCCACCTGACACTTCTGATAGTAGGCCAAGTAATTTATTTCTTTGTTAAGGACACATAGTTTGCTAGGATTATAGTTGTAATCTTGAATTTTAAAATTGTGTGCTTAGTAGTTAGAACTTGATAGTTAAGTTATTCTTGTAGATTTAGACCTGGTGCTTATCCCTTAGTTTTAAATTACGTAACTTGTACCACACCTCAATACGAGTTATATTCCCTTTCCCTTGAGGCCAGTAACTGTTCCATTCTTACTATTGACACTTGCACTATGACTAAGAGTTAAGACGACCATGACCTATGTAATATAAGAGGATACCCTAACAAGTACCAAGACCCCTTCTCGAAGACCTTAACAGGAGCTTCTATGGTACCCTTAAGACTGTCACAGTATTAGTTTATTGTTTTAAGTTGGGTAGTATACCTCACAACCTAGTATCACATAGTCTTTTGACCTATTATTGAAGTATGATTGAACAACATTAATTGTATACTAGCATAAGACGACAGTGGTTATTCAGACAATAGAAGTTAGAGGTCCTTGCCCATATTTGGTCGACTAGCGACATAGACAAGGAGGTTGTATGATAACTGTAGGGATTGTAGAGTCTTTTATTATTGTTGCTTAGTTGTTTTGTTTTGTGAACTTGAATTAATTTTTACCTCCTTTCATCATCATCTAGCGTACTTATATTTGCTGCACTACCTTGACTTATGCTGCTATTATAGTCTAATTTTGCAAGCTTACTCTTTTATCGAGCTTGATCATGAGATATGTATTATTGGGGACGCCTACTAATACATTTCAGAATCAGTGTATTAAGGTCTAGCTAACCTTAGTGCGCTTGATTCGCCCTTCGTAATACTACTTTACGTGGATTAAGATATGTAGTGATTGGTAGACGAATATACTTGCCCCTAGATATGTCTGAGCGGATCGTATAGGTTACATAACTGTACTAATACGAGCATGCGAACAAAGAATTACCAAAATAGGATTTCAATCCACAACTGCTTTGACAATTCCCATTTGAATTCCTTAAACTCCTTGATCCCGATACTTCTATTCTATTACCTCACCCTTGAACTCTTTATTATTGGTCTTCGTCTTCCCTTATTTCGGAAAGACGAAACCTCGTGCTTGGTATAAGTTTAATACACAGAGAGTACTAGATATACCCCGTAGGCCGATCACATACTTGAGGATTATTCTTTTGTAATTAAGGACATATGATATATGATATAATCGGCGTTGAAGTTTTGAGAATTGAATGACATGAGTAAATAAATTAAGAAATATTTTTCTTAAAGTATATAGCCTTCTGTGTTAGATGGGTAAATTCTAAGTTGGGTAGCAGTGCATTGGCAACTTGAGAGGAATTTCTTTTAGATTGTGATCAAGTAAGATTAGATTAGGAGATTCAAGTCATTTTAATTTTAAGAAATTTTAAAAGAAGGATTAAGATAATGAGGATTTAACGAATTTTAAAATCTTGATATTGCGGACCAAATATTTATACTTTGAGCACATGATTTAAATTTTGAATATTGATGGATGAATCATCGATTTAAATTTTGAGGATAAATATAGAATTTTAGACTTGAACAATTGGTGAATTAGATTTAAATTTTATAATTTGATGATTTGAATTAAAAGTTTAATTTTGATTGTTGGGTCACCTATTTGAAATATTGAGGATGTAAATTGAGTTTAAATATTTGAAGAGTACAAAATTCTTAATTTGAGAATAGGAATAAGATTTGATTAGAATTGTTTATTATTCAAAGTCTAGAGGAGATTATGATAGTTGGAAATGGTGATATAAATTTTGATGTGGGATGTCATATAGACTTGAGTTAGATTTGAATGTTGATTATTAAAAAAAATCGAGAAGAGATTACGACAGGTCGAATTTTGATTTAAATAGTGGTTATCTTAATTTTGAAGTGATCGCGATAGATTTGAATAGATTTTGTTATTTAAATTTTTGGAAGAGATTGCGATTGACGTACTGTAAACCCCCTGATTTTTCAAAATTTTCAAAACTGGATTTTTCACAATTTTTTGGAATTTTCTGGGAATTTTCTGTAATTTAAAAACAGGGTTTTAATTATTAAATAATTTTTAATTGATAAAAAATAGTATTAAAATATTATAAAAATAATATTTTTGGGTGTATAATGAAAAACTGGACTTAGGGTAATTTTTCTAGAATTTATTGGGCCCCGAACATATTTTAAAACACCTAAAATCTAATTATTTAATTATTTATTAAATTATTTACTGATTTTTAATATTATTATTATTTTTATTAAATCGGCCCAGCCCGCGGCCCACTGGACCCGGCCCACCGGGCCCAGCCCCACCGGGCCCAGTACCCGCCCTAGCGGGTCGGGTCGGATCCGCCGCCCGACCCGCTACCCGACCCGGCCACCCGTCCCTGACCGCGTCCCCTCCCCCGCGTCCACCGCCGCTCCGGCCGCTCCGCCCGGCCACGCCACCCTCGCCTCCGCCTTCTCCGCCACTCCTCCGCCTCTCTCGGCCCCCCAGCCCCTCGTCCCGCCTACAAAACCCCCTCGCTCTCCTCCTCCGGCTACCCCCAAACCCTAGCCACCGCTGCCATCGCCGCCAGCCGCCTCGCCGCGTCCAGCCGCCCCGCCACGACGCCACCACCGCCGCCCATCCCTCTCCCCCGGCCTCCTCCTTCCTCCCCTCCTCTCCACCGTCGACCTCCGCCCCGACAGCACCCAGCAACAGCAGCAGCGGCCGCAGCAGCGCCTCCGGCCGCCCTGCGCCACCTCAGCGCACCGCCGCGCTGTCCCCGCCACCCTCCGCCTCAGCCCGGCCGCCGTCTCCGCCGCATAGCCGCCGGAGTTCAGCCCTAACCCTAATTTTCCTGTATCCGACACGTGTCGGACCCGATTCAAACCCCGGTTTTCGGGTCCCGTTCAGGTGCGTGTATCTCTCTCCTCGTAGCTCTGATTTCGATTCCGTAAATTACGTTGCGAAGCCTGTATGACCCTCTCGGTGTCCGGGCAAACTGCTCGGGGCATCGCGTCCTGTGGTGATCGCACACCTCGATCCAAAAACAGGAAAAACAATGACCCGATTCACCCCGGAACTGGGTACGCCCCGCCAAACGGGACGACTTAGTCGCGCGCGGTCTTCACAGATACGTTCGCGTCGTTGATACGGACGTGTGGGATTTCACAGAAGTTGATTCGGGTGTGCGTGCACACCGGGATCAACGCGTATCCGCGGACAACGCCCCGTATCCGACTTTTTGGCATTTCGCCCTAACTTTGTGTACACAAGTTGGATTGAAACGAAACTTGCGCCATCAGACTCGTAGCTATATGCTGGTCCTGTGACCCAAGTTTGGTTCGATTCTGAGAACGTTGACAGAATCGCGTGTCATGGGCCCCACAGGCCCCGCTCGACGGGCGATTTTATGATCGGCTCATCGGAATCCAATTCTGGAAGTTCCGTTGGGTTCGTATCATCGTTCCTGACCTGTTGACACTAAGTTTGGTAAATTTGGAGACCTTTGACCCTGACACATTTTTCGGTGCAAAGCGGGCCCACATGTGGACCCCGTTTTGACCCAAAATTGTCATTTTTGCCCTTGTCTCTAAATTGGACTCAAGGACAGGCGTTTCTAGCTGATTGATATTTTATGGATCTGATGGTGATGTTTGTTTCAGCAACCGGAGTACCGTCTGCAATTCCAACTGAAGTCAGAGCCGCAATTGAAACCAGAACCACAGGCAAGTGTACCTCGCCAAAACTTGCAGTCTTTGCTAAATATTCCTTGGCTTAGTTATACATCAGAGGGCAAGTATACCTTGCCAACTTTACAGTCTTATTGCATATTTTCTTGTTTATTTATAACTGTTGTATATGCTTAACCTAGGACCGTGCGGCGTACTTAGCGTCCGATTATCAGTCGGGTGCCAACCCCGTACGCGGTGTTGGATACGTCACCTAGAGATGGACATTTCGGACCCTTTGCTTTCTCGTACTTGTCTTATCAAGTACATTATAACCCGGGACACTTGACACTATTCATGGACAGGATCTTTCTGAGATATTCGTGGTGATTCTGTATAGGATACAGGACTTGACATTGACATTATATTCCTAGATGCTATATGACTTGTTGCATTAGATATGATCTTACGTGACATGGACATGGGGCCACATGGACATGAGACGTATGATTACATTGGATGGGGAGAGACACACAGGCTACAGGTTGATTTTATATCATTCCGGCGTCTCAGTCTTCCGCTGAGCTAGACGACCACATGATATCACTGCTACCGGCTCCCCGACACAGAGCTTGTAGTGGTTTCAGCCTGAGCTCTAGTGCTGCTCTCATCTTGCATATCACTTAGCTGGTTATTTAGTGTTTCCCTATTGTACCATTTATTGCTGGAGAGACACACAGGCTACAGGTTGACTATATAATGCCGGCGTCTCAGTCTCTCTCCGAGCTAGACAACTACATGATATTACTACTACCGGCTCCTCGACACAGAGCTTGTAGTGGTCTCAGCCTGAGTACTCGTGATGTTCTCACCTGTATTTCACATAGATGGTTACATATTTACCCTGTTTATTTTATTGACTATTTTACTGCATTAGTATGACTTGTATTTTCTGTACCTTGCTGTCCCCTGAGGACCTGGATCCGGATTATGTCCCCAGGTATAGCCGAAGAGATCCATCCAGAGATATACCGTACAGGAGCACTTCCAGGAGCTGTACCAGGACCTGAGGACGAGATCGCACCAGAGGACTTCTCCTGAGCATTGGCTGTATATAGTTAGTTATTTCTGTTTCTATCTCCAGTTCCTTTATTTCCTGTCTATTTGATTTGATGTATCAGACTTGATCTCGGATTGTTCACCGAGACACTTTTATTGAGATTTGATAGTTATTTCTATTTGCATTACTCTGGCATTTATCTGTGATTATCTGTTGTGGATGAGATTAGAATAACCTGTGACTTGTAACAATTATTCTAATTCCTGTTAGACTACAGCTTAAGCATGCCCTGATGGATCCATTAAATTGGGTTGTCCATCGGTGCGTGCTGCTGGCCATTGCCACGTGTCCAGTCCCTCAGCATTTTGGGACTGGGGCGTGACACGTACCTTATGTACGAATGTGAAGGATTTAACAAATTATGCCTTATTTTAATTTCGAGGACAAAATTGTTTTAAGTTTGGTAGATTGTAAACTCCCTCACCCAAGATAGGTATTTTGTGTATATTTTATATTATTATATTTATTATAGATGTTGAATTTATTTAGAGTATTCTCTTAGTTAATTAGAAAATAAATTTTTTTAGTATATTTACTTATATAAATATTTATTTAGAATTATTTTTAGGCTATTTTAGATTATTGAGATTTTTTCATAATTTTTAGTTAATTAAAAACTAGTAACACAAATTTTCTAGGACTTTGAAAAATTTATTTTATATTCAAACTTAATTAAAAATATTCTATAATTTTATTTTAGGTTCTAAATAGTCAAATATATTTTCTAGAATTTTCTGGGAATTTTCTGAATACTTTTAGTATTTATTGGGAGTTATTTAGACTAATAACTAATTTTTAGGACTTGTAGAATTTATTGTGCAAGCCCAGAAATATAGAATAGACCCACGTTATTTTCTAGGATTTATAATATTATTATATATTTTCTAGAATTATTTCAGAATTTTTGGAATAATGTTAGTATTTATTTTTAGTTAAATGGATAAAACTAATGTTTAGAGCTTCTCCTAATTATAGTAGTAAACTTATGAATATAAAATTATCCCAAATATTTTTCTAGGGTTTATAGGTTCAAAACATATTTTATGTAATTTTTCTAGATTTTTATGATTATTTTTAATATTTATTTGGAGTTATTTAGATTTAAAATGACTTAAATAATATTTTGATAAAGGCAAATCAAAAACAAATAATATAACAAAGACCATCCAATCAGATTTTGACACGTGTCAGCCTATAAATATCCATTCAGCCGCAGGTACATCTCTCTCTCTCTCTCTCTCTCTCTCTCTCTCTATATATATATATATATATATATATATATATATATATATATATATATATATATATTATTATTATTATTATAACCCTAATTATCCTATTATCTTAGAGAGAGAGATTTTGGAGAATTGTCATCTAGGGTTCCTTCATCTTCCACAAGCCATTGCGCATAGTTCCGGACTCCAAACGAGGCCTAGTTTCTTGCGTTAGAAAGATATTGAGGTTAGATTTCTGATTATATAATTTATTTTACGAAATTATGAGTATTAAATCTGAAAAATTCGTAGAGCACAGCATGTCCGAAAATAGACGTATTTCAATATTTTCACGATTCCGAGAGAACCAGGAATCAGAATTATGAACCGTTTAAAGTTTTGGAAAGCTAATGTCGAGATCATTGACATATGTTTTTCCCAGAATTTAATTCGAAGTATTTGTATACTGTTAATTCTGTAGAACTTCTAGGTTAGAATTTAATCATCGGTGCACAATACAAAATTGTATGTGCCATAATTCCCAAACGAATTTGAATTCGGATGAGCCGTAAATTCCAGCATATTTTTGACGCTGAAATCTACAGGAAATCATGCATGAAAGTTGAGTTTGTGTCGGTTGACTTTTTGGTCAACAGATCGTCTCGATTTGCGTGTCATGAGTCTCGAGTTGATAAAATTCAGTTTCTTTGGACAAAATTTAGGAATTAACATAAAAAATCAGAATAATAAGATTAAAATAGGATTTTAGAGTAATTATTCCAGAATTAAATAAATTAAAATAAATTATCTTTTGACGTGATAAATTTGTAATACATAGGCTATTTGGACTGTGACTTGGACTCTGATTCATACCAGCAGCAGGACCCCAGGCAAGATACCTTGCCAAATTGCTTACAGTATTTTACATGTTTAGTATATTTTTGTATATTTATTTTAATTATGTTTATTTATTGCATGTGTAGTTCCTTTCAGTCATTACTATATATTAGATATGTTGACACACACTTGACACTTAGTATCATAGAGGACAATCAGTAGGCGTATGGGCTTTTAACCACTCTGGTAAACCATAGTCTCTAGCACGCACTATGGTGGTCGTGTCCGATGGTCGCTACCTGTCACGACCCGCACCCGGAAAATCGGGCATGAGTCGTGGGTACGTCCAGCCTACGCCGCAGAATCGGCGGTAGAACGCTGTCTAGGTCAACTATCTAGATAAAATTTTACACAAAAATTGGCCATGGCCTCTCCAAAAGGAGGGCAACCACACAATCAATATATAAACCTGTCAAGATCTCAACTCCAAACGGAGGAGCAATATCAAATGATAATCTCAAGTACTCAATCACGAATCTAAGCACGATAAGATAACAAAGAAGACTAACGGCTATAAAGTCTAACCAACAACAACTACTACAACAACCACAACATCCATAATAATAATACATCATCCAAATCATCCAAAATAATATACAATACAAGGTCTCAATCCAAAACCGGAGACAAATTCGGTGTTAAAGCTAATAAAACAACAACAAGGTCCTAGTGATCCCGGCTACCAACCCGAAAATCACTCCTAAACTAGAGGGTCCCTGTCTGCACCATCGACAGGCTCAGGTCCATAAAACGTCGGACACCACTCCTCCGGATACTCTGAAAAATATGTCCAGTCAGGACTGGAGCAAGTACATCTCTAACAGCAGTTCTATTTAAATGATAAAAACTATAAAACAGTTATAGCAAGTAGCAAGAATAATGAAATAAAGTATGGAACAAGAAATATACATATGTCACTGGTGCATAAGGTAAAGATGCATGAATATCAGAGCAAAATAGTAATAACTGCAAGATACAGGAAATCTAAGCTAAGATCAAGTCCGTGCACATGAACGTGTAGTGAGTCCTGCATGAAAAACATGTAGTGAGTCAAGTCCATAAACATGTAAGTGAGACAAGTCAAGAAATGCATGAGAGTCCAGACTATAAAGAATGAACTCGGTGTCTTTGAAATACTTGTTTCGACATGTAAACGGCTAGGGGTAAGTACGGCTCACCGCGCACTGGGTGCGCGGCTGCTATCATTCCAAATTAGACCAGAGGGAGTGATTCCTGATGATGCCAGATAGGAATGTTTACATGTCTACTCGAGTATTTCCCCGCCCCGACTAATACAAGTGGATCCAAGACCCGACACGCAAATCAAGATGAGTCCAGCCTGAACATGAATGATGCCTGTAGTGATGCCAGTAGTGATTCCAGAATAGAGGCCAGAAACATAAAATGTACGTGTCGCAAGTAAATGAATCCAGAAATACCAGTCAGTGTCTCGTGTTGTGCCAGAATAATCAGATGATACTATACTAGAAGCTGAATCATAATAATCATCAGATAATGAAAACTATCAGAGAATGTACTCGCCTGACGTCCTGAGCAACTGGCGATCCGAACTGGTGTCGCAAGGACCTAATACGAAAAGCAAGGTTAAACAGGGTTCTAATGAGTTAAACAGATATAAAATAACTAAAAATAGGCTTCTAGGGTCGTTCTAGGTCAAACGGGTCAAACCGGTGAAATCTGGGTCAAAAAGTCAACTCTGGGTCCAAAAAGTCAACTCTAGGTCAAAACTAGGTCAAAAATTGACTTTGGCGGTCAACCGAGCCAACTACGGTCAAGTCTGGGTCAAACTAGGGTGCTCCTGAAATTTTAGGTCAAACCGAGGTCATTAAGCTAGAAAACTCACAAACTCGCCTCCTTGAGATACCGGGATACCCTCGGTATCCCATACCTCAACCTACGCCATATACCCCGTCTATACCCTCTAAAACCTATGCTAGCACGCGTAAATATATACACATAAGCATATAAAAATCACTCCAATATTATTTCTAGGCTATTGCTCAAAAACCCCGCTCGAAACCCAATACCTCGGCATCTCAAGGTATTGAGATACCTCGGTATCTCAAGGTATTGAGATACCGCTCTAAACTCAACCCGACTACCCCTCTAGCTAACTAACTATGCATAAACATATATATCTAGCTATAATCTAGGCTAAAATACATATATCTAATACATATAGGCATATACCTATATATCTACGTATATATCTCACAACACACATATACCTTATCTTACCTTACCTTACCCTCAAATATATATATCTATACCTAGATATCTAACTATCTATCTAATATTTAGCTATCTATCAATCTATCTATCTATCTAAACATTTACCTATCTATGTTTATGTCTATCTATCAATCTAAGTATCTAACTATCTATCTAATATTTACCTATCTAGTTATCTATCTAACTATCTAACTAGCTATTTATTATCTATTTATATCTAGGCATCTATCTATCTATTACCTATCTATCTATATGTCTATCTATCAATTTACCTATCTATTATATATCTAACTATCTATTAATCTATCTAAGTATCTATTAAACTATCTATCTAACTATCTAATATCTATCTATCCATCTAACATATCTAGGTAATTACCTATCTATCTACTTAAATAACTATCTAGCTATCTATCAATCTATTCTATCTATCTAAACATATACCTATTTATCTATCTATGCATCTATCTAACTAATTATCTATTTATCTATCTAACTAACTATCTATCTAACAAATCTATAGATACCTATCTATCTATCTAATATATCTATTCATCTAACTATGTATCTATATATCTATCAATCTACCTATCTATCTATCTATCTATCTATCTATCTATCTATCTATCTATCTATCTATCTCTCTAACTATCTATACATCTACCTATCTATCCATATAGCAATCTATCTATACCTATATATATATATATATATATATATACATATATATACCCCTCTCTCCCTCGCATACTGCTGCCCTTGCTCTTCACCTTGCTGCTGCTGCTGCTCCTTGCGCTGCCTAGCTGCTGCTGCAGCAGCATATTGCTGCTGCTACTGCTGCTGCATAGGCTGCTGCTACTGCTGCTGAATACTGCTGCTGCTGCGCCTATTTCTGCTGCTGCAGCTGCTGGTACCAGCTTCAGCTGGGCACCCCCCCCCCCCTCTCAACACACATACACACACACACACACCCCTATATATATACATATATATATACAAACATATATATCTATATATATATAACTAGATATCTATATATATATTCACACTCATCTACACACTCTAACACACACACTAGCACACTCACACACTAATACACACACACACTCACAACACTATCAACACACACACATAAGCACACACATATATCTATATATATATACACTAATATATATATATATATATATATATATATATATATATATATATATATATATACACACACACAAATAAATATATATATAGAGACATATATACACAAACACGACACTACCACAACGATGCACACAACGCTCACAACGCCCCACCTACGCACGCCCAACGACCCCGACACTCACCAACACCCTAAAATATATAAAATATAACTCGAAAACTCTAGCACACACTCCCCGATACTAACCCAATGCGCGCACAAGCCCGAAACGAGGAGCCCAAGTCGAAATGGCCGTTCGGTCATTTCGACGAATACGTGGTGCGCGGTTCAAAAAACCTCCTGAAACGCACACCAAACGAACTCGGAATCGGCCCAAAATTTATCCACGCGCTCTACACGATGTCTAGATCCTAGAAAATGTACTCCCGCGTCGATTCTAGGCCCGTGGCGGAAACGCACACGCACTTAGAATCGGCGACGATGAAAAGCCCCAATTTTGCCCGAAATGCCCGTTTCTCCGCGACGCGGCTTCCCGTGTCCGAATGGAGATACGCACTCACCCTTAAGACACCCAACAACATCTATCTAGGTCTGTCTAACCTAGGGCATCACCCAAAATTGGGCCAAATTCGGATTCCACCCGAATTCGACACAAAACCTAATGTCAAAGTCTCTAAACTCAACCAAACTAGTTCCAACTTCCTCCTACGGGTAGGCTTAGGGTCTAGGAAAGTTTTACAACACTAATTACACTACACAAAAATAATTAGAAAGGGGAAAGTTAGGTTTTACCTCTTAGGAGTTGGAATCCCAAGCCAAAATCTCCAAAATACTCCAAATCCTCCAAACCAAGCTTCCAAGCTCCCAATCCAAGCTCCAACACAAAATCTAGGCTCTACCCACCTAGGTTAGGGAAGAATATAGGGTTAGGGTTCAATCAAGAAGAAGAAATGGAAGAAAGAAGGAAGAAAATGGAAGAGAAACTTACTTGGAGAAGGAAGGAAGAAGAAAGAAGAAGTGGAGAAGAAGAAGAAGAAGAAAGAAGAAGTGAAGAATGAAGAAAATGAAGAGGGGGCTGCTGTGGGCTGCTGTTCTCACGGGTTGGGGCTGGAAAAGGGGTCGGCCAAAGCAAAATAAAGGTTACACTAATCACCAAATGCCCAAAATGCCCCTACATGATTTGGTTTCGGGTTCCGGGTTCCAAAAGCACTCAAACTAGTTCCAAATCTCTCCAACTAACCTCCTAAAAATAAAATAATAAATCTAAGCCCCAAAATAATTCTCACAAGGGTGTGGGCTGGGTCGGACATGGGTCCACTAGGGTCTGACATGGGTCCAGGCTAGCCAAAATCCTAAAACATACAATAAAAATATAATACAATCAATAATTAATTATAAATACAATTAATTAAAAATAATGCACAATTAACCAAATTAAAAAAAAATGCCCGACTTTGGAAATGGGGTAGTGACAAGCCTATCCTCCTTAGAAAATTTTGTCCTCGAAATTTAAAGTCAATCACACTCCTCTAGGTCAAACCCCCAACAATCACAGTCAAGAATTTCTACCTAAACAACATACAAGATCAGGGTCCTACTGGTCGTGTTATCACAGTCTTAATCAGGGTCACTACACTATCTACCACAGCACAAAGAAAAATCTAACAGGTACTAATGAAGCACACCACAAGGAATGGAAAGGACAGGAAGAAGAAACAAGAGACAGACCTGCTAACCCGACATCCGTAGCATCGGCCTCCTCGACCGTCAACGCATAAGCCCTGCCCTGCTGGGGTGTATCCCTCTGCTGGTGCGGGGCATGATGCTGTGCCACATATGGCCTAGCTCCAACTCTCTGATCCTGTGCTCCACCCAATGGAGGTGCAGTAGGGCAATCTCGCATCTGGTGAGCAGCGGATCCACAGAACAAACACACCTTCAGCCTCCTCCTACAAATATTCCAAGTGTGTCCTGCCTTCCTGCAGTAGGCACAAGTGGGCACCCTCTGATCCTGACCCTGCTGTGCTGACTTCTGCACATAGGGACGCTTAGCTAGTCCCGCACTACCACTGGCACTGCCTGAATCATCCCTGCCTCTCTTAGACTTGAGCTCCAAGTCATCCTCTGCTCTCTGAGCATCTCCTACTATCTGCTCAAAAGTCGCCTCGCGATCGCTCCTGGTCAAAGACTTGACCGCCATAACCAAGCCCTTGCGAAACTTCCTCGCCTTGGCTGCCTCACTCAAGCCCTCCACAAATCTGCCCAGACGGCAGAACTCCGCTGCGTACTCGTCCACCGTCATGCTCCCTTGGACGAGTGCCTCAAACTGTCTCTCCAACGCACTGAGTGCCACATCTGGAAAAAACTTCTTCTTAAAAAGCCTCTTGAAAGCCTCCCAAGTAAGCCCTGGCGCTGCGATCCTCGTATCTGTGTGATACCACGTCAAAGCGAGGTCGAACATCTGACTGCCCGCTGCCTCTATCTGCATGCTGTCTGGAATCTGTGCCAGCCTGAAGATCCCCTCAATCTGCCCTATCCAGTCATCCGCGTACAGGATCCCTTCTGTACCACGGAACTCCTTGGGCCGCATCCTCTGGAAGTCGATAATACTGCCCGGCCTCGGATGCTGAATCTGATCTGCCTGTGGCTGAACCTGTGCCACCCTATCCACTGCCGTCATGGCCACCTGGTGGGCGTTCTCAATGCCCAGCCTCATCACATCCACCTGACGGTGCTGCGCGTCCATCATCTCCCTGAAGAACGCAAACAACTACGCGGCATCTACTGGAGCAGGAAGCGGTGGAGGAACCACCGGAATGACTGGGGTAGTCCTCGGATCGACAGGTGAAGGAGGATCCCCGAGAGAAGCAGATGCTTCCTCAACCGCAGGAGGGGTGAGTGGAGCGGTAGCAGCTGCCTGAATACGAGCCGGACGAGAGGTAGCAGACCTCTCAGTGGCAACTGCTGGGGCGGTACGACGAGATCGTGTCTTCGGAGGCATCCTGAACACAGATCAAAAGATGTCAATACGGCGCAAGATACGATATCATCAAAGAAGGACAGTAATATTTCAAAAGAAGCAATTTCAGAATAATTAGATTGGAATTGTTCCTAGTCGTGATTGAGTACACTCTCATCCTAAATCCTAGATCCTATAGCAGGCTCGCAACAGTACAACTAAGTTGTTGTACCACCACGACATCGCACTAATTACGAATCGAGACCTGCATGGGGCCGCCACCAAAAACGTGTCACGACCCGCACCCGGAAAATCGGGCATGAGTCGTGGGTACGTCCAGCCTACGCCGCAGAATCGGCGGTAGAACGCTGTCTAGGTCAACTATCTAGATAAAATTTTACACAAAAATTGGCCATGACCTTTCCAAAAGGAGGGCAACCACACAATCAATATATAAACCTGTCAAGATCTCAACTCCAAACGGAGGAGCAATATCAAATGATAATCTCAAGTACTCAATCACGAATCTAAGCACGATAAGATAACAAAGAAGACTAACGGCTATAAAGTCTAACCAACAACAACTACTACAACAACCACAACATCCATAATAATAATACATCATCCAAATCATCCAAAATAATATACAATACAAGGTCTCAATCCAAAACCGGAGACAAATTCGGTGTTAAAGCTAATAAAACAACAACAAGGTCCTAGTGATCCCGGCTACCAACCCGGAAATCACTCCTAAACTAGAGGGTCCCTGTCTGCACCATCGACAGGCTCAGGTCCATAAAACGTCGGACACCACTCCTCCGGATACTCTGAAAAATATGTCCAGTCAGGACTGGAGCAAGTACATCTCTAACAGCAGTTCTATTTAAATGATAAAAACTATAAAACAGTTATAGCAAGTAGCAAGAATAATGAAATAAAGTATGGAACAAGAAATATACATATGTCACTGGTGCATAAGGTAAAGATGCATGAATATCAGAGCAAAATAGTAATAACTGCAAGATACAGGAAATCTAAGCTAAGATCAAGTCCGTGCACATGAACGTGTAGTGAGTCCTGCATGAAAAACATGTAGTGAGTCAAGTCCATAAACATGTAAGTGAGACAAGTCAAGAAATGCATGAGAGTCCAGACTATAAAGAATGAACTCGGTGTCTTTGAAATACTTGTTTCGACATGTAAACGGCTAGGGGTAAGTACGGCTCACCGCGCACTGGGTGCGCGGCTGCTATCATTCCAAATTAGACCAGAGGGAGTGATTCCTGATGATGCCAGATAGGAATGTTTACATGTCTACTCGAGTATTTCCCCGCCCCGACTAATACAAGTGGATCCAAGACCCGACACGCAAATCAAGATGAGTCCAGCCTGAACATGAATGATGCCTGTAGTGATGCCAGTAGTGATTCCAGAATAGAGGCCAGAAACATAAAATGTATGTGTCGCAAGTAAATGAATCCAGAAATACCAGTCAGTGTCTCGTGTTGTGCCAGAATAATCAGATGATACTATACTAGAAGCTGAATCATAATAATCATCAGATAATGAAAACTATCAGAGAATGTACTCGCCTGACGTCCTGAGCAACTGGCGATCCGAACTGGTATCGCAAGGACCTAATACGAAAAGCAAGGTTAAACAGGGTTCTAATGAGTTAAACAGATATAAAATAACTAAAAATAGGCTTCTAGGGTCGTTCTAGGTCAAACGGGTCAAACCGGTGAAATCTGGGTCAAAAAGTCAACTCTGGGTCCAAAAAGTCAACTCTAGGTCAAAACTAGGTCAAAAATTGACTTTGGCGGTCAACCGAGCCAACTACGGTCAAGTCTGGGTCAAACTAGGGTGCTCCTGAAATTCTAGGTCAAACCGAGGTCATTAAACTAGAAAACTCACAAACTCGCCTCCTTGAGATACCGGGATACCCTCGGTATCCGATACCTCAACCTACGCCATATACCCCGCCTATACCCTCTAAAACCTATGCTAGCACGCGTAAATATATACACATAAGCATATAAAAATCACTCCAATATTATTTCTAGGCTATTGCTCAAAAACCCCGCTCGAAACCCAATACCTTGGTTATCTTAAGGTATTGAGATACCTCGGTATCTCAAAGTATTGAGATACCGCTCTAAACTCAACCCGACTACCCCTCTAGCTAACTAACTATGCATAAACATATATATCTAGCTATAATCTAGGCTAAAATACATATATCTAATACATATAGGCATATACCTATATATCTACGTATATATCTCACAACACACATATACCTTATCTTACCTTACCTTACCCTCAAATATATATATCTATACCTAGATATCTAACTATCTATCTAATATTTAGCTATCTATCAATCTATCTATCTATCTAAACATTTACCTATCTATGTTTATGTCTATCTATCAATCTAAGTATCTAACTATCTATCTAATATTTACCTATCTAGTTATCTATCTAACTATCTAACTAGCTATTTATTATCTATTTATATCTAGGCATCTATCTATCTATTACCTATCTATCTATATGTCTATCTATCAATTTACCTATCTATTATATATCTAACTATCTATTAATCTATCTAAGTATCTATTAAACTATCTATCTAACTATCTAATATCTATCTATCCATCTAACATATCTAGGTAATTACCTATCTATCTACTTAAATAACTATCTAGCTATCTATCAATCTATTCTATCTATCTAAACATATACCTATTTATCTATCTATGCATCTATGTAACTAATTATCTATTTATCTATCTAACTAACTATCTATCTAACAAATCTATAGATACCTATCTATCTATCTAATATATCTATTCATCTAACTATGTATCTATATATCTATCAATCTACCTATCTATCTATCTATCTATCTATCTATCTATCTATCTATCTATCTATCTATCTATCTATCTATCTATCTCTCTAACTATCTATACATCTACCTATCTATCAATATAGCAATCTATCTATACCTATATATATATATACATATATATACCCCTCTCTCCCTCGCATACTGCTGCCCTTGCTCTTCACCTTGCTGCTGCTGCTGCTCCTTGCGCTGCCTAGCTGCTGCTGCTGCAGCATATTGCTGCTGCTACTGCTGCTGCATAGGCTGCTGCTACTGCTGCTGAATACTGCTGCTGCTGCGCCTATTTCTGCTGCTGCAGCTGCTGGTTCCAGCTTCAGCTGGGCACCCCCCCCTCTCAACACACACACACACACACACACCCCTATATATATACATATATATATACATACATATATATCTATATATATATAACTAGATATCTATTTATATATTCACACTCATCTACACACTCTAACACACATACTAGCACACTCACACACTAATACACACACACTCACAACACTATCAACACACACACATAAGCACACACATATATCTATATATATATACACTAATATATATATATATATATATACACACACACAAATAAATATATATAGAGAGACATATATACACAAATACGACACTACCACAACGATGCACACAACGCTCACAACGCCCCACCTACGCACGCCCAACGACCCCGACACTCACCAACACCCTAAAATATATAAAATATAACTCGAAAACTCTAGCACACACTCCCCGATACTAACCCAACGCGCGCACAAGCCCGAAACGAGGAGCCCAAGTCGAAATGGCCGTTCGGTCATTTCGACGAACACGTGGTGCGCGGTTCGGAAAACCTCCTGAAACGCACACCAAACGAACTCAGAATCGGCCCAAAATTTACCCACACACTCTACACGATGTCTAGATCCTAGAAAATGTGCTCCCGCATCGATTCTAGGCCCGTGGCGGAAACGCACACGCACTTAGAATCGGCGACGATAAAAAGCCCCAATTTTGCCCGAAATGCCCGTTTCTCCGCGACGCGGCTTTCCGTGTCCGAACGGAGATACGCACTCACCCTCAAGACACCCAACAACGTCTACTTAGGTCCGTCTAACCTAGGACATCACCCAAAATTGGGCCAAATTCGGATTCCACCCGAATTCGACACAAAACCTAATGTCAAAGTCTCTAAACTCAACCAAACTAGTTCCAACTTCCTCCTACGGGTAGGCTTAGGGTCTAGGAAGGTTCTACAACACTAATTACACTACACAAAAATAATTAGGAAGGGGAAAGTTAGGTTTTACCTCTTGGGAGTTGAAATCCCAAGCCAAAATCTCCAAAATACTCCAAATCCTCCAAACCAAGCTTCCAAGCTCTCAATCCAAGCTCCAACACAAAATCTAGGCTCTACCCACCTAGGTTAGGGAAGAATGTAGGGTTAGGGTTCAATCAAGAAGAAGAAATGGAAGAAAGAAGGAAGAAAATGGAAGAGAAACTTACTTGGAGAAGGAAGGAAGAAGAAAGAAGAAGTGGAGAAGAAGAAGAAGAAGGAAGAAGTGAAGAATGAAGAAAATGAAGAGGGGGCTGCTGTGGGCTGCTGTTCTCACAGGTTGGGGCTGGAAAAGGGGTCGGCCAAAGCAAAATAAAGGTTACACTAATCACCAAATGCCCAAAATGCCCCTACATGACTTGGTTTCGGGTTTCGGGTTCCAAAAGCACTCAAACTAGTTCCAAATCTCTCCAACTAACCTCCTAAAAATAAAATAATAAATCTAAGCCCCAAATTAATTCTCACAAGGGTGTGGGCTGGGTCGGACATGGGTCCACTAGGCTCTGACATGGGTCCAGGCTAGCCAAAATCCTAAAACATACAATAAAAATATAATACAATCAATAATTAATTATAAATACAATTAATTAAAAATAATGCATAATTAACCAAATTAAAAATAAAAAAAATGCCCGACTTTGGAAATGGGGTGGTGACAAGCCTATCCTCCTTAGAAAATTTCGTCCTCGAAATTTAAAGTCAATCACACTCCTCTAGGTCAAACCCCCAACAATCACAGTCAAGAATTTCTACCTAAACAACATACAAGATCAGGGTCCTACTGGTCGTGTTATCACAGTCTTAATCAGGGTCACTACACTATCTACCACAGCACAAAGAAAAATCTAACAGGTACTAATGAAGCACACCACAAGGAATGGAAAGGACAGGAAGAAGAAACAAGAGACAGACCTGCTAACCCGACATCCGTAGCATCGGCCTCCTCGACCGTCAACGCATAAGCCCTGCCCTGCTGGGGTGTATCCCTCTGCTGGTGCGGGGCATGATGCTGTGCCACATATGGCCTAGATCCAACTCTCTGATCCTGTGCTCCACCCAATGGAGGTGCAGTAGGGCAATCTCGCATCTGGTGAGCAGCGGATCCATAGAACAAACACACCTTCAGCCTCCTCCTACAAACATCCCAAGTGTGTCCTGCCTTCCTGCAGTAGGCACAAGTGGGCACCCTCTGATCCTGACCCTGCTGTGCTGCCTTCTGCACATAGGGACGCTTAGCTGGTCCCGCACTACCACTGGCACTGCCTGAATCATCCCTGCCTCTCTTAGACTTGAGCTCCAAGTCATCCTCTGCTCTCTGAGCATCTCCTACTATCTGCTCAAAAGTCGCCTCGCGATCGCTCCTGGTCAAAGACTTGACCGCCATAACCAAGCCCTTGCGAAACTTTCTCGCCTTGGCTGCCTCACTCAAGCCCTCCACAAATCTGCCCAGACGGCAGAACTCCGCTGCGTACTCGTCCACCGTCATGCTCCCTTGGACGAGTGCCTCAAACTGGCTCTCCAAAGCACTGAACGCCACATCTGGGAAAAACTTCTCCTTAAAAAGCCTCTTGAAAGCCTCCCAAGTAAACCCTGGCGCTGCGATCCTCGTATCTGTGTGATACCACGTCAAAGCAAGGTCGAACATCTGACTGCCCGCTGCCTCTATCTGCATGCTGTCTGAAATCTGTGCCAGCCTGAAGATCTCCTCGATCTGCTCTATCCAGTCATCCGCGTACAGGATCCCTTCTGTACCACGGAACTCCTTGGGCCGTATCCTCTGGAAGTCGATAATACTGCCCGGCCTCGGATGCTGAATCTGATCTGCCTGTGGCTGAACCTGTGCCACCCTATCCACTGCCGTCATGGCCACCTGGTGGGCGTTCTCAATGCCCAGCCTCATCACATCCACCTGACGGTGCTGCACGTCCATCATCTCCCTGAAGAATGCAAACAACTGCGCGGCATCTACTGGAGCAGGAAGCGGTGGAGGAACCACCGGAATGACTGGGGTAGTCCTCGGATCGACAGGTGAAGGAGGATCCCCGAGAGAAGCAGATGCTCCCTCAACCGCAGGAGTGGTGAGTGGAGCGGTAGCAGCTGCCTGAATACGAGCCGGACGAGAGGTAGCAGACCTCTCAGTGGCAACTGCTGGGGCGGTACGACGAGATCGTGTCTTCGGAGGCATCCTGAACACAGATCAAAAGATGTCAATACGGCGCAAGATACGATATCATCAAAGAAGGACAGTAATATTTCAAAAGAAGCAATTTCAGAATAATTAGATTGGAATTATTCCTAGTCGTGATTGAGTACACTCTCATCCTAAATCCTAGATCCTATAGCAGGCTCGCAGCAGTACAACTAAGTTGTTGTACCACCACGACATCGCACTAATTGCGAATCGAGACCTGCATAGGGCCGCCACCAAAAATGTGTCACGTGTAGCGCCCTGCTCCGCATTGACGCTACGTACAAAGTGAGATCGCCTTGCTTGCTCGAACGGAAGTCTTCTCAGAGAGTTCCCGACCGATTGATCAAAGTGAGTGGGCAGAACTGCATTCTCTGATTCTTGCACGACTTAATAATGAATCTGAGTTTTTGAATGCTTGTTGCTTAATAAGATTGTTTCATAAGAAGAAAGATAGAACCGACTCAGTATTCTAATAAGAGAACTCACATAGCTTGTCATTAAAATGAATCTGCTTGCTTGCCTAATAAGAGAACTAGAAATGCTTGTCTAAAACGAGATAGAACCTTGCCATGCTAATAACAAGAGTAAAAATGATTGCTTGCACTTATATCGTATGCTAGACTGGAATACTAGATTGCTTGTCCACAAGAGATAGAATTTACATGCTAGAGTTATAAGAACTGTTCTTGCTTGTTACTTGTTTAAGAGTTAGCTTGCTTGAATATGTGTTATAATTGGCTTGTGAAAAGACAAACTTGGAGAATAGCGTGAACTTGTGAATCTAGACTAATAGTCCACCTCGAGGCTTAACAGGTGTGGCTATTAGGCAACGTGCATAAAGACAATGAGTTTCGGCTATCTGGACTTGAGAAAAGAGAAAAGAAGAGATAGACTTGTGTGTGTATTGTTCATCAGTTACATGATAGCATATTTTTCTGATAGGGTTTGCATTCATGCATTTGGTCAGGACAACTTGTGCACAAGGATTATCTCTCGAGCGGTTCCTGGGGCACTGGGGATCGTTCGGCCCGGGAAGAGATCTAGATATCCAAGGCTTGTACGTTCTTGGGTAGACCAAAGACAAGTCTATTAGTGAGATGGGCTTGTACGTCCCAACTGCTAATCCCGATGAGGGGACCATCATATAGTTAGGGCGCATGCTAGGCTAGCCTTCTTGCATACCTAACTGTTTGATGCAGGGACGAACAGAGGAAACTAGAGAACTGTATACATTATATTATGCAAATTGTGGCTAACTTGTGTGTCTGCTGCAGGGATAACCGTTCAGCCTTGGATAAGAAATATTATGAGTTTATCTATAGCCTGCTTGATCATTCGTTATGCATCATGATTTATCTGATAGAGCTTCATTGCATTGCATCGGTTGGACAATGGCTATTAGTGCAGAGCTGAACCTCAGTCACAGCTGCTAATAGTACCAGTATGTGAGTCATTGGATAGCTGGATTACCGCTGCCAATCTTGAGTTTCTCGGGGACCGAAATTATATAGATGTGTTGCCTCAATCGCTTAATAGAATGATTGCCTACTTGATATGCTTGCCTTGATTCGATATGTTCAGTCTGCTAGATTAACTTTGCCCCAAACGAGATAGATTGTGATGCACAATACATGCTGCGCACTGCACGAAAGAGCACTGTCCCAAATTGTATGCTTATAGTTTGAATATGCAAAACTGTTTCAAAGCTATGTTTCAAAAGATGTAATATGACTCTGCTAGAACTGCATGAAACGACTTAGGTAAAACTAGCAAGATCACTAGAAATGCAATGTTTTGCCACAAGTCTACTTAGTGTGGGTTTCAGGGGGTGTAGCTTCTGTTCAGTTGTTTTATCTCACCAGTACTTGCATAAAGTGCTGACCCACCAATAGTTTGCTTGTTCTCAGGTGTCGTTCGTGCGAGGAAGCGATAGCTGTGCCTCATCCCAAGGAACCGGAAATCTGGAGTCGATGCCTGGAGCCGCATCGAGTTGTGCCTGCTTTGAGTTGCTTTTGTATAAAGGGACATAATGTATGGAACGGTATCATTGTAATCGAGAGAAGAGTGCTTGAGCGAATTGTAACCTCGGCCATGTGCCGCTGGTAACATTTGTGAATATCAATAAAAGAGCCTATTTTCATATGCCATTGTGTTCTTCACTTTTCTGTAATGTTATGTGCCGCTGCTTCAGATATTGATTAGCTTACTTGCCCTTGTTTCAAAGCTTTGGCCTTGTGCAAGCGCACTTTAGGCTTGCACGGCATCACGCCCGTGCGAGGACGATCGGTTCCGTAGGGACCAAAGCGAGGACGAACGGCCCTGCGGGACCGGGGCGTGACATCACGACCCGCACCCAAAAAATCGGGCATGAGTCGTGGGTACGTCCATCCTACGCCGCAGAATCGGCGGTAGAACGCTGTCTAGGTCAACTATCTAGATAAAATTTCACACAAAAATCGGCCATGACCTCTCCAAAAGGAGGGCAACCACACAATCAATATATAAACCTGTCAAGATCTCAACTCCAAACGGAGGAGCAATATCAAATAATAATCTCAAGTACTCAATCACGAATCTAAGCACGATAAGATAACAAAGAAGACTAACGGCTATAAAGTCTAACCAACAACAACTACTACAACAACCACAACATCCATAATAATAATACATCATCCAAATCATCCAAAATAATATACAATACAAGGTCTTAATCCAAAACCGGAGACAAATCCGGTGCTAAAGCTAATAAAACAACAACAAGGTCCTAGTGATCTCGGCTACCAACCCGGAAATCACTCCTAAACTAGAGGGTCCCTGTCTGCACCATCGACAGGCTCAGGTCCATAAAACGTCGGACACCACTCCTCCGGATACTCTAAAAAATATGTCCAGTCAGGACTGGAGCAAGTACATCTCTAACAGCAGTTCCATTTAAATGATAAAAACTATAAAACAGTTATAGCAAGTAGCAAGAATAATGAAATAAAGTATGGAACAAGAAATATACATATGTCACTGGTGCATAAGGTAAAGATGCATGGATATCAGAGCAAAATAGTAATAACTACAAGATACAGGAAATCTAAGCTAAGATCAAGTCCGTGCACATGAACGTGTAGTGAGTCCTGCATGAAAAACATGTAGTGAGTCAAGTCCATAAACATGTAAGTGAGACAAGTCAAGAAATGCATGAGAGTCCAGACTATAAAGAATGAACTCGGTGTCTTTGAAATACTTGTTTCGACATGTAAACGGCTAGGGGTAAGTACGGCTCACCGCGCACTGGGTGCGCGGCTGCTATCATTCCAGATTAGACCAGAGGGAGTGATTCCTGATGATGCCAGATAGGAATGTTTACATGTCTACTCGAGTATTTCCCCGCCCCGACTAATACAAGTGGATCCAAGACCCGACACGCAAATCAAGATGAGTCAGCCTGAACATGAATGATGCCTGTAGTGATGCCTGTAGTGATGCCAGTAGTGATTCCAGAATAGAGGCCAGAAACATAAAATGTACGTGTCGCAAGTAAATGAATCCAGAAATACCAGTCAGTGTCTCGTGTTGTGCCAGAATAATCAGATGATACTATACTAGAAGCTGAATCATAATAATCATCAGATAATAAAAACTATCAGAGAATGTACTCGCCTGACGTCCTGAGCAACTGGCGATCCGAACTGGTGTCGCAAGGACCTAATATGAAAAGCAAGGTTAAACAGGATTCTAATGAGTTAAACAGATATAAAATAACTAAAAATAGGCTTCTAGGGTCGTTCTAGGTCAAACGGGTCAAACCAGTGAAATCTGGGTCAAAAAGTCAACTCTGGGTCCAAAAAATCAACTCTAGGTCAAAACTAGGTCAAAAGTTGACTTTGGCGGTCAACCGAGCCAACTACGGTCAAGTCTGGGTCAAACTAGGGTGCTCTTGAAATTCTAGGTCAAACCGAGGTCATTAAGCTAGAAAACTCACAAACTCGCCTCCTTGAGATACCGGGATACCCTCGGTATCCGATACCTCAACCTACGCCATATACCCCGCCTATACCCTCTAAAACCTATGCTAGCACGTGTAAATATATACACATAAGCATATAAAAATCACTCCAATATTATTTCTAGGCTATTGCTCAAAAACCCCGCTCGAAACCCAATACCTTGGTTATCTTAAGGTATTGAGATACCTCGGTATCTCAAGGTATTGAGATACCGCTCTAAACTCAACCCGACTACCCCTCTAGCTAACTAACTATGCATAAACATATATATCTAGCTATAATCTAGGCTAAAATACATATATCTAATACATATAGGCATATACCTATATATCTACGTATATATCTCACAACACACATATACCTTACCTTACCCTCAAATATATATATCTATACCTAGATATCTAACTATCTATCTAATATTTAGCTATCTATCAATCTATCTATCTATCTAAACATTTACCTATCTATTTTTATGTCTATCTATCAATCTAAGTATCTAACTATCTATCTAATATTTACCTATCTAGTTATCTATCTAACTATCTAACTAGCTATTTATTATCTATTTATATCTAGGCATCTATCTATCTATTACCTATCTATCTATATGTCTATCTATCAATTTACCTATCTATTATATATCTAACTATCTATTTATCTATCTAAGTATCTATTAAACTATCTATCTAACTATCTAATATCTATCTATCCATCTAACATATCTAGGTAATTACCTATCTATCTACTTAAATAACTATCTAGCTATCTATCAATCTATTCTATCTATCTAAACATATACCTATTTATCTATCTATGCATCTATCTAACTAATTATCTATTTATCTATCTAACTAACTATCTATCTAACAAATCTATAGATACCTATCTATCTATCTAATATATCTATTCATCTAACTATGTATCTATATATCTATCAATCTACCTATCTATCTATCTATCTATCTATCTATCTATCTATCTATCTATCTATACATCTACCTATCTATCCATATAGCAATCTATCTATACCTATATATATATATATATACATATATATACCCCTCTCTCCCTCGCATACTGCTGTCCTTGCTCTTCACCTTGCTGCTGCTGCTGCTCCTTGCGCTGCCTAGCTGCTGCTGCAGCATATTGCTGCTGCTACTGCTGCTGCATAGGCTGCTGCTACTGCTGCTGAATACTGCTGCTGCTGCGCCTATTTCTGCTGCTGCAGCTGCTGGTTCCAGCTTCAGCTGGGCACCCCCCCCCCCTCTCAACACACACACACACACACACACACACACACCCCCCTATATATATACATATATATATACATACATATATCTATATATATATATAACTAGATATCTATATATATATTCACACTCATCTACACACTCTAACACACACACTAGCACACTCACACACTAATACACACACACACTCACAACACTATCAACACACACACATAAGCACACACATATATCTATATATATATACACTAATATATATATATATATACACACACACAAATAAATATATATATAGAGACATATATACACAAACACGACACTACCACAACGATGCACACAACGCTCACAACGCCCCACCTACGCACGCCCAACGACCCCGACACTCACCAACACCCTAAAATATATAAAATATAACTCAAAAACTCTAGCACACACTCCCCGATACTAATCCAACGTGCGCACAAGCCCGAAACGAGGAGCCCAAGTCGAAATGGCCGTTCGGTCATTTCGACGAACACGTGGTGCGCGGTTCGGAAAACCTCCTGAAACGCACACCAAACGAACTCGGAATCGGCCCAAAATTTACTCACGCGCTCTACACGATGTCTAGATCCTAGAAAATGTGCTCCCGCGTCGATTCTAGGCCCGTGGCGGAAACGCACACGCACTTAGAATCGGCGATGACGAAAAGCCCCAATTTCGCCCGAAACGCCCGTTTCTCCGCGATGCGGCTTCCCGTGTCCGAACGGAGACACGTACTCACCCTCAAGACACCCAACAACGTCTACCTAGGTCCTTCTAACCTAGGGCATCACCCAAAATTGGGCCAAATTCGGATTCCACCCGAATTCGACACAAAATCTAATGTCAAAGTCTCTAAACTCAACCAAACTAGTTCCAACTTCCTCCTACGGGTAGGCTTAGGGTCTAGAAAGGTTCTACAACACTAATTACACTACACAAAAATAATTAGGAAGGGAAAAGTTAGGTTTTACCTCTTGGGAGTTGGAATCCCAAGCCAAAATCTCCAAAATACTCCAAATCCTCCAAACCAAGCTTCCAAGCTCCCAATCCAAGCTCCAACACAAAATCTAGGCTCTACCCACCTAGGTTAGGGAAGAATATAGGGTTAGGGTTCAATCAAGAAGAAGAAATGGAAGAAAGAAGGAAGAAAATGGAAGAGAAACTTACTTGGAGAAGGAAGGAAGAAGAAAGAAGAAGTGGAGAAGAAGAAGAAGAAGGAAGAAGTGAAGAATGAAGAAAATGAAGAGGGGGCTGCTGTGGGCTGCTGTTCTCACGGGTTGGGGCTGGAAAAGGGGTCGGCCAAAGCAAAATAAAGGTTACACTAATCACCAAATGCCCAAAATGCCCCTACATGACTTGGTTTCGGGTTTCGGGTTCCAAAAGCACTCAAACTAGTTCCAAATCTCTCCAACTAACCTCCTAAAAATAAAATAATAAATCTAAGCCCTAAAATAATTCTCACAAGGGTGTGGGCTGGGTCGGACATGGGTCCACTAGGGTCTGACATGGGTCCAGGCTAGCCAAAATCCTAAAATATACAATAAAAATATAATACAATCAATAATTAATTATAAATATAATTAATTAAAAATAATGCACAATTAACCAAATTAAAAATAAAAAAAATTCCCGACTTTGGAAATGGGGTGGTGACACTACCCGAGAGGTATGTCGATTGATGGAGTCCGAGGGTCGCTACCCTTGAGGTATGTCGGCTGATGATGTCTACTGACGAGCGTGAGGTTGTGAGGATTAGATCGAGTAGCCTACCCTTGCCCATACGTCAAAAAGTTGTCCCCATTTGTATTCATATAGATTGTCCTGTACAGCGTACTTATCTATTTTTAAATATGATGCATGTTTACTGTATTCAAATTGGCTCATATTTTCTGTATCTTGTTACGTCCCTCTGAGGACCTGGTCCTCTGCCAGGTGTATCTGTTCTTGAGTAATTGCAGGAGCGCAGATTTGGATGATTACTTGTGTTGCGAGGATGTCTTCTCTTCGAGCCCATGGTCGTTAGCTGGTATTCCTATATTGTATTTGTTGTGTTGTACTTTTCCATTCGAGTTGGTAGTGGATTTGTTTCCATCCAACTATCATCCTTAGATACTTATGTTGAGATCTAGTTATATAGATGCTGGTTATTCATTTATATTAATTTTCTGTGGATGAGATTTAGATTGTACCCTATGACTTGTGACATATGTTTATACCACTTGTGGATTGATTTTCATATTACAGCGTACGTGTGGATTTTGGTTTCCATATATTGGAGTTGCCATATCCATGCGGCTGGCATGCTTACGTGTTCCTAGTCCTACGTATTTTGGGACTGGGGCGTGACAAAAGTTGTCGAAGGAATTCTGGGGTGAAGCTATGAACACTGCAGTGTATCTTATAAATCGTTCTCCATCGGTTCCTTTGGAAGGTGACATCCCAGAGAGAGTTTGGACATGAAGATATATCTCCTACAAATATTTGAGGGTGTTCTGGTGCAAGGCGTTTGTACACATTCCTCGAGATGAACGAGCCAAGCTGGATAGCAAGACCAAACTGTGTATTCTCTTGGGTTATCCAGAAGAAGAGTTCGAGTATAGGCTGTGGGATCTAGTTGCAAAGAAGATTATCCGAAGCAGAGATGTGGTATTCTTCGAAGATCAGACCACCGAAGACTTTGAGAAATCAGAAGAGCCAAAGTCTCCAAAATCTCCAATCGTTCCAGTCAACTTGGATCCAGTTGCTCCTCCCATGGTGAATGATGAATATGGGGGAGATGACGAGCGCAATCACGATGTTCCCGATGGTGATCAACCTGAACAACATGACATTGTTCTTGATCCACCAGCACAACAACAGCCTTGGAGATCGAACAGAATTCGACGAGCCCCGGTGAAGTACTCATCAGAACCGATTCGAAGACCAAGGGCAATGAACTCGAATGAGGAGTATGTGACGCTGACAGATGAAGAGGAGCCTCAGTGCTTTGAAGAAGCCGTGTCAGATCCACATCGGGAAGAGTGGCTACTAGCCATGCACGAAGAGATCAATTCCTTGCATGAGAACCAAACATTCGAGTTAGTTCTGTTGCCAAAAAACATATGTGCCTTGAAGAATAAATGGATTTTCAAGTTGAAGACTGAAGAGGGCAATCCACAACCGAGGTACAAGGCAAGACTAGTTGTGAAGGGTTTCAGTCAGAAAAAGGGCATAGACTTTGATGAGATCTTTTCTCCCGTGGTAAAGATGTCTTCAATCTGAGTTGTCCTTGCATTAGCTGCTAGCATGAACTTGGAGGTCGAACAACTCGATGTCAAGACTGCTTTCCTACATGGTGATCTCGATAAGGAGATTTATATGGAGCAACCTGAGGGGTTCCAGGTTGAGGGTAAAGAAGATTTAGTATGCCGACTAAAGAAGAGCCTTTATGGCTTGAAGCAAGCACCTCTGCAGTGGTACAGAAAATTCGAGTCTTTCATGGTCGATCATGGTTTCAGCAAGACTCTATCAGACCACTGTGTATTCGTGAAGAGGTATGACAATGATAATTTCATCATCCTTCTCCTTTATGTCGATGATATATTAATTGTTGGTCGAGACACGACAAAGATAGCTGCATTGAAAAATGTCTTGAGCAAATCTTTTGCCATGAAAGATTTGGGACCGGCCAGACAGATGCTTGGAATGATCATTTCTCGAGATCGGAATAACAAGAAATTGTGGCTCTCTCAAGAGAGATATATCGAGAAAGTGTTACAGAGGTTCAACATGGACAAGTCCAAGCCAGTCAGTTCTCCACTTGCTGGACATTTCAAATTGAGCTCGAAGCAATGTCCTACAAGCGAGGAAGACAAAGTAGAAATGAGCAAAGTTCCGTATGCATCAACTGTTGGTAGCTTAATGTATGTGATGGTGTGCACAAGGCCAGACATAGCATATGCCATGGGTGTTGTTAGCCAATTTCTGTCAAATCCGGATAAAGTGCATTGGGTTGCTGTGAAATGGATTATGAGGTATCTTCGAGAAACCTTAAAGATGTGTTTGTGTTTTGATTCCGGTGAACCTGTGTTGGAAGGATACACATATGCTGACCTAGCAGGTGACGATGATTCTCGCAAATCCACCGGGTTATATGATAACTTTTGCAGGAAGAGTCGTATCGTGGCAATCGAAGTTACAAAAGTGTGTTACTTTATCAACCACAGAGGCCGAGTACATAGCTGCAACTGAAGCTTGCAAAGAATTATTGTGGATGAAGAATTTCTTAGAAGAGTTGGGCTCGAAGCAAAAAAATTTTATCCTCTTCTGTGACAATCATAGTGCTATTCACTTAGCCAAGAATCCTGCATATCACTCTCAAACGAAACACATTGATATACGATATCACTGGATTCGAGACCAGTTAGAGTCCAAGTTATTACAACTCGAGAAGATCCATACCGACGAGAATGGCTCGGATATGATGACCAAGAATTTGCCAACAAAGAAATTCGAGAAGTGTTGCTCGAATGCGAGAGAGTGTGGGGGGCTGCCTAGGGATTAGGGCCGGCTGGACAAACATTCTTGGGGAGTGGGGTTGTCCATCAAGATGAGTGGAGGGCTAGGAATAGGCCATTCAAATTGTAGGGTCAAGATGGGTTCCCAAAAAGGTGGTGTAAGGACATAAAAATGGGGGGAACCAAATGCCTACGGTTGGTTATGAGCATTACTTTTCTCCATGATGGTTTGGGCCAATGAGAGGGGGACACCACATTGCAATTTTGCAATTAGGCCCCTAAACAATTTAGTATTTGCATAATAACTAGGATTGGGGATTTAATGCAAACAAATACCATGTTTGGTGTTCCTCATTGGATTATGATGGTGTTTGGTGTTTTGTATGAGGCTTGTGGGTGTGGATGTGGATTTGGGTTGGAGTTGGGTCCAATTTCATTGAGGTTGGGTAGCCACATTAATTAATTCATGATAAATGTGACGGGTGTTTCTAATTTAATTTAATTAAAAACTGGGAGTCTAAATTTGATTGGACAAGGGTCATTGGTGTAGTAGGCTCAGTGTACAATATCATCGTGATCTGGGTTGGTCAAAACTGGTTGAGGTTGGGTCTCAATGTAAATTGGAACGGGCAGCGAACGTAATTACGCAATTTAATTAATTTGCGCATGGACGTTTGTAACGACTTTTGTGCGGCTATAATTTGGCACGAAAATCGGTATCCGAGATTTGTTCTTGGTTCACTATGATGGGTTTACAGGTCTAGGTCAAATATGTGGAATTCGTTTTAGGGCAACAGCTAAGGTAGTATCCTAAAAAAATCAATCATTGCACAAGTATCATAATGCTATATATTAAATCATAAATAATTCTAATTAACCCTAATTATGCTAATTAAATTATTTAACCCTAATTACTGGTCGAGGGGGTTTACAATATACCCTCCTTAGAGTATTTCGTCCTCGAAATTAAAACAGACATATAGAAAAACTGTTGAATGAAATTAAACATTAAGACATACCTAGGCCTTCGAAGAGATGGGGAAAACGTTGCCGAATATCGTCCTCTCATTCCCAGGTTGATTCACCTGGTGCATGATGCCTCCATGCGACACAAACTAGAGGGATAGTCTGGCCTCGCAGTACCTTCTCGCTTCGGTCTAGGATCTCTACCGGCTCCTCCTGGTATGACAAGCTGGGACCGACGGTGATCTCCGAGTGGTCAAGCACATGACTCGGATCCGGTATGTACCTCCTCAACTGAGATACATGGAAGACGTCGTGAACTCCTTTCAGTGTCTGTGGCAAGGCCAATCTGTAAGCAACTTCTCCGACGCGCTCTAGCACATCGAAGGGTCCGATGTACCTCGGACTCAGCTTCCCTCTGTCTCCAAATCTGATGGTTCCTCTGGTAGGTGAAATCTTCAGGAACACATGTTCTCCAACCTGGAACTCTAGGGGTCGTCGATGCACATTAGCCCAATGCTTCTGCCTGTCCTGTGCTGCTCGTAGATGCCCCTGGATCTTCTTCACCTTCTCCACTGTATGGACGATCAACTCTGGTCCTAGAATCTGCCTCTCGCCTATATCGCTCCAACATACTGGGGAACGACACTTCCTACCATACAATGCCTCATAGGGAGCCATCTGAATGCTCGCCTGATAGCTATTGTTGTAGGAAAATTCGACCAAGTGTAAGTGGTCCTCCCATGATCCGCTGAAGTCAAGCATGCAAGCCCTCAACATATCCTCCAGCGTCTGAATGGTGCGCTCGGACTGTCCATCTGTCTGCGGGTGGTACGAAGTACTGAACTTAAGGCGGGTACCAAGACTCTCTTGCATACTCCTCCAAAAGTACGATGTAAATCTCGTATTCCGGTCAGACACGATACTGACTGGCACTCCATGCAATCGTACAATCTCCCTCATGTACATGTCTGCCAAGACTTTCGTAGATTGCCCTACTCTGAAAGGTAAAAAGTGGGCAGACTTGGTGAGTCTATCTACGATTACCCATACGGTATTGCGACCACTAGGACTCCTCGGAAAACCCGTGACGAAGTCCATGGTGATGTGCTCCCATTTCCACTCCGGTATCGGGAGCGGCTGAAGTAATCCGGCAGACCTCTGATGCTCAGCCTTGACTTGCTGACACACCAGACACTTAGCCACGAAGCGGGCTATCTCTCTCTTCATCCCGTGCCACCAGTAGTACTGCCTCAGGTCTCGATACATCTTCGTGCCTCCTGGATGTATAGAATAGGTTGAACTGTGTGCCTCCGTTATCAGCTCCTGGCGTAGCTCTCCATTCGGAACATAGAGACGATCTCCATATCTCAAAGTCCCGTCCTCGTGTATACGCAGTCCCGTCTGTATTCCAGCCTCTGTCCTCTGTCGAAGCCTCTGAAATCTGGCGTCTGTCGGCAAAGCAGCCTTGATTCTCTCCACCAATGTCGATTGCACCTGGAAACTCGACATCTGGCCGTCTACTCCGGGCATAACGACTTCAATACCCAACTGCTCTAGATCTCTCAACAGATGTTGTTGGGTAGTCAGGAAAAATGCTATGGGCTTCCTGCTTAAAGCATCGGCTACCACATTAGCCTTTCCCGGATGGTACTGCAGCTCAATCTCGAAGTCCGCCATCACTTCGAGCCAACGTCTCTGCCTCTGGTTCAGGTCCTTCTGTGTGTAGACGTATTTCAGGCTCTTGTGATCGGTAAATATCTCCACGCGCTCTCCGTACAGGTAGTGCCTCCAAAGCTTCAAAGCAAAGATCACTGCGGCAAGCTCCAAGTCGTGGGTGGGGTAATTCTTCTCATGGGTCCTCAATTGCCTAGAGGCATAGGCCACAACCTTCCCATGCTGCATCAAAACGCATCCTAATCCTTTCCTGGATGCATCGCTATAGATCACGAATCCTCCGGGTCCAGAATGTATGGTCAATATGGGTGCTGTAGTCAGACGCTTCTTCAGCTCATCGAACGCCGTCTGACACTCCTCTGTCCAGGTGAACTCCTGATCCTTGCGGGTCAAGCGGGTCATCGGCTCTGCGATCCTTGCGAAGTTCTCCACGAACCTCCAGTAATATCCGGCAAGTCCTAGGAAACTCCTCACCTCCGTGACGTTGGTAGGGGTCGGCCACGTCTCGACTGATGAAATTTTTGCGGGATCTACTGAAATGCCTTCACCCGAGATAACGTGTCCCAAAAATGCGACACGATCTAAGAGAAACTCGCACTTGCTCAGCTTGGCATAAAGCCTCTCTCGTCTCAGCGTCTCTAGCACTAGCCTCAAGTGCTCCCCGTGCTCCTCGTGGCTCTTCGAATACACCAGGATGTCGTCGATGAAGACTACCACGAACTGGTCCAGATACTCATGGAAGACTCGGTTCATCAAGTTCATAAACACAGCAGGCACATTTGTCAATCCGAAAGGCATCACTAGGAACTCGTAATGACCGTAACGAGTCCTAAATGCTGTCTTTGGAATGTCCTCCCTTCGCACCTTCACCTGATGGTAGCCCGATCTCAAGTCGATCTTCGTGAACACCACTGCTCCTGTCAGCTGGTCGAACAGATCGTCGATTCGCGGTAGAGGGTACTTGTTCTTGATAGTCAGAGCATTAAGGGCTCTGTAATCAATGCACATCCGGAACGTTCCATCCTTCTTGGGTACAAACAGCACTGGTGCTCCCCAGAGTGATGCACTAGGACGAACGAATCCTTTGATCTGCAACTCCTCTAGCTGTAGCTTCAGCTCGTCAAGCTCCTTCTTTGCCAATCGGTACACATTTGATGATACCGGTGCTGCTCCAGGTATTAGCTCAATGGTGAACTCCACCTCTCTATCAAGCGGTAGGCCTAGCAACTCATCTGGGAAAACATCCTCGAACTCTGCAACGATTTCTGGGGGTGCTGTCTCCATCGCCATGTAAGCTCCAACTGCGTGTCCTACTCCTTGCTCGATGGTGCCTCGTATGAATTCGAACTCTGGTTGTCCTGGCAGTCTAAAAGTAACGCTACCCTTCCGGCAATCTAGTACGGCATTGTACTGGCTTAACCAGTCCATGCCCAGAACTACGTCGAAAGCTGGCATTGGGAGTACCAACAATCGTGCTCTCATCTCCCTACCACAAACTACTACCGAGCACGTTCTAATGGTGCTGGTAACCGGTACGATGCCTCCTCCGGTAAGTATTCTCCAACTCTTAGGTAAGGGGGAAGTTGCTACTCTATGCATTGCTACAAATCTACTAGATATAAATGACAATGTAGCTCCAGAATCAAACAGTGCAGTCGCAGGTAATGATGCAACTAGAATTATACCTGCTATAGCCTCTCCCTCTGGTTCCTCCTCAATAGATGCTAAAGCAAAGGCTTGCCCGCGCCTCTGCCCTCCTGCCTGCTGTCGGGCCTGGTTGAAGTGTGCCTCCTGTGTGACCAAGGGTGGTCCTCTCTGCTGTCCTCCGGTAGCTGGTGGACGCTGTCCTCCTGCTGGGGGTGGTGTCCTCAGTGGTGCTGCTGGTGGCCTCTGTCCAGTCTGGGGTGCTGCATCTCTGCGCTGGGGGCAGTCTCTAGCAAGGTGCTGGCTGGCTCCACAGACCATGCAGAGCCCTAGCTTCTTCCTGCAGTCTCGGATGACGTGTCCCCTCCTGCCACAGAAGTGATAGGTCGGAAGCTCCTTCTGCTGGTACGGCGCTGTCCTCTGCTGGGCCTGCGCTCCGGGTCGGCGGATCGGTCCTCCGGCTCCTTGCTGGGTCCTGGCTGGTACGTTCGCGCTGGAACGTCTCGCTCCTCCTCCTCCTATTGCCTCCTGGATCCTCGCCTCTGTTAGGACCTCTTCATAAGAGATCCTCGCCTGGGTAGTAGTGTACCTCTGCAGCTCTTGAGTGAGGCCATGGTGGAATCTCCTGGCTTTCTCCAGGTCATTAGGGATCAGGGCTGCTCCGAATCGGCTGAGTCTGCTGAACTCTCCGTCGTAGGCGTCCACAGTCAGGTTCCCTTGCTCTAGGTGCAGGAACTGAGAGTACAAGGCGTTCCTCACCGTAGCTGGGAAGTACTTCGTGTTGAAGTGCTCTAGAAATTCCTCCCAAGTCTGTTGTCGGCCAATGCTGCGCTCCATAGAGTCCCACCAGTGATGGGCGTTGCCTGTGAGTTGGGCCCTCACCGCGGTCATCCAGAGATCGGGGTGTAGCTGCGAACCCTCTAGCAGCATCTCAGTGTTGGAGACCCAGTCTGAGATCTCCTCAGCCGTCTCTTTACCCGAGAAGGTTCTCGGGCCCATCGTTCTGAAGCCTTTTACAATGCCTGTTAGCTGGACAGGTGCAGGTGCTGGTGCTGGTGCTGGTGCTGGTGCTTGGGCAGGTGCCCTCTCTAGTACGGCCATCAGACCCTGTCTCAGAGTCTCCGTCTGCTGCATCTGGGCCTGCATCATCATTTGGAAGAACTGCATCATCTGGGTCTGTCCCTCCGCTGGTGGCATCTGAGGTGGAAACGGTGGAGGTGGTGGAAGCGGTACCTCCTGCTGTCTCCTCGGTGTCTCCTCGGGTGCCGGCCTATCGTACTGCGGCATCGGTGTCGCCCTCGAGGTCTGCCCCTCGAAGTACTGCCTCGGAATCATCTGTGATGCCTGGCCCTCTGGCTGCTGTATCTCCTCGTCGGGAGAGATCTGATGCCAGTGCATCATCGGGGCCTGAGGGATCACCTCTGCCTCTGGCTGTAGCTGCTCTCTGGGTGGTCCCCGAGTCGCATCCTCTCTCGGTGCTGCAGGTGGCACTACGGTACCAAGTATCTCACGTCGGCTCCGAAGGTTCATCTCGCTGTAAGAGATAGAACTTCATTAGAGAGAGTACGGAATAAATCAAACAGGATGCAAATATATCACAGTTCGGAAGAGGTTCAAAGGCGTAATCAAGTAGACCTAGTAATTTCTATCCTATTGCAGGCTCGCTGGGCACGTTTCCATACCACAAGCGATAGATGTTGGTGTTTCAGACCTGCATGGGCCACCACTAAAACTATGTCACGCCCCAGTCCCAAAATATTATGGAACCAGGCCACGTGGCATTGGCCAGCTGACACGACTCCGAGGATATCCCAATTTAATGGATCCTGACGAAGCGTGCTACGCTGTCCTAAATCTAACAAGTCTAATAACAACAGGCAATGTCTAATCTCATCCACAGATAACAAGTAAATACTGAAAGGAAAGACTGGAATATAAGAAACATAGTCGACTGACATAGTACAACTGAAATAAGTCTGGTGGGAACAAACCCACTACAAATGTACTGATAGTCTGAAATAAAGTACTGATAAGGAGAGACTGGAACAACATCTAACTAGGTAAGGAGCTCCAGTCATAGGCGGAAGGCCTACCAATCTGATCAGGGATACTCTGATGGAAGTACCTCCAACTCCTCGTCCAGAGCAAACCTCGCCTCTACGCCTGGCCCGTAAACTGTAGGATAAAAGGCCTCGTCCAGATCTGGAAGATAACCAGGTCCTCAGAGGGACGTAACAAGATACAATATGCATGCCAGATATAGTACTAAAATAAAAGTAAAGAGGGGGTGTGCTAACCGTCTAAGTGAATGCAATATAAGGACAACCTAGGAACGTATAAGTAGGTGTAGGCATAACGTCCAACGTCCTCTAGAGTGTGGTATCTGTAACGTCCATCATTCCGAAGAATGAGGTATCTGTATATAAGTATAACGTCCACACTCTAAGGCGTGGTGTCTGCAATGTATACATACGTCCGTAACACTCCGTAGAGCGCGGTGTCTGAATATAGGGAGTCACCGGGTCTATGGTTCCTCTGGATACCACGGAGTCCGGTGGGGGTATCCCATACGTTTGTCAGTTGTCCTTCCCGCCCAATGTAGATACGCAAGTCGAATATACGACTTGAGTGTGCCGTATCTAGATGCCAAGTCTCAACTAACTATGTTACTCTAGAATACATGCTAGTCCGTGATGTGCGTCATACGTACCGATAGCGAATCGGGTACACGAACCCGCATGCCAATATGAATGTACCATCGTGGTACGTGTATAGTGCCATGGTCTAGGAGAATATCAGAATACCCTCGCAGTAGTGGGTGAGTCAACTAGCAACTAGGTCAAGTACACTACTCATCGACGCAATGTCGACTGCACCCGAATCAATCTCGGATGCACACAGTACATGTATAATTGAAATATTTAACATTTAAATTTAAAACAGTAATCCAGCAAGGTATACTTGCCTGCCCCGGGTAGCTGCGAAATCCAAAGCCCTGCTCCTGATGCCTCGGCAGTAGTGTCCAGCAATCCTATATAGGATGTAGTAATGTCCAAAATTAGTCGCTACAATAGCACGACTAGGACACACTGTCCGTATCTACAACTGACACAAGGTCGAGGCTGCATTTATATATAGCTAACACTATTATTTATATACACACTAAATCATATTTAAATATATTAAATAATATTTATGTTTAGTAGTACAAAAATAATATTTGTATTATTTAGTAATACACTGGTAATTATGTTATATTCAATAAATTCATATATATGTACATAATAGATAATATTCATAATATCATTTATTTATACATATTCATATATTTTATACTATATAAGTACACAAATAAATACACCCTACATTATATACATGTATTTAAATAGTAAGCTTATGTATCTATGTAAATAACATATTTACTTATATTTAGATATATATATATACTCATACACAAGTATATATATATATATATATATATATATATATATATATATATATATATATATATATATATATATATATATATATATATATATATATATATATATATATATATTTATATATATATACATACCTTTATATACACAAAAATACATATATACTTATATATATACATATTAGGTATTCAAATAAAAAATAGGGTATTTAAACTCATGTATATATATACTATGTATATACATACATTTTTATTTATAAAAATATGTACTTATATATTTATGTTATCTACAAAATATACCCAGAAAATAGAAATACAGTATATACAAAAATAATATTTGATTTTTCCAGAAATGTATTTAATACTATAAATAATTAGATATTTAACATTCTTTGTATTTTAAAAATAACATACATACATACATGCTTACATACATACATACATACATACATACATACATACATACATACATACATACATACATACATATATGCATACATACATAATATAAATTAAATAAAAATAAAAAAAATGATTATAATATATTATATGGAATTTATACAGGAATATAATAAATATAAATACTGTTAAATATCTAAAATACAGTAAATAGTATCGTATATGTATTAAAATACGGATTATACGATATACATATATATAAACTTGCAACTGAAATTACATGTATAAATCTTAATAATTATACATAAAATATTGTACCTTAATGCTCGACAGGTCGAGGGGGGTCGAGTTGGTCGGTCGTCGCCGGCGGGGGTGGCCGGACGGCGCTCCGGCGTCGCGCGGGGAGGAGATGGGCAGCAGCAGCAGTTCAGCACAGCTCCAGCGCTGCGGGGACGAGATCTCTCCGGTGCGTCGACGTCGTCGGCTGAAATTTTATGGGAAGGAAGAGGACTGGCTGGGGGAGGCTTCGGTGAAGTTTGGTGGTCGGAGGTGCGGGGGTGGAGGAGTACGAGACGAGGGGGTGGTCGGCTGTGGACGCGGGGGAGGGAGCAGTCGGGTTGGGGATGTCGGTGGGGAGGTGGCTGCCGGCGGCGTAGTGGCCGGGTAGCGGTGGCCGAAGGTAGGGGAGGGTCCGGCGAGGGGGTTGGGTTAGGGTGGCGGCGACTGGTGGTGGCTGGTGGCGGTGGTGGAGCTCGGGGTGGGTAGGTTAGGGTCGGCTGTTGGTTGAGGGACTTAGGGTTTTAGGTATATTTGGTTTTGGTTCTCATTTACAATGCAAATATGTAGGTATATGTAGAAGAGAGAGTATGGGGGGCTGCCTAGGGATTAGGGCCGGCTGGACAAACATTCTTGGGGAGTGGGGTTGTCCATCAAGATGAGTGGAGGGCTAGGAATAGGCCATTCAAATTGTAGGGTCAAGATGGGTTCCCAAAAAGGTGGTGTAAGGACATAAAAATGGGGGGAACCAAATGCCTACGGTTGGTTATGAGCATTACTTTTCTCCATGATGGTTTGGGCCAATGAGAGGGGGACACCACATTGCAATTTTGCAATTAGGCCCCTGAACAATTTAGTATTTGCACAATAACTAGGATTGGGGATTTAATGCAAACAAACACCATGTTTGGTGTTCCTCATTGGACTATGATGGTGTTTGGTGTTTTGTATGAGGCTTGTGGGTGTGGATGTGGGTTTGGGTTGGAGTTGGGTCCAATTTCATTGAGGTTGGGTAGCCACATTAATTAATTCATGATAAATGTGACGGGTGTTTCTAATTTAATTTAATTAAAAACCGGGAGTCTAAATTTGATTGGACAAGGGTCATTGGTGTAGTAGGCTCAGTGTACAATATCATCGTGATCTGGGTTGGTCAAAACTGGTTGAGGTTGGGTCTCAATGTAAATTGGAACGGGCAGCGAACGTAATTACGCAATTTAATTAATTTGCGCACGGACGTTTGTAACGACTTTTGTGCGGCTATAATTTGGCACGAAAATCGGTATCCGGGGTTTATTCTTGGTTCACTATGATGGGTTTACAGGTCTAGGTCAAATATGTAGAATTCGTTTTAGGGCAACAGCTAAGGTAGTATCCTAAAAAAATCAATCATTGCACAAGTATCATAATGCTATATATTAAATCATAAATAATTCTAATTAACCCTAATTATGCTAATTAAATTATTTAACCCTAATTACTGGTCGAGGGGGTTTACAGATTTAATATGATTAGTTGCCATTCACTCAGTACACCTATAGTGGTCAGGTTATTGGGATCCATTTTAGCCGAAAGAAGAAAATGAACATATTTTGGGCCCTAAGTACCTTATTTTAAGTGTAATAAGTGTACTTCTTTATTTAGCACAATATACTACATGTGATATCTTTTATGTGAACCTACTGATTAGATATAGATTCGCACCTACACATAGATATGTGAATGACATAAAGTATATTTTTTAGATATATCAAATGAACTATTAATATTTGTTTAATTTATATGAATGTGCTAACCTTGTTGGATATAATAACATATTTATCTAATCTCCACAAGGGGGTATCACAAATATGATATATTTTTCTTAACAATGGAACAACTATTTCATAGAGATCAGTCAAATAAACCATTACAACAACATCGACCAATCATTCAGAAATTCTAGCATTTCATGAAGCAGACAGAGAATGTGTATGTCTAAGGTCACTAGTTCAACATATCAGAGGTAGCTCTCAGAAGTCACAAATAAGCATACAACCCTTATTAGAAATTCTAAAATATTATCAATAAGTGATTGTTAGTTCATAGGTGACTGGTTTTCTCCGGACATGCAGTACAATACCGTCATGCATGCACCCATTTTTGGGTCGTCCAAAACTTTTGTAGGTCGCAATGGGTTGATATATATATATATATATATATATATATATATATATATATATATATATATATATATATATATATATATATATATATATTAGCATTAACCAACTTGAATTATTTTATTTTATTATTATATTTTAAGTTGTGTGATCCAACACAAAATAACAAATTTGTTAGTTTGGAACAAAGAAGTGCACCACACATTTGTGCATGCTACTATTCACGTGAGTAAATTGTTTCCAAACTACACAAACCATGCAATACTTGCATGCACAGGAGCATTGATGCATAATGAGCAAAATAGAATCTTTTGATTGCTTGCTTGTGTGTGGTAGCAAAAGCTTTTGGTAGCAAAACTTTAGTTTGTATCATTGTAGCAAATTTAGTTGGCATGGTCCTGTAGCGAGGTTAGTCTCCATTATTTAATTTGTTAATATTATATTATGCATAACCACACATCTGTAACCGACAATAATCAAGCCTTTATTCACCTGTAACTCTTCTACCAAATATTTGAAAGGACAGGGGTATAATCAAGCATTTATTACCTGTAACTCTTCTACCAAATATTTGAAAGGACAGGGGTATAATCAAGCCTTTATTCACCTGTAACTCTTCTACCAAATATTTGAAAGGACATGGGTATAATCAAGCCTTTATTCACCTGTAACTCTTCTACCAAGTATAGCCTTTATTCACCTGTAACTCTTCTACCAAGTATTGAAAGGACAGGGGTTATTCAAGCCTTTATTCACCTGTAACTCTTCTACCAAGTATTGAAAGGACAGGGGTTATTTTTTTGTGCTGTGATGGCACTCACTTATCCCATCTAGCCTTAACCCATTCCTCTTCTATATTTATAACCATCATTATCATCTCAATCCCATAATATTAGCTGCGTCCCTCGTTCTTCCGCTATTCTCCAGTGTTCCCTTCATTCTCCTCGAGCCTAGGTGAAGCTTTTCACCTTGCTATCGACTACTACCTCCTCGACACGTACAGGTCGCACTGGTCTTCTCCTTATATGTGGGCTCGGGTACACTGAGATCACGTCACACTTACCTGTCAGGGACGATTGTGTGTGGCGACGTTCTTCGCGTTTCCGATATTTTATCTCGGTGAGTTTCTCTCCAACTCATAACCTGGCTCTTGTCATGTCTCTTCAATTCTTGCCTTAATCATATGCCTAGGTCTCCATCTAGTTGACACTAGAACAATTATGGAAGGGGATAAACTACATAACTAAATACTATACCCATGGAAAGAAACAAGTTTTGAGCCTATGAATAAACCATTAACAGAGCTACTAGTGTAGCCATATTGGAGGATATTGTTTGCAAATAGACCCTTGAAATAAGTTTTGAGTGTAAGACGCAAATAAAAGTAACCTATCAGATAAACTTTCTTCTAATGTTAATCAAGGGGACATAGGATGGGGTGTGCAAATCAAGCATTTTTATTCATAAGTCGGCCAGACCCATTTTTTTAATTTATTATTGAACCTTGACTCATTCATAAGAAAGCCTTTTGTTATTATTTTACAACTTCAGTAATTAATTAACCCAATTTAAATTAGTAATAAATCTCTAAATTAGTTTTACCTTCATTCCCTAAGTTCTCCGAACTCTTCGAACTTGGGCGTTGGACTAGAACCTCATCCTCAGTATTCGAAACCAGGCAAGTGTACCTTGCCATACTTGTAGTAAATTTCTTTTTATTATTCTCTTGATCTATTTTTGAGTTATATCTATTCAACCTAGGACCGTGTGACATTACTTAACGTCCGAATAAGATTCGGGTGTCAACGCCGTACGCGGAGTTGTGTAACGTCACCTAGAGATCGATATCACGACCCTATATATTTTTGTGCTTGCATTATCAAGTACGTCATACCATAGGACACCTGGCACTATTTATGAGACATAATCTTCCTGAGTCATTCATGGTGATTCTGTATAGGCTACAGGATTCGTGACATAGACTTTATATATATGCATAGATATCAATATGACTTGCTATATTAGATATGATCTTGCGTGTTATGGACATGAGACATGTGATTACATTGGGTGGAGAAAGACACACATGCTACAGGCTAATTATATATATATATTTATTATTGTGAGGCCGTAGACTCTACATCAGAGCTAGGCACATTACGTGATATTACTGCTACTGGCTCCCCGACACAGATCTTGTAGTGGTCTCAGCCTGAGTACTAGTGATGCTCACTTGCATATCATATAGCTGGTTACATAGTTTATCCTATTGATTCATTTATTATTGTACTGCATTTATTTTGGCTTGAGTTATTCTTGTACCTTGCTATGTCCCCTGAGGACTTGGATCCGGATTATGTCCCCAGGTATAGCAGAGGAGATCTATCCCGAGGTATACGGGACATTAGCAGAAGTAGAAGCAGAAGCAGGAGCATTACCGATACCCGAGGGCGAGGTGATGGCCGAGAATTTCTCCTGAGTATCTCCTTTATCTATACTCAGTCTTTGCTGTTGTTAGACTCTTTTATTTCTTGTCTATTGAACTGTTGTATCAGACTTATTATCGGGTTGTTCCCCGGGATACTTTATTGAGACTTGATGTTGGTTTATATTTCATTATGCTGATATTGATCGTATTTATCTTCCATGGATGAGATTAGAATGTGACATGTTTAGTAGACCTTTATTGTTGTTTTACAGCTTAAGTATACCTTGATGGGTCCTTTAAATTGAGTTTGCCTATTAGAGTATGCTGCTGGCTATTGCCATGTGTCTAGTCCCTCGGTATTTTGGGACTGGGGCATGATATGGTTTTTATGGTGGCCCATGCAGGTCTACGACTAAATTGTTCGGTTTCAACTAAGGGACCGAGCAAGCCTGCAATAAGGATAGGATAATTTTTAGGATCTCATCCATTAATTTGAATCGTTATTGATCTCTATATCGGATTCGAATTAATTTTTTGATTTGTATCCTGTTTTGATTCCTCTGTGCGTTCTCATAGTTTACTTTCAATGCAGAATAATGGATCCAAGAACCGGTGAAGAAAATCCCTTAAGTACACCACAAGGTGTTGTGGTCACCTATGATGATGGAGTGATACTAGAAGATAGAGGATAATCAGCTCAAAGCAATCAAGCGGGCCAGCATACCTCAAGTTTTCGGCGTGATGACATCCCACCACCGCCGAAGTTCACTCCACCAATGCCTGCTTTTCTACCAGGGCAAGCTATGGACGGGCAGCAGATGTTTCAAATATTTTATGCAATGATGCAAGCCCAACAACAGGTTCAACAAGAGGCTCAGCATCATGAGGCAGAGAACTTGAGGAACAGCCTAGTAACCGCACTAGAGCAGGCGAACCTACCAGCTAGGCGACCATCGGCGGGATCTATCACTGATTTTTGCCAACTGAAACCCCGTACCTTTTCTGGCAAGGAGGAGCCCACTGAAGTTCATGAGAGGCTCACAAACACACAACACCAGTTGGAAGCAGCTGAACTTCCAAGGGAGCGATGGATGACTGCCGTCATGATGCAGTTGACGGGCAATGTGCATTATTGGTGGCTATCTGAAGAGAGATGACTCGGACAGGACCGAGTCACTTGGGAGGAGTTCTCTAGACTATTCCAAGAGATGTATATTCCAGCTATTGCTCGATCGAAACTTCGAGACAAGTTCAACTGCCTCATTCAAGGCAATATGATGGTGGAAGAATACAATGCAGAGTTCATCCGTTTGGGATGCTTCGTACCTACTCTAATTTTGACGGAAGAGGAGAAGGCGAAGAAGTTCTTCGACGGACTCAGGTTTGAGCTCCAGAGGTTGATTGGATCTGTTGCACCTACTTCATACACGGACGTCCTTGCTGCAGCACGACGCATGGAGCGCATCACCAGAAGAGAGTCCAGTCTGAAGCGGCCATTCACATCAGCACCATCCAGAGCACCACACGGGGAGTTTGCAAAGCGATCCCAGAGGAATCCACCACAGAGAGCAGCACCAAGAGCCTCATCCCTTCCTACTTGTCACTAATGTGGCAAGGTAGGCCATATTGAGAGGGAGTGCAGACGCAAGTTGGGACTATGCTTGATTTGCGGATCTAACCAACATCTAGTCAGGGACTGCTCTGGGCGTCGAGAGGGAGCACCAATGGTAGATCGAACAGCTTTACCAGCACCGAGGCCAGCTTATCCAGCATTGGGAGCACCGTAGACGGGAGTTAGAGGAGTCAGACCACCAGCTCCAGGAGGATATCAGCAGAGGCCATCTTTGGCACCACAGGCAGCACTATTCCAGCAGGCTCGTCAGCAGAGAGGTCCAGCTCAGGGACGAGGACAGACATTTGCATTGGTTATTGAAGAAGAAGCTACTACAGGAGAGGTTATAGCAGGTACTATATTAGTAGCTTCATTACCTGTTATAGCTTTATTCGATTCTGGAGCATCGCATTCATTCATAGCTTCTAACTTCGTAGCCACACATAGAGTAGCTACTGCACCCCTTCCGAAGACTAAGAGAATTCTTACGGGAGGTAGAATTATCCCAGTTAGTGACATCTGTAGATCTTGTTCGGTAGTAGTCTGTGGAAGAGAGATGCGAGCTCAATTCCTAATCTTTTCCATGCCGAATTATGATATTGTACTTGGTATGGATTGGTTGAGTCAGTACCATGCGACCCTAGATTGCCTGCTTGGACGGGTTATATTTAGACCGCCTAGACATCTAGAGTTTGAGTTTTTTTTGGGAGCCATAGAGCAAGGTGTTCAGCCTACTCTTAGGGTACTATCTGTAGAAGGGGAGTCAGATTACCCAAGAGTTATATCAGAGTTTGTGGATGTATTCCTCGATGAACTTTCAGGTTTACCACCTGATCGGAAAATAGAATTCACAATAGACTTGACTCCAAGAGCGGAGCCTATCACTTCATCAGTATACCGGCTAGCACCTAAGGAGTTGGTGGAATTGAAGGAGCAAGTTGATGATCTTCTGGAGAAGGGTTTTATTTGACCCAGTGTTTCAACATGGGGAGCACCCATACTATTTGTGCCGAAGAAGGATGGGACAGTGCGCCTGTGTATTAACTACAGGGCACTGAATGCTGTAACCATTAAGGACCGGTATCCCTTGCCATGCATTGACAACTTATTCGATCAGTTGAGTGGTGCTAAGGTATTCTCAAAGATTGATCTTAGGTTCGGTTATCACCAGATTAGAGTGAGGAAGGAGAATATACCGAAGACAGCCTTCAGGACCAAGTATGGACACTATGAGTTCTTAGTTATGCCGTTTGGTTTAACCAACGCGCCAGCTGTGTTCACGAGTTTGATGAACAGAGTTTCTCACCAGTACTTGGACAAGTTCGTGGTTGTGTTTATTGATGACATTTTAATATATTCCAATAGCCACGAAGAGCACGAGGAGCATCTCAAAATCGTGCTAGAGACGCTGAGACAGGAGAAGCTATACGCTAAGCTTAATAAATGTGAGTTTTGTATGGATAAGGTGCCTTTCCTGGGACATATCATCTCAGGAGAAGGACTTTCAGTTGATCTAGAGAAGGTTGCTGAAATAAAAACTTGGCCTACACCTACATTAGTTACGAAAGTGAGAAGTTTTCTCGGACTTGCTGGATACTACCGGAGGTTCGTAGAGAATTTCTCAAGGATTGTGGAGCCTATGACGCGGTTGACACGTAAGGACCAGGAGTTTGCATGGACAGAAGATTGTCAGAAGGCCTTTGAAGAGTTGAAGAGGCGATTGACAACAACACCGGTCTTGACTCTTCCTTCAGGATCAGGAGGCTTTGTTGTTTATAGTGATGCGTCAGGCAGTGGACTAGGATGTGTTTTGATGCAACATGGAAAAGTTATCGCTTATGCATCGAGACAGCTGAAGGTCCATGAGAAGAACTACCCAACGCACGATCTTGAGCTAGCTGCAGTAATATTTGCATTAAAGATATGGAGGCACTATCTTTATGTAGAGAAGGTAGAGATCTTCACTGATCACAAAAGTCTGAAGTATGTCTATACTCAAAAAGAGCTCAATATGAGACAAAGACGTTGCTTGGAGTTGATGGTCGACTTTGATATAGATTTGCAGTACCATCCGGACAAGGCGAATGTCGTAGCAGACGCACTCAGCAGGAAGCCCACAACTTATTTCTTGACGATGCAGCCCCAGCTATTAGAGGATCTACAGGAGCTTAAGATAGAGATTATTTTGCCAAGACAAAGTGGCTTGTTGGCGAATCTTGAAGTTAAATCATCACTAGTAGAGAGGATTAAGGCAGCATTACCCACGGATGCTAGATTTTGAAGACTTAAAGAGAAAACGGAAGCTGGCATGCAGACAGGACTTCGAATCCATGAGGATGGGATATTAAGGTACGGAAATCGCTTATATGTTTCAAATGGGGAGTTGAGACATGAGTTGATGTCTGAAGCACATAGCTCCATGTATTCTATTCATCCGGGAGGTACAAAGATGTACCGAGATTTGAGGCAGCATTATTGGTGGCATGGGATGAAGAGAGAGATTGCATGATTTATGGCAAAATATTTGGTCTGCCAGCAAGTTAAGGCCGAGCATCAGAGAACTGTTGGTATGTTACAGCCGCTTCCCATACCCGAATAAAAGTGGGAACATATCACTATGGATTTCGTTACAGGATTTCCAAGAAGCCCCAGTGGGAAAGATGCAGTATGGGTTATTGTGGATCGACTCACTAAATCGGCATATTTCTTGCCGTTTAGAGTTGGACAGTCCACGAAATTTCTAGCCGACATGTACATACGACAGATCGTAAGATTACATGGAGTACCGGTTAGTATAGTGTCAGATCGTGACTCAAGATTTACATCCCATTTTTGGCGAAGCATGCAAGAGAGTCTTGGCACCCAACTCAAGTTCAACACTGCTTACCATCCACAGACAGATGGTCAGTCAGAGCGCACGATTCAGATCCTGGAAGATATGCTGAGGTCGTGTATGTTAGATTTCGGAGGGTCTTGGGAAGACCATTTGCACTTAGTGGAGTTCTCTTACAATAACAGCTACCAGGCGAGCATCCAGATGGCACCATTCGAGGCTTTGTACGGCAGAAAGTACAAATCACCGATATGTTGGAGTGACGTTGGCGAGCGTTAGATAGTTGGTCCAGAGTTAGTGATGCAGATAGTTGAGAAGGTGAAGCAAATTCAGAGTCATCTTCGTTCAGCTCAGGACAGACAAAAGCATTGGGCTGATACACACAGACGACCTTTGGAGTTCAAGGAAGGAGAACATGTATTCTTGAGGATTTTACCTACTCGTGGTATTATTCGATTTAGGAGCAGAGGCAAGCTGAGCCCGAGGTACATTGGGCCATTTGATATTTTGGAGCGTATTGGTGATGTGGCGTATCGTCTTGCATTACCCCCATCTTTAGAGGGAGTGCATAATATCTTCCATGTTTCACAGTTGAGGAGGTACGTGACTGACCCAAGCCACGTAGTCGATCATTCTGAGATTGTAGTGGGCCCTAACTTGAGGTATGAAGAGCAGCCAGTTTGGATACTCGACATCAGTGAGAAGATATTACGAGGTCAGACGATTAGACTGGTCCGAGTAACTTGGAAACATCACTCCCCCGGCGAATCTACTTGGGAAAGAGAGGATATCATACGCCAGCGTTATCCTCACCTATTTGAAGATGCAGGTATGACCTAAGAACTACCTACAGGTTACCAAGATTATTTTTCTTATTAGTTAATTCTTAATTGCGAGGACGCAATTCTTTTAAGGTGGGTAGATTGTAAACCCCCTAATTTTTATATAAGATAATTTGATAATTTGAATTTATATTAATAGCATCATTATTATAAAAAATATATATATATAAAATAATATTAGCATTAACCAACTTGAATTATTTTATTTTATTATTATATTTTAAGTTGTGTGATCCTACACAAAATAATAAATTTGTTAGTTTGGAACAAATAAGTGCACCACACATTTGTGCATGCTACTATTCACATGAGTAAATTATTTCTAAACTACACAAACCATGCAATACTTGTATGCACAGGAGCATTGATGCATAAGGAGCAAAATAGAATCTTTTGATTGCTTGCTTGTGTGTGGTAGCAAAAGCTTTTGGTAGCAAAACTTTAGTTGACATCATTGTAGCAAATTTAGTTGGCATGGTCTTGTAGCGAGGTTAGTCTCCACTATTTAATTTGTTAATATTATATTGTGCATGACCACACATCTGTAACTGATAATAATCAAGCCTTTATTCACCTGTAACTCTTCTACCAAATATTTGAAAGGAAAGGGGTATAATCAAGCCTTTATTCACCTGTAACTCTTCTACCAAATATTTGAAAGGACATGGGTATAATCAAGCCTTTATTCACCTGTAACTCTTCTACCAAGTATTGAAAGGACATGGGTTATTCAAGCCTTTATTCACCTGTAACTCTTCTACCAAGTATTGAAAGGACAGGGGTTATTTTTTTGTGCTGTGATGGCACTCACTTATCCCATATAGCCTTAACCCATTCCTCTTCTATATTTATAACCACCATTATCATCCCAATCCCATAACATTAGCTGCGGCCCTCGTTCTTCCTCTATTCTCCAGTGTTCCCTTCATTCTCCTCGAGCCTAGGTGAAGCTTTTCACCTTGGTATCGACTACTACCTCCTCGACACGTACAGGTCGCACTGGTCTTCTCATCCTCCGTGGGCTCGGGTACACTGAGATCACGTCACACTTACCTGTCAGGGACGATTGTGTGTGGAGACGTTCTTCGCGTTTCCGATATTTCCTTTCGGTGAGTTTTTCTCCAACTGGTAACCTGGATCTTGTCATGTCTCTTCAATTCTTGCCTTAATCATATGCCTAGGTCTCCATCTAGTTGACACTAGAACAATTATGGAAGGGGATGAACTGCATAACTAAATACTATACCCATGGAAAGAAACAAGTTTTGAGCCTATGAATAAACCATTAGCAGAGCTACTAGTGTAGCCATATTGGAGGATACCGTTTGCAAATAAACTCTTGAAATAAGTTTTGAGTGTAAGATGCAAATAAAAGTAACCTATCAGATAAACTTTCTTCTAATGTTAATCAAGGGGACATAGGATGGGGTGTGCAAATCAAGCATTTTTATTCATTAGTCGGCCAGACCCATTTTTTTAATTTATTATTGAACCTTGACTCATTCATAAGAAAGCCTTTTGTTATTATTTTACAACTTCAGCAACTAATTAACCCAATTTAAATTAGTAATAAATCTCTAAATTAGTTTTACCTTCATTCCCTAGGTTCTCCGAACTCTTCGGACTTGGGCGTTGGACCAGAACCTCATCCTCAGTATTCAAAACCAGGCAAGTGTACCTTGCCATACTTGTAGTAAATTGCTTTTTATTATTCTCTTGATCTATTTCTGAGTTATATCTATTCAACCTAGGACCATATGACATTACTTAACGTCCGAATAAGATTCGGGTATCAACGTCGTACGCGGAGTTGTGTAACGTCACCTAGAGATTGACATCGCGACCCTATACATTTTCGTGCTTGCATTATCAAGTACGTCATACCATAGGACACCTGACACTATTCATGAGACAGAATCTTCCTGAGTCATTCATGGTGATTCTGTATAGGCTACAGGATTCGTGACATAGACTTTATATATATGCATAGCTATCAATATAACTTGCTGAATTAGATATGATCTTGTGTGTTACGGACATGAGACGTCGTGGACATGAGACATGTGATTACATTGGGTGGAGAAAGACACACAGGCTACAGGCTGATTATATTTATTTATTTATTTATTATTGTGAGGTCGTAGACACATTACGTGATATTACTGCTACCGGCTCTCCGACACAGAGCTTGTAGTGGTCTCAGCCTGAGTACTAGTGATGCTCTCACTTGCATATCACATAGCTGGTTACATAGTTTACCCTATTAATTCATTTATTATTTTACTGCATTTATTTTGGCTTGAGTTATTCTTGTACCTTGCTATATCCCCTGAGGACCTAGATCCGGATTATGTCCCCAGGTATAGCAGAGGAGATCTATCCCGAGGTATACGGGACGGGAGCAGAAGCAGAAGCATTACCGATACCCGAGGGCGAGGTGATGGCCGAGGATTTCTCCTGAGTATCTGCTTTATTTATACTCAGTCTTTGTTGTTGTTAGACTTTTTTTTATTTCTTGTCTATTGAACTGCTGTATCAGACTTATTATCGGGTTGTTCCCCGGGATACTTTATTGAGACTTGATGTTGGTTTATATTTCATTATGCTGATATTGATCGTATTTATCTTCCATGGATGATATTAGAATGTGACATGTTTAGTAGACATTTATTGTTGTTTTACAGCTTAAGTACACCTTGATGGGTCCTTTAAATTGGGTTTGCCCATTTGAGTGTGCTGCTGGCCATTGCCACGTGTCTAGTCCCTCGGTATTTTAGGACTGGGGCGTGACAGGAATGATCCACATTTCCATCTATTGTGCATCCCCATGTTTATAACTTTTGGATCTTATTTAAGTCATCTAATCTTAAACGTTGGTTTGAACCATTCAAACCAATGGTAAAGATTATATGACTTAAACAAGCATCCAACGGTTGATAACATGAAGATGCTTGGGGGATGCAAAAAATCGAAAATACGAATATATATATATATATATATATATATATATATATATATATATATATATATAAACAAAATTATGTGTGCTAAATCATTTGTAGGCAAATCAAAATTAGATTTGCACAAAGTGAATTCAAATTTGACCTTAAGGAGCAGTATCTGCTAGCATCTTTAAGATCAATCATCATCAGCCATTACATAACAATATAACTAATATGATTATAGATAGAAAAGCAAATATTGATTTTAATTTGGAGAAATGTCAATCATTCTATTGGATGCTAACACACACACAACTTTAGATCTAAAGTTTATTTTCCTGCTAAATGGATCATTCTTACTATAATCATATATTAAAACTAGCAACTAATGATCCCACTTAACTCGGGATTGGTAAAATCTTGTATATGACGTTTGTGAACTCCCAAAGAGAAAAACCGGCCTATATATTATTTTTCTCTGTTAATCATTCTGCAGAATGGTATATCAGAATAATCAATCATTTTTTTTTCTTTCTTGTTGCAGTAATGTCATCCGTGTCACAAAATTATAATATAAAATATGCATATGTTGACAAATTTCTCTCATAAATTTGCGGTGCAACTATAGTTGCTCTACTGGAAAGGCATGTAACATTCAAGTAACGAGCCCTATTTCTTATCAAGAAGAAAAAAAAGAAAAGAAATTCTTCTTCTTCTTCTTCTTCAACATCTTTTTGAGCAATGGTGCTGATAAAGTATTGTAAAAGTGGAAAAGAAAAATAATTTGGTAACCAAATGAATATTTTGGACTTTCTCATAGATAATGTACATATAGAGAGAAAATAGATAGCGGTGGTTGTAGATAGGGATAAGGACATCCACATTTGATTTTATTCCAAATCACAACAGATATATTTTTCTTAACAATGGAACAACTATTTCATAGAAATCAGTCAAATAAACCATTACAGCAACATCGACCAATCATTCAGAAATTCTAGCATTTCATGAAGCAGACAGAAAATGTGTATGGCTAAGGTCACTAGTTCAACATATCAGAAATAGCTTTCAGAAGTCACAAATAAGCATACAACCCTTTATGAGGATAATGTAACATGTATAGAGCAAATTCAAGAAGACTTCATCGAAGAGACATGTATATAAATGTATAAGTTGATAAAAATATTGGGGTGTTGTATAATTATTAAATGTGTTAATTGGGGTGGGGGTGGGGGTGGGGGTGGGGTGACTCTTTATCTAAGTTGATGTAAAAAATTAAATGTAACATTTAAAAATAATTTTGAGAAAAAACATCATGCAGATGCATGCAGATCCTGAAGATGCTAAGTGGAGATATCATAAAGAATGTATTTGCGTATTTTACTCTATTTTTTCGATAAAGTGTTTTTTACTGGAATTTTCTTTCGAATTGTTTTTAACAAGACAATGTAAGTCGCACCCACTTGAATTCCTGAAAAATTATATTCTTGAATAATATGTTGTACTCTTTTCTTTCAATGTGGATTTTTTTTTCAAAGATGATCTTAGAAAAGTTTTTAATCAAAAATTGATTAAAGTGGACATCCAAGAAAGAGTGTTGTAAATCATATATATGTGGATAACCAGGGACGAAGCCAGAATTTTGAACGTGCAGATTTTCGAATACAACTACAAGAAAAATTAAATAACACAACAAAAATATAAACTTGATATTATATTAATTATACTTTAGTAAAGTACAAAAATGATTGTCCTCGACGACTTTTTATATTTTGGAAGCGTTGCAAAATAACATAATGTTTATACTATTAAATACATCTTTCTCGATGTATATAATCATGATATTGTTCATCCATTGATCTTCCGATTGTGCAATGGAGTCCTTGTGATATTCATAGCAGAAAATGCTCTATCCACATTTTTTGTGGTGCAATGTTCTTTGTATTGTTTGTCTCATGTGAGAATGGTCCTTCAATAACTGAATTCGAGTGACTATTGTGGTTACCGAGGAGAGATATAAGACCCCGGCTGGATAGCAGAAGGTCAGTGGATCGAGTCACGAGGACGTATTATTTCTTCCATTTATAAATGGTGGAAGTTGGAGACATTGGACCCAAAGGCATATAATGCAATGTGCACCAATATCTTGAACGTTATGTCGTACCCCGTGCGTTATGCCGGAAAGTAAAAAAAAAATGAAAAAGAAAAAGAATGGTCCTTCAATATTGGTGTTCCACAAGAAAGTTTTAGAAGTAAGGTTTTAACTTTTAACATTGCATAGATAGCTTATTACAATTGGTACATTCTTATAAATAAAAATTTTGGTCACTACATTTTCTAATACTATATAAGTGTTTTTTTTACCATGGGGACTTGAGCCCCTACTGGGCCCATAGTCAATCCATTCATGTGGATAACCAATAATAAGTGGATGCTCTTATTTAAATACACACAAATTCAATCATTTCACCTTTATATATATTAGTAACATGTACGTGCATTGCACGTAAAAAAAATTGTTGAAAAACAAAATTAAATTTGTTATAGATACCGTTGTCTCATAAAATCGAACTCATCCAACTAAGGAGAATGCCTCCCACCTTAATCATATGTGTTGGAGGTGTTTCGCTTTAGTTAGATAATATTAGATCGTTAAACAATTAGTTAAAATTTATTAATTTATTAATTTTTAATTTTTAATTTTTAATTACGTAAGTATATATATACGATTTAAATAGTTCATTTTGGAACGTTTTTTAGCTTTTTTTTTTAATATAAAAGTGGAGATGTGTGCCAATAAAAGAAGCCCCACATCGGTTTATTCAGCTACAAAAAATCTCTCGCTTCCTTGCTTTTTTTTTTTTTCTAACATCGATGAACTAATATAAATAGATGAATTATTACTTTTAATAGAGAACTTTGTGCAATTAGAGAACTTTGTGCAATTCATTAAGTGTCGATGTGATAAGAGAGAGAGAGAGAAGTGTCACTATTTTGAAGCATATCACTATCTCAGGACCTACTGCAGAAATAGGAAAAAAATTAAAGCGAGTCCTAAAAACCGTATATTTCAATATAATACGAAAAAGCTATATGTAAATACAAGTCCACAAGTTATTTTGTTGACATGTAAGTGATCGGCCCAAAAAAATTAAAGAATCTTCCTTTAGAGAAGGCAGAAAATGATGATAAGGAAATATTTATTTATTTAACCCAACATCATTATTCAATCACTTCTCCTTTTTTTTTTTTTTTTTTTTTCTTGAATCAACAATTTTCAATCACTTGTTCATCGCAAGACAAAAGTCCAGAAAGCCCATTTGCCCAGTCAAATAGAAAGCCCATTTGACCAGTCAGAGAGAGAGAGAGAGAGAGAGAGAGTGCGCCCATGGGGTCACCCAAAGATCCGATGGTCAATTCTCACTCATCCGAGAAGGACTTTTGGCGCATTGGTCCCTAGTAATCTTTCTCTTGCATAATGGCTTTACAAATCTATACTTACTAATATTAAAGTACATCAACTTTGAAGTCTTCATAATTTAATTTTAGAGGGTGTTTGATTTATTGTAAATATTATTACTGTAATATTTGTTGTGGCATTTACACCATATATATATATATATATATATATATATATATATATATATATAGAAAGAGAGAGAGAGATAATTGTGGCACAGACTCCTGATATCGATCTTAACCACTAGGCTAGACGTCATTTACAATAAATAATATATATATATATATATATATATATATATATATATATATATATATATATATATATGTGTGTGTGTGTGTGTGTGTGTGTGCGTGTGTGTGCGCGCGCGTGCGCGCTCGCTTACGCCCAAACGATTATAGAACAAAGTAGAAGTAAAAAGGAAAAAAAATACAATTTGCTCCGTCTACGGAGCATTTATTTAAAAAAATAAATTGATGAAGTCCATTTAAATAATTTGCCAATGGTCCCAAATATATTGAGACAGCCCTGCGTTAGCAAATATCTATTTTTATGCGAAATTTATTTTAACTAAAATGATTACAATATTATTTACAACAATAAATGTTATAAAAAAAATATTTATAAAGCAAGCATACAAGTCCTTAATGAGGTCGTCTTCACACAAGGAAACGAAAAAAATCTCTCTAGTTTTGAAAATAGATTCAAGCACATGACATGCACACACTAAAAGTAAATACAACAAAAAATTTACTGTATCGATAATATTTTTATATTAATTAAGTATGTCGATAAAAGTTTTAAAAAATTTGAAAATTTGATACATATCGCTACCTCAGATGGCGAAAAACCAGCATATTATTTTTAAATTAAAATTCGTCCAACAGATGCGCATATTTTTGCCAACTCAGTTGGCAAAAATTCAACAGGCTGACGTGGCATGCAAAAAAAAAAATATTGTTGAGTTTTTGCCAACTGAGTTGGCGAAAATTTTGCTAGTTTTTTTTTTCGGTTTGTTTTGTTTGTTTTGTTTTTATTTTTTGGATTTGTTTTTGGGTTTTATGTTTAGGGTTTGATTTGATTTGATTTTTTCTTTTTTGGGATAGTTGGGTTTGATTTTTTTTGTTACTTTTTTTGTTGGTTTTTTTTTTTGGTCACTTATTAAAATTTTTTTAACGTTCATATTGTAACGGTAATATTTTGACAACGACTCTTTTTTCAGAAAATTTACTGTACCGATAATATTTTTATATTAATTAACTACATCGATAAAAGTTTTGAAAAATTTGAAATCCTAACACATATTCAAAACTTAAAACATATATTTATGAGAAAATCATAATTAAAATAGATATCACAATTTAACAAATAACCAACAAATAAAAAAATCAACAAAAAAAACCCTAAAAAACAAACTAAAAAAAAAATACCATTTGTCAGATTTTAGCCATCTCGGATGGCTAAAATTTGACAAATATAAAAAAATATAATTTTTTTTTTTATATTTTCGCCATCTGGGATGGCAGAAATTTGACAAAATATATATAATTTTTTTTTATATTTTCGTCATCTGGTAGTTAATTAATATAAAAATATTATCGGTACAGTAAATTTTTTGAAAAAAGAGCCGTTGTCAAAATATTAATGTTACAATATGAACGTTAAAAAAAAAATTAGTAAGTGACCAGAAAAAAACCAACACAAAAAGTAAAAAAAAAAATCATGCCCAACTATTCCAAAAGAAAAAAAATCAAACCAAATCAAACCCTAAACATAAACCCAAAAACTAACCCAAAAGATAAAAACCAAAACAAACTGAAACCAAACAAATCCAGCAAAATTTTCGCCAACTCACTTGGCGAAAACTCAACAAATATTTTTTTTTTATGCCACGTTAGCCTGCTGAATTTTTGCCAACTGAGTTGGCAAAAATTTGGACAAGTCCAAATTTTCTTCTGCCACGTCAGTCTGCTGAATTTTCGCCAACTGAGTTGGCAAAAATATGTACATCTGTTGGACGGATTTGAATTTAAAACAATATGCTGGTTTTTCGCCATCTGAGATGGCGAAATGTATCGAAATTTCAAAAATTTTAAAACTTTTATCGTTGTAGTTAATTAGTATAAATATATTATCGATATAGTAAATTTTCTGTAAATACAATCTATATATTAATAATATTTTCTCTTTCGCTGAAAATGGATGTGAATTTTTACGTGCCTACTTTAACTAGTATGCCATAATAAAACCATAGAAAGAAAATTATAATCTACTATAGCCTTGATTTCTTCATCATATTTATTATCCCTATTTTACAAAAGTTATATGAATCTTTACTTTTATATGTGCAAATAGAAAGGTCATAGAAATCCAAGGTATGTAACTACCAACATGAAATGGATAATTCATAAAATCAATGTTAGCAAGATTTGACTTGCATTTAGAATTTAAAGTATGTTATTTCTTGACCAATTTGTGTCTAGAAATTATAGAATCACAACTATCATATATTTATTATTTTTCATCAATAGTATTAAGAAAGAAAGTTTTGGAATATTCCGAAAATTTTACAATTTCATTTACGAAATTTATTTGTAGATTTTTAGTGGGCCATTATAATACTTACTATCATTTTTGGATGCAAGCCTTGTTGTTGTTGCCATATGAGTTATGGAGAATTACAGTTTAATAATTAAGACATCGTTAAATATTTTTATATAAAGAAGAAATAAAAAATTACTTTGGAAGCAATCTTCATACTTTCGGAAAAAAAGAAGAAGCTAGTTTACAAAAGGAAGAAGCATAACTACATATTGTTATTACAAAACAACTTTTATTGCTAATATCTTATGTAAAAATATAAGATACACCAAACATAAACTAGGATTATAAATATTGGCAAAAAAATGTCACTGATTGTCATAAAAAAATAAATTTCATGTTCCACTAGCTTTACCACGATCCCTCTACCCGAGGGATCAGTAAGCAACTGGGTAACTAACGAACAACATTTGTTCCAATTCCAGAGACTTTTTTTCGATCGAAGTCGGATCAAATGTAAATCTTCGATTCCAGAGGAATCATTTTTTTTGGGAACCTCGAGTCTTAGGTGTTCGAAGATTTTGATGCCTTATATTCCGATCGATGAACCGATATTGGAAGGGAGCAGCTAGCCAATCTCATTTCTCTCGATACCAATTTTTACTGAAAATTTTGGTGGTGATAAAGAAAAATTGTATAGGATTTTAATAATATTCCTGGAAACACCATATTCCTTGCAACAAAAACCAAACATGTTGCAAGTAATTACTACGAAATATACTATATTGATAGGGAGTCCTATGCAAAGAAACCCTCCATGAAACATTCACATGAAAAATAATAGTCCTATAATTAGGAAGAGAGAGAGAGAGAGACTCTTCCAAAGAAGAAGAAGAAGAAGAAGAAGAAGAGGGGAGAGAAACAAAGAAGAACCAAAATCCCTAGCTCCCAAACGAATCAAATCCCAAATAATTAGGTTGTTTATTCGATCTCTCCCTCCCCCTCTCAAATTTCTTCTATTATCATCATCATTATTATTATTTTGATCTTCTCCGAATATTTCATTTCATTTTCTTATACGTAGATTTCTCCATTCCTCTCGTATGAATCCTATAAATGTAGTTTTTTTTTATAGATTCAGATTTCTCTGTGTTTCGATTGTACTGATCATGGCGATCGCATTTACTTGATTATTTATTGATACATAATTGTCAGATTTATTCTATTGGTGCCATTAGAATAACATATATGAATTATTGTTGTAATTTGTGGCGTAAAAAACTGATCTTGATCCTTATTTCCGAAGGAACACTGGTCAAAGTAAACGTAGTGGCTAGCATCAATGTGAATTCGAAGGCATTTGACCAATGATTTATCTAGAAGTAAATGCTTTTGCATCATAAATTGATGAACACTTTTCCAGTTCATTCAGGAGAAAGGAATTCAATAGAAAAAAACTGTTTTTTTTATTCTTCCGAAACCAGTCATCTTGATCATCATCATCCGAGCCTTCTCCAGCCAGAATGGGGTCAACCGTGGAGCATAATAAAGCCCCATAAAAGATCTGATAGAACCAGTTGTTGAGCTGACGACAACCCTCCACGTCTGTGTGAGATTCCTAGCCAAGGTTGCTATGAGCATGAGGGAGTCATAAGGTAAAATATGGGCAATCAGTTGACATGTGGGTAGACCAACCTTTTGGATATGCAGTTTTAGCTCATGAAACCAAGAAACACCCTCCAAGTTCCATCAGACTTTAAAAAGTCTAGATGAAGAGGTAAGACGATAGGATTTGCTATAGGGAATTGCATTCCTTACTGTGACACATTAAGCCAAAAGCGTGAGGAGGAACGACAATTGCAAGTTTCTTTTTCCAAACCAGTGCTGCAATATAGTCAGCATGATCAATTCCTGACGGGCTTTAGAAAATAATTATTCTAGCAAATGATAATGGTTCTTCAGATACCCTATCAAAGGAAATCAAGTAGTGACTAATATATTATGAACATGTCCTAATACATAATGTACATAAATGATATGTATCATAGCTCTAATAAAAGTGTCAAGATCAACGTCTTCATGCTCTATCTTGCTCTCCCAAGCTTTGGGTAGTTTATAAATAATTTTATTTTGCATCAAAGAATGATTTATTCAACGGGCTTTCTTCCGGAAGGTCGTTCAAATCCATGAATTTTTATTATTATTAAATACTAACTATAGTATGCCCCTAATATGACAACTATTTCAAAATGCATACTATTAAGCTCTATGGGTGCTTATACTCGACTTTTCCCAGCTCATTGTTTTTCGATTGACGTGTCTTTAGTTATAGTCATATGCTTGTGTTATTATATTAAGAATGTATACAACTGCCATTGGAAACTCCATAAAAAGTAGCAATGTGCATACATAAACTTTTTTCCTCCTAATGTAGAAGAAACATCTAAAGCTTTGAACCTTTCTTGCTTAATCAAGTAGATCATGTTAGTGAACATTCTCCTTACACTCTAGATACATATCGTGTATCAATTTGCTTGTGTGTGGTATCCTGTATCATATGATACAATAACTATAGAAGTTTAGGTCTATACTTATAAATCTATATAAGAATAAATATAATTTACTCATAAATATTTTATTTGTTTCATCTTTACATGTCTATCTAATTCCAAAAATCTAGATTCTTAAGTATACATTACATCAGTCAAGTAAAAAGTAAAAACTGATGCTACTTATCAGCTTGTATGTAATTATGTATTGTATCATATTAGCTAATAAATAACGAAATGGTAGTATACCGTATTATAAGATACAAATAATGTATTGTGAGATACTAACAACATAGCTTACAATTTACTTATTAGCTACTTTGAAAAAAATTGTGATCCAGTTTTGTTCTTTAATTCGTTATACCTATTCACACCCCTCCATCCCTTCTTTTCTCGTAAGTAACATGAATACTTTGATTCATATTTTGTATCTTGTTAAGTTGCTTTTTTGTTTCTTTTTTGCATTGGTTTTGACTCTTTTCTTTACTTTTTTTGGTTCTAAAAACGCAAGTAATTGGTGAGTTTTTAGGGATATAGGACATATTACGATAACCTAACATGAGCTATAAAAGTGATAAAAGGTGTTATGAAAAATGAATTTGAGAAGCTCCTTGGGTGATGCTTTTTTTTCTCCGAGCGAGGCTAGGTGCGTCTAGGCACTCCCAGGAAATGAGATGAGGCAACTCGCCTAGGAGAGCCTAGAGCTTTTTAGAACACTAATCTATGCTATATTTTCCTTTTCTCCCTGGAAAGACGAGCAATTCTAGGTAGTCCCTTCATACTTCCACATAAGTTGTAGCAATTCTTTTTAGTTCATTCATATTCATATGGACATTACTCATATAAATAATCCTTTTTTTTAGAACTTTTCCTAAATCTTCGCTACCGAAATTGGACTATGTCCTATTTCATTTTACCACTAGAATAGTCCATTACCAAATATATTAACATCAGCTAGATATATAGTTCTTCTAGCTTCAACGAAAAATCTTATTTATCTCACATCCTATTAATTGTCTGCACCAAGCTTATATTTTTTAATGTACACTCTTAATCTTTCTCCGTTATACCAAAATGTGAAGCAAAATAATTACATGCTGTTCATTTGTAGTCATGCTATAGGACCTTAACTAAAGTTCTAGATAGGTATAGAGCTACTTCACAATAGCACATTTTCTCTTACTTCCATCTTATGTGACATAAGAGAGTTACTAATAACTATCTTCCCAAATTAGACTCACTAAAACCATCTTTTTAGAAGAAACAACTTATCTTGTGATATTCTTTCAAGAACTACTCTGTACCATTAAAAACACCGAAATACGGTACAAAGAATGACAATATCGATGTCGGTTTTGGACCCTTCTTATGATTATCAATATCGGCAGGTTTGGATCATATTTTCAGAGTTCTTGGTAAAATAACAAATTATTTAAATCTATAAAAAATATTGATACATTTAGGCATAATATTATGTATTATTTGTTGTTTCACGTTAGTTTTGAACCAAATAACATCCAACATTGCTAAGTTTTTCATGCTCAATAGATATTATTGTTTATTTTACTTGCTTTTGGAGAAAGTTACCCCAAAATAAATATTTATGAATCGAATAATATTATGATGTATGAATCTTGTGAATTTGTAGTATACAACTTTGACAAAGGTAATGATTATAATGTGTCATGAGGAATTTTAACAGCATGTAACATGTTGATCTCAGGCATGATCAAATCACTATGTCGAAATTGTTTTTTCTTTTCATATCTGTTTTTCTTTTTAATTTTTCTCTGCAAATTGACCGGGAAGAGAGCCCAATTTCAGTTTTGGCTAGTAAAAGTTAGTATTCGTGAGGGTTAGTGTCGGATAAGACGTGCCAAAACCGATATGTGCCGGTATCGGACTATACTGCAAACCTTGCATTATGCATATGATAATGCGGCAATTTCCTGTAATACCTAACAACAGTTGAGGGATAAAGGGAGATCAACATATCGTGTTATTCAGATCTCCCTATGAGGTTGCAAGTGATTAAGAGAGAAAATAATTTTGTTATTTGGAAAAACTTTGTACACTTCCATCACTTTCAAAAGTTCCCCTTTGATGGTTGTTTGAGGTGTTTGCACATTTACTCGAGTTAGAAGTGCTTGTTTTACTTATCATATGATGATTGCTTTGCATTTGCTCGAAAAATGTGATTCCTTTGCAACTCTAATGAAAATGTTTGTTTCTTTTGCAGAAGTACTCAATTACCTCGGTATTCTACCTTCAGACAGATAAAAGGAGAGAAGAGGAAAGCACAAAGAAGAAATGGCAATTGAGGCAAAGAATCTAAAACTATATGTCAGAAAATGCCTGCTCTTTCCCTTCAAAATTAGTTACAGATTAACTCGAGATCGTCCTTTTAGTTTGGGCATGGTTATTTTCTTGCATATACTACACAAACATTGTCCTGCTCTATTTGCGTTTCTTGTTTCTTCCTCCCCCGTTTTTGTCTGCACTGCTCTTCTTCTAGGAGTTCTTCTGCTTTACGGTGAACTAGATGTTACTGAAACTAAAGAGGCCCATGCTAAACACAGAACAAAGGTGAAGGGAAACGAGGTAAAAGAGGTTGGCATAGGAAGCACAGGTGCAGGCATCCGAGCGGTCGAAGATGTGCCTACCACATCAGTGCATGGTGATTGTGTTGAAAAGAGAGAGACTTTTGCATGTGCACGTCCTTTGGTTGTGGAAGGAAATGAAGAAACCCCTGGTGAGAGGAGAGGGAACAATGCCAGAGAACTTCGCAATCAGGGATTTCCCAAGAGGAGTGAAATTTCTAAAGGAAAGCAAGCTGAAGGTGCAGTTAAAGTGAGCGAAGCTGGAGGCCCTATTGAGACAGTTAAATCTGATTTAGAGACTCACTTTGGTTCTTCTCCTGGTTCCTCTTGTCAGCCACTTGAGGGGCATGATGGTTCTTCAAGATCCGGATCTGAGGAGGCAGAAGATTCCTCTCCTGATACTTCGGTGGCTGACATCATTCCAATGCTTGATGAACTTCACCCGCTTTTAGACTCTGAAGCTCCTCAGGCTGCCCATATATCAGTCGATAACTTTGATGCTGCCTCAAGTAGGGCCTCTCAGGATAATGAATCAGGTGATGATAGTGTAGAGGAAGAAGCTGAAAACCAGGAAGATGAAGAAGATGAAGAAGCACAGGAGGAGAAAGATGATACCATTGAAGCTGTGGTGACATGGACTGCAGATGATCAGAAGAATCTCATGGATCTGGGGTCTTCTGAACTTGAAAGGAACCAGAGATTGGAGAATTTGCTTGCAAAACGAAGAGCAAAGAAGTTTCTAAGTTTTCATGCCGTGAACTTAATAGACCTCGACAGTAATGATCCCATGCCAAACATGGATGATGTATTTCGTTCTCAGAGTCAGATTCCACCCATCTCTGCACCAAGGCATAATCCTTTTGATCTTCCTTTCGATACAGAGGAAAATATGGCCCTACCACCGATTCCTGGTTCAGCTCCTTCTGTTATGCAACCCAGACAAAACCCTTTTGACCTTCCTTTTGATCAACTTGAACAAAGCAACAGCCCCAAAAGGGAGACTATGAACCATCAAGAGTTTGCACTACAAAGAGACGTGTCTTATTGGAGGCATGAAAGCATCACTTTGGGAGCATCATTTTCTGGGGAATGTAAAGAAGATTCAGATGACTCTAAATTGAAACCTTACTTTGTTCCAGAGAGAATGCATATGGAGGGGACAGGTCTTGCTGTTTTGCAAAGACAATCTAGTGAAAAGAGTGATTCTAAGGTGAGTTCTGAAAATGAATCCGATTCAAGTTCATCAATCGTTGATCAGGAGGATCACATGGAGCTTTTAGAAGTATTCCATCAGGCGAATCACTTGCACTCCCCTGAAAACCATTATGCTGAACTTGTTGAGCAAGGTAGTCAAGCCTCAGAGGAAGTTGATTCAGTTGGTAACGAGCATGAAGATGTAGATGACGATGATGCAATTCAGTTGAATAGTTCTGTGGTCGCTGAAGAAAATCACCGAGCTGGCAATGCTTTCGGTGCAGCAGACATGGAAATCAGTCAAGGTGAATCTCATTCGCCTGATTCACATTCTGAGAACCTAGAGGTGATTGAAGATATGTATGATGATTCTAGCTCCTTATCGTCCGAGACTTATGAGAAGAGTTCCAAGAATGACCCCAAAGTTTGTAGTGATTCGATGGTGTCTGTTTCTGCAGATTCTGATATGAGTAATGCTACTGAGAGACCTGATGAAAGTCAACCTGTTGATCCTGTTTATGATTCTAGTCCATCAGCAGTTGAAAAGTCTCTCCCTAATATGCCAAAATTTGACGAATCTTTACTTTATGCAGGTTAGGGAGGATTTCCAGTTTTACATTATTCCAATCCTCGATCGTTATTACTTTTGCGTCTTCTGAACTTGATTATGATTTGTTTTCTACAGGTAAAGAATTCGATTCCAGCATTTCGATGGCATCTGATGTGCAGCTAGCATCCTCAGAATTAGATCCATGTCCGGTGACACATGAGAAGAAAGTTTCCTTAGAAGAGAGTGATTTTGCATCAGTTAATAGAAGCAAGGGTGAAAACTTGCCCTCCGACACCACAAAGGTTTGGGTAGCCCCTCCAAGTTTAGCCCCTGTAGATGAAATTGAATCTAGAATGACAGAGGTAACTGAAATAAACGAGCAAGATGTCATCCGTGCCGTAATTCATGAAGATCTTGGTCATCCAATTGTACCTGTACTAACAGATGTTACAGCGGATAGTGATTTTAGTAAGAATACAGCACTTGAAGCATATGTGATGACCAGCGCCGCAGCATCTTCTGATTCATCTGAACTGGGATTACCATACACACCACAAGAGATGCCTACAGTTCAGCAGTTTGAGAAAGCCGGTGTTAAGGACTCTGATGTCAGTGCTTCAAAAGATTCCGGAGTAGGGAAAGAGCATGAGGAGGGCATGATAGACCCACCTGCAAGTCCAAGTTCGAACGTCTTGCAGCAAATTGAAACGTAAAGTTGGTTTATCTGCTGATGGAGATAAATTGGAGGCCCATGTTTCTGAATCCAGTTCTTCATCTACCTTAGAAAAGATATAAAGTATTACAAAGCTCTTAAGGACCATTTGAAGTCATAGTCATGTTCTGCCTCTAAGCTTAAGTGGCTCCAAGTGATTTATAAACGAGAAGTTTTGACATTGTATTTACTGGCTTCCCTCTTCTGACTGTTATATTTCAAAGATCATGGATTCTTGGACTTGTTTTGTATAATTGGTCACTTGGGATAAGATTCCTTGAAGTTTTAGTTAGATGGTGCCGTTTACCAATTACCAGACTACTTTGATAGATACCTTGAAGTTGCTTACAAAGTTGTGCCTTTGTTCTCTCCTTCTAACCTTTGTGGCAAATGAGAGTAAGAATATTTCATTTTGTTGCACATTGCAGGTCATATTGTGATCTTTCTATCTCATCTCCTTATACCCTACTAGTAAATGCACGTTAATTTTCCCTCTCTAATATTATTGTAAAATAGTTTAAATATATTTTAATAATAATTTGTTATAGATATATTTCTACTCTTTATAAAAAGTCTTAAAAAGACGAGTCGTCTAAGTTGTACGTATATCCTCACATAATTAAAATTTAAAAAAAAAAACATAATATTATATAATTATAGTCAAATATTCCTTCTAGTTCATGTGGTTAAGGTGGGAGGTATTCTCCTTGGTTGATCAAGTTCGATTTTCCATGACGTTATTTTTAACAAATTTATTTTTTCAACAAATTTTTTTTTATGTAATATTAATTTTTTAAATAAATAGTGGATGATTTACAAACGACTTAGACGGCTCACTTTTGAGCCGTTTTGAAGCCTTGTTATAAGAGTAGAGATATGTAAAAAAAATTCGATCCTTTGGCAAATGATCCTAATCAGTTGTGTGTTTGTGTCTTTCTCCTCTCTTTCTATATACAAAATTTTTCTTTCAAATGCAGTTCTATTATTTATAACTAGTAAATGTACGTGCGTTGCACATAATTTTTTTCTTCTTCCAAATATTGTTAAAAATAGTTTAAATATTTATAAATTAAGATTATATATATATATGTTTGTAAAACTGTGGATATATGTTTAGATATAAAAAAAATTAGTTTAAATATATTTTGAATATTGAATATATTTTTATTTGGATTTGTTATATATATCTTTATATACATTTGAATATATGTTTCTTTTTGCCTTATACAAGGGATGTGCTATTGCATCATCGGTGATTCTGATTTTATTTATTTCTTCTTCTTTAGTAGAAGAAGTTGACCCTATTGTTGAATGTAATATTTTACAACTTGATATTTAAAGTCGATAAATATCATGTTGAGTGAATCTCACTTCTACTTCTCCATCACGAGTCTGAATAATTTGATCTATATCTGTATCCAAGATTGGTCTTGGTAAAACAGCTTGATTCAAGATCCATTCATTTGGGAAATTAATTTCATCCCATCTGATTATTCGATTAGTAGCTACTTTGGATGTTAACAAATTAGTTTCTACCAAAGTAGTTTTACCATGTTTGGTAATAATGCTTTGCATTCAGGGCAATGGTATTCATTACCTTGTAATGGATCCTATAGATTATTGCTATAGTTTCTGATCCAGGAAGCAAATTGTAACCATTGGTTTTCAAATTCAAAGTTACCGACTCAAATAAATGAGCATCTGTTATTGACAGAGTTAGAATAGGAGAAACATTAAAGTAGACTGGTCCATGGCAAATACTAGTCTACATAACTCCCATTAAGGATTGACTCCAATCTAAACATCTTGCATCTCTAAGAGATGTCATTATTGATGCATTTAACCCTGGTAGAGTTAAAGGTTTAAATGCAACCTGTATTAGTCCAATATGGACATAGTTATAGACATCACGAACATGTCCAATATCTTCTTCACTTATTAATTTAAGTGAACGTTCTGTATTATTAACAGAAACTGTTCTTTCCATTCTCTTGATGGCAATGGATGATCTAAAGTCAAAAGTACCAATTTGGTAAAAAAAATTTGGCTTTACCTTTGGAATTGTCCATTTGTTCAACTCCTCTAATTCAGAGGGATACTCAAAATTCTGAGCATTCTTAATTGCTTTGCCCTTATTAAGGGTCTTCATGTTAGAACCAATTGCTAATGCTTGATTCATCAGCGTGTTGAGGTTCTACTTCTCTCACTAGCATGACTAATGAATAATTATTATAACCAAGTTATTAGAACTGATATCAGTAATTATTATGAGAACTCTATTACCTTAGTAAACTACTCTTGTAGTCTCGGGTAGATCTAACGATAGTAAATGCCTAGCACGGCTGTCAACGATTTATGCCAAAAATTGCCATCACGGCATAACAAGGCTACGCGACTTTGGTGCCGTCCCACTAGGTGTAAGACACGTCGCTTTGACAGATCCTAACTCTATCATGGTTAACTAAGGTAACAGCTTTACCAATAATAATAACTATAACAGATAAATAACTAGAAATAATAATTACATCATCACAATTACATGCTAGTAAGGGAGTAGAATTAACTCAGCCTTGAGCCAATAACATGGCTCTGATACCAAAAGTCGAAACCAGGATGAGCTTTCCTCATAGTCGGAATCGATCATTAATTTGTATAGGGTTTTTCTTAACCCTTCATCCTTAATCTCTTCCAACTTCTTTGAAAGTATCCATTGCAAACTGGTCACAGAATTTTCCCAGTTGTTTCTTCTCAGAGATTCTCTGAGTTTTTAATTGATGTCTTAGCTTTAAGTCATTACATAAAGCTAGACCTTCAATACACTTATTTATTAAATTTCCATAAGTGTAATTAGAATAAGGAATAACACCATTATTTTGGCTTCTCAAACCTTGCCTTATTTTTTATGCAAAAATATTAGGAAGTTCATCAATGAACTTAGACTTCCAGTGAGCATTATTTGCATCACCAAGTAACATTACTTTACTTAAGAAAGTATCCTTATACCATCTAAAGTGAGTTAATGTAGGACACCTTAAATTTTGAAGAAAAGTTCTTACTCTTTCTCCATGATCGAAGATTCCTCCAGTAAAGTGTTCTAAAATTGTAATAATTAGAGTATACACAGCATCCTGTTTAGTTTGCTGAGTATTATTTTCTAGATTAGTCTCAGTTTTAACGGCATTTAATATTTCTTGCCTCTGATTTTCGATCATACAATTAGACCACCAGCCTCGAAGAATGCCGGTAAAACCACAAGAAATAAATTGTGCGGTATCTTTATCATTATTTTCAATAGCCTTAGCAACATTGGAATACATCATCATTTGATATAACTGATCATAAATTTGTTTATCAGTAAGCCCATCTATGTTCCATTCATAGATTTCTCCTCCACTGTAATAATTTTGCACTATTGAATCATTTTCTTCAAATAGTACATCAGCAGGAGTGGGTCTTTTATAGTAATATTTTATCAGGTTAGGTTTACCATATTTTACCGCCTGAATTTGAGGATTATTAATATCATTATTATGCTTTAAATCATCCATTTGTACCACCCAGTTTTGCTGCAGCTGCAGAATCTGCTCCCTGATTTGCATATTCGTTCAATCATCCATTATTATACTTTCGTTTTACTTTCTTGATTCATTTGACAAGGTCTTGCCTTGGTCGAAATATTCCTTTCATTAAAGGATTCTTCATAAGGAAGAAAAACTATATGTTGTTTCCTATCCCAAAAACTATTATAGATATTACTATAAGTGTGTAGCTTAAAGTCCTCTTCAATTTGTTTAATTTTTTGTTGGATTTTTAACTGTTTTAATTGCTGAGTAATATTTACTTGAACAATTTCTTTTTTTAAGAAATTAATCTGATTCTCTTTTAAAGTAACTTCATTGAGAATCTTAACTATTGGATTAGTTATAAATTTAAAAGTTATTCTTTTGCCTTTATAACAAGTTGTAATTTCTTCTTTATTTATCTCATTAATAGGCATGAGTTTTTCTAAAAAAAGAATTCCTAAAATAACATGCTAAGATATCTCCTTTACAACTATTAGATGTATTAGAATACAAAGATCATCCTTACAAACATTTACATCGGTAATTTTATAAGGAGTTGTTAGTGCTTTATTATTGGCAGCACTAAGTATTTGGGTAGTTCGTTCACAATATTTTATTGGAATAACTCCCTCTTTGACACAATTCAGATCTGCACCACTATCAACTAGTGCAATCAGATTAGTTATATAATACTCATTATTAATGAGTAAATTTATTTTAATATACCATTTATGGGTAATAAATAAATCCATTTTTTGCAGAAAATTATTTCTTCTGGCTTCTTGTTATATCTGGTCCATTTGAACAGATTGTACGTCTTCCCCTTGTTCTTTTAATTCAAAAGAACCAACAGAAGATTCTCTAGTTTCTATTATTCTGGCAGTATTTCTAGATATATTATCTAGTTCAAGCTTATCCAATCTTTTCTGGATTTGCTGATCTTGAGATTTCAACAATTTAATCTCGATCTTTAAAGTTTTTATTTCAGACTGAAGTTCCTGTATAGTAACAAGTTTAACTTGTCTGCTTCTGTATCTAAAAATTACTTCAGCCATATTCTAAGCTTCAGTAGGAGTCTGGATAGGAGTATTGACTTTATTATCAGACTCTTCTCCAATTAAATTAATTATTCTTGTTTTAATTACAGAACTGATATTATCAGTAAGTAAGGCCTCAATAATATCTTTTTTCTCATTGAGATTCAAAGTGTTTATTGATAACCCATTCATTTCTACTATTGATTTATAGTAGTTAATATCTTTGTCTGCAACACATTCGTTACACTTACAATCAGTATCACATTTATTTACTGATTCATCACTTGATTCATCATTGGATAAGCTTTTCTCATAGTCGGAATCGATCATTAATTTGTATAGGGTTTTTCTTAACCCTTCATCCTCAATCTCTTTCAACTTCTTTTTTGTGTAACATTTGTTAGCATAGTGGCCTAGTTTATAATATTACTCTTTTTAGAAGATTTATTCTTCTTAGAGTATCTACTGTCCTTATTAACAGTAGTGTCGTGCCTTCTTGAAGGATATTTCTTTTTTTTATAAGGCCTCTTATAATCTTTATATTCTTTTACTTTCGTTTTTTCCTTTGTATTAAGAGGTTTGAAAGTATCCATTGCAAACTGATCGCAGAATTCTTCCAGTTGCTTCTTCTCAGAGATTCTCTGAATTTTCAATTGATGTCTTAGCTTTAAGTCATTACATAAAGCTAGACCTTCTTCAATACACTTATTTATCAAATTTCCACAAGTGTAATTAGAATAAGGAATAACACCATTATTTTGGCTTCTCAAACCTTGCCTTATTTTTTTGCAAAAAGATTAGGAAGTCCATCAATGAACTTAGACTTCCAGTGAGCATCATTTCCATCACCAAGTAACATTACTCTACTTAAGAAAGTATCCTTATACCATCTAAAGTGAGTTAATGTTGGACACCTTAAAATTTGAAGAAGAGTTCTTACTCTTTCTCCATGATTGGAGATTCCTCTAGTAAAATATTCTAAAATTATAATAATTAGAGTATGCACAACATCCTGTTTAGTTTGCTGAGTATTATTTTCTAGATTAGTCTCATTTTTAACGGCATTTAATATTTCTTGCCTCTGAGTTTCGGTAATATAATTAGACCACCAGCCTCGAAGAATGCCGGTAAAACCACAAGAAATAAATTGTGCAGTATCTTTATCATTATTCCCAATAGCCTTAGCAACATTGGAATACATCATCATTCGATGTAACTGATCATGAATTTGTTTATCAGTAAGTCCATCTATGTTCCATTCATAGATTTCTCCTCCACTGTAATGATTTTGCATTATTGAATTATTTTTTTCAAATAGTACATCAGCAGGAGTGGGTCTTTTATAGTAATATTTTATTAGGTTAGGTTTACCATATTTCACCGCCTGAATTTGAGGATTATTAATAGCGTTATTATGCTTTAAATCAGCAAAAGATTGTTGTAGAGCATCAATTTTATGAGGATTAATGTTATTATCCTCGTCGATATTATCCTCAAATTGCTGATCATCATCTGACATTTCAGAAGTAGCATTGGACGATTGTCCATTAATAGCCTGAATACTATTTTTAAGGTTATCAATAGCAGATTTATTTTTATTAGTGTTTTCACTAACAGTAGCAAATTTTTGCCTTGCTTGAACTATTAGTTCTTGCAATTTTTTTTCTTCAGAATTAATTGTCAGAAGATTATTTCTTCTGAACTGAGCTATTAGCTCTTTAATATCTTCTTTAGTAACTTCAGGAGCCTTAGTTACTTTAAATGCTATTACCTCAGCAGGAGGTCTAATGGAGATATTAATAGTCTCCTTCAAAGAAGATTTTTCAGGGATAGAAAGATCCAAATATTTAATTGCATTAAATTTATGCAAAAGGTTATCCAAAGCGTGTTCTATTCTGGTCAATTGTTGACCCATTACTTGGATATAAACATTGGTATAATTATTCTTCCTTAAGGATCTCTGTAATTCTTTGATAATTGCTTCTTTACTGTCAATGGTCTTGACAAAAGAAATAGCATCAATTTTTTCTGTCGAATTCTTAACAGTGAGTTTTATTAACTCATTAGGTGGATACATTGATCTAGTAATACCGCTGCTAGATCCAACATCAGTATTCCAGACTTTATAATATTCTTCTAACACATTTATTTGTGTTAATTCTGCATCCACATGATTCTGGATAAACCAGTCGGCGAAGGGTGTTATCCTTCTCTTTTTCTCGAGATGATTATAATATTCATCTTTAAATTCATTCATTCTTTTTATGAAATAGGTTTTTTTCAAACCATTTTCAAAATTCAATATTTTTATAGTACATTCTACTGAGAATGTCCCCAACTTCTTGATTGGTTGTAAAAACCATTAAACAGTGGCAAAATTTATTTCTGACATTGTCGGTGAGCTTAATTTACTCTTTGCCTTATACAAGGGATGTGCTATTGCATCATCGGTGATTCTGATTTTATTTATTTCTTCTTCTTTAGTAGAAGAAGTTGACCCTATTGTTGAAGGTAATCTTTTACAACTTGATATTGAAAGTCGAGAAATATCATATAGAGTGAATCTCACTTCTACTTCTCCATCATGAGTCTGAATAATTTGATCTATATTTGTATCTCTTGGTAAAACAGATTGATTCAAGATCCATTCATTTGGAAAATTAATTTTATCCCATCTGATTATTCGATTAGTAGCTACTTTGGATGTTAACAAATTAGTTTATACCAAAGTAGTTTTACTAGGTTTGGTAATATGCTTTGCATTCGGACAATGGTATTCATTACCTTGTAATGGATCCTATAGATTATTGCTATAGTTTCTGATCCAGGAAGAAAATTATAACCATTGGTTTTTAAATTCAAAGTTACCGACTCAAATAAATGAGCATCTGTCATTGACAGAGTTAGATTAGGATAAACATTAAAGTAGACTGGTCCATGGCAAAGACTAGTCTGCATAACTCCAATTAAGGATTGACTCCAATCTAAACATCTTGCATCTCTAAGAGATCTCATTATTGATGCATTTAACCCTGGTAGAGTTAAATATTTAAATACAACCTGTATTAGTCCAACATGGACATAGTTATAGACATCACGAACATGTTCAATATCTTCTTCACTTATTAATTTAAGTGAATATTCTGTATTATTAACAGAAACTGTTCTTTCCATTGTCTTGATGGCAATGGATGATCTAAAGTCAAAAATACCAATTTGGTAAAAAAAAATTTGGCTTTACCTTTGGAATTGTCCATTTGTTCAACTCCTCTAATTCAGAGGGATACTCAAAATTCTGAGAATTCTTAATTGCTTTGCCCTTATTAAGGGTCTTCTTATTAGAACCAATTGCTAATGCTTGATTCATCAGCGTATTGAGGTTCTACTTCTCTCACTAGCATGACTAATGAATAATTATTATAACCAAGTTATTAGAACTGCTATCAGTAATTATTATGAGAACTCTATTATCTTAGTAAACTGCTCTTGTAGTCCCGGATAGACCTAACGATAGTAAATGCCTAGCACGGCTGTCAACGATTTATGCCAAAAATTGCTATCACGACATAACTAGGCTATGCAACTTTGGTGCCGTCCCACTAGGTGTAAGACACATCGCTTTGACAGATCCTAACTTTATCGTGGTTAACTAAGGTAACAGCTTTACCAATAATAATAACTATAACAGATAAATAACTAGAAATAATAATTATATCATCATAATTACATGCTAGTAAGGGAGTAGAAATGAATGGGTTATCAATAATTCTGTCATTATTGATAACCCATTCATTTCTACTCCCTTACTAGCATTCCGCATAAGAAACTCAAATGTTTATATCCAAGTACTGGGTCAAAATTTTTAAACCACTCAGTATTGGCTAAGTGTAAATAAGGTAAAAAATTTACCTTCTGTTTTATTAATTTTACTGCTTCAGTATGAGTATTACTCCATGGAGCAGGATTTTTTCGTAATCTTTGATACATAATTTTTGTATCATTAGAAATATTCTTATAGAATGGATATATAATTTAATGCACCAAAAAATTGTTGTAACTGTTTATTATCAGTAATTTCATCTAGAAATTTAGAAGCAAATTTAATAGTTCTATCAATTAAAATTATTGTGTTATTCACAATATTATGTCCCAAAAATCTTATCTCTTGCTGAAAAAGCTTCATTTTTTGGGCAAAAATCACTAAGTCATTCTTAATAGCTAAGTGTTTAAACACATTAAGGTGTTTAAAGTATTCTTCTAAAGTATTAGAGAAGATTAATATATCATCTATATAAGATAATATAAAATTAGAATGTTGAATGGATATTTTATTCTGAAATATGGTAAACCTAACCTGATAAAATATTACTATAAAAGACCCACTCCAGTTGATGTACTATTTGAAGAAAATGATTCAATAGTGCAAAATTATTACACTGGAGGAAAAATCTATGAATGGAATATATATGGGCTTATTGATAAACAAATTCATGATCAGTTACATCGAATGATGATGTATTCCAATGTTGCTAAGGCTATTGGGAATAATGATAAATATACCGCACAATTTATTTCTTGTAGTTTTATCGACATTCTTCGAGGCTGGTGATCTAATTGTATGACCGAAACTCAGAGGCAAAAAATATTAAATGCCGTTAAAACTGAGATATCTAAAAAATAATACTCAGCAAACTAAACAGGATGCTGTGCATACTCTAATTATTACAATTTTAGAACACTTTACTGGAGGAATCTTCGATCATGGAGAAAGAGTAAGAACTCTTCTTCAAAATTTAAGATGTCCAACATTAGCTCACTTTAGATGGTATAAGGATACTTTCTTAAGTAGAGTAATGTTACTTGGTGATGCAAATAATTCTCACTGGAAGTCTAAGTTCATTGATGGACTTCCTAATATTTTTGCAGAAAAAATAAGGCAAGGTTTGAGAAGCCAAAATAATGGTTTTATTCCTTATTCTAATTACACTTATAAAAATTTAATAAATAAGTGTATTGAAGAAGGTCTAGCTTTATGTAATGACTTAAATCTAAGACATTAATTGAAAACTCAGAGAATCTCTGAGAAGAAGCAACTGGGAGAATTCTACGACCAATTTACAATGGATAATTTTAAACCTCTTAATACAAAGGGAAAAACAAAAGTAAAAGAATATAAAGATTATAAGAGGCCTTATAAAAGAAAGAAATATCCTTCAAGAAGGCACGACACTACTGTTAATACGGACAGTAGATACTCTAAGAAGAATAAATCTTCTAAAAAGAGTAATATTATAAAATATTACAAATGTGGTAAATTAGGCTACTATGCTAACAAATGTTACACAGAAAAGAAGTTGGAAGAGATTGAGGATGAATTGTTAAGAAAAACCCTATACAAATTAATGATCGATTTTGACTATGTTGAAAGCTCATCCAATGATGAATCAAGTGATGAATCAGTAAATAAATGTGATACTGATTGTAAGTGTAACGAATGTGTTGCAGACAAAGATATTAACTACTATAAATCAATAGTAGAAATGAATGTGTTATCAATAAACACTTTGACTCTCGATGAGAAAAAAGATATTATTGAGGCCTTACTGACTGATAATATCAGTTCTGCAATTAAAACAAGAATAATTGATTTAATTGGAGAAGAGTCTAATAATAAAGTCAATACTCCTATCCAGACTCCTACTGAAGCCTAAATATGGCTGAAGTAATTTCTAGATACAAAAGCAGACAAGTTAAACCTGTTACTATTCATGAACTTCAGTCTGAAATAAAAACTTTAAAGATCGAGATTAAATTGTTGAAATCTCAAGATTAGCAAATCCAAAAAATATTGGATAAGCTTGAACTAAATAGTATATCTATAAATACTGCCAGAATAATAGAAACTAGAGAATCTTCTGCTGGTTCTTTTTAATTAAAAGAACAAGGGGAAGACGTACAATTTGTTCAAATGGAACAGATAGAACAAGAAGCCAGAAGAAATAATTTTCTACAAAAAATAAATTTATTTATTACCCATAAATGGTATATTAAAATAAATTTACTCATTAATAATGAGTATTATATAACTAATCTGATTGCACTAGTTGATAGTGGTACAGATCTGAATTGTGTCAAAGAGGAAGTTATTCCAATAAAATATTGTGAACGAACTACCTAGACACTTAGTGCTGCCAATAATAAAGCACTAACAACTCCTTATAAATTTACCGATGTAAATATTTGTAAGGATGGTATTTGTATTCCAATACATCTAATAGTTGTAAAGAAGATATCTCAGCATGTTATTTTAGGAACCCCCTCCCTAGAAAAATCCATGCCTATTAATGAGATAAATAAAGAAAAAAATTATAACTTGTTATAAAGGCAAAATAATAACTTTTGAATTTATAACTAATCCAATAGTTAAGATTCTCACTGAAGTTACTTTAAAAGGGAATCAGATTAATTTCTTAAAAGAAGAAATTGTTCAAGTAAATATTACTCAACAACTAAACAGTTGGAAATCCAACAAAAATTAAACAAATTAAAGAGGAAGTTCGGGACATTCTCAATATAATGTACTATGAAAACATTAAATTTCAAAAATGGTTTGAGAAAACCAATTCCACAAAAAGAAGGTATAAATTTAAAGATGAATATTATAATCATCTCGAGAAAAAGAGAAGGATAATACCCTTCGCCGACTGGTTTATCCAGAATTATGTGGATACAGAATTAACACAAATAAATATGTTAGAAGAATATTATAAAGTCTGGAATACTGATGTTGGATCTAGCAGCGGTATTACTAGATCAATGTATCCACCTAATGAGTTAATAAAACTCACTGTTAAGAATTCGACAGAAAAAATTAATGTTGTTTCTTTTGTCAAGACCATTGACAGTAAAGAAGCAATTATCAAAGAATTACAGAAAACCTTAAGGCAGAATAATTATACCAATGTTTATATCCAAGTAATGGGTAAACAATTGACAAACATCATCAATTTTTTCTATCAAATTCTTAACAATGAGTTTTATTAACTCATTAGGTGGATACAATGATCTAGTAATACCGCTGCTAGATCCAACATCAGTATTCCAGACTTTATAATATTCTTCTAATACATTTAATCCTCATAAAATCGATGCTCTGTAATAATCTTTTGCTGATTTAAAGCATAATAATTCTATTAATAATCTTCAAATTCAGGCGGTAAAATATGGTAAATCTAACCTGATAAAATATTACTATAAAAGATCCACTCCTGTTGATGTACTATTTGAAGAAAATGATTCAATAGTGTAAAATTATTACAGTGGAGAAGAAATCTATAAATGGAACATAGATGGACTTACTGATAAACAAATTCATGATCAGTTACATCGAATGATGATGTATTCCAATGTTGCTAAGGCTATTAGGAATAATGATAAAGATACCGCACAATTTATTTTTGTGGTTTTATCGGCATTCTTCGAGGTTGGTGGTCTAATTGTATGACCGAAACTCAGAGGCAAGAAATATTAAATGCGTTAAAACTGAGACTAATCTAGATAATAATACTCACCAAACTAAACAGGATGATGTGTATACTCTAATTATTACAATTTTAGAATACTTTACTGGAGGAATCTCCAATCATGGAGAAAGAGTAAGAACTCTTCTTCAAAATTTAAGGTGTCCAACATTAACTCACTTTAGATAGTATAAGAATACTTTCTTTAATAGATTAATGTTACTTGGTGATGCAAATAATGCTCACTGGAAGTCTAAGTTCATTGATGGACTTCCTAATCTTTTTGCAAAAAAATAAGGCAAGGTTTGAGAAGCCAAAATAATGGTGTTATTCCTTATTCTAATTACTCTTATAAAAATTTGATAAATAAGTGTATTAAAGAAGGTCTAGATTTATGTAATGACTTAAAGCTAAGACATCAATTGAAAACTCAGAGAATCTCTGAGAAGAAGCAACTGGAAGAATTCTGCGATCAGTTTACAATGGATACTTTCAAACCTCTTAATACAAAGGGAAAAACGAAAGTAAAAGAATATAAAGATTATAAGAGGCCTTATAAAAGAAAGAAATATCCTTCAAGAAGGCACGACACTACTGTTAATAAGGACAGTAGATACTCTAAGAAGAATAAATCTTCTAAAAAGAGTAATATTATAAAATATTATAAATGTGGTAAATTATGCCACTATGCTAACAAATGTTACAAAAAAAAAGTTGGAAGAGATTGAGGATGAAGGGTTAAGAAAAACCCAATACAAATTAATGATCGATTTTGACTATGAGGAAAGCTCATACAATGATGAATCAAGTGGTGAATCAGTAAATGAATGTGATACTGATTGTAAGTGTAACGAATGTGTTGCAGACAAAGATATTAACTACTATAAGTCAATAGTAGAAATGAATGGGTTATCAATAAACACTTTGACTCTCGATGAGAAAAAAGATATTATTGAGACCTTACTTACTGATAATATCAGTTCTGCAATTAAAACAAGAATAATTGATCTAATTGGAGAATAGTCTGATAATAAAGTCAATACTCCTATCCGGACTCCTACTAAAGCCTACAATATGGCTGAAGTACAGAAGCAGACAAGTTAAACCTGTTACTATACATGAACTTCAGTCTAAAATAAAAACTTTAAAGATCGAGATTAAATTGTTGAAATCTCAAGATCAGCAAATCCAGAAAAGATTGGATAAGCTTGAACTAGATAATATATCTAGAAATACTGCCAGAATAATAGAAACTGGAGAATATTCTGAATAAATAAATTTATGCAAAAAATGGATTTAATTATTACCCATAAATAGTATATTAAAATAAATTTAGTCATTAATAATGAGTATCATATAACTAATCTGATTGTACTAGTTGATAGTGGTGCATATTTGAATTATGTCAAAGTGGGAGTTATTCCAATAAAATATTGTGAACGAACTACCTAGACACTTAGTGCTGCAAATAATAAAATACTAACAACTCCTTATAAAATTATCGATGTAAATGTTTGTAAGGGTGATATTTGTATTCCAATACATCTAATAGTTGTAAATGAGATATCTCAGCATGTTATTTTAGGAACTCCCTTCCTAAAAAACTCATACCTATTAATGAGATAAATAAAGAAGAAATTACAACTTGTTATAAAGGCAAAAGAATAACTTTTAAATTTATAACTAATCCAATAGTTAAGATTCTCAATGAAGTTACTTTAAAAGAGAATCAGATTAATTTCTTAAAAGAAGAAATTGTTCAAGTAAATATTACTTAACAATTAAAATAGTTGGAAATCCAACGAAAAATTAAACAAATTGAAGAGGACTTTAAGCTACACACTTGTAGTAATATCCCTAATGCTTTTTGGGATAGGAAACAACATATAGTTTCTCTTCCTTATAAGAATGCTCAGAATTTTGAGTATCCCTCTAAATTAGAGGAGTTGAACAAATGGACAATTCTAAAGGTAAAGCCAAAAGAAATTTATCAAATTGGTACTTTTGACTTTAGATCATCCATTGCCATCAAGACAATGGAAAGAACAGTTTCTGTTAATAATACATAATATTTACTTAAATTAATAAGTGAAGAAGATATTGGACATGTTCGTTATGTCTATAACTATGTCCATATTGGACTAATACATGTTGCATTTAAACCTTTAACTCTACCAGGATTAAATGCATCAATAATGATATCTCTTAGAGATGCAAGATATTTAGATTGGAGTCAATCCTTAATGAGAGTTATGCAGACTAGTCTTTGCCATGGACCAGTCTACTTTAATGTTTATCCTAATCTAACTCTGTCAATGACAGATGCTCATTTATTTGAGTCGGTAACTTTGAATTTGAAAACCAATGGTTACAGTTTTCTTCCTGGATCAGAAACTATAGCAATAATCTATGATCCATTACAAGGTAATGAATACCATTGCCCCGAATGCAAAGCATATTACCAAACCTGGTAAAACTACTTTGGTAGAAACTAACTTGTTAACATCCAAAGTAGCTACTAATCGAATAATCAGATGGGATGAAATTAATTTTCTAAATGAATATATATATATATATATATATATATATATATATATATATATATATATATATATATATATATATATAATTGTGGATATATGTTTAGATATAAAAAAATTACTTTAAATATATTTTGAATATTAAATATATTTTTATTTGGATTTGTTATATATATCTCTATATACATTTGAATATATGTTTAGGTAATTATAATTATTTTAAAATGTTTCTACGTAAGAAAAACACGTACACGGGTAGTTAGATTTTTTTTAATTATTAATTACGTGAGAATTGATAATTATTAGTTACATAAAAAAATAGTGGGTTATGGATGATGAGAAGAAAGTTGATTTTAAGTTATTTTAATCTTCCGTAAGTTTTTTTTGTTAATTAAATTGGTTGACTATTTATTAATGGTTTGGACGGATAAGATGAAAGTTGTTTTAAGGTTTTATTTATCTTCGGTAAGTAATTTTTTTAAATTAATTGGTTGAGTATTTATGTAAACCCCCTCGACCAAATTTAGGTCTACTTAGCTTAGATAGAGAGACTAGGGTTAGTTTGAAGCCAATTAGAATTAGAACACAGTGTTTTAGATTTATTGTGCAATATTTGTATCACTTTGTGCACCTTACCGTTGCTTCGATATTTGGAGTGCTACACTAGCATTTACCTTCAAACAAATTTTATACACTTTTCTTAGACGTGCCAGCCTTCCATTCTGATCCTTGTGTAACTCATAAATATCTTTCCTTGTGCTTTATTTTAGTCACACAATATTCGTTACAAACGTCCGTTTTTAAATTCAAATAAATCTAACTTTGCATCCTTGTCCGTTCCAATCAAAGTTGGAGACACAACCTTGACCTGTTTTGTACAACCCAATTTATGACATTATTCTATTCTGAGTCTGCTACGTCCATGACACTTGTGTCCCACCCAATTTTAACCCTATATATTTCCAATTAATTAAAGAACATCACTTATACTAATTTTAATTAAATTAGTGTAAGGACCCAACCTCACCCAAAACTAGACCCAACCTAGTCCATCTACACCCTACATTCCTTCATGTGAATATTTCCCCCATCCCAAGGAGCCCCAGTCGGTCCTAATCCCAAGGAGAGCCCCCCCTCTCTCTCTCTCCTACATATACACCCTCTCTCTCTCTCCGAAAATCACAACCCATATCATCATCAACCCAAACCCTAGCTGAAACCCTAACTCCCTCCCCTTCACCTGATCACCTACTGCTCAATCCCCATCGCCTCAGCCGGCCATCCCTCGTCGCCTGACCACCTCACCCTCGTCGTCAACCCGCCGCCGCAGGACCACCGTCAGCCTCCTCCTCCTCCTTCTCCGTTCGTCATCATCACCATCACCAACACGCCAGCAACCCGACTCCCCTTCTCCCCGGTCATCTCTTCCTCTACCAGCATCACCATCTCCACTACCGTCGACCCCGTCGACATCTCCACCGCCAACATCACCACCATCAGCAACCACCGCCACCATCCCTAGCACCGCCCCCACCAACACCATCATCATCATCACCATCACCAACACCATCATCACCATCACCCGCACCATCCATATCCGACCACCGCCACCTTAGACCACCATCACCCTGACCACCTCACCCACGGCCATCCCCCACCGCCAACAACCCGTCGCCGCTGCAGCTACTGTAATTGCTCTAAATCGCTGCCGCTGCGAGCTGCTGTCGGAGCGGCTGCTGTGCGTACTGTGGCCGGAGCTCCGCCCTCCCCCATCGGAGATAGGCCGCCGATGAACCACAGTCCCCCCTCGGCCATGAGCGAACTAGGTATACATAATTATTATCTTCTTTTCTTCATGTGTCGATGTGTTGTTGTGTCGTTGAACGAACACGGGTAATGTGAAACCTAGTGCAATATGTGTGTATGTTTATTTTAGAATAAAATTTGTGTTAGAATTTACCTCATAGAATACGGTTATTTAATGTAAACATTTATGTTGACCTAAGGGTTTAGACAACAGGCCTTGTGCACATTTTCCTGTAATTAGGATGGGTGTTTTGTGTGATATATTAATTTGATATTGTAGCATATTTTGGTAATTAATTTTTCGTAGTGCACGGTATCTGAGGACATGACGTACCCATGCATGGAGACCTAGATGGTTACCCACATCAGACGTGTCCTGGAAATCTTAGTGCGTAGAAATACCAGTACCCCTGTGTTAGAGGTGCGACTTAGCACCTATACTAATCATAGCTGTGACCGTGATTGTAACAGGTGAGAAATAATACCTTAGTGTACACCTACCCCCTTGACCCGTGACTAGTCAACCCTAGCCATTGTATTTAATTAAAACTTTTAATTGGTATCTGCGTAACTCGTGACGTTGCGTAAGTCATACTTGTGTACGTAATTAGCATAGTGTAATATAGTGATTAATATTTATTGTTATTTATTCGTAGGCATCCAAGACGATACTACCTTGGCTGTTGGTTTCGGATCCTTACTTGTGCACACCAGAGATCCAAGCAAGTATACCTTGCCTTGTTATACTGTTTAAATTTAGATATTATTTAGTTGCATGTTTATTTGTTTTAATATTTAACTGTGCGAATCCGAGAAAGACTCGGGTGCAGTCAACGAAGGTGTTAACGTTAGGACTTGTGTCTGACCTAGTGTTTAGTGGACGCACCTAAAGTTGTGGAATTATCAGTATGACTCCCCAGGCCTTGACACGTATCATTGCACGTCACAGAGTGAGATCATGTAGGGACGCGTGCTTCATACTCGACTGGCCATCGGTATGAGCAGCACGTATGACGGTATTTAGCTTAGTTGTATATTTTTTTAGCGACTTGTATTATAATACGAGATGTCCACGTCGTGTTCGTGACTTGTATATTGGCATTGGGCAGGAAAGATAATTAGTAGGTGTATGGGACAGACATTGGCTGTCGTAGTTTCAGAGTAAACTACGGGGCCGTGAGCCTCAGTGTTACCCGGTTATGGGCTATGTGTTACCCGGTTATGGGCGTATATGCTTGTCGATACATCCGGCAGAGGTTACTAGCTGCGCGCTATCATGATCGGTGATGTAGTCAGCATATACTCCTGGCATCCAGTTTATAGCTAATGCTAGGTACTTAGCCTCTGGCTCGACGCTACGCTTTATACCTTTCACCTATCCATACGTACCAAGGTTGTCTTCAAGTACATTTCACTTAGCTGGTTAGATCACCCTCGAGTTTACATAGTATTTATTTTATGCCATGTATTTTTGTATCTTGTTACGTCCCTCTGAGGACCTGGTTCTCTTCCAGATCTGGACGAGCACTTGTACCCGACCATCTACAGAGCAGGAGTAGAGACAAGATTCGTGACTGAGGACTTTGAGGCATTTCCAGAGGAGTTTCCGTGATTTGGGTATGCAGCTGTTTCAGACTAGAGCATTCTTATCTAGCTAGTTGATACTCTAGTCTAGTTATCTTACTTCTTTCTGCACTTTTATTTTATTGCTGTATTTCAGTGGGTTTGTCCCCATCAGACTTATTTTGATTGTATTATGACATTCAGATTTCGCACTTATTTCCAGTATTTATTTCAGTACTTTTTATATTGTATTTTGTGGATGAGATTAGATATTTACCTGCTGCAAACATATTAGACTTGGTAGTATTTTAGGACAGCGTAGTATGCTTCGTCAGATCCATTAAATTGGGTAATCTCTCAGAGTCGTATTAGCTGGCCATTGCCACGTGGCCTGGTCCCGTATTTTTGGGGACTGGGGCATGACATAGTTTTAGTCGTGGCCCATGCAGGTCCCTGTTTATCGCTTGTGGTATGGTATCATACCCAGCGAGCCTGCAATATGATAGAAATTATTAGATCTCATCCAACTTGACTACAGTCTTTGAACCTCCTTCGCATTTGATTATTTGAATATCTGCACCCCGTTTGTTACTCCCGTACTCTTTTAATGTAGTTCTATTTCTTGCAGAAAAATGAACTTGCGTAGCGGACGCGAGGCATACGGCGCCATTGTGCCATCCGCCACTGCGCAGAGGGATGATACGCCCCCTAGACCACCTGAAGAGCAGCCCCCACCCCAGGCCCCGGTGATCCCACAGGCCCCGCTGATACATTGGCACCAGACTTCTCCTGATGACCCGACGCAGCAGCACGAGGGCCAGCCTTCTCAGACTATCCTGACGCACCCCCTGGAGGGCCAGACTTCGAAGGGTACTCCGATGCCGCATTCCGAGAGACCGACATCTGAGGAGACACCTACGACGGAGCCGGAGGTCCCATTGCCACCACCTCCACCCTTTTTACCACAGATGCCACATCCAGAGGGAGAGTCGCAGATGTTCTAGTTCTTTCAGACTATGATGCAGGCGCAGTGGCATCATATCGAGACCTTGAGATAGAGCTTGATGGCAGTTCTGGAGAGGACACCTGCCCCAGCACCCGTACCAGCATCTATACCTATTCAGCCAGCTGGTACTGTTCAAGGATTTTTCCAGATGGACTCGGATACTTTTTCGGGCAGCGAGACCGCAGAGGAGATCTCTGATTGGATTGCCAACACAAAGATGCTACTGGAGGCTTCTCAGCTACATCCAGATCTTTGGATGACCGCAGTGAGGGCCCAACTGAAAGGCAACGCCCATCACTGGTGGGACTCCACAGAGTGCAGCGTCGGCAAGACACAGACGTAGGAGCAGTTCTTAGAGTACTTCAATGCAAAGTATTTCCCGGCTATGGTCAGGAATGCCCTATACTACCAGTTCCTGCACCTGGAGCAAGGGAATATGACCGTAGATGCATACGATGCAGAGTTTAGTCGATGTCACGCCCCAGTCCCAAAATATCGAGGGACTAGACACGTGGCAATGGCCAGCAACACACTCCAATGGGCGAACCCAATTTAATGGACCCATCAGGGTGTACTTAAGCTGTAAAACAATAATAAAGGTCTATGATGCTAATCTCATCAACAGAAATAAATACAATCAATATAAAATATAAAGCAATATCAAGTATCAATGAAACATATCTCGGAGAACAACCAGATAATGAGTTTGATACATTAATTCAATAAACAGGAAACAACAGAAATAACTGAGTATAGATAAAGCAGATACTTAGGAGAAATCCTCGGCGATCACCTCGTCCTCTCGTTCTGGTACTGCTCCAATATCTACTCATGTCCCGTATACCTAGGGGTAGATCTCCTCTGCTAAACCTGAGGACATAATTTGGATTCCAGGTCCTCATGGAACATAGCAAGGTACAAGAATAACTCAAGCCAAATAAATATAGTATAATAATAAATGAATCAATAGGATAAACTATGTAACCAGCTAAGTGATATACAAAATGAGAGTATCACTAGAACTCAGGCTGAGACTACTACAAGCTCTGTGTCGGGGAGCCGGTAGCAGTGATATCATGTAGGAGCCTAGCTCAACATGGCTACGATACCGTAATAACATAATCAACCTGTAGCCTGAGTGTCTCTCCCCACCCAATGTAATCACAAGTCTCATTTCCACGACGTCTCATGTCCATGTCACGCATGATCATGACTTCTAACTGATGCTGCGAGTCATAATGATAGCTAAGCATATGTAATATCTATGTCAAGAATCATGTAGCCTATACAGAATCACCATGAATATCTCAGAAAGATTCTGTCTCATGAATAGTGTCAAGTGTCATATGGTATGACGTACTTCATAATGCAAGCACGAAGATATATAGGGTCACGATATCAATCTCTAGTGACGTTACACAACTCCGCGTACGGCATTGACACCCGAATATTATTTGGACGCTAAGCAATGTCACACGGTCCTAGGTTGAACAGATACATCATATAAATAATTCAAGAGAATAATATAATACAAATGCTGCAAGTATGGCAACGTACATTTGTCTGGTGCTTGGATTCCAACAGTTGCTCCGGTATTCGTGGGATCTTCAAGTACTCCTCCGGTTGCTGAAATAAATATTACCATCATGCTCAAAAGATACGAAATAGCTACAATTGCCTGTCCATAAGTCCAATTTGGACACAGGGACAAGATTGACAGTTTTTGGTCAAAGCGGGATCCACATGTGGCCCACTTCGCACCAAAAAATGTGCTAGAGACAAAGTCCTACAAATTTGTCAAACTTAGTGTCTATAAGTCCATAACGACGATACGAACCCAACGGAATGTCCAGAACTGGATTTCGATGAGCCGATCACAAAATCGTCCGTCAAGTGGAGCCGTGGAGCCCACGATACGGAATTTTGTCAACATTCTCAGAATCGAACCAAACTTGGGTCACTGGACCAGCGTATTGCTATGAGTCCGATGGCGTAAAATTTGTTTCGAAACAACGAGCACACATAAAGTTACAACGAGATTTAGAACATGGCCGATACGGAACGTTGTCGACGTATACGCGTTGATTTCAGTGTGCACGCACATCCAAATCAACTTTCACAAAATTCCACACATTCGTATTAATGGTGCACACCTTTCGGTGAAGTTCGCACACGACCAAGTCATCTTGTTTAGCGGGGCGCACCCAATTTTGGGAAAAATTGGGTTTCTAAAGACCAACTTTTTGGTCGATTTTACCCACAAATAAAACACAACATACAACACCATAAAATAATCTAATTACAGGGTTTCAATCTCAGTTATGTTATCTAATTAACTGTTCAAATAGAATTTAGAAGTAGTACACAGGTTAGGAGAAAAATGGCCGTGAACTTGTGAGTTCGGGACAATTTTTGAATTACAGAAAATTGGGTTATTTTTCCTGTTTTTGCGTCACGGTTTGCGACCGACACAGGATGCGATACCCCGAATGAGTTGCATGGATTTTGAGAGGGTCACGTGGTCTTCGCACAGGATTTGACAGAACGAAAAATGGATCAATGTACATGGAGTTACGCAAGACAAAAGAGGGATACCTCGCTGACTTTTTCGTGTCAGGGCGGTACGGCAGGGCAAGGCGGCGGCGGCGGCGGCGGTTACTGTGGCTGCGGCTGTTGGGGGCCGTGGGGGTCATCGTCGACGGTGGGGGAAGTCGTCGTCGTCCGGGTCAAGGCAGCGGTCGGAGGAGTCGTCTGGCTGCTGCGGAGAGGCGGAGTCGAGTGGTGGCGAGGGCCGTGGTTGGTGATGGCGGTAGTGGTCGGGTTTGGCTCGCCGGGGGGGGAGGTTTAAATAGGGAGGCAGAGTGGGGAGGGGTCGCCGGGGTTGTCGGGGGTCATGGGATCGTTGGCCGCGGGGGGGGGGGGGGGTCGCGCGGCTGAGTCCGGGGGGGGGGGACGGGGGATCGTAGGAATCGGGGGGGGGGGGAATGGGTTAGCGGGCGGCGGGTAGGCGGGTTGGGTCCAGACCCGACCCGTTAGGTTAGGGTTTGGGTCGGTTGGGTTTAGCTGGTTATGTTCGGGTTGGGTTGGGTCCGGTTCAGTTCGGTTTAATCCGGTTTAATTAAAATAAGGATTTTTAGCTATTTAAAAATAGGTTTTTAGCCTAATAAATTTCAGAAAAATTACACAACAACCAATAGTTAATTATACACCTAAAAATATAATTTTTTGTAATATTTTAATATTTAATTTAATACATAAATATATTAATCCTTGAAGGATATTTATAATAATAAATAAAAAAATCACAAAAAAAATTAGAAATTTATTTTTAAAAACACAGGTTGTTATAATCTATCCACCTTAAAAGAATTGCGTCCTCGCAATTAAAAAAAATAAAACATAACCGGTCAGAAGAGATGACGCGGTTGCAAAACATATTTGTAGCATGACACAAGGGAATAAGAATCATGAATAAGGAGAAATCGAGAGAAAGGGTGAGGAATTTATTCAAGCAGAATACGTAGGGAAGGAATAAAAACTTTTTCCTAGTCAATGAGAGATAAGTAACTCAAGAGTAAAGGAGTCTGATTAGAGCAAGGAAAACTACAGCTTAGGAAAACTTAGGTATCAAGTACTAACAAGTTCATATTACTAGGATTAAGGCTAAGGGAAGGAATTAACAGGCACGTGCTATGGCATTACTAGGAATAATAGTTATGAATAACTTAAATCTTACGCGTGTTCGCTACTCCCCGATTATGTGCGTCCTCCATGGTCATCACAAAAGCTTGTCCGCGTTCTTGTGGCGGTGTCCTCTGCTGTTGCTGGGCTTGCTGAAAATGTGCTGCCTGGGTTGCCAAAGGTGGCCTCGGTACTGGTAAAGCTTGTTGGTTTACCATTAGTGCTCTATCTCGATGCTCAGGATAATCCTTAGCTAAATGTTGGTTGGACTCACAAATCAAACATAATCCCAATTTACGTCTGTACTCGCTCTCATGATGTCCTCGCTTGCAACAATATTAACAGGTAGGCAGTACTTGCGGATATGCTTTGGGTGGCTGGTGCATGTGAGATCTCTTTGCAACTTCTCCCTGTGGTGCTCTGGCTGGTGCTGATGTGGCTGGTTGATGAATCATCAATGATTTCTCTCGACGTTCAGGGCAATCCCTTACCGAATGTTGTTTGGATCTGCAAGCTAAACATAATCCCAATCTGAGTCGGCATTCTTTAGCGAGGTGGCCTACCTTGCCACAGTAGTGACAAGTAGGAAGGACTAGTGCTAGTGGAGTAAATACTCTCTGTGGTGGATTCATCTGTGGTTGCTTTGCAGCTCTTTCCTGTTGTGCTTGGTCTGGTGCTAATGCATGCAGCCACTTTTGGCTGGACTCTCTCCTGGTGATGCACTCCATGGGTCGTGCTGCAGCAAGAACGTCCATGTCTAAATTAGTTGCAACGGAGTTGATTAACTTCTGTAGCTCAGAGCTAAGTCCGTCAAAAAACTTCTCCACTTGACTTTGCTGGGCTTCTTGATGAACCTTCTGTTAGGCTTGCATCATCGCATAGAATATTTAAAATATTTGTTGTCCGTCCAAAGGCTGCCCTTGTGGAAATACGGGCATTGGTGGAGTAAACCGCGGTGGAGGTGGAATATCATCTCGCCTAAATCTAGAAGCATGCTGATTTGCTTGACTGCTTTGTTGTATTGTTTGACCTCCACCCACTGGTGTCATTTCTTCTTCGTGGGTAACCACAACATCTTATGGTATTCCTGCAGGTGTCTCGTCTCTTGCTGGTGGATCTATTACTCTGCATCCAAAATAAACTATAAGAGGCGTACAGAGGAATCAAGGCAGGATACAAGTCAAGTAATTAATTCGAATTTGATATAGAGGTCAAGAACGATTCAAGCAAGTGGATGAGATCCTATAACTTACCCTATCCTTATCGCAGGCTTGCTCGGTCCCTTAGTTAAAACCAAAATAATTCAGTCGTTGACCTGCATAGGCTACCACAAAAATCATGTCATGCCCCAGTCCCAAAATACCGAGGAACTAGACACGTGGCAATGGCCAGCAACACACTCCAATGGGCGAACCCAATTTAATGGACCCATCAGGGTGTACTTAAGCTGTAAAACAACTATAAAGGTCTATGATACTAATCTCATCCACAGAAATAAATACAATCAATATGAAATATAAAGCAACATCAAGTCTCAATGAAACATATCTCGGAGAATAACCCGATAATGAGTTTGATACATTAATTCAATAAACAGGAAACAACAAAAATAACTGAGTATAGATAAAGTAGATACTCAGAAGAAATCCTCGGCGATCACCTCGTCCTCTGGTTCTGGTACTGCTCTAATGTCTACTCCTGTCCCGTATACCTCGGAGTAGATCTCCTCTGCTAAACCTGGGGACATAATTTGGATTCCAGGTCCTCAGGGGACATAGCAAGGTACAAGAATAACTCAAACCAAATAAATATAGTATAATAATAAATGAATCAATAGGGTAAAGTATGTAACCAGCTAAGTGATATGCAAAATGAGAGCATCACTAGAACTCAGACTGAGACTACTACAAGCTCTGTGTCGGGGAGCCGGTAGCAGTGATATCATGTAGGAGCCTAGCTCGGCGTGGCTACAACACCGTAATAACATAATCAACCTATAGCCCGAGTGTCTCTTCCCACCCAATGTAATCACACGTCTTATGTCCACGATGTCTCATGTCCATGTCACGCAAGATCATGACTTCTAATTGATGCAGCGAGTCATAATGATAGCTAAGCATATGTAATATCTATGTCACGAATCCTGTAGCCTATACAGAATCACCATGAATATCTCAGGAAGATTTTGTCTCATGAACAGTGTCAAGTGTCCTATGGTATGACGTACTTGATAATGCAAGCACGAAGATATATAGGGTCGCGATATCAATCTCTAGTGACGTTACACAACTCCGTGTACGGCGTTGACACCCGAATATTATTCGGACGCTAAGCAATGTCACACGGTCCTAGGTTGAATAGATACATCATATAAATAATTCAAGGGAATAATATAATACAAATGCTGCAAGTATGGCAAGGTACACTTGCTTGGTGCTTGGATTCCAACAGTAGTATTCGTGGGATCTTCAAGTACTCCTCTGGTTACTGAAATAAAAATTACCATCATGCTCGAAAGATATAAAATAGTTAGAATTGCCTGTCCATAAGTCCAGTTTGGACACAGGGAAAAGATTGACAGTTTCTGGTCAAAGCGGGGTCCACATGTGGCCCACTTCGCACCAAAAAATATGCCAAAGACAAAGTCCTCCAAATTCGTCAAACTTAGTGTCTACAAGTCCATAACGACGATACGAACCCAACGGAATATCCAGAATTGGATTCTGATGAGCTGATCACAAAATCGTCCGTCAAGTGGAGCCGTGGGACCCACGATATGGGATTTTGTCAACGTTCTCAGAATCGAACCAAACTTGGGTCACTGGAACAACGTTCGCACGATCTTCTGGTGACACAGCTTAAAGAAAGATATGGTACTCTTCATGTCACAGTGTTTGTCTTGCCAGAGAGTTAAGGCTGAGCACCAGAGGCCGGGCAGAGAGATGCAGAACCTTGCTATCCCTGAGTGAAAATGGGACCATATCACGATAAACTTTATTTTTGGCTTGTCGAAGACGCAACGGGAAAACGATGCTGTTTGGGTCATCATAGACCGATTAACCAAGTTAGTGCACTTTATTGCCATCAAAGTTACTAGGAGCATCGATCGACTGGCTCAGATATACCATGATGAGATAGTTCGACTATACGACATACCAATGTCTATCATTTCAGATCGGGACGGATGGTTCTTATCTCATTTTTGGGAAAGCCTTCAGTCAGCTATGGGGACCAAGTTGAAGTTCAGTTTAGCGTACCATCTCAGACCAACAACCAAACGGAGCGGGTGAACCAGATCCTTAAAGACATGCTACGCCTCTGCGCAATCGACTCAAAATTAAGTTGGGACGTCCATCTACCGTTGGCAGAATTTGCATACAACAATGTTACCAGCCCATCATTCATATGGCTCCATACGAGGCTTTGTATGGACCGAAGTGCAGATTGCCTATCTGTTGGGATGAAGTTGGCGAGCGACAGATCCTCGGCTCGGAGCTTGTAGAGCAGACCATTTAGAAGGTTCGACTGATCTGAGAGCGATTAAAGGTGGCACAAAGCAGACAGAAGAGTTATGAGGACATCCACAGACGATACCTTAAATTTACAATTGGTGATCACGTATTTCTCAAAGTTACGCCAATGCGAGGAGTCACAAAATTTGGAGTAAAGGGGAAACTAAGTCCACGATTTGTTGGTCAATTCGATATTCTCAAACGAGTCGCCCCAATTGCGTATCAAATTTCCCTACTACCGAGCTTATCAGAAGTCCATGATATCTTTCATGTGTCACAGCTGTGGAAGAACGTGCATGATCTGAGTCACGTGATAGATTTTGGTTACTTGGGTTTACAATCAGACTTGTCCAATATAGAAGAACGTGTGCAGATCATCGATCGAAAGGATAAGCAACTCCGGAATCGTTCAGTCCCGTTTGTGCGCGTACTTTGGCGGAATCACGCGGTCGAGGAGTCGACCTGGAAACTCGAATCAGACATAAAGAAATTTTTTCCCTCATTGTTCTCTTAGGAGTAGGTTCCATTCCTAAGTTTCGAGGACAAAACTTTTTATTAGTTGGTTAAGATGTAGTGTCCCGTTTCCCCTTTTCGGGAAGTATGGCTAAGAAATACTTAGTATCGTTCAATCGGGATAGATTGGATCAAGATCTTTTTCTCGTTATGGATTGGTTTCTTCGGAATCAAGTCTCACATTCAGCGGATCGTGCCTCAAGAAAGGACTAGGCGGCAGAGTCGCGAGGGGCCTTTCTGTTGTGCTGGTTTCTTTGTCCGTTTTTAATGTCGGTTGGTTGCTTTCTTGTTGGTTTTGTGACTTGTGTTTTCTTGAACGATTTTGATGGATTTTATTGTCTTCATTCTTTGAACTCATATTTTGTATCAAACTCTGGGAGACCGAGGCAGGAGATATTGATCATTTGTTGATGCGTACAGGTGATCGTGTAGGCGACGCACGAGTGGAGTCCTAAAGATCTCTCATTTTTTCTCTAATTCACCAACTTGTGAGCAGCCTTACCTTCGATTAACTCCTTCTTCCAAGTCTTCACTCTTAATAATCTGACTCGTTCGTGCATTCCGATCAACGATACCATAATAATAATAATAACTGAGTCAAGATAATAAGAAATAAACTTGGAACACTTATGCTTGTCACACAGATTCATCGAACGATCACATTGTGCATGCTTGTCCGCTATGCATGTATCTATTTTATGTTTCAAATGTAGCTAGAATTTATTCATCTATAACTGTACAATGTATAGAACATGATTTGCAATGTGATCACTTAAACAAATAGACTATGCCATTGCACTGTGCTAAGTATTTATGTTCATTCTGATGTCTTAAAATGCTTTATATGATAACTTAGTGTTTTAGACGTCGTTTGGTCTTGGAAAACTTGTGCACAAAGTTTTGGTTCCTGCGAACGAGGCACCAGGGCACCGGGCCCATTCGACCTGGGCGAAACTCGGATAGTCGTGCTAGTAAAATCAACACGGAAAGACGAGGACTTATAGCGGGGCTCGCTATCCGTGCCACAAGGATCGTCGTCTGCCTAAACTATGATCCATGATGGCTTGTGTTGCCAGTGACCTCGTGTATATTTAAACTGTGCAAGCTAATTATGTCTTCGTGGCAGGGAAGGACATGGTAAGTTTTGTGCAGGTGGTTCAGACGGGCATGTAAAAGTCATCGAATTGTGGTATATTTATTTCAGCCATTTCATATCTATTGCATGCCGTAACTTGAAATAAGGCAAGATAGAAATACCACAATAATAATTTATGCTTCATCACATGAATACTGTATCAATTTAGTGGGTTGGGTTAACTCGTCATCACCAGTACTTTTTGAAGTACTAACCCTCGTTGCAGCAGGTTTCCCGAGCCATGGCGACGCGACGAGGACCTGAAGTTGTTCCTCCAACCAGTCAATCAAACTTTGACGCGCTCGTGTTCGTGATTTTGGAGTGCTTGTACAAATCTCTCGGAGCTCGTGCACACTCTTTATGCAGCTCCGAGGCAAGACGATAGCTTCGTCCGCAGGTCTATTATCTTTTGAAGTTCTAGTATAGGATATAAAATATGGAACTATTATCTCATTTTACGTCAATCTTATAAGCCCGCACGACAACTTTGAGTCAAGAGTTTGTAACAAGATGTATATTATCAATAAAAAAATCTTTTTTTCGCTTTAATGTGTGTTCTTTAACTTATGCACTCTGCTGCTGTATTTCTATATATATCATTATGTTAGGCCTTGTGCGAGCGCGCCTTACTCTCGCACGATATCACATCCCGGGGGACGAATAACGATTATGCAAAATCGGGACGTGACAACGAGCACCTCGAATCTCCATATTTTGTGCTTACTTTGTGTCTCCAACCTCCTCCTATATTTATAGGATAAGAAATTATATTTTAGGTTATAATAGGATTTCCTAAATAGGAAACACTAAAATAAGAATCATATTGCACCTAAAATAGTCCTACACCAACTATGGACGTCCAAATATGGTCAGATTAATTATTTAATACAAATTTGAAATATAATCAAATCTTTCATTTAATGTAGATTTCTAAATTATATCAAATCAAATCTTTGACTATATTTAGGCTCCAAAATTTACCAAATTCAGACTGGACCCCAATAAGTTAGGGTCCATGTTGTAAGAGATCCAGATTCAAAACCACAACGTTATAGTGGTCTAATTCCTATCCATAAGCTACAGGTTAGGTCATTGGGTTTAGTTAGTGTACAGAGAGAGAGAGAGAGAGAGAGAGAGAGAGAGAGAAATTAGATTTCTATAATTCATTTCGAACCTAACCATATATTTTCTAGGGACCATGTCTACATTTAGTCCAAAGACTCGGGTGAGGATAAAATAAAACCAGGTCGTATCAAGTGTCCGGTTTGTGTCCTCGAGTCCAAATAACAACAGTGGCAATGGTAATGACAATGGCAAGTAAATTTACATGTCATAATTCCAATACTAGTTTGGATTGTGGCATTGTTGGGTTTGAAATTGCTTGTTGTTGATCAAAAGAGTTCCAAATTGTTTCATAATATCAACTTATAGAAAGGAAAAAAAAAGAAAAAAAAAAGACAATTCAATTTTGGGACAACATTTCACAACAACTTCTCACTTATCGTAAAAGAAGCATTTTGTTCAATTTTTAGACATTTCTTTTTGTCACATGTAATAAGAATAAAAACAAAAACAAAAGAATATAAATAACGATGGATTGCATAAACATCATTTGGACTATAGGGAGTATGCAACGAAGCCATCCAGACTCTTTTTTTTGTGATAATTTACCATCTAGGCTTCACGAGTGGTGCCAATTGACCACATCCGTCCATATTTTCTTCCAAATATGTCAATTTCGACTATGTACTACCACTCACATGACTGATTTTTTTTTAGCTATTTGAAGAGGCAAGACATGCAATTCAAGTGTTTCTCTTCCCTTAGCTTGACTGATGCTCGATTTTCTCCTTATTTGTGGCATGAATTTGTCCTCCCATACTCTTTCTATCATACATATATATGATCTCTTCATTTTCGTTCTCTTAGGTATCATTAATCTTAGGTATATGTGAAATAGAAGAATAATTTTGGAAAAAATCGGAATTGAGCACCATGGGAGGAATACACTTGGGTGTACTGTTTTGTCTCGGTTAAAAAAAAATATTCGCGTAAGCGACACATGGTTAAAATTGACATATTAGTACAAAAATATGGACGGATTGGCACCACTCCTGAAGTCTGAATGATAGATTGTCTCACACACACACACACACACAAAGTCCGGATGGCTTCGCCATATAGTTTAGGTGGTGTTTATGCAATTTATCCTATAAATAAATTTGATTTCAAAAAACATATACATGATCCACTTAACGGCGTTAATACTCTTCCAAATGGTTCCGTGACATGACGTGACGGTTAGGATAGTGGAAGAAGACGGAGGAGCTCCGTTAAGTCACTGTTCCGTCTAGTCGGAAGAAGCGGTATATAGAAAACCGCGTGTCTGTCAGCTGCTGCGTTCTGTAAGTAGATAAAATCGCATTCGATTCCCATCATTCATTCTCAATCCATCCATCAACAACAACAACAACAACAACAACTATAGAGAGAGAGAGAGAGAGAGAGAAGGAAGAAGAAAGAAGAGCTGTTCCAGAAACCCTAGCTCTCCCCCCCCTCTCCATCCTCTTCCAGATCTCAAGTCTCGGATCGGATCTGCAGCTGGATCCGGATCGGAGTTTTCTGCTCGAAAAATGGGTCTGATTTGAGCAAATTAGGGTCTCTGGAGGTGAATTTCACGTGATTTAGCTTTAAGCATAAAAAAAGTAACAAATTTAGGGCTTTCTAGTAGTTGGATCGAGTTTTTCTCGTAGATTTTGCCGCGCTTCGAGATTTTTGAGCTTTAAAGTCGCCACTTTGTGCGTAAAGTTCGAATCTTTTTGTTCGGAACTCCAGATCGCAACTTGATTTGCGTTGGATCTTCCCCAATTTAGGTCAAGTAGAAGAAAAGTTCAAACCTTTGCTAGTATGTTTCTGTTGATGCAACAAAGATTTGATCTTTTTTAGTTTTCAAAGAGAAGTTGGTTTCTTTTGCTATTGTGAAGTATGTAAATGTGTGATCTCCATGTAATTGTTCTTATGTTCTAATTTTTGTTTCTTCTCCAGATAATTTGAAGTATACTGTGCATTTTGGGATCTTCAGTTCTTCGGCTCCGGCAGAGTTCTCTCCCATTTAGTTGTTAGTCGTATTCTCATTTCCCAGCCATTTAGGTGTCCCAAATTAACACATTTTGAGTAGTTTTTAAACCTTTAGAGAACATAATGCAGTCCAAAACCCGAGTCCATGCCGACCCATCCCTTGAAAACCCCGAGGACCAATTTGACCACGTCCCCGACTCCCTGCTCCTACTCATCCTAAACAAGCTCGCAGACGTCCGTTGCCTAGGCCGCTGCTCTGCCGTCTCTAGGCGCTTCAACTCCCTTGTCCCCCTCGTCCACGATGTCTATGTCAAGATCGACCGTGTCGTTGCCGCCGACGGCGATCCAGACGACACCTCGAACTTGTCCTCCGCGAAGCCGCGCAACCTCTTCTCCCACTTCCTGAAGCTCATGCTCTTCACCCTCTTCAAACCCTTCAATAACCTCCGCAACACCAACGGGGGGAACAAACCTCTCTTCCCGCAGGTCGCCCACCACTCCCCGGCTCAGGTCCTCAGGAACTTCACCCAAGTCCGCAACCTTACGATCGAGCTCCCTGCCGGAGATGTTGGAACGGAGGAAGGGGTCCTCCTGAAGTGGAGGGCTGAGTTTGGGAGCACCCTCCACAGCTGCGTTATATTGGGAGGGACACGGATCGAACGGAAGCCAGCTTTGTCTGACCAGGAGCCGAGTTTGGAGGACAATGGGAGCATGCCCGAATCGTTCTACACTAACGGAGGGCTGAAGTTGAGGGTGGTCTGGACTATTAGTTCTCTTATTGCGGCTTCCACTAGGCATTATCTTCTGCGGCCGATAATTAAGGACCACCCTACTCTTAGGAGCTTGGTGTTGACCGACGCCGATGGGCAGGGCACATTAGTCATGGGAGTGGAACAGCTGAAGGAGTTCAGGGAGAAACCATTGGCCCCCTCAGCTTCTTCCAACAGGACTCAAGTTCCGGCATCGAACATGAAATTGAGATACGCTCCATACTTGGAGCTCCCCAATGCGACAGGAATGCAGGGGGCTACACTTGTAGCAATTAAGCCCTCATGTGAAGGGAGCAGCGGTGGCCATACGAGTAGGAAGGAGACGGAGGCTTTTGTTTGTGGAGCATTCGATGGTCCTTACAAGGCAGCGGTGAAGGCATTGGTGAAAAGGAGGACATACCTTCTGGAGATGAACGGTTTCTAGACCATGTACGCAGTATCGCTTCAGGACCATGGTTCGTTTTGCTTTGCTTTTCTGGACCAAGATAAATGTTCTATTCAGTATCTGAAGGAAAAAAAACTTCGTCTCTGCTGGCCCGAGGTGTGTACCAGTTATCTGCTGTTGGCTTTCATTATCATCTTTGTATCTGTACATTAATAATGGCTGGTTATATTAATCTTCTTATATAAAACGGAGTTTTTCTCTGTGTATGTCTTTGCAAATGTGAGTTCCTTCGAAAATGTATGATTTTTGTTGATTAATTTGGTGACCAAGGTTCTGTCAGCATACATTGACCTGAATGCTGGATCTATTGATGAGGTGAGAAAGAATAGATAGCTTACTAAGGGAAGGCATGGAAGATTCAAGGTAGCTGGAGGAGTATTATATATTATAGGAATAGTTAGGTGTGGGATGACCTGACCTAATGAAGTAGGAAGGCTTCAGAGTTCCTTGGCTGTTACTCTTTGTGTTAAGAGGGTTTGGTGCATGTGGTTCTTGAAAGTTTCTGGTGAGGTCATAGGCTCTTGTTAGTTATAACTAAGCAGATTTAGTCTTGATTCAAGGTCCGGCGAAATATCTTGTGGACTAGAGTATTCATTTGCCAGCCATCTTAATCGTTAAGTCTTCAATTAGGTCATCATGTAGATTAGTCCTGGACATGGACATCATAGAAGGTGGTGGTTATGGATCCAAGTGAATGGTAGGTGTGCTACAATATTGGAAAGATTAATGCAAAGGGTGGAATGATACATTGGAAAATAGTTTGAAAGTTTAGTACACAAAGCTTGTCTCAGTATATAAGGTAGTCCTAGCATAAATGCTCGAGGGACAATGGTGGGCCACAAAGAAGATATTATTATTATCATGGTTCTAGGGCCCTATGATGTCAGAGCTATTAATAATGAAATCTTTATGTTTTAAGCTCTAGATTGGATGCTGAGATACGACAAGTTTGGTGTTCATACTTTTGATTTTTTTTCCTTTTCTGGAAACAATTGAGTTACATGCTTGTTAGTAACAATTCAAAGAGTAGATGCTTATGATTGTAATGATGTGTTAGTTCTTGAGATGAACTTGGACAAGCAGATCAAAAGTTTTAAGGAAATTCATGATGCTGACAGTTGGTACCTGAATGATATAAGTAGTTCATTAGATTGGGGCATCAAAGAGTCTTAAGGGATCTAAACACCAAAAAGGAGTTGGAGGCTTGAGGACCATTAGGTTTGTGAGAAAGAAAAGTTGCTGCAGGAAAAGATAGGCAAGCAAGAACATGACCAGGTTAACAGGATGTAAAGTTAGTATAAGTTGTGCCCTTTGCTATGCTGCATAAAGAGAGAATGCAGGACACTCATGCAACTGAGCTTAATTTATATTTGGAACCAAAAAAATGAAAGAAAAAAAAAATTATGATTCATAGATGAGAATTATACCAACTATGGATTAAACCCCGAAAAATTGAGAGATGTAGATTTGAGGGACACTTTAGGGTCTGATAATTGAACTAGCACTTGTTGGGCATAAATGTGCAATCAGACATTGGTGTCCAGAAAGAGTGACTTTTTATTCAAAATATGGGGTTTAGGGGTGGAGTTTTATGGGGGAGGCTTAGTATAGACAGGTTGGTGTTATGCTTTAGAAGGGGTTGACCATGTTGAAGTTGAACCCAAGAAAATCCTAAATCCACTGGGAAAGTAGGCATAAATCTACAAGAGAGAGAGGGTGTTCAATCTGGAATAAAAGTTTTTAGAATAATATAAATATATAACCCCAGGCCTCACAAACACTTTTGAGTTTTGTGCAATGGCTAGGACTTCAAGATGGGGCTGGAGCAAATATCCAAAAAAATATTGATATGTGAATTCAGCTCTGTGTCAAAAATGGCCGCCTTCGATCTGCTGGTACGTGTTATAATAATATGAATATATAACTCTCACTAACACTCCAAGGTTTTGGTGCAATGGCAAATTTAAGGAGTTCAAATTGGTAAAGCAAATAAACTCCTATTCCCAATAATGGGACTAGTAAGGAACTATTAAATTGTTACAAAATCTGAAAGAAAAAAAAACTAAATTAACATATGAAATAAAAGATATCCTAATTGTATGGTCCCATCAAAAGGCCCCAATGTGGTGAAAGTAGCGTAGCGAGTTGCGGCAAGTCGAAGGTTAGTATAGTCTAAAACTAATCTTAGCTCATGCTCCCCCACCGAATCTTGAGCTTAGTTGGGCATAAATGTGGATAACCTCTGTTATTTATGAACTTGTGGATTGTTGTACTTCTCCTTTCATCTTCTTTTTGGGAGGGGCTATATCTCAAGATAAATCGATAATCACACATAATATATAGGTTATTTACACTAACATTTTCTATGTTTTCGGTTTATTAAACGGACCTTCCTTATTTTGAAAATAATTACACTAACATTTTCTATGTTTTATGCTTATTACACGCATCTTTCCTATGTTTTATGTTTTACGTAAAGAGTTATTATACTAACCATCCTTACAACATAAAAGGAAGGGAGTGTCCGTGTAATTATGGGAGGTTTGTTCAATAAACCGAAAGCATAGAAAATGTTGGCGTAAATAACCCTAATATATAATATATGAGCACATTAAGCATGATGATACATTATTATTATTATTATTATTATTATTATTATTATTATTTTCCTTTTCTAGTGTCCCAAGTTCTAAGTAAGCACAGCCTGTGTGATACAGAACAGTTTGACTTGAGTTTTCAATAAGCTAAATCACTGGCAGGTATGCTCAAACTGGCTTAATATTTCATGTAAGCGTGCTGTAGATTAAGCTTCTTGTTTTTCTTAAAATACTGTAACCAAATCCAAGCACTATTTTGCATGGAACCATATTGAAATGCTCTTGTGCTATAGTAGTGGGGGACACGACACCAACTTATGTATTAATTGTAAAGGTGGTTGGGCTATGATGCTAATTCACATACCAAACTTAAACTGTCAGTGAGAAAATGTATAATCTTCCTGGTTAGACGGACGGTCTTGGAATCAAACTGCGGAGAAGGTATAGGACAGTGGATCCAAATGACATGCAACACAACATGCACAAAATTTTGTACGTAGTGTCGGAAGCAGCAGCCTAATTCACATTGATGTCACCTGACCTTTTAAACATATATTGACCTCGCCCAAATTACTAGTTAATCTGGGTCGTCCAGTCCATTGCAGTTCAATTGCCTGCTGTATGAATTAGGAGTGCTTTCCAAGTTCAGCTCTATGTCTAGCTGTAAACAAGGTTCGCAGTAGCGGAATCGGTATCAGACCATTTCTGAGTATTGGGATCATCGGCGATTTCGGATCGGAATATTAATTTTTTGGTATCGGAAAACAAGTAATTATTTAAATTATTAATATTTTAAAAAATATATTTTATACATTTAGTCATAATTTTAAGTATTAACAATGTTGTTTCTTAGTAATTTTAAAATTGAATGAATAGTAGTCACATTTGTCGATTAGTTACATATGATTTATAAATTTTTTTCGTTTACATGGTTTTATAACTTTATGATTGGTCTTTTTTATTTTTATTTTTTATCGAATTGACCGAAAAAGAGACCATAATGTCGGTATCAGTCAGTATCGGATATCGGACCGGGACATAGCAAACCACACGAGTTGAGTTGTGATGCTTGATTAGTGGGCACTACACAAGCACCATTTTGCTATCATGAGTTGTGACATCAAGCGATGGACTGTCATCTCTATTATTTTATGATATCGTCAAGTTATGCTTTGAATATTGTTTGTAAATAACTAAGCGTCATCTCTGTCATCTTCATTCATTCTTAAAGCTTAGAAACTGTGTCCAATATTTCTCTGCGCTGTCAAAATCTTTAATATAGTTTGTTCAAGACTTCAAGTAATGCTTGATGTGTATGTTCGATATTTTATTTTATTTTCCATCGCAATAATGCTATCTCCACCACTTGTAAAGAAATGGCCATCTAGTAGGTGGAGTATTTTGTAGAGTTTATAGTCTTAGGTTTAATTGAAGTTTGGTTTATGTACTGATATTCTGGGGATGTCTAAAACAAGGTTCAAAGTCGGTATCGGATTCTTTTTATTAGTATCGGTATCGACAGTATTGACGATTTCTAATCGGAGTATCGAATTTTTTAGTATCGAACAATAAATAATTATTGAACATGTAGGGAAAGAAAATATTTTATATACATAGGCATAATTTTAAGTATTTTGTGTGTTTTTTATAGTAATTTTGGAAGAAAATGAAATAGTAGTTACTCTTACCGATTGATTTGCATGTTATCTTAAATGCTTTAATATGTCTTTACATCTTTGTTGATTGGTCTTTTTCGTTCAATTTTATTTATCGAACTAACCGAAAAAGATATCCTCAAAGTCGGCATCGGTTGGTATCGGATCGGAACATGTCAAACTGTATCGGTATCGGACGATGCTGCAAATTATGGTTTTAAAGATGGTCCTCTTTTTGTAGTAGAGAGAGAGAGAGAGGGAGTTAAATTCAAATTGTATCCGGGAGTCAAGGTATGGTCCCAGGTAGCTTGTTTGGGTGCAGAAAACCTTTAAATCTATTACTAAACAAAGTCTCATTAGGTGGTCCTGAGCTTTTTATAGGAATTATACTATTTCTTTTTTCTTCTTCAATTAGGCTGTGTCATGTAGGGGGCTGATCTCTGCGCATGTGCGTTTTATTATTGGTTATACAATGTTGCTGACATCCTATGGCTAATTGAGGGTCCTATATTGCAAGGATATAGAAGGGTTGGAGGAGTTATTTCTTAGGTATATAGTCCTAGAGTAGATTACTTGTGGGGGCGATGGGAGGACCACGTACGGCCGGTCCGGAGGGTTGGGTTGTCCCATCCGGAATTAATTTTGCTGTTCATTCTTATTGTGAGTCAGTTCTGGAGAGTTATTCGTGACTCCGACCTATGGTCAATGTTCTAAATGGCGGTTGAGGCAGCCGTCTAGGCGGTAGACGGTCTCTCTCTGTACCGTTTTTTCGGTTGACGGTGGCCAATGGAGGTATGGCAGCGTAGGCGTTGGTGAGGCGGCGTAGGCAGACGTCTAGACGGAACAATACCTAACAAGATATTTTGGTCCAAAAGTTTTGCAAGCATTATGGACCTATGGTTCATTTTTACAATACTAAAACTTCATAAATCTTTGTTCTACAACTTAGTTATGTATGAAACATCCTTAAAATATGCATATTATGTAAAAAATAATGGTAAAATAGTATAAAAAAAATTGTCCAAAATATATCAAATGTCTAGGCGGTACTCTCTGTCGTACACTCGTCTATCGCCGTTTAGAACATTGTCTATGGTGCAATCACGCTGAGCCTGAAAAATTGTCTTAGCAGAAGAAAATTGTCCAAGTTCAAAGTCGTGTCCGGCTTACTCCAATACCGGCTCTTGGCACCACATGTATAGGAGAAGTAGAGGACATTCTGTGTAGTAAATTGAGGCATTTATAATGGGTTATGTATAATAATGGTCCACAGGTTTCACATCAAAAGGGACAAGGGAGGCTAGAAAGCTTCTTGTAAAGGAAAAAAATAGAAAAGAAACACCGCACATGGGATGAGTTACGAAGAAGTTGTGCATATGAATCACACACAACTAGGCATGCAAATGAGCCAAGTCGTTCGCAAGCTGCTCGAAGTTCGGCTCGATAAATCTCGTTTTAGTTCGGTTCGTTTAGTAAACAAGCCAAGTTCAAGCTTCATTTTCGAGCTCGTTTTTAATAAACAAGCCAAGCTCAAGCTTAGAAGTACTCGGCTCGTTTGAGCTCGCGAGCTGGTTCGTTTAGAAGCTTGCGAGCTGACTCGTAAGCTGGCTCGTTTAGGAGCTCGTTGCTGGCAGTCTATAAATTTATTTTATTATTTAAATTTTAATTCGTTCTTTGTTGAATTCTAATTTTATGCATGTTTGTATGACAATATGGTTGTGTGCATTATATATAATTATATGACCTTAATAATTGATATTAAGGAACTTTTTAAATTGAATTTTTATAAATAAATCGTTAATATTGTAGGTACTTGAATTCAAGCCTAACTAGCTTGAAATTAAGTTCGTTAAGCTCGAAATCAAGCTTAATGAGCTTGAAATAAAGCTGAACAAGCTCGAAATCAAGCTTAACGAGCTTGTGTTTGAACTTATCAAGCTTGAATCAAGTTTGCTTATTAAGTCAAGCTCGAGCTCAAACCAAGCCAAACTCAAGTCTAATATAAACGAATTCGAGCCAAACTCAAGCTAATGAAATAAAAAATTTATCAAGCTCGAGCTCGAGTTCGGATAATTCTAATCAAGCCAAGTTCAAGCTAATGAAAGTTTGGCTCGACTTGGCTCGGCTCGTTTGCATCCCTACACACAACAAAGGCTTCACAGGCTGTCGAACCTCTTCAAAGGGAAATAAATCTGGCTGGGGATTGCTGCTTACTTCACTGCTTGAAGGAATTTGGAGAAAATGTTCTGAGATCACCTGTCATTCAAGAAGCATCATGATCTGTTTTTAGTGAACTAAAATGAAATGTTGCAAAGTAGATCAAGGTCAGTCAGGTGACTCAGGTTATGCCAAGTTGCAAGTAAAAAAAATCTAAAAATTGATATTTTGCGTATGCATCGCAGTGAAGTAGAACGAAATAAATTTTTTTTTTTGTTTTTTTTTTTTTGTGCTTTGAAGAAGTGGAGGTTAGAGGTAAAAAATTCTAGAGTTTTATGTTTTATTGGTTATTAAAGTTAGTAAAAAAGTGTTAATTTTTTGCTGAAATGATATAAATAATAAATTTTTATTTTTGTTGAAGTATAGATTAAGTTGTCCTCCAACCAAATATGCGAAATGGAAATGAGTACTTTTCACTTCCGTATTTCACTTTGGAGAAAAAAACACTTATATGTCAAAACTCTGATTTCGTGACAGACAAGATTTACTGTTCATGTCAAATCACAGTAAATCTTGTCTACGAATTCTCGAACCAAATACGTAAAACGATCCAATTTTTTTTTTTTTTTTTTCATTTTCGTATTCCAAATCTGCAAACCAAATAAAGAAAGCGAGTACAGTTAGATGTGTGACATGTGACAGGCTTTGAGTTGATATATCCTTACTTTGGCTCCAGATAATCTGGTCTGAAATTAAGACTGGAGAGAACTCTGCAACAATCTCAGCCGTTGATGCGGTTCGGATTTTCGGACGCTTTGTCTAGAAAATCCAAATTGTACCTAGAAAATTTCTCTTATAGATAGTTTCAAATCCCAACCGTCCCTCTACAAAATCTAAGATGCGAGAGGTGTAGAGTTCTCTCTTCTGTTGTCCCAAATTCGTCCCTATAAATAATTCCAATTTGATGAAATTGGAATTATTCTAATCTCCAGCTCCGTAGTTCACAGTATCGATCGATATCGATACGATATGTCATGCTCCGATCCGATAGCGACGTATATTCGATATTGACCGATATCGACATTGGAGATCTCCTTTTTCGATCAATTCGACGAAGAAAATTGAACAAAAAAGACCAACCGATCGGTAAGGATGACTACTATTCATTCAAATTCAAATTTTTTTTTAAGAAATAACTAAAATATTTAAAATTATGTCTAAATGTTTAAAATATATTTTCTTAAAATATTAATAATTATTTATTTCCCAAGAAAAAAAAATAAAAATTAAGATACACCAATCTGATCGATCCCGATACTCGTAGAAATGGTCCGATACCGATTGAGACTGATAATGGGACAAAATAAACAAGATTGGTCAACACCATGGTGAGATTTTGATTCCATTTTTAAGATTTTACTTATTTTTCTGATGAATCCTCACTGGGCACAGGCTGTGTGATACTTGAATAGAATGACTTACTGTTTTATTAATATACTCTAAAGCGCGTCGGCTTTCTCACTCAAATCTATTCTGTCATAATTGATAAATTAAGGTGACATACATAACATTGAGGACAAAGTTTGTTCTTACTATAAAGATACTGCAACCATATCCAAGCACCAATACGCACGCACGGAACCATAAATGAAAATATTTATTTATTTTTAATTTATTTTTTACTTTTCGACATATTCGAAGTAACGTTCAGAACTTTTGTACACACTATATTATATACCCTTTGGGTCCGCTGTCTTCCAACTCCCACCATTTATAAATGGAAGAAATAATACGTCTCCGTGACTCGATATACTGAGCTTCTCTTGTTTTACCCACCATTTATAATATAATTTTTATTTTTAAATACAAAAATATTATTGAAACATTGATATTTTACTTTCCTGAGTCAACCAAATCCAGTAAAAACAAATCAAATGGTCTTTTTTTTTTTTAATGCTTCTCTTGTTTTATCAAACTCATAAGAAGAAAAAAAATGACATAAATTCTAATTTCTTATCTCTATAAATAAAAATAAAAATAAAAAGGACAAGGAAATTCATTTTCCTTCTTAAAAGTCGAAATGCCTACCATCCGTAATTCTTCGAGTTTCCCGACGCGCCAGTAGTACAGATATGATATCAGTGCCAATGGAGTCGACAACCGAAAAAGATGCGTAGAAGATTGTAACACAGCCTTCCTCACTTATTAGCACAGTCTCATTGAGTTCATTTTTGTCCATCTACCAAAACTATGGTGAATATTTACCCTTTCATTCAAATATTGCCAAATGTCAAAATAGGGATCAAATCCACTTCTAAAGTAGTTTTATGTTGCATAAAAATGACACATTCATGGCAACATTTGAGTGGATTGGTGAACATTTCTACTATTATAATGCGGCTTAGAAATGGCTAAAAAATGAACCGTCTAAGCTGTATGTATATTACCATTTAAAAAAATTAATAAAAAGATAACTAAATAACTACCTAAATACTCCACTAATTATTTTAAAAAAAATTTAACCAAGCATTTAACTACCTAATATGATTTATTTATAACTAAATAACTTCAACTCGAGTGGTTAAGATAGGATGCATTTTTTCTTGATTACTTGAGTTCAATTCCTAGAAATATCATTTTTTTTTATAATATAAATTCATGTTTAATTTTTACAATATTTTTTTTTATGCACATACAATACACGTTTTGGTGGGTGAACAAAAATGGACTTTTTTGAACAATGTTTTTAACTTGATCACTATAATAATCGAAGGACGGACGAATGGAGGACTTTGTGAGTTTCTAAGTCATGCGTGAGTATACGAATGGAAAATGTATTGATTACAGATTGTACTCGTACGGAACAATTGAACTTGGTCGATGATATTTTTCCTTTGCTCGCTAGCACTCTAGTCGTTACACTGGTTAACGCCGCCGATGCAAATTAGACGTGCAGATGTTGCTGGAATTTGTGAATGGCTACAGGTTCGCTTCATAGCATCAGGTCTGGTTCAAGGCTCGCAGCATCGGATTCAGTATCGGGATCTTTTATATGAGTATCTGTATCGATCAAAATATTATATTTTTTTATATTGAAAAATAAATAATTATTAAAAAATTTATAAAAAAATATTTTATATATTTAGCCATAAGGTTAAGTATTGTACGTGTTCTTCCTTAATTGTTTTCTAATTGAATGGAATAGTAGTTATAATAACTGATTGATTTAACTGCAAAAAATATTTTTTTTCGTTTACATATTTTTTGGTTGGTCTTTTCTATTCAATTGTGTTTACCAAAATGACTAAGAAAGAGAGATCTCCAACGTCTGTATCGGTAGTGATCGGTATCGGATCTCAAATCATATCGGCATAGACCGTATCGGATAGATATCTATTGAGTCGATCATGCTCCTGGGGGCAGTTGATGAGGACAGGACATGGCATAATAGATGACACCATGTCGTTCTTCAATCTTGCTTCAAGTGGAAGTTTGTAGAGAGAGAGAGAGAGAGAGAGAGAGAGAGAGAGAGAGGATGTTGTTATGGGCAGGCCAACCAAGCGAATCTCTCCATGTGTCGTCTCTATAGACAAGCTCTCATGATTGGGACATGCATGTTGTGTGATGAGTGAGGGGGCGGCTCAAGCGACGCTATGCTCCTTTGCTTGCTTGCTTGAATGCATCAAGAAGTTGTGGATAACATGATGATCAGATTGGGGGGGCATTCAAGCTGAAAGGTCCAAGTCAAGAAAGCCACCATCGTTGTCATCTCATTCCAATCGAACAAGAAACGTACACTCTCCAACTTGAGCTCACTGAGCCTAAAGATCACGGTTGGCCGCAGCCACTATAAATGGCCACCTCTCTTGCCGACCACCCGTGCCAACCCTAATCATGATAACGGGAAATCACGGTCCCCTTCCCTTCACGACGCGACCCGACCAACGTGATCAAAATGAACGTGCTTCGGTGCTATCATGTGGGACTCATTGAGAGAGCAAAGCACACAGCAACTCCGTACCAAACTTTGAAAGCTGCAATCAATAAAAATGTGCAATGAGTTTTCCAGCGTCCTCAAAAAAGAGTATGGATCCATAAGTCTTCTGGGTCCAGTGGCAGGTGTTCATAAAGGTCCAAGTAGCATGAGTCATCTCCAAGAGACAAAAGGTTCAGTAGCCACATGATAATTGGCCCACCCAAGCAACTCGGACTTTATATTCAAGAAACTATGACAAGAGTACTTTCAGTGAAGTAAATATCATACACTCATTCATTCTCTTTA